>OZ038507.1:14862905-15191905 GCA_964036315.1 Acanthosepion esculentum
TGCAAACATTTTCGCGGCGGCGCCAGCTCTTTCCGCTGTGAATGTGCGAATCAGTTTCGTGGGAGAAGCTTTACAATTTCCGCTTTCGTAATGTTACTCGCGCACTTGCGAGATGACGAGGCATCTGCCAAGAGTTAAGTTCACCAGAGTTACACCCGCCAATTACCCGCCTTCGCTCGGCCGGTCGCTCGCATTGCAGACAGGCGCCTCGACGTCCGGAACGCCTGCTGAAGCTGCCGGCGGCGGCCGCACGACGGCGGTCGTTGTCCTTGAAGCCGCCTCGGCTCGCTTCCCCCCGACTCCGCCGCCGCCGCGCGCTCCCGCCCGACTGTCGCCCTACTCGTACGCCGGCCGGCTCCTCACAAGTTAGATTTCGAACTCATTTCGTGCAACAAGCTTTGCTTTTGTTTACATTTTCATACTATTCAATGCGAATCTTGTTCGGCAACGTCGCAGACGATCTTGAAGTGAGAATCGATGTAGGCAATTGCAATATCGAACTTTATTTTTGCAATTTTTTCCATCAATTTCAAGATCGGCACTTGTTCCAAATTTCGACCGCCGCTTACGTCCGCCGACCGCGTCGCGCTCGCACAACGCTGGTCGGACTCTTTCTTGCAAACATTTTCGCGGCGGCGCCAGCTCTTTCCGCTGTGAATGTGCGAATCAGTTTCGTGGGAGAAGCTTTACAATTTCCGCTTTCGTAATGTTACTCGCGCACTTGCGAGATGACGAGGCATCTGCCAAGAGTTAAGTTCACCAGAGTTACACCCGCCAATTACCCGCCTTCGCTCGGCCGGTCGCTCGCATTGCAGACAGGCGCCTCGACGTCCGGAACGCCTGCTGAAGCTGCCGGCGGCGGCCGCACGACGGCGGTCGTTGTCCTTGAAGCCGCCTCGGCTCGCTTCCGCCCGACGCCGCCGCCGCCGCGCGCTCCCGCCCGACTGTCGCCCTACTCGTACGCCGGCCGGCTCCTCACAAGTTAGATTTCGAACTCATTTCGTGCAACAAGCTTTGCTTTTGTTTACATTTTCATACTATTCAATGCGAATCTTGTTCGGCAACGTGGCAGACGATCTTGAAGTGAGAATCGATGTGGGCAATTGCAATATCGAACTTTATTTTTGCAATGTTTTCCATCAATTTCAAGATCGGCACTTGTTCCAAATTTCGACCGCCGCTTACGTCCGCCGACCGCGTCGCGCTCGCACAACGCTGGTCGGACTCTTTCTTGCAAACATTTTCGCGGCGGCGCCAGCTCTTTCCGCTGTGAATGTGCGAATCAGTTTCGTGGGAGAAGCTTTACAATTTCCGCTTTCGTAATGTTACTCGCGCACTTGCGAGATGACGAGGCATCTGCCAAGAGTTAAGTTCACCAGAGTTACACCCGCCAATTACCCGCCTTCGCTCGGCCGGTCGCTCGCATTGCAGACAGGCGCCTCGACGTCCGGAACGCCTGCTGAAGCTGCCGGCGGCGGCCGCACGACGGCGGTCGTTGTCCTTGAAGCCGCCTCGGCTCGCTTCCCCCCGACTCCGCCGCCGCCGCGCGCTCCCGCCCGACTGTCGCCCTACTCGTACGCCGGCCGGCTCCTCACAAGTTAGATTTCGAACTCATTTCGTGCAACAAGCTTTGCTTTTGTTTACATTTTCATACTATTCAATGCGAATCTTGTTCGGCAACGTCGCAGACGATCTTGAAGTGAGAATCGATGTAGGCAATTGCAATATCGAACTTTATTTTTGCAATTTTTTCCATCAATTTCAAGATCGGCACTTGTTCCAAATTTCGACCGCCGCTTACGTCCGCCGACCGCGTCGCGCTCGCACAACGCTGGTCGGACTCTTTCTTGCAAACATTTTCGCGGCGGCGCCAGCTCTTTCCGCTGTGAATGTGCGAATCAGTTTCGTGGGAGAAGCTTTACAATTTCCGCTTTCGTAATGTTACTCGCGCACTTGCGAGATGACGAGGCATCTGCCAAGAGTTAAGTTCACCAGAGTTACACCCGCCAATTACCCGCCTTCGCTCGGCCGGTCGCTCGCATTGCAGACAGGCGCCTCGACGTCCGGAACGCCTGCTGAAGCTGCCGGCGGCGGCCGCACGACGGCGGTCGTTGTCCTTGAAGCCGCCTCGGCTCGCTTCCCCCCGACTCCGCCGCCGCCGCGCGCTCCCGCCCGACTGTCGCCCTACTCGTACGCCGGCCGGCTCCTCACAAGTTAGATTTCGAACTCATTTCGTGCAACAAGCTTTGCTTTTGTTTACATTTTCATACTATTCAATGCGAATCTTGTTCGGCAACGTCGCAGACGATCTTGAAGTGAGAATCGATGTAGGCAATTGCAATATCGAACTTTATTTTTGCAATTTTTTCCATCAATTTCAAGATCGGCACTTGTTCCAAATTTCGACCGCCGCTTACGTCCGCCGACCGCGTCGCGCTCGCACAACGCTGGTCGGACTCTTTCTTGCAAACATTTTCGCGGCGGCGCCAGCTCTTTCCGCTGTGAATGTGCGAATCAGTTTCGTGGGAGAAGCTTTACAATTTCCGCTTTCGTAATGTTACTCGCGCACTTGCGAGATGACGAGGCATCTGCCAAGAGTTAAGTTCACCAGAGTTACACCCGCCAATTACCCGCCTTCGCTCGGCCGGTCGCTCGCATTGCAGACAGGCGCCTCGACGTCCGGAACGCCTGCTGAAGCTGCCGGCGGCGGCCGCACGACGGCGGTCGTTGTCCTTGAAGCCGCCTCGGCTCGCTTCCGCCCGACGCCGCCGCCGCCGCGCGCTCCCGCCCGACTGTCGCCCTACTCGTACGCCGGCCGGCTCCTCACAAGTTAGATTTCGAACTCATTTCGTGCAACAAGCTTTGCTTTTGTTTACATTTTCATACTATTCAATGCGAATCTTGTTCGGCAACGTGGCAGACGATCTTGAAGTGAGAATCGATGTGGGCAATTGCAATATCGAACTTTATTTTTGCAATGTTTTCCATCAATTTCAAGATCGGCACTTGTTCCAAATTTCGACCGCCGCTTACGTCCGCCGACCGCGTCGCGCTCGCACAACGCTGGTCGGACTCTTTCTTGCAAACATTTTCGCGGCGGCGCCAGCTCTTTCCGCTGTGAATGTGCGAATCAGTTTCGTGGGAGAAGCTTTACAATTTCCGCTTTCGTAATGTTACTCGCGCACTTGCGAGATGACGAGGCATCTGCCAAGAGTTAAGTTCACCAGAGTTACACCCGCCAATTACCCGCCTTCGCTCGGCCGGTCGCTCGCATTGCAGACAGGCGCCTCGACGTCCGGAACGCCTGCTGAAGCTGCCGGCGGCGGCCGCACGACGGCGGTCGTTGTCCTTGAAGCCGCCTCGGCTCGCTTCCCCCCGACTCCGCCGCCGCCGCGCGCTCCCGCCCGACTGTCGCCCTACTCGTACGCCGGCCGGCTCCTCACAAGTTAGATTTCGAACTCATTTCGTGCAACAAGCTTTGCTTTTGTTTACATTTTCATACTATTCAATGCGAATCTTGTTCGGCAACGTCGCAGACGATCTTGAAGTGAGAATCGATGTAGGCAATTGCAATATCGAACTTTATTTTTGCAATTTTTTCCATCAATTTCAAGATCGGCACTTGTTCCAAATTTCGACCGCCGCTTACGTCCGCCGACCGCGTCGCGCTCGCACAACGCTGGTCGGACTCTTTCTTGCAAACATTTTCGCGGCGGCGCCAGCTCTTTCCGCTGTGAATGTGCGAATCAGTTTCGTGGGAGAAGCTTTACAATTTCCGCTTTCGTAATGTTACTCGCGCACTTGCGAGATGACGAGGCATCTGCCAAGAGTTAAGTTCACCAGAGTTACACCCGCCAATTACCCGCCTTCGCTCGGCCGGTCGCTCGCATTGCAGACAGGCGCCTCGACGTCCGGAACGCCTGCTGAAGCTGCCGGCGGCGGCCGCACGACGGCGGTCGTTGTCCTTGAAGCCGCCTCGGCTCGCTTCCGCCCGACGCCGCCGCCGCCGCGCGCTCCCGCCCGACTGTCGCCCTACTCGTACGCCGGCCGGCTCCTCACAAGTTAGATTTCGAACTCATTTCGTGCAACAAGCTTTGCTTTTGTTTACATTTTCATACTATTCAATGCGAATCTTGTTCGGCAACGTGGCAGACGATCTTGAAGTGAGAATCGATGTGGGCAATTGCAATATCGAACTTTATTTTTGCAATGTTTTCCATCAATTTCAAGATCGGCACTTGTTCCAAATTTCGACCGCCGCTTACGTCCGCCGACCGCGTCGCGCTCGCACAACGCTGGTCGGACTCTTTCTTGCAAACTTTTTGGCAGCGGCGCCAGCTCTTTCCGCTGTGAATGTGCGAATCAGTTTCGTGTGAGAAGCTTTACAAATTCCGCTTTCCGTAATGTTACTCGCGCACTTGCGAGATGACGAGGCATCTGCCAAGAGTTAAGTTCACCAGAGTTACACCCGCCAATTACCCGCCTTCGCTCGGCCGGTCGCTCGCATTGCAGACAGGCGCCTCGACGTCCGGAACGCCTGCTGAAGCTGCCGGCGGCGGCCGCACGACGGCGGTCGTTGTCCTTGAAGCCGCCTCGGCTCGCTTCCCCCCGACTCCGCCGCCGCCGCGCGCTCCCGCCCGACTGTAGCCCTACTCGTACGCCGGCCGGCTCCTCACAAGTTAGATTTCGAACTCATTTCGTGCAACAAGCTTTGCTTTTGTTTACATTTTCATACTATTCAATGCGAATCTTGTTCGGCAACGTCGCAGACGATCTTGAAGTGAGAATCGATGTAGGCAATTGCAATATCGAACTTTATTTTTGCAATTTTTTCCATCAATTTCAAGATCGGCACTTGTTCCAAATTTCGACCGCCGCTTACGTCCGCCGACCGCGTCGCGCTCGCACAACGCTGGTCGGACTCTTTCTTGCAAACATTTTCGCGGCGGCGCCAGCTCTTTCCGCTGTGAATGTGCGAATCAGTTTCGTGGGAGAAGCTTTACAATTTCCGCTTTCGTAATGTTACTCGCGCACTTGCGAGATGACGAGGCATCTGCCAAGAGTTAAGTTCACCAGAGTTACACCCGCCAATTACCCGCCTTCGCTCGGCCGGTCGCTCGCATTGCAGACAGGCGCCTCGACGTCCGGAACGCCTGCTGAAGCTGCCGGCGGCGGCCGCACGACGGCGGTCGTTGTCCTTGAAGCCGCCTCGGCTCGCTTCCGCCCGACGCCGCCGCCGCCGCGCGCTCCCGCCCGACTGTCGCCCTACTCGTACGCCGGCCGGCTCCTCACAAGTTAGATTTCGAACTCATTTCGTGCAACAAGCTTTGCTTTTGTTTACATTTTCATACTATTCAATGCGAATCTTGTTCGGCTACGTGGCAGACGATCTTGAAGTGAGAATCGATGTGGGCAATTGCAATATCGAACTTTATTTTTGCAATGTTTTCCATCAATTTCAAGATCGGCACTTGTTCCAAATTTCGACCGCCGCTTACGTCCGCCGACCGCGTCGCGCTCGCACAACGCTGGTCGGACTCTTTCTTGCAAACTTTTTGGCAGCGGCGCCAGCTCTTTCCGCTGTGAATGTGCGAATCAGTTTCGTGTGAGAAGCTTTACAAATTCCGCTTTCCGTAATGTTACTCGCGCACTTGCGAGATGACGAGGCATCTGCCAAGAGTTAAGTTCACCAGAGTTACACCCGCCAATTACCCGCCTTCGCTCGGCCGGTCGCTCGCATTGCAGACAGGCGCCTCGACGTCCGGAACGCCTGCTGAAGCTGCCGGCGGCGGCCGCACGACGGCGGTCGTTGTCCTTGAAGCCGCCTCGGCTCGCTTCCGCCCGACGCCGCCGCCGCCGCGCGCTCCCGCCCGACTGTCGCCCTACTCGTACGCCGGCCGGCTCCTCACAAGTTAGATTTCGAACTCATTTCGTGCAACAAGCTTTGCTTTTGTTTACATTTTCATACTATTCAATGCGAATCTTGTTCGGCAACGTCGCAGACGATCTTGAAGTGAGAATCGATGTAGGCAATTGCAATATCGAACTTTATTTTTGCAATTTTTTCCATCAATTTCAAGATCGGCACTTGTTCCAAATTTCGACCGCCGCTTACGTCCGCCGACCGCGTCGCGCTCGCACAACGCTGGTCGGACTCTTTCTTGCAAACATTTTCGCGGCGGCGCCAGCTCTTTCCGCTGTGAATGTGCGAATCAGTTTCGTGGGAGAAGCTTTACAATTTCCGCTTTCGTAATGTTACTCGCGCACTTGCGAGATGACGAGGCATCTGCCAAGAGTTAAGTTCACCAGAGTTACACCCGCCAATTACCCGCCTTCGCTCGGCCGGTCGCTCGCATTGCAGACAGGCGCCTCGACGTCCGGAACGCCTGCTGAAGCTGCCGGCGGCGGCCGCACGACGGCGGTCGTTGTCCTTGAAGCCGCCTCGGCTCGCTTCCCCCCGACTCCGCCGCCGCCGCGCGCTCCCGCCCGACTGTCGCCCTACTCGTACGCCGGCCGGCTCCTCACAAGTTAGATTTCGAACTCATTTCGTGCAACAAGCTTTGCTTTTGTTTACATTTTCATACTATTCAATGCGAATCTTGTTCGGCAACGTCGCAGACGATCTTGAAGTGAGAATCGATGTAGGCAATTGCAATATCGAACTTTATTTTTGCAATTTTTTCCATCAATTTCAAGATCGGCACTTGTTCCAAATTTCGACCGCCGCTTACGTCCGCCGACCGCGTCGCGCTCGCACAACGCTGGTCGGACTCTTTCTTGCAAACATTTTCGCGGCGGCGCCAGCTCTTTCCGCTGTGAATGTGCGAATCAGTTTCGTGGGAGAAGCTTTACAATTTCCGCTTTCGTAATGTTACTCGCGCACTTGCGAGATGACGAGGCATCTGCCAAGAGTTAAGTTCACCAGAGTTACACCCGCCAATTACCCGCCTTCGCTCGGCCGGTCGCTCGCATTGCAGACAGGCGCCTCGACGTCCGGAACGCCTGCTGAAGCTGCCGGCGGCGGCCGCACGACGGCGGTCGTTGTCCTTGAAGCCGCCTCGGCTCGCTTCCCCCCGACTCCGCCGCCGCCGCGCGCTCCCGCCCGACTGTCGCCCTACTCGTACGCCGGCCGGCTCCTCACAAGTTAGATTTCGAACTCATTTCGTGCAACAAGCTTTGCTTTTGTTTACATTTTCATACTATTCAATGCGAATCTTGTTCGGCAACGTCGCAGACGATCTTGAAGTGAGAATCGATGTAGGCAATTGCAATATCGAACTTTATTTTTGCAATTTTTTCCATCAATTTCAAGATCGGCACTTGTTCCAAATTTCGACCGCCGCTTACGTCCGCCGACCGCGTCGCGCTCGCACAACGCTGGTCGGACTCTTTCTTGCAAACATTTTCGCGGCGGCGCCAGCTCTTTCCGCTGTGAATGTGCGAATCAGTTTCGTGGGAGAAGCTTTACAATTTCCGCTTTCGTAATGTTACTCGCGCACTTGCGAGATGACGAGGCATCTGCCAAGAGTTAAGTTCACCAGAGTTACACCCGCCAATTACCCGCCTTCGCTCGGCCGGTCGCTCGCATTGCAGACAGGCGCCTCGACGTCCGGAACGCCTGCTGAAGCTGCCGGCGGCGGCCGCACGACGGCGGTCGTTGTCCTTGAAGCCGCCTCGGCTCGCTTCCCCCCGACTCCGCCGCCGCCGCGCGCTCCCGCCCGACTGTCGCCCTACTCGTACGCCGGCCGGCTCCTCACAAGTTAGATTTCGAACTCATTTCGTGCAACAAGCTTTGCTTTTGTTTACATTTTCATACTATTCAATGCGAATCTTGTTCGGCAACGTCGCAGACGATCTTGAAGTGAGAATCGATGTAGGCAATTGCAATATCGAACTTTATTTTTGCAATTTTTTCCATCAATTTCAAGATCGGCACTTGTTCCAAATTTCGACCGCCGCTTACGTCCGCCGACCGCGTCGCGCTCGCACAACGCTGGTCGGACTCTTTCTTGCAAACATTTTCGCGGCGGCGCCAGCTCTTTCCGCTGTGAATGTGCGAATCAGTTTCGTGGGAGAAGCTTTACAATTTCCGCTTTCGTAATGTTACTCGCGCACTTGCGAGATGACGAGGCATCTGCCAAGAGTTAAGTTCACCAGAGTTACACCCGCCAATTACCCGCCTTCGCTCGGCCGGTCGCTCGCATTGCAGACAGGCGCCTCGACGTCCGGAACGCCTGCTGAAGCTGCCGGCGGCGGCCGCACGACGGCGGTCGTTGTCCTTGAAGCCGCCTCGGCTCGCTTCCCCCCGACTCCGCCGCCGCCGCGCGCTCCCGCCCGACTGTCGCCCTACTCGTACGCCGGCCGGCTCCTCACAAGTTAGATTTCGAACTCATTTCGTGCAACAAGCTTTGCTTTTGTTTACATTTTCATACTATTCAATGCGAATCTTGTTCGGCAACGTCGCAGACGATCTTGAAGTGAGAATCGATGTAGGCAATTGCAATATCGAACTTTATTTTTGCAATTTTTTCCATCAATTTCAAGATCGGCACTTGTTCCAAATTTCGACCGCCGCTTACGTCCGCCGACCGCGTCGCGCTCGCACAACGCTGGTCGGACTCTTTCTTGCAAACATTTTCGCGGCGGCGCCAGCTCTTTCCGCTGTGAATGTGCGAATCAGTTTCGTGGGAGAAGCTTTACAATTTCCGCTTTCGTAATGTTACTCGCGCACTTGCGAGATGACGAGGCATCTGCCAAGAGTTAAGTTCACCAGAGTTACACCCGCCAATTACCCGCCTTCGCTCGGCCGGTCGCTCGCATTGCAGACAGGCGCCTCGACGTCCGGAACGCCTGCTGAAGCTGCCGGCGGCGGCCGCACGACGGCGGTCGTTGTCCTTGAAGCCGCCTCGGCTCGCTTCCCCCCGACTCCGCCGCCGCCGCGCGCTCCCGCCCGACTGTCGCCCTACTCGTACGCCGGCCGGCTCCTCACAAGTTAGATTTCGAACTCATTTCGTGCAACAAGCTTTGCTTTTGTTTACATTTTCATACTATTCAATGCGAATCTTGTTCGGCAACGTCGCAGACGATCTTGAAGTGAGAATCGATGTAGGCAATTGCAATATCGAACTTTATTTTTGCAATTTTTTCCATCAATTTCAAGATCGGCACTTGTTCCAAATTTCGACCGCCGCTTACGTCCGCCGACCGCGTCGCGCTCGCACAACGCTGGTCGGACTCTTTCTTGCAAACATTTTCGCGGCGGCGCCAGCTCTTTCCGCTGTGAATGTGCGAATCAGTTTCGTGGGAGAAGCTTTACAATTTCCGCTTTCGTAATGTTACTCGCGCACTTGCGAGATGACGAGGCATCTGCCAAGAGTTAAGTTCACCAGAGTTACACCCGCCAATTACCCGCCTTCGCTCGGCCGGTCGCTCGCATTGCAGACAGGCGCCTCGACGTCCGGAACGCCTGCTGAAGCTGCCGGCGGCGGCCGCACGACGGCGGTCGTTGTCCTTGAAGCCGCCTCGGCTCGCTTCCGCCCGACGCCGCCGCCGCCGCGCGCTCCCGCCCGACTGTCGCCCTACTCGTACGCCGGCCGGCTCCTCACAAGTTAGATTTCGAACTCATTTCGTGCAACAAGCTTTGCTTTTGTTTACATTTTCATACTATTCAATGCGAATCTTGTTCGGCAACGTGGCAGACGATCTTGAAGTGAGAATCGATGTGGGCAATTGCAATATCGAACTTTATTTTTGCAATGTTTTCCATCAATTTCAAGATCGGCACTTGTTCCAAATTTCGACCGCCGCTTACGTCCGCCGACCGCGTCGCGCTCGCACAACGCTGGTCGGACTCTTTCTTGCAAACATTTTCGCGGCGGCGCCAGCTCTTTCCGCTGTGAATGTGCGAATCAGTTTCGTGGGAGAAGCTTTACAATTTCCGCTTTCGTAATGTTACTCGCGCACTTGCGAGATGACGAGGCATCTGCCAAGAGTTAAGTTCACCAGAGTTACACCCGCCAATTACCCGCCTTCGCTCGGCCGGTCGCTCGCATTGCAGACAGGCGCCTCGACGTCCGGAACGCCTGCTGAAGCTGCCGGCGGCGGCCGCACGACGGCGGTCGTTGTCCTTGAAGCCGCCTCGGCTCGCTTCCGCCCGACGCCGCCGCCGCCGCGCGCTCCCGCCCGACTGTCGCCCTACTCGTACGCTGGCCGGCTCCTCACAAGTTAGATTTCGAACTCATTTCGTGCAACAAGCTTTGCTTTTGTTTACATTTTCATACTATTCAATGCGAATCTTGTTCGGCAACGTGGCAGACGATCTTGAAGTGAGAATCGATGTGGGCAATTGCAATATCGAACTTTATTTTTGCAATGTTTTCCATCAATTTCAAGATCGGCACTTGTTCCAAATTTCGACCGCCGCTTACGTCCGCCGACCGCGTCGCGCTCGCACAACGCTGGTCGGACTCTTTCTTGCAAACATTTTCGCGGCGGCGCCAGCTCTTTCCGCTGTGAATGTGCGAATCAGTTTCGTGGGAGAAGCTTTACAATTTCCGCTTTCGTAATGTTACTCGCGCACTTGCGAGATGACGAGGCATCTGCCAAGAGTTAAGTTCACCAGAGTTACACCCGCCAATTACCCGCCTTCGCTCGGCCGGTCGCTCGCATTGCAGACAGGCGCCTCGACGTCCGGAACGCCTGCTGAAGCTGCCGGCGGCGGCCGCACGACGGCGGTCGTTGTCCTTGAAGCCGCCTCGGCTCGCTTCCCCCCGACTCCGCCGCCGCCGCGCGCTCCCGCCCGACTGTCGCCCTACTCGTACGCCGGCCGGCTCCTCACAAGTTAGATTTCGAACTCATTTCGTGCAACAAGCTTTGCTTTTGTTTACATTTTCATACTATTCAATGCGAATCTTGTTCGGCAACGTCGCAGACGATCTTGAAGTGAGAATCGATGTAGGCAATTGCAATATCGAACTTTATTTTTGCAATTTTTTCCATCAATTTCAAGATCGGCACTTGTTCCAAATTTCGACCGCCGCTTACGTCCGCCGACCGCGTCGCGCTCGCACAACGCTGGTCGGACTCTTTCTTGCAAACATTTTCGCGGCGGCGCCAGCTCTTTCCGCTGTGAATGTGCGAATCAGTTTCGTGGGAGAAGCTTTACAATTTCCGCTTTCGTAATGTTACTCGCGCACTTGCGAGATGACGAGGCATCTGCCAAGAGTTAAGTTCACCAGAGTTACACCCGCCAATTACCCGCCTTCGCTCGGCCGGTCGCTCGCATTGCAGACAGGCGCCTCGACGTCCGGAACGCCTGCTGAAGCTGCCGGCGGCGGCCGCACGACGGCGGTCGTTGTCCTTGAAGCCGCCTCGGCTCGCTTCCGCCCGACGCCGCCGCCGCCGCGCGCTCCCGCCCGACTGTCGCCCTACTCGTACGCCGGCCGGCTCCTCACAAGTTAGATTTCGAACTCATTTCGTGCAACAAGCTTTGCTTTTGTTTACATTTTCATACTATTCAATGCGAATCTTGTTCGGCAACGTGGCAGACGATCTTGAAGTGAGAATCGATGTGGGCAATTGCAATATCGAACTTTATTTTTGCAATGTTTTCCATCAATTTCAAGATCGGCACTTGTTCCAAATTTCGACCGCCGCTTACGTCCGCCGACCGCGTCGCGCTCGCACAACGCTGGTCGGACTCTTTCTTGCAAACTTTTTGGCAGCGGCGCCAGCTCTTTCCGCTGTGAATGTGCGAATCAGTTTCGTGTGAGAAGCTTTACAAATTCCGCTTTCCGTAATGTTACTCGCGCACTTGCGAGATGACGAGGCATCTGCCAAGAGTTAAGTTCACCAGAGTTACACCCGCCAATTACCCGCCTTCGCTCGGCCGGTCGCTCGCATTGCAGACAGGAGCCTCGACGTCCGGAACGCCTGCTGAAGCTGCCGGCGGCGGCCGCACGACGGCGGTCGTTGTCCTTGAAGCCGCCTCGGCTCGCTTCCCCCCGACTCCGCCGCCGCCGCGCGCTCCCGCCCGACTGTAGCCCTACTCGTACGCCGGCCGGCTCCTCACAAGTTAGATTTCGAACTCATTTCGTGCAACAAGCTTTGCTTTTGTTTACATTTTCATACTATTCAATGCGAATCTTGTTCGGCAACGTCGCAGACGATCTTGAAGTGAGAATCGATGTAGGCAATTGCAATATCGAACTTTATTTTTGCAATTTTTTCCATCAATTTCAAGATCGGCACTTGTTCCAAATTTCGACCGCCGCTTACGTCCGCCGACCGCGTCGCGCTCGCACAACGCTGGTCGGACTCTTTCTTGCAAACATTTTCGCGGCGGCGCCAGCTCTTTCCGCTGTGAATGTGCGAATCAGTTTCGTGGGAGAAGCTTTACAATTTCCGCTTTCGTAATGTTACTCGCGCACTTGCGAGATGACGAGGCATCTGCCAAGAGTTAAGTTCACCAGAGTTACACCCGCCAATTACCCGCCTTCGCTCGGCCGGTCGCTCGCATTGCAGACAGGCGCCTCGACGTCCGGAACGCCTGCTGAAGCTGCCGGCGGCGGCCGCACGACGGCGGTCGTTGTCCTTGAAGCCGCCTCGGCTCGCTTCCGCCCGACGCCGCCGCCGCCGCGCGCTCCCGCCCGACTGTCGCCCTACTCGTACGCCGGCCGGCTCCTCACAAGTTAGATTTCGAACTCATTTCGTGCAACAAGCTTTGCTTTTGTTTACATTTTCATACTATTCAATGCGAATCTTGTTCGGCAACGTGGCAGACGATCTTGAAGTGAGAATCGATGTGGGCAATTGCAATATCGAACTTTATTTTTGCAATGTTTTCCATCAATTTCAAGATCGGCACTTGTTCCAAATTTCGACCGCCGCTTACGTCCGCCGACCGCGTCGCGCTCGCACAACGCTGGTCGGACTCTTTCTTGCAAACTTTTTGGCAGCGGCGCCAGCTCTTTCCGCTGTGAATGTGCGAATCAGTTTCGTGTGAGAAGCTTTACAAATTCCGCTTTCCGTAATGTTACTCGCGCACTTGCGAGATGACGAGGCATCTGCCAAGAGTTAAGTTCACCAGAGTTACACCCGCCAATTACCCGCCTTCGCTCGGCCGGTCGCTCGCATTGCAGACAGGCGCCTCGACGTCCGGAACGCCTGCTGAAGCTGCCGGCGGCGGCCGCACGACGGCGGTCGTTGTCCTTGAAGCCGCCTCGGCTCGCTTCCGCCCGACGCCGCCGCCGCCGCGCGCTCCCGCCCGACTGTCGCCCTACTCGTACGCCGGCCGGCTCCTCACAAGTTAGATTTCGAACTCATTTCGTGCAACAAGCTTTGCTTTTGTTTACATTTTCATACTATTCAATGCGAATCTTGTTCGGCAACGTCGCAGACGATCTTGAAGTGAGAATCGATGTAGGCAATTGCAATATCGAACTTTATTTTTGCAATTTTTTCCATCAATTTCAAGATCGGCACTTGTTCCAAATTTCGACCGCCGCTTACGTCCGCCGACCGCGTCGCGCTCGCACAACGCTGGTCGGACTCTTTCTTGCAAACATTTTCGCGGCGGCGCCAGCTCTTTCCGCTGTGAATGTGCGAATCAGTTTCGTGGGAGAAGCTTTACAATTTCCGCTTTCGTAATGTTACTCGCGCACTTGCGAGATGACGAGGCATCTGCCAAGAGTTAAGTTCACCAGAGTTACACCCGCCAATTACCCGCCTTCGCTCGGCCGGTCGCTCGCATTGCAGACAGGCGCCTCGACGTCCGGAACGCCTGCTGAAGCTGCCGGCGGCGGCCGCACGACGGCGGTCGTTGTCCTTGAAGCCGCCTCGGCTCGCTTCCCCCCGACTCCGCCGCCGCCGCGCGCTCCCGCCCGACTGTCGCCCTACTCGTACGCCGGCCGGCTCCTCACAAGTTAGATTTCGAACTCATTTCGTGCAACAAGCTTTGCTTTTGTTTACATTTTCATACTATTCAATGCGAATCTTGTTCGGCAACGTCGCAGACGATCTTGAAGTGAGAATCGATGTAGGCAATTGCAATATCGAACTTTATTTTTGCAATTTTTTCCATCAATTTCAAGATCGGCACTTGTTCCAAATTTCGACCGCCGCTTACGTCCGCCGACCGCGTCGCGCTCGCACAACGCTGGTCGGACTCTTTCTTGCAAACATTTTCGCGGCGGCGCCAGCTCTTTCCGCTGTGAATGTGCGAATCAGTTTCGTGGGAGAAGCTTTACAATTTCCGCTTTCGTAATGTTACTCGCGCACTTGCGAGATGACGAGGCATCTGCCAAGAGTTAAGTTCACCAGAGTTACACCCGCCAATTACCCGCCTTCGCTCGGCCGGTCGCTCGCATTGCAGACAGGCGCCTCGACGTCCGGAACGCCTGCTGAAGCTGCCGGCGGCGGCCGCACGACGGCGGTCGTTGTCCTTGAAGCCGCCTCGGCTCGCTTCCCCCCGACTCCGCCGCCGCCGCGCGCTCCCGCCCGACTGTCGCCCTACTCGTACGCCGGCCGGCTCCTCACAAGTTAGATTTCGAACTCATTTCGTGCAACAAGCTTTGCTTTTGTTTACATTTTCATACTATTCAATGCGAATCTTGTTCGGCAACGTCGCAGACGATCTTGAAGTGAGAATCGATGTAGGCAATTGCAATATCGAACTTTATTTTTGCAATTTTTTCCATCAATTTCAAGATCGGCACTTGTTCCAAATTTCGACCGCCGCTTACGTCCGCCGACCGCGTCGCGCTCGCACAACGCTGGTCGGACTCTTTCTTGCAAACATTTTCGCGGCGGCGCCAGCTCTTTCCGCTGTGAATGTGCGAATCAGTTTCGTGGGAGAAGCTTTACAATTTCCGCTTTCGTAATGTTACTCGCGCACTTGCGAGATGACGAGGCATCTGCCAAGAGTTAAGTTCACCAGAGTTACACCCGCCAATTACCCGCCTTCGCTCGGCCGGTCGCTCGCATTGCAGACAGGCGCCTCGACGTCCGGAACGCCTGCTGAAGCTGCCGGCGGCGGCCGCACGACGGCGGTCGTTGTCCTTGAAGCCGCCTCGGCTCGCTTCCGCCCGACGCAGCCGCCGCCGCGCGCTCCCGCCCGACTGTCGCCCTACTCGTACGCCGGCCGGCTCCTCACAAGTTAGATTTCGAACTCATTTCGTGCAACAAGCTTTGCTTTTGTTTACATTTTCATACTATTCAATGCGAATCTTGTTCGGCAACGTGGCAGACGATCTTGAAGTGAGAATCGATGTGGGCAATTGCAATATCGAACTTTATTTTTGCAATGTTTTCCATCAATTTCAAGATCGGCACTTGTTCCAAATTTCGACCGCCGCTTACGTCCGCCGACCGCGTCGCGCTCGCACAACGCTGGTCGGACTCTTTCTTGCAAACTTTTTGGCAGCGGCGCCAGCTCTTTCCGCTGTGAATGTGCGAATCAGTTTCGTGTGAGAAGCTTTACAAATTCCGCTTTCCGTAATGTTACTCGCGCACTTGCGAGATGACGAGGCATCTGCCAAGAGTTAAGTTCACCAGAGTTACACCCGCCAATTACCCGCCTTCGCTCGGCCGGTCGCTCGCATTGCAGACAGGCGCCTCGACGTCCGGAACGCCTGCTGAAGCTGCCGGCGGCGGCCGCACGACGGCGGTCGTTGTCCTTGAAGCCGCCTCGGCTCGCTTCCCCCCGACTCCGCCGCCGCCGCGCGCTCCCGCCCGACTGTAGCCCTACTCGTACGCCGGCCGGCTCCTCACAAGTTAGATTTCGAACTCATTTCGTGCAACAAGCTTTGCTTTTGTTTACATTTTCATACTATTCAATGCGAATCTTGTTCGGCAACGTCGCAGACGATCTTGAAGTGAGAATCGATGTAGGCAATTGCAATATCGAACTTTATTTTTGCAATTTTTTCCATCAATTTCAAGATCGGCACTTGTTCCAAATTTCGACCGCCGCTTACGTCCGCCGACCGCGTCGCGCTCGCACAACGCTGGTCGGACTCTTTCTTGCAAACATTTTCGCGGCGGCGCCAGCTCTTTCCGCTGTGAATGTGCGAATCAGTTTCGTGGGAGAAGCTTTACAATTTCCGCTTTCGTAATGTTACTCGCGCACTTGCGAGATGACGAGGCATCTGCCAAGAGTTAAGTTCACCAGAGTTACACCCGCCAATTACCCGCCTTCGCTCGGCCGGTCGCTCGCATTGCAGACAGGCGCCTCGACGTCCGGAACGCCTGCTGAAGCTGCCGGCGGCGGCCGCACGACGGCGGTCGTTGTCCTTGAAGCCGCCTCGGCTCGCTTCCGCCCGACGCCGCCGCGCGCTCCCGCCCGACTGTCGCCCTACTCGTACGCCGGCCGGCTCCTCACAAGTTAGATTTCGAACTCATTTCGTGCAACAAGCTTTGCTTTTGTTTACATTTTCATACTATTCAATGCGAATCTTGTTCGGCAACGTGGCAGACGATCTTGAAGTGAGAATCGATGTGGGCAATTGCAATATCGAACTTTATTTTTGCAATGTTTTCCATCAATTTCAAGATCGGCACTTGTTCCAAATTTCGACCGCCGCTTACGTCCGCCGACCGCGTCGCGCTCGCACAACGCTGGTCGGACTCTTTCTTGCAAACTTTTTGGCAGCGGCGCCAGCTCTTTCCGCTGTGAATGTGCGAATCAGTTTCGTGTGAGAAGCTTTACAAATTCCGCTTTCCGTAATGTTACTCGCGCACTTGCGAGATGACGAGGCATCTGCCAAGAGTTAAGTTCACCAGAGTTACACCCGCCAATTACCCGCCTTCGCTCGGCCGGTCGCTCGCATTGCAGACAGGCGCCTCGACGTCCGGAACGCCTGCTGAAGCTGCCGGCGGCGGCCGCACGACGGCGGTCGTTGTCCTTGAAGCCGCCTCGGCTCGCTTCCGCCCGACGCCGCCGCCGCCGCGCGCTCCCGCCCGACTGTCGCCCTACTCGTACGCCGGCCGGCTCCTCACAAGTTAGATTTCGAACTCATTTCGTGCAACAAGCTTTGCTTTTGTTTACATTTTCATACTATTCAATGCGAATCTTGTTCGGCAACGTCGCAGACGATCTTGAAGTGAGAATCGATGTAGGCAATTGCAATATCGAACTTTATTTTTGCAATTTTTTCCATCAATTTCAAGATCGGCACTTGTTCCAAATTTCGACCGCCGCTTACGTCCGCCGACCGCGTCGCGCTCGCACAACGCTGGTCGGACTCTTTCTTGCAAACATTTTCGCGGCGGCGCCAGCTCTTTCCGCTGTGAATGTGCGAATCAGTTTCGTGGGAGAAGCTTTACAATTTCCGCTTTCGTAATGTTACTCGCGCACTTGCGAGATGACGAGGCATCTGCCAAGAGTTAAGTTCACCAGAGTTACACCCGCCAATTACCCGCCTTCGCTCGGCCGGTCGCTCGCATTGCAGACAGGCGCCTCGACGTCCGGAACGCCTGCTGAAGCTGCCGGCGGCGGCCGCACGACGGCGGTCGTTGTCCTTGAAGCCGCCTCGGCTCGCTTCCCCCCGACTCCGCCGCCGCCGCGCGCTCCCGCCCGACTGTCGCCCTACTCGTACGCCGGCCGGCTCCTCACAAGTTAGATTTCGAACTCATTTCGTGCAACAAGCTTTGCTTTTGTTTACATTTTCATACTATTCAATGCGAATCTTGTTCGGCAACGTCGCAGACGATCTTGAAGTGAGAATCGATGTAGGCAATTGCAATATCGAACTTTATTTTTGCAATTTTTTCCATCAATTTCAAGATCGGCACTTGTTCCAAATTTCGACCGCCGCTTACGTCCGCCGACCGCGTCGCGCTCGCACAACGCTGGTCGGACTCTTTCTTGCAAACATTTTCGCGGCGGCGCCAGCTCTTTCCGCTGTGAATGTGCGAATCAGTTTCGTGGGAGAAGCTTTACAATTTCCGCTTTCGTAATGTTACTCGCGCACTTGCGAGATGACGAGGCATCTGCCAAGAGTTAAGTTCACCAGAGTTACACCCGCCAATTACCCGCCTTCGCTCGGCCGGTCGCTCGCATTGCAGACAGGCGCCTCGACGTCCGGAACGCCTGCTGAAGCTGCCGGCGGCGGCCGCACGACGGCGGTCGTTGTCCTTGAAGCCGCCTCGGCTCGCTTCCGCCCGACGCCGCCGCCGCCGCGCGCTCCCGCCCGACTGTCGCCCTACTCGTACGCCGGCCGGCTCCTCACAAGTTAGATTTCGAACTCATTTCGTGCAACAAGCTTTGCTTTTGTTTACATTTTCATACTATTCAATGCGAATCTTGTTCGGCAACGTGGCAGACGATCTTGAAGTGAGAATCGATGTGGGCAATTGCAATATCGAACTTTATTTTTGCAATGTTTTCCATCAATTTCAAGATCGGCACTTGTTCCAAATTTCGACCGCCGCTTACGTCCGCCGACCGCGTCGCGCTCGCACAACGCTGGTCGGACTCTTTCTTGCAAACATTTTCGCGGCGGCGCCAGCTCTTTCCGCTGTGAATGTGCGAATCAGTTTCGTGGGAGAAGCTTTACAATTTCCGCTTTCGTAATGTTACTCGCGCACTTGCGAGATGACGAGGCATCTGCCAAGAGTTAAGTTCACCAGAGTTACACCCGCCAATTACCCGCCTTCGCTCGGCCGGTCGCTCGCATTGCAGACAGGCGCCTCGACGTCCGGAACGCCTGCTGAAGCTGCCGGCGGCGGCCGCACGACGGCGGTCGTTGTCCTTGAAGCCGCCTCGGCTCGCTTCCCCCCGACTCCGCCGCCGCCGCGCGCTCCCGCCCGACTGTCGCCCTACTCGTACGCCGGCCGGCTCCTCACAAGTTAGATTTCGAACTCATTTCGTGCAACAAGCTTTGCTTTTGTTTACATTTTCATACTATTCAATGCGAATCTTGTTCGGCAACGTCGCAGACGATCTTGAAGTGAGAATCGATGTAGGCAATTGCAATATCGAACTTTATTTTTGCAATTTTTTCCATCAATTTCAAGATCGGCACTTGTTCCAAATTTCGACCGCCGCTTACGTCCGCCGACCGCGTCGCGCTCGCACAACGCTGGTCGGACTCTTTCTTGCAAACATTTTCGCGGCGGCGCCAGCTCTTTCCGCTGTGAATGTGCGAATCAGTTTCGTGGGAGAAGCTTTACAATTTCCGCTTTCGTAATGTTACTCGCGCACTTGCGAGATGACGAGGCATCTGCCAAGAGTTAAGTTCACCAGAGTTACACCCGCCAATTACCCGCCTTCGCTCGGCCGGTCGCTCGCATTGCAGACAGGCGCCTCGACGTCCGGAACGCCTGCTGAAGCTGCCGGCGGCGGCCGCACGACGGCGGTCGTTGTCCTTGAAGCCGCCTCGGCTCGCTTCCGCCCGACGCCGCCGCCGCCGCGCGCTCCCGCCCGACTGTCGCCCTACTCGTACGCCGGCCGGCTCCTCACAAGTTAGATTTCGAACTCATTTCGTGCAACAAGCTTTGCTTTTGTTTACATTTTCATACTATTCAATGCGAATCTTGTTCGGCAACGTGGCAGACGATCTTGAAGTGAGAATCGATGTGGGCAATTGCAATATCGAACTTTATTTTTGCAATGTTTTCCATCAATTTCAAGATCGGCACTTGTTCCAAATTTCGACCGCCGCTTACGTCCGCCGACCGCGTCGCGCTCGCACAACGCTGGTCGGACTCTTTCTTGCAAACATTTTCGCGGCGGCGCCAGCTCTTTCCGCTGTGAATGTGCGAATCAGTTTCGTGGGAGAAGCTTTACAATTTCCGCTTTCGTAATGTTACTCGCGCACTTGCGAGATGACGAGGCATCTGCCAAGAGTTAAGTTCACCAGAGTTACACCCGCCAATTACCCGCCTTCGCTCGGCCGGTCGCTCGCATTGCAGACAGGCGCCTCGACGTCCGGAACGCCTGCTGAAGCTGCCGGCGGCGGCCGCACGACGGCGGTCGTTGTCCTTGAAGCCGCCTCGGCTCGCTTCCCCCCGACTCCGCCGCCGCCACGCGCTCCCGCCCGACTGTCGCCCTACTCGTACGCCGGCCGGCTCCTCACAAGTTAGATTTCGAACTCATTTCGTGCAACAAGCTTTGCTTTTGTTTACATTTTCATACTATTCAATGCGAATCTTGTTCGGCAACGTCGCAGACGATCTTGAAGTGAGAATCGATGTAGGCAATTGCAATATCGAACTTTATTTTTGCAATTTTTTCCATCAATTTCAAGATCGGCACTTGTTCCAAATTTCGACCGCCGCTTACGTCCGCCGACCGCGTCGCGCTCGCACAACGCTGGTCGGACTCTTTCTTGCAAACATTTTCGCGGCGGCGCCAGCTCTTTCCGCTGTGAATGTGCGAATCAGTTTCGTGGGAGAAGCTTTACAATTTCCGCTTTCGTAATGTTACTCGCGCACTTGCGAGATGACGAGGCATCTGCCAAGAGTTAAGTTCACCAGAGTTACACCCGCCAATTACCCGCCTTCGCTCGGCCGGTCGCTCGCATTGCAGACAGGCGCCTCGACGTCCGGAACGCCTGCTGAAGCTGCCGGCGGCGGCCGCACGACGGCGGTCGTTGTCCTTGAAGCCGCCTCGGCTCGCTTCCGCCCGACGCCGCCGCCGCCGCGCGCTCCCGCCCGACTGTCGCCCTACTCGTACGCCGGCCGGCTCCTCACAAGTTAGATTTCGAACTCATTTCGTGCAACAAGCTTTGCTTTTGTTTACATTTTCATACTATTCAATGCGAATCTTGTTCGGCAACGTGGCAGACGATCTTGAAGTGAGAATCGATGTAGGCAATTGCAATATCGAACTTTATTTTTGCAATTTTTTCCATCAATTTCAAGATCGGCACTTGTTCCAAATTTCGACCGCCGCTTACGTCCGCCGACCGCGTCGCGCTCGCACAACGCTGGTCGGACTCTTTCTTGCAAACATTTTCGCGGCGGCGCCAGCTCTTTCCGCTGTGAATGTGCGAATCAGTTTCGTGGGAGAAGCTTTACAATTTCCGCTTTCGTAATGTTACTCGCGCACTTGCGAGATGACGAGGCATCTGCCAAGAGTTAAGTTCACCAGAGTTACACCCGCCAATTACCCGCCTTCGCTCGGCCGGTCGCTCGCATTGCAGACAGGCGCCTCGACGTCCGGAACGCCTGCTGAAGCTGCCGGCGGCGGCCGCACGACGGCGGTCGTTGTCCTTGAAGCCGCCTCGGCTCGCTTCCGCCCGACGCCGCCGCCGCCGCGCGCTCCCGCCCGACTGTCGCCCTACTCGTACGCCGGCCGGCTCCTCACAAGTTAGATTTCGAACTCATTTCGTGCAACAAGCTTTGCTTTTGTTTACATTTTCATACTATTCAATGCGAATCTTGTTCGGCAACGTGGCAGACGATCTTGAAGTGAGAATCGATGTGGGCAATTGCAATATCGAACTTTATTTTTGCAATGTTTTCCATCAATTTCAAGATCGGCACTTGTTCCAAATTTCGACCGCCGCTTACGTCCGCCGACCGCGTCGCGCTCGCACAACGCTGGTCGGACTCTTTCTTGCAAACTTTTTGGCAGCGGCGCCAGGTCTTTCCGCTGTGAATGTGCGAATCAGTTTCGTGTGAGAAGCTTTACAAATTCCGCTTTCCGTAATGTTACTCGCGCACTTGCGAGATGACGAGGCATCTGCCAAGAGTTAAGTTCACCAGAGTTACACCCGCCAATTACCCGCCTTCGCTCGGCCGGTCGCTCGCATTGCAGACAGGCGCCTCGACGTCCGGAACGCCTGCTGAAGCTGCCGGCGGCGGCCGCACGACGGCGGTCGTTGTCCTTGAAGCCGCCTCGGCTCGCTTCCGCCCGACGCCGCCGCCGCCGCGCGCTCCCGCCCGACTGTCGCCCTACTCGTACGCCGGCCGGCTCCTCACAAGTTAGATTTCGAACTCATTTCGTGCAACAAGCTTTGCTTTTGTTTACATTTTCATACTATTCAATGCGAATCTTGTTCGGCAACGTCGCAGACGATCTTGAAGTGAGAATCGATGTAGGCAATTGCAATATCGAACTTTATTTTTGCAATTTTTTCCATCAATTTCAAGATCGGCACTTGTTCCAAATTTCGACCGCCGCTTACGTCCGCCGACCGCGTCGCGCTCGCACAACGCTGGTCGGACTCTTTCTTGCAAACATTTTCGCGGCGGCGCCAGCTCTTTCCGCTGTGAATGTGCGAATCAGTTTCGTGGGAGAAGCTTTACAATTTCCGCTTTCGTAATGTTACTCGCGCACTTGCGAGATGACGAGGCATCTGCCAAGAGTTAAGTTCACCAGAGTTACACCCGCCAATTACCCGCCTTCGCTCGGCCGGTCGCTCGCATTGCAGACAGGCGCCTCGACGTCCGGAACGCCTGCTGAAGCTGCCGGCGGCGGCCGCACGACGGCGGTCGTTGTCCTTGAAGCCGCCTCGGCTCGCTTCCGCCCGACGCCGCCGCCGCCGCGCGCTCCCGCCCGACTGTCGCCCTACTCGTACGCCGGCCGGCTCCTCACAAGTTAGATTTCGAACTCATTTCGTGCAACAAGCTTTGCTTTTGTTTACATTTTCATACTATTCAATGCGAATCTTGTTCGGCAACGTCGCAGACGATCTTGAAGTGAGAATCGATGTAGGCAATTGCAATATCGAACTTTATTTTTGCAATTTTTTCCATCAATTTCAAGATCGGCACTTGTTCCAAATTTCGACCGCCGCTTACGTCCGCCGACCGCGTCGCGCTCGCACAACGCTGGTCGGACTCTTTCTTGCAAACATTTTCGCGGCGGCGCCAGCTCTTTCCGCTGTGAATGTGCGAATCAGTTTCGTGGGAGAAGCTTTACAATTTCCGCTTTCGTAATGTTACTCGCGCACTTGCGAGATGACGAGGCATCTGCCAAGAGTTAAGTTCACCAGAGTTACACCCGCCAATTACCCGCCTTCGCTCGGCCGGTCGCTCGCATTGCAGACAGGCGCCTCGACGTCCGGAACGCCTGCTGAAGCTGCCGGCGGCGGCCGCACGACGGCGGTCGTTGTCCTTGAAGCCGCCTCGGCTCGCTTCCGCCCGACGCCGCCGCCGCCGCGCGCTCCCGCCCGACTGTCGCCCTACTCGTACGCCGGCCGGCTCCTCACAAGTTAGATTTCGAACTCATTTCGTGCAACAAGCTTTGCTTTTGTTTACATTTTCATACTATTCAATGCGAATCTTGTTCGGCAACGTGGCAGACGATCTTGAAGTGAGAATCGATGTGGGCAATTGCAATATCGAACTTTATTTTTGCAATGTTTTCCATCAATTTCAAGATCGGCACTTGTTCCAAATTTCGACCGCCGCTTACGTCCGCCGACCGCGTCGCGCTCGCACAACGCTGGTCGGACTCTTTCTTGCAAACTTTTTGGCAGCGGCGCCAGCTCTTTCCGCTGTGAATGTGCGAATCAGTTTCGTGTGAGAAGCTTTACAAATTCCGCTTTCCGTAATGTTACTCGCGCACTTGCGAGATGACGAGGCATCTGCCAAGAGTTAAGTTCACCAGAGTTACACCCGCCAATTACCCGCCTTCGCTCGGCCGGTCGCTCGCATTGCAGACAGGCGCCTCGACGTCCGGAACGCCTGCTGAAGCTGCCGGCGGCGGCCGCACGACGGCGGTCGTTGTCCTTGAAGCCGCCTCGGCTCGCTTCCCCCCGACTCCGCCGCCGCCGCGCGCTCCCGCCCGACTGTAGCCCTACTCGTACGCCGGCCGGCTCCTCACAAGTTAGATTTCGAACTCATTTCGTGCAACAAGCTTTGCTTTTGTTTACATTTTCATACTATTCAATGCGAATCTTGTTCGGCAACGTCGCAGACGATCTTGAAGTGAGAATCGATGTAGGCAATTGCAATATCGAACTTTATTTTTGCAATTTTTTCCATCAATTTCAAGATCGGCACTTGTTCCAAATTTCGACCGCCGCTTACGTCCGCCGACCGCGTCGCGCTCGCACAACGCTGGTCGGACTCTTTCTTGCAAACATTTTCGCGGCGGCGCCAGCTCTTTCCGCTGTGAATGTGCGAATCAGTTTCGTGGGAGAAGCTTTACAATTTCCGCTTTCGTAATGTTACTCGCGCACTTGCGAGATGACGAGGCATCTGCCAAGAGTTAAGTTCACCAGAGTTACACCCGCCAATTACCCGCCTTCGCTCGGCCGGTCGCTCGCATTGCAGACAGGCGCCTCGACGTCCGGAACGCCTGCTGAAGCTGCCGGCGGCGGCCGCACGACGGCGGTCGTTGTCCTTGAAGCCGCCTCGGCTCGCTTCCGCCCGACGCCGCCGCCGCCGCGCGCTCCCGCCCGACTGTCGCCCTACTCGTACGCCGGCCGGCTCCTCACAAGTTAGATTTCGAACTCATTTCGTGCAACAAGCTTTGCTTTTGTTTACATTTTCATACTATTCAATGCGAATCTTGTTCGGCAACGTGGCAGACGATCTTGAAGTGAGAATCGATGTGGGCAATTGCAATATCGAACTTTATTTTTGCAATGTTTTCCATCAATTTCAAGATCGGCACTTGTTCCAAATTTCGACCGCCGCTTACGTCCGCCGACCGCGTCGCGCTCGCACAACGCTGGTCGGACTCTTTCTTGCAAACTTTTTGGCAGCGGCGCCAGGTCTTTCCGCTGTGAATGTGCGAATCAGTTTCGTGTGAGAAGCTTTACAAATTCCGCTTTCCGTAATGTTACTCGCGCACTTGCGAGATGACGAGGCATCTGCCAAGAGTTAAGTTCACCAGAGTTACACCCGCCAATTACCCGCCTTCGCTCGGCCGGTCGCTCGCATTGCAGACAGGCGCCTCGACGTCCGGAACGCCTGCTGAAGCTGCCGGCGGCGGCCGCACGACGGCGGTCGTTGTCCTTGAAGCCGCCTCGGCTCGCTTCCGCCCGACGCCGCCGCCGCCGCGCGCTCCCGCCCGACTGTCGCCCTACTCGTACGCCGGCCGGCTCCTCACAAGTTAGATTTCGAACTCATTTCGTGCAACAAGCTTTGCTTTTGTTTACATTTTCATACTATTCAATGCGAATCTTGTTCGGCAACGTCGCAGACGATCTTGAAGTGAGAATCGATGTAGGCAATTGCAATATCGAACTTTATTTTTGCAATTTTTTCCATCAATTTCAAGATCGGCACTTGTTCCAAATTTCGACCGCCGCTTACGTCCGCCGACCGCGTCGCGCTCGCACAACGCTGGTCGGACTCTTTCTTGCAAACATTTTCGCGGCGGCGCCAGCTCTTTCCGCTGTGAATGTGCGAATCAGTTTCGTGGGAGAAGCTTTACAATTTCCGCTTTCGTAATGTTACTCGCGCACTTGCGAGATGACGAGGCATCTGCCAAGAGTTAAGTTCACCAGAGTTACACCCGCCAATTACCCGCCTTCGCTCGGCCGGTCGCTCGCATTGCAGACAGGCGCCTCGACGTCCGGAACGCCTGCTGAAGCTGCCGGCGGCGGCCGCACGACGGCGGTCGTTGTCCTTGAAGCCGCCTCGGCTCGCTTCCGCCCGACGCCGCCGCCGCCGCGCGCTCCCGCCCGACTGTCGCCCTACTCGTACGCCGGCCGGCTCCTCACAAGTTAGATTTCGAACTCATTTCGTGCAACAAGCTTTGCTTTTGTTTACATTTTCATACTATTCAATGCGAATCTTGTTCGGCAACGTCGCAGACGATCTTGAAGTGAGAATCGATGTAGGCAATTGCAATATCGAACTTTATTTTTGCAATTTTTTCCATCAATTTCAAGATCGGCACTTGTTCCAAATTTCGACCGCCGCTTACGTCCGCCGACCGCGTCGCGCTCGCACAACGCTGGTCGGACTCTTTCTTGCAAACATTTTCGCGGCGGCGCCAGCTCTTTCCGCTGTGAATGTGCGAATCAGTTTCGTGGGAGAAGCTTTACAATTTCCGCTTTCGTAATGTTACTCGCGCACTTGCGAGATGACGAGGCATCTGCCAAGAGTTAAGTTCACCAGAGTTACACCCGCCAATTACCCGCCTTCGCTCGGCCGGTCGCTCGCATTGCAGACAGGCGCCTCGACGTCCGGAACGCCTGCTGAAGCTGCCGGCGGCGGCCGCACGACGGCGGTCGTTGTCCTTGAAGCCGCCTCGGCTCGCTTCCGCCCGACGCCGCCGCCGCCGCGCGCTCCCGCCCGACTGTCGCCCTACTCGTACGCCGGCCGGCTCCTCACAAGTTAGATTTCGAACTCATTTCGTGCAACAAGCTTTGCTTTTGTTTACATTTTCATACTATTCAATGCGAATCTTGTTCGGCAACGTGGCAGACGATCTTGAAGTGAGAATCGATGTGGGCAATTGCAATATCGAACTTTATTTTTGCAATGTTTTCCATCAATTTCAAGATCGGCACTTGTTCCAAATTTCGACCGCCGCTTACGTCCGCCGACCGCGTCGCGCTCGCACAACGCTGGTCGGACTCTTTCTTGCAAACTTTTTGGCAGCGGCGCCAGCTCTTTCCGCTGTGAATGTGCGAATCAGTTTCGTGTGAGAAGCTTTACAAATTCCGCTTTCCGTAATGTTACTCGCGCACTTGCGAGATGACGAGGCATCTGCCAAGAGTTAAGTTCACCAGAGTTACACCCGCCAATTACCCGCCTTCGCTCGGCCGGTCGCTCGCATTGCAGACAGGCGCCTCGACGTCCGGAACGCCTGCTGAAGCTGCCGGCGGCGGCCGCACGACGGCGGTCGTTGTCCTTGAAGCCGCCTCGGCTCGCTTCCCCCCGACTCCGCCGCCGCCGCGCGCTCCCGCCCGACTGTAGCCCTACTCGTACGCCGGCCGGCTCCTCACAAGTTAGATTTCGAACTCATTTCGTGCAACAAGCTTTGCTTTTGTTTACATTTTCATACTATTCAATGCGAATCTTGTTCGGCAACGTCGCAGACGATCTTGAAGTGAGAATCGATGTAGGCAATTGCAATATCGAACTTTATTTTTGCAATTTTTTCCATCAATTTCAAGATCGGCACTTGTTCCAAATTTCGACCGCCGCTTACGTCCGCCGACCGCGTCGCGCTCGCACAACGCTGGTCGGACTCTTTCTTGCAAACATTTTCGCGGCGGCGCCAGCTCTTTCCGCTGTGAATGTGCGAATCAGTTTCGTGGGAGAAGCTTTACAATTTCCGCTTTCGTAATGTTACTCGCGCACTTGCGAGATGACGAGGCATCTGCCAAGAGTTAAGTTCACCAGAGTTACACCCGCCAATTACCCGCCTTCGCTCGGCCGGTCGCTCGCATTGCAGACAGGCGCCTCGACGTCCGGAACGCCTGCTGAAGCTGCCGGCGGCGGTCGTTGTCCTTGAAGCCGCCTCGGCTCGCTTCCGCCCGACGCCGCCGCCGCCGCGCGCTCCCGCCCGACTGTCGCCCTACTCGTACGCCGGCCGGCTCCTCACAAGTTAGATTTCGAACTCATTTCGTGCAACAAGCTTTGCTTTTGTTTACATTTTCATACTATTCAATGCGAATCTTGTTCGGCAACGTGGCAGACGATCTTGAAGTGAGAATCGATGTGGGCAATTGCAATATCGAACTTTATTTTTGCAATGTTTTCCATCAATTTCAAGATCGGCACTTGTTCCAAATTTCGACCGCCGCTTACGTCCGCCGACCGCGTCGCGCTCGCACAACGCTGGTCGGACTCTTTCTTGCAAACTTTTTGGCAGCGGCGCCAGCTCTTTCCGCTGTGAATGTGCGAATCAGTTTCGTGTGAGAAGCTTTACAAATTCCGCTTTCCGTAATGTTACTCGCGCACTTGCGAGATGACGAGGCATCTGCCAAGAGTTAAGTTCACCAGAGTTACACCCGCCAATTACCCGCCTTCGCTCGGCCGGTCGCTCGCATTGCAGACAGGCGCCTCGACGTCCGGAACGCCTGCTGAAGCTGCCGGCGGCGGCCGCACGACGGCGGTCGTTGTCCTTGAAGCCGCCTCGGCTCGCTTCCCCCCGACTCCGCCGCCGCCGCGCGCTCCCGCCCGACTGTAGCCCTACTCGTACGCCGGCCGGCTCCTCACAAGTTAGATTTCGAACTCATTTCGTGCAACAAGCTTTGCTTTTGTTTACATTTTCATACTATTCAATGCGAATCTTGTTCGGCAACGTCGCAGACGATCTTGAAGTGAGAATCGATGTAGGCAATTGCAATATCGAACTTTATTTTTGCAATTTTTTCCATCAATTTCAAGATCGGCACTTGTTCCAAATTTCGACCGCCGCTTACGTCCGCCGACCGCGTCGCGCTCGCACAACGCTGGTCGGACTCTTTCTTGCAAACATTTTCGCGGCGGCGCCAGCTCTTTCCGCTGTGAATGTGCGAATCAGTTTCGTGGGAGAAGCTTTACAATTTCCGCTTTCGTAATGTTACTCGCGCACTTGCGAGATGACGAGGCATCTGCCAAGAGTTAAGTTCACCAGAGTTACACCCGCCAATTACCCGCCTTCGCTCGGCCGGTCGCTCGCATTGCAGACAGGCGCCTCGACGTCCGGAACGCCTGCTGAAGCTGCCGTCGGCGGCCGCACGACGGCGGTCGTTGTCCTTGAAGCCGCCTCGGCTCGCTTCCGCCCGACGCCGCCGCCGCCGCGCGCTCCCGCCCGACTGTCGCCCTACTCGTACGCCGGCCGGCTCCTCACAAGTTAGATTTCGAACTCATTTCGTGCAACAAGCTTTGCTTTTGTTTACATTTTCATACTATTCAATGCGAATCTTGTTCGGCAACGTGGCAGACGATCTTGAAGTGAGAATCGATGTGGGCAATTGCAATATCGAACTTTATTTTTGCAATGTTTTCCATCAATTTCAAGATCGGCACTTGTTCCAAATTTCGACCGCCGCTTACGTCCGCCGACCGCGTCGCGCTCGCACAACGCTGGTCGGACTCTTTCTTGCAAACTTTTTGGCAGCGGCGCCAGCTCTTTCCGCTGTGAATGTGCGAATCAGTTTCGTGTGAGAAGCTTTACAAATTCCGCTTTCCGTAATGTTACTCGCGCACTTGCGAGATGACGAGGCATCTGCCAAGAGTTAAGTTCACCAGAGTTACACCCGCCAATTACCCGCCTTCGCTCGGCCGGTCGCTCGCATTGCAGACAGGCGCCTCGACGTCCGGAACGCCTGCTGAAGCTGCCGGCGGCGGCCGCACGACGGCGGTCGTTGTCCTTGAAGCCGCCTCGGCTCGCTTCCGCCCGACGCCGCCGCCGCCGCGCGCTCCCGCCCGACTGTCGCCCTACTCGTACGCCGGCCGGCTCCTCACAAGTTAGATTTCGAACTCATTTCGTGCAACAAGCTTTGCTTTTGTTTACATTTTCATACTATTCAATGCGAATCTTGTTCGGCAACGTCGCAGACGATCTTGAAGTGAGAATCGATGTAGGCAATTGCAATATCGAACTTTATTTTTGCAATTTTTTCCATCAATTTCAAGATCGGCACTTGTTCCAAATTTCGACCGCCGCTTACGTCCGCCGACCGCGTCGCGCTCGCACAACGCTGGTCGGACTCTTTCTTGCAAACATTTTCGCGGCGGCGCCAGCTCTTTCCGCTGTGAATGTGCGAATCAGTTTCGTGGGAGAAGCTTTACAATTTCCGCTTTCGTAATGTTACTCGCGCACTTGCGAGATGACGAGGCATCTGCCAAGAGTTAAGTTCACCAGAGTTACACCCGCCAATTACCCGCCTTCGCTCGGCCGGTCGCTCGCATTGCAGACAGGCGCCTCGACGTCCGGAACGCCTGCTGAAGCTGCCGGCGGCGGCCGCACGACGGCGGTCGTTGTCCTTGAAGCCGCCTCGGCTCGCTTCCGCCCGACGCCGCCGCCGCCGCGCGCTCCCGCCCGACTGTCGCCCTACTCGTACGCCGGCCGGCTCCTCACAAGTTAGATTTCGAACTCATTTCGTGCAACAAGCTTTGCTTTTGTTTACATTTTCATACTATTCAATGCGAATCTTGTTCGGCAACGTCGCAGACGATCTTGAAGTGAGAATCGATGTAGGCAATTGCAATATCGAACTTTATTTTTGCAATTTTTTCCATCAATTTCAAGATCGGCACTTGTTCCAAATTTCGACCGCCGCTTACGTCCGCCGACCGCGTCGCGCTCGCACAACGCTGGTCGGACTCTTTCTTGCAAACATTTTCGCGGCGGCGCCAGCTCTTTCCGCTGTGAATGTGCGAATCAGTTTCGTGGGAGAAGCTTTACAATTTCCGCTTTCGTAATGTTACTCGCGCACTTGCGAGATGACGAGGCATCTGCCAAGAGTTAAGTTCACCAGAGTTACACCCGCCAATTACCCGCCTTCGCTCGGCCGGTCGCTCGCATTGCAGACAGGCGCCTCGACGTCCGGAACGCCTGCTGAAGCTGCCGGCGGCGGCCGCACGACGGCGGTCGTTGTCCTTGAAGCCGCCTCGGCTCGCTTCCGCCCGACGCCGCCGCCGCCGCGCGCTCCCGCCCGACTGTCGCCCTACTCGTACGCCGGCCGGCTCCTCACAAGTTAGATTTCGAACTCATTTCGTGCAACAAGCTTTGCTTTTGTTTACATTTTCATACTATTCAATGCGAATCTTGTTCGGCAACGTGGCAGACGATCTTGAAGTGAGAATCGATGTGGGCAATTGCAATATCGAACTTTATTTTTGCAATGTTTTCCATCAATTTCAAGATCGGCACTTGTTCCAAATTTCGACCGCCGCTTACGTCCGCCGACCGCGTCGCGCTCGCACAACGCTGGTCGGACTCTTTCTTGCAAACTTTTTGGCAGCGGCGCCAGCTCTTTCCGCTGTGAATGTGCGAATCAGTTTCGTGGGAGAAGCTTTACAATTTCCGCTTTCGTAATGTTACTCGCGCACTTGCGAGATGACGAGGCATCTGCCAAGAGTTAAGTTCACCAGAGTTACACCCGCCAATTACCCGCCTTCGCTCGGCCGGTCGCTCGCATTGCAGACAGGCGCCTCGACGTCCGGAACGCCTGCTGAAGCTGCCGGCGGCGGCCGCACGACGGCGGTCGTTGTCCTTGAAGCCGCCTCGGCTCGCTTCCGCCCGACGCCGCCGCCGCCGCGCGCTCCCGCCCGACTGTCGCCCTACTCGTACGCCGGCCGGCTCCTCACAAGTTAGATTTCGAACTCATTTCGTGCAACAAGCTTTGCTTTTGTTTACATTTTCATACTATTCAATGCGAATCTTGTTCGGCAACGTGGCAGACGATCTTGAAGTGAGAATCGATGTGGGCAATTGCAATATCGAACTTTATTTTTGCAATGTTTTCCATCAATTTCAAGATCGGCACTTGTTCCAAATTTCGACCGCCGCTTACGTCCGCCGACCGCGTCGCGCTCGCACAACGCTGGTCGGACTCTTTCTTGCAAACTTTTTGGCAGCGGCGCCAGCTCTTTCCGCTGTGAATGTGCGAATCAGTTTCGTGTGAGAAGCTTTACAAATTCCGCTTTCCGTAATGTTACTCGCGCACTTGCGAGATGACGAGGCATCTGCCAAGAGTTAAGTTCACCAGAGTTACACCCGCCAATTACCCGCCTTCGCTCGGCCGGTCGCTCGCATTGCAGACAGGCGCCTCGACGTCCGGAACGCCTGCTGAAGCTGCCGGCGGCGGCCGCACGACGGCGGTCGTTGTCCTTGAAGCCGCCTCGGCTCGCTTCCCCCCGACTCCGCCGCCGCCGCGCGCTCCCGCCCGACTGTAGCCCTACTCGTACGCCGGCCGGCTCCTCACAAGTTAGATTTCGAACTCATTTCGTGCAACAAGCTTTGCTTTTGTTTACATTTTCATACTATTCAATGCGAATCTTGTTCGGCAACGTCGCAGACGATCTTGAAGTGAGAATCGATGTAGGCAATTGCAATATCGAACTTTATTTTTGCAATTTTTTCCATCAATTTCAAGATCGGCACTTGTTCCAAATTTCGACCGCCGCTTACGTCCGCCGACCGCGTCGCGCTCGCACAACGCTGGTCGGACTCTTTCTTGCAAACTTTTTGGCAGCGGCGCCAGCTCTTTCCGCTGTGAATGTGCGAATCAGTTTCGTGTGAGAAGCTTTACAAATTCCGCTTTCCGTAATGTTACTCGCGCACTTGCGAGATGACGAGGCATCTGCCAAGAGTTAAGTTCACCAGAGTTACACCCGCCAATTACCCGCCTTCGCTCGGCCGGTCGCTCGCATTGCAGACAGGCGCCTCGACGTCCGGAACGCCTGCTGAAGCTGCCGGCGGCGGCCGCACGACGGCGGTCGTTGTCCTTGAAGCCGCCTCGGCTCGCTTCCGCCCGACGCCGCCGCCGCCGCGCGCTCCCGCCCGACTGTCGCCCTACTCGTACGCCGGCCGGCCCCTCACAAGTTAGATTTCGAACTCATTTCGTGCAACAAGCTTTGCTTTTGTTTACATTTTCATACTATTCAATGCGAATCTTGTTCGGCAACGTCGCAGACGATCTTGAAGTGAGAATCGATGTAGGCAATTGCAATATCGAACTTTATTTTTGCAATTTTTTCCATCAATTTCAAGATCGGCACTTGTTCCAAATTTCGACCGCCGCTTACGTCCGCCGACCGCGTCGCGCTCGCACAACGCTGGTCGGACTCTTTCTTGCAAACATTTTCGCGGCGGCGCCAGCTCTTTCCGCTGTGAATGTGCGAATCAGTTTCGTGGGAGAAGCTTTACAATTTCCGCTTTCGTAATGTTACTCGCGCACTTGCGAGATGACGAGGCATCTGCCAAGAGTTAAGTTCACCAGAGTTACACCCGCCAATTACCCGCCTTCGCTCGGCCGGTCGCTCGCATTGCAGACAGTCGCCTCGACGTCCGGAACGCCTGCTGAAGCTGCCGGCGGCGGCCGCACGACGGCGGTCGTTGTCCTTGAAGCCGCCTCGGCTCGCTTCCGCGCGACGCCGCCGCAGCCGCGCGCTCCCGCCCGACTGTCGCCCTACTCGTACGCCGGCCGGCTCCTCACAAGTTAGATTTCGAACTCATTTCGTGCAACAAGCTTTGCTTTTGTCTACATTTTCATACTATTCAATGCGAATCTTGTTCGGCGACGTCGCAGACGATCTTGAAGTGAGAATCGATGTGGGCAATTGCAATATCGAACTTTATTTTTGCAATTTTTTCCATCAATTTCAAGATCGGAACTTGTTCCAAATTTCGACCGCCGCTTACGTCCGCCGACCGCGTCGCGCTCGCACAACGCTGGTCGGACTCTTTCTTGCAAACTTTTTCGCGGCGGCGCCAGCTCTTTCCGCTGTGAAAGTGCGAATCAGTTTCGTGTGAGAAGCTTTACAAATTCCGCTTTCCGTAATGTTACTCGCGCACTTGCAAGATGACGTGGCATCTGCAAAGAGTTAAGTTCACCAGAGTTACACCCGCCAATTACCCGACTTCGCTCGGTCGGTCGCTCGCATTGCAGACAGGCGCCTCGACGTCCGGAACGCCTGCTGAAGCTGCCGGCGGCGGCCGCACGACGGCGGTCGTTGTCCTTGAAGCCGCCTCGCCTCGCTTCCGCCCGACGCCGCCGCCGCCGCGCGCTCCCGCCCGACTGTCGCCCTACTCGCACGCCGGCCGGCTCCTCACAAGTTAGATTTCGAACTCATTTCGTGCAACAAGCTTTGCTTTTGTCTACATTTTCATACTATTCAATGCGAATCTTGTTCGGCAACGTGGCAGACGATCTTGAAGTGAGAATCGATGTGGGCAATTGCAATATCGAACTTTATTTTTGCAATTTTTTCCATCAATTTCAAGATCGGCACTTGTTCCAAATTTCGACCGCCGCTTACGTCCGCCGACCGCGTCGCGCTCGCACAACGCTGGTCGGACACTTTCTTGCAAACTTTTTGGCGGCGGCGCCAGCTCTTTCCGCTGTGAATGTGCGAATCAGTTTCGTGTGAGAAGCTTTACAAATTCCGCTTTCCGTAATGTTACTCGCGCACTTGCGAGATGACGAGGCATCTGCCAAGAGTTAAGTTCACCAGAGTTACACCCGCCAATTACCCGCCTTCGCTCGGCCGGTCGCTCGCATTGCAGACAGGCGCCTCGAATTCCGGAACGCCTGCTGAAGCTGCCGGCGGCGGCCGCACGACGGCGGTCGTTGTCCTTGAAGCCGCCTCGGCTCGCTTCCGCCCGACGGCGCCGCCGCCGCGCGCTCCCGCCCGACTGTCGCCCTACTCGCACGCCGGCCGGCTCCTCACAAGTTAGATTTCGAACTCATTTCGTGCAACAAGCTTTGCTTTTGTCTACATTTTCATACTATTCAATGCGAATCTTGTTCGGCAACGTGGCAGACGATCTTGAAGTGAGAATCGATGTGGGCAATTGCAATATCGAACTTTATTTTTGCAATATTTTCCATAAATTTCAAGATCGGCACTTGTTCCAAATTTCGACCGCCGCTTACGTCCGCCGACCGCGTCGCGCTCGCACAACGCTGGTCGGACTCTTTTTTGCAAACTTTTTCGCGGCGGCGCCAGCTCTTTCCGCTGTGAAAGTGCGAATCAGTTTCGTGTGAGAAGCTTTACAATTTCCGCTTTCCGTAATGTTACTCGCGCACTTGCGAGATGACGAGGCATCTGCCAAGAGTTAAGTTCACCAGTGTTACACCCGCCAATTACCCGCCTTCGCTCGGCCGGTCGCTCGCATTGCAGACAGGCGCCTCGACGTCCGGAACGCCTGCTGAAGCTGCCGGCGGCGGCCGCACGACGGCGGCCGCACGACGGCGGTCGTTGTCCTTGAAGCCGCCTCGGCTCGCTTCCGCCCGACGCAGCCGCCGCCGCGCGCTCACGCCCGACTGTCGCCCTACTCGTACGCCGGCCGGCTCCTCACAAGTTAGATTTCGAACTCATTTCGTGCAACAAGCTTTGCTTTTGTCTACATTTTCATACTATTCAATGCGAATCTTGTTCGGCAACGTGGCAGACGATCTTGAAGTGAGAATCGATGTGGGCAATTGCAATATCGAACTTTATTTTTGCAATATTTTCCATAAATTTCAAGATCGGCACTTGTTCCAAATTTCGACCGCCGCTTACGTCCGCCGACCGCGTCGCGCTCGCACAACGCTGGTCGGACTCTTTTTTGCAAACTTTTTCGCGGCGGCGCCAGCTCTTTCCGCTGTGAAAGTGCGAATCAGTTTCGTGTGAGAAGCTTTACAATTTCCGCTTTCCGTAATGTTACTCGCGCACTTGCGAGATGACGAGGCATCTGCCAAGAGTTAAGTTCACCAGTGTTACACCCGCCAATTACCCGCCTTCGCTCGGCCGGTCGCTCGCATTGCAGACAGGCGCCTCGACGTCCGGAACGCCTGCTGAAGCTGCCGGCGGCGGCCGCACGACGGCGGCCGCACGACGGCGGTCGTTGTCCTTGAAGCCGCCTCGGCTCGCTTCCGCCCGACGCAGCCGCCGCCGCGCGCTCACGCCCGACTGTCGCCCTACTCGTACGCCGGCCGGCTCCTCACAAGTTAGATTTCGAACTCATTTCGTGCAACAAGCTTTGCTTTTGTCTACATTTTCATACTATTCAATGCGAATCTTGTTCGGCAACGTGGCAGACGATCTTGAAGTGAGAATCGATGTGGGCAATTGCAATATCGAACTTTATTTTTGCAATTTTTTCCATCAATTTCAAGATCGGCACTTGTTCCAAATTTCGACCGCCGCTTACGTCCGCCGACCGCGTCGCGCTCGCACAACGCTGGTCGGACTCTTTCTTGCAAACTTTTTCGCGGCGGCGCCAGCTCTTTCCGCTGTGAATGTGCGAATCAGTTTAGTGTGAGAAGCTTTACAATTTCCGCTTTCCGTAATGTTACTCGCCCACTTGCGAGATGACGAGGTATCTGCCAAGAGTTAAGTTCACCAGAGTTACACCCGCCAATTACCCGCCTTCGCTCGGCCGGTCGCTCGCATTGCAGACAGGCGCCTCGACGTCCGGGACGCCTGCTGAAGCTGCCGGCGGCGGCCGCACGACGGCGGTCGTTGTCCTTGAAGCCGCCTCGGCTCGCTTCCGCCCGACGCCGCCGCCGCCGCGCGCTCCCGCCCGACTGTCGCCCTACTCGTACGCCGGCCGGCTCCTCACAAGTTAGATTTCGAACTCATTTCGTGCAACAAGCTTTGCTTTTGTTTACATTTTCATACTATTCAATGCGAATCTTGTTCGGCAACGTCGCAGACGATCTTGAAGTGAGAATCGATGTGGGCAATTGAAATATCGAACTTTATTTTTGCAATTTTTTCCATCAATTTCAAGATCGGCACTTGTTCCAAATTTCGACCGCCGCTTTCGTCCGCCGACCGCGTCGCGCTCGCACAACGCTGGTCGGACTCTTTTTTGCAAACTTTTTCGCGGCGGCGCCAGCTCTTTCCGCTGTGAATGTGCGAATCAGTTTCGTGTGAGAAGCTTTACAAATTCCGCTTTCCGTAATGTTACTCGCGCACTTGCGAGATGACGAGGCATCTGCCAAGAGTTAAGTTCACCAGAGTTACACCCGCCAATTACCCGCCTTCGCTCGGTCGGTCGCTCGCATTGCAGACAGGCGCCTCGACGTCCAGAACGCCTGCTGAAGCTGCCGGCGGCGGCCGCACGACGGCGGTCGTTGTCCTTGAAGCCGCCTCGGCTCGCTTCCGCCCGACGCCGCCGCCGCGCGCTCCCGCCCGACTGTCGCCCTACTCGTACGCCGGCCGGCTCCTCACAAGTTAGATTTCGAACTCATTTCGTGCAACAAGCTTTGCTTTTGTCTACATTTTCATACTATTCAATGCGAATCTTGTTCGGCAACGTGGCAGACGATCTTGAAGTGAGAATCGATGTGGGCAATTGCAATATCGAACTTTATTTTTGCAATTTTTTCCATCAATTTCAAGATCGGCACTTGTTCCAAATTTCGACCGCCGCTTACGTCCGCCGACCGCGTCGCGCTCGCACAACGCTGGTCGGACTCTTTTTTGCAAACTTTTTCGCGGCGGCGCCAGCTCTTTCCGCTGTGAAAGTGCGAATCAGTTTCGTGTGAGAAGCTTTACAAATTCCGCTTTCCGTAATGTTACTCGCGCACTTGCTAGATGACGAGGAATCTGCCAAGAGTTAAGTTCACCAGGGTTACACCCGCCAATTACCCGCCTTCGCTCGGTCGGTCGCTCGCATTGCAGACAGGCGCCTCGACGTCCGGAACGCCTGCTGAAGCTGCCGGCGGCGGCCGCACGACGGCGGTCGTTGTCCTTGAAGCCGCCTCGGCTCGCTTCCGCCCGACGCCGCCGCCGCCACGCGCTCCCGCCCGACTGTCGCCCTACTCGTACGCCGGCCGGCTCCTCACAAGTTAGATTTCGAACTCATTTCGTGCAACAAGCTTTGCTTTTGTCTACATTTTCATACTATTCAATGCGAATCTTGTTCGGCAACGTCGCAGACGATCTTGAAGTGAGAATCGATGTGGGCAATTGCAATATCGAACTTTATTTTTGCAATTTTTTCCATCAATTTCAAGATCGGAACTTGTTCCAAATTTCGACCGCCGCTTACGTCCGCCGACCGCGTCGCGCTCGCACAACGCTGGTCGGACTCTTTCTTGCAAACTTTTTCGCGGCGGCGCCAGCTCTTTCCGTTGTGAATATGCGAATCAGTTTCGTGTGAGAAGCTTTACAATTTCCGCTTTCCGTAATGTTACTCGCGCACTTGCGAGATGACGTGGCATCTGCCAAGAGTTAAGTTCACCAGAGTTACACCCGCCAATTACCCGCCTTCGCTCGGCCGGTCGCTCGCATTGCAGACAGGCGCCTCGACGTCCGGAACGCCTGCTGAAGCTGCCGGCGGCGGCCGCACGACGGCGGTCGTTGTCCTTGAAGCCGCCTCGGCTCGCTTCCGCCCGACGCCGCCGCCGCCGCCGCGCGCTCCCGCCCGACTGTCGCCCTACTCGTACGCCGGCCGGCTCCTCACAAGTTAGATTTCGAACTCATTTCGTGCAACAAGCTTTGCTTTTGTCTACATTTTCATACTATTCAATGCGAATCTTGTTCGGCAACGTGGCAGGCGATCTTGAAGTGAGAATCGATGTGGGCAATTGCAATATCGAACTTTATTTTTGCAATTTTTTCCATCAATTTCAAGATCGGCACTTGTTCCAAATTTCGACCGCCGCTTACGTCCGCCGACCGCGTCGCGCTCGCACAACGCTGGTCGGACTCTTTTTTGCAAACTTTTTCGCGGCGGCGCCAGCTCTTTCCGCTGTGAAAGTGCGAATCAGTTTCGTGTGAGAAGCTTTACAAATTCCGCTTTCCGTAATGTTACACGCGCACTTGCTAGATGACGAGGCATCTGCCAAGAGTTAAGTTCACCAGAGTTACACCCGCCAATTACCCGCCTTCGCTCGGTCGGTCGCTCGCATTGCAGACAGGCGCCTCGACGTCCGGAACGCCTGCTGAAGCTGCCGGCGGCGGCCGCACGACGGCGGTCGTTGTCCTTGAAGCCGCCTCGGCTCGCTTCCGCCCGACGCCGGTGCCGCCACGCGCTCCCGCCCGACTGTCGCCCTACTCGTACGCCGGCCGGCTCCTCACAAGTTAGATTTCGAACTCATTTCGTGCAACAAGCTTTGCTTTTGTCTACATTTTCATACTATTCAATGCGAATCTTGTTCGGCAACGTCGCAGACGATCTTGAAGTGAGAATCGATGTGGGCAATTGCAATATCGAACTTTATTTTTGCAATTTTTTCCATCAATTTCAAGATCGGCACTTGTTCCAAATTTCGACCGCCGCTTACGTCCGCCGACCGCGTCGCGCTCGCACAACGCTGGTCGGACTCTTTTTTGCAAACTTTTTCGCGGCGGCGCCAGCTCTTTCCGCTGTGAAAGTGCGAATCAGTTTCGTGTGAGAAGCTTTACAAATTCCGCTTTCCGTAATGTTACTCGCGCACTTGCTAGATGACGAGGCATCTGCCAAGAGTTAAGTTCACCAGAGTTACACCCGCCAATTACCCGCCTTCGCTCGGTCGGTCGCTCGCATTGCAGACAGGCGCCTCGACGTCCGGAACGCCTGCTGAAGCTGCCGGCGGCGGCCGCACGACGGCGGTCGTTGTCCTTGAAGCCGCCTCGGCTCGCTTCCGCCCGACGCCGGTGCCGCCACGCGCTCCCGCCCGACTGTCGCCCTACTCGTACGCCGGCCGGCTCCTCACAAGTTAGATTTCGAACTCATTTCGTGCAACAAGCTTTGCTTTTGTCTACATTTTCATACTATTCAATGCGAATCTTGTTCGGCAACGTGGCAGACGATCTTGAAGTGAGAATCGATGTGGGCAATTGCAATATCGAACTTTATTTTTGCAATTTTTTCCATCAATTTCAAGATCGGAACTTGTTCCAAATTTCGACCGCCGCTTACGTCCGCCGACCGCGTCGCGCTCGCACAACGCTTGTCGGACTCTTTCTTGCAAACTTTTTCGCGGCGGCGCCAGCTCTTTCCGCTGTGAATGTGCGAATCAGTTTCGTGTGAGAAGCTTTACAATTTCCGCTTTCCGTAATGTTACTCGCGCACTTGCGAGATGACGAGGCATCTGCCAAGAGTTAAGTTCACCAGAGTTACACCCGCCAATTACCCGCATTCGCTCGGCCGGTCGCTCGCATTGCAGACAGGCGCCTCGACGTCCGGAACGCCTGCTGAAGCTGCCGGCGGCGGCCGCACGACGGCGGTCGTTGTCCTTGAAGCCGCCTCGGCTCGCTTCCGCCCGACGCCGCCGCCGCCGCACGCTCCCGCCCGACTGTCGCCCTACTCGTACGCCGGCCGGCTCCTCACAAGTTAGATTTCGAACTCATTTCGTGCAACAAGCTTTGCTTTTGTTTACATTTTCATACTATTCAATGCGAATCTTGTTCGGCAACGTCGCAGACGATCTTGAAGTGAGAATCGATGTGGGCAATTGCAATATCGAACTTTATTTTTGCAATTTTTTCCATCAATTTCAAGATCGGCACTTGTTCCAAATTTCGGCCGCCGCTTACGTCCGCCGACCGCGTCGCGCTCGCACAACGCTGGTCGGTCTCTTTTTGCAAACTTTTTCGCGGCGGCGCCAGCTCTTTCCGCTGTGAAAGTGCGAATCAGTTTCGTGTGAGAAGCTTTACAATTTCCGCTTTCCGTAATGTTACTCGCGCACTTGCGAGATGACGAGGCATCTGCCAAGAGTTAAGTTCACCAGAGTTACACCCGCCAATTACCCGCCTTCGCTCGGTCGGTCGCTCGCATTGCAGACAGGCGCCTCGACGTCCGGAACGCCTGCTGAAGCTGCCGGCGGCGGCCGCACGACGGCGGTCGTTGTCCTTGAAGCCGCCTCGGCTCGCTTCCGCCCGACGCCGCCGCCGCCGCGCGCTCCCGCCCGACTGTCGCCCTACTCGTACGCCGGCCGGCTCCTCACAAGTTAGATTTCGAACTCATTTCGTGCAACAAGCTTTGCTTTTGTCTACATTTTCATACTATTCAATGCGAATCTTGTTCGGCAACGTGGCAGACGATCTTGAAGTGAGAATCGATGTGGGCAATTGCAATATCGAACTTTATTTTTGCAATTTTTTCCATCAATTTCAAGATCGGAACTTGTTCCAAATTTCGACCGCCGCTTACGTCCGCCGACCGCGTCGCGCTCGCACAACGCTGGTCGGACTCTTTCTTGCAAACTTTTTCGCGGCGGCGCCAGCTCTTTCCACTGTGAATGTGCGAATCAGTTTAGTGTGAGAAGCTTTACAATTTCCGCTTTCCGTAATGTTACTCGCCCACTTGCGAGATGACGAGGCATCTGCCAAGAGTTAAGTTCACCAGAGTTACACCCGCCAATTACCCGCCTTCGCTCGGCCGGTCGCTCGCATTGCAGACAGGCGCCTCGACGTCCGGAACGCCTGCTGAAGCTGCCGGCGGCGGCCGCACGACGGCGGTCGTTGTCCTTGAAGCCGCCTCGGCTCGCTTCCGCCCGACGCCGCCGCCGCCGCGCGTTCCCGCCCGACTGTCGCCCTACTCGTACGCCGGCCGGCTCCTCACAAGTTAGATTTCGAACTCATTTCGTGCAACAAGCTTTGCTTTTGTCTACATTTTCATACTATTCAATGCGAATCTTGTTCGGCAACGTGGCAGACGATCTTGAAGTGAGAATTGATGTGGGCAATTGCAATATCGAACTTTATTTTTGCAATTTTTTCCATCAATTTCAAGATCGGCACTTGTTCCAAATTTCGACCGCCGCTTACGTCCGCCGACCGCGTCGCGCTCGCACAACGCTGGTCGGACTCTTTCTTGCAAATTTTTCGCGGCGGCGCCAGCTCTTTCCGCTGTGAATGTGCGAATCAGTTTCGTGTGAGAAGCTTTACAATTTCCGCTTTCCGTAATGTTACTCGCCCACTTGCGAGATGACGAGGCATCTGCCAAGAGTTAAGTTCACCAGAGTTACACCCGCCAATTACCCGCCTTCGCTCGGCCGGGCGCTCGCATTGCAGACAGGCGCCTCGACGTCCGGAACGCCTGCTGAAGCTGCCGGCGGCGGCCGCACGACGGCGGTCGTTGTCCTTGAAGCCGCCTCGGCTCGCTTCCGCCCGACGCCGCCGCCGCCGCCGCGCGCTCCCGCCCGACTGTCGCCCTACTCGTACGCCGGCCGGCTCCTCACAAGTTAGATTTCGAACTCATTTCGTGCAACAAGCTTTGCTTTTGTCTACATTTTCATACTATTCAATGCGAATCTTGTTCGGCAACGTGGCAGGCGATCTTGAAGTGAGAATCGATGTGGGCAATTGCAATATCGAACTTTATTTTTGCAATTTTTTCCATCAATTTCAAGATCGGCACTTGTTCCAAATTTCGACCGCCGCTTACGTCCGCCGACCGCGTCGCGCTCGCACAACGCTGGTCGGACTCTTTTTTGCAAACTTTTTCGCGGCGGCGCCAGCTCTTTCCGCTGTGAAAGTGCGAATCAGTTTCGTGTGAGAAGCTTTACAAATTCCGCTTTCCGTAATGTTACACGCGCACTTGCTAGATGACGAGGCATCTGCCAAGAGTTAAGTTCACCAGAGTTACACCCGCCAATTACCCGCCTTCGCTCGGTCGGTCGCTCGCATTGCAGACAGGCGCCTCGACGTCCGGAACGCCTGCTGAAGCTGCCGGCGGCGGCCGCACGACGGCGGTCGTTGTCCTTGAAGCCGCCTCGGCTCGCTTCCGCCCGACGCCGGTGCCGCCACGCGCTCCCGCCCGAATGTCGCCCTACTCGTACGCCGGCCGGCTCCTCACAAGTTAGATTTCGAACTCATTTCGTGCAACAAGCTTTGCTTTTGTCTACATTTTCATACTATTCAATGCGAATCTTGTTCGGCAACGTCGCAGACGATCTTGAAGTGAGAATCGATGTGGGCAATTGCAATATCGAACTTTATTTTTGCAATTTTTTCCATCAATTTCAAGATCGGCACTTGTTCCAAATTTCGACCGCCGCTTACGTCCGCCGACCGCGTCGCGCTCGCACAACGCTGGTCGGACTCTTTTTTGCAAACTTTTTCGCGGCGGCGCCAGCTCTTTCCGCTGTGAAAGTGCGAATCAGTTTCGTGTGAGAAGCTTTACAAATTCCGCTTTCCGTAATGTTACTCGCGCACTTGCTAGATGACGAGGCATCTGCCAAGAGTTAAGTTCACCAGAGTTACACCCGCCAATTACCCGCCTTCGCTCGGTCGGTCGCTCGCATTGCAGACAGGCGCCTCGACGTCCGGAACGCCTGCTGAAGCTGCCGGCGGCGGCCGCACGACGGCGGTCGTTGTCCTTGAAGCCGCCTCGGCTCGCTTCCGCCCGACGCCGCCGCCGCCGCGCGTTCCCGCCCGACTGTCGCCCTACTCGTACGCCGGCCGGCTCCTCACAAGTTAGATTTCGAACTCATTTCGTGCAACAAGCTTTGCTTTTGTCTACATTTTCATACTATTCAATGCGAATCTTGTTCGGCAACGTGGCAGACGATCTTGAAGTGAGAATTGATGTGGGCAATTGCAATATCGAACTTTATTTTTGCAATTTTTTCCATCAATTTCAAGATCGGCACTTGTTCCAAATTTCGACCGCCGCTTACGTCCGCCGACCGCGTCGCGCTCGCACAACGCTTGTCGGACTCTTTCTTGCAAATTTTTCGCGGCGGCGCCAGCTCTTTCCGCTGTGAATGTGCGAATCAGTTTCGTGTGAGAAGCTTTACAATTTCCGCTTTCCGTAATGTTACTCGCCCACTTGCGAGATGACGAGGCATCTGCCAAGAGTTAAGTTCACCAGAGTTACACCCGCCAATTACCCGCATTCGCTCGGCCGGGCGCTCGCATTGCAGACAGGCGCCTCGACGTCCGGAACGCCTGCTGAAGCTGCCGGCGGCGGCCGCACGACGGCGGTCGTTGTCCTTGAAGCCGCCTCGGCTCGCTTCCGCCCGACGCCGCCGCCGCCGCCGCGCGCTCCCGCCCGACTGTCGCCCTACTCGTACGCCGGCCGGCTCCTCACAAGTTAGATTTCGAACTCATTTCGTGCAACAAGCTTTGCTTTTGTTTACATTTTCATACTATTCAATGCGAATCTTGTTCGGCAACGTCGCAGACGATCTTGAAGTGAGAATCGATGTGGGCAATTGCAATATCGAACTTTATTTTTGCAATTTTTTCCATCAATTTCAAGATCGGCACTTGTTCCAAATTTCGGCCGCCGCTTACGTCCGCCGACCGCGTCGCGCTCGCACAACGCTGGTCGGACTCTTTTTGCAAACTTTTTCGCGGCGGCGCCAGCTCTTTCCGCTGTGAAAGTGCGAATCAGTTTCGTGTGAGAAGCTTTACAATTTCCGCTTTCCGTAATGTTACTCGCGCACTTGCGAGATGACGAGGCATCTGCCAAGAGTTAAGTTCACCAGAGTTACACCCGCCAATTACCCGCCTTCGCTCGGTCGGTCGCTCGCATTGCAGACAGGCGCCTCGACGTCCGGAACGCCTGCTGAAGCTGCCGGCGGCGGCCGCACGACGGCGGTCGTTGTCCTTGAAGCCGCCTCGGCTCGCTTCCGCCCGACGCCGCCGCCGCCGCGCGCTCCCGCCCGACTGTCGCCCTACTCGTACGCCGGCCGGCTCCTCACAAGTTAGATTTCGAACTCATTTCGTGCAACAAGCTTTGCTTTTGTCTACATTTTCATACTATTCAATGCGAATCTTGTTCGGCAACGTGGCAGACGATCTTGAAGTGAGAATCGATGTGGGCAATTGCAATATCGAACTTTATTTTTGCAATTTTTTCCATCAATTTCAAGATCGGAACTTGTTCCAAATTTCGACCGCCGCTTACGTCCGCCGACCGCGTCGCGCTCGCACAACGCTGGTCGGACTCTTTCTTGCAAATTTTTCGCGGCGGCGCCAGTTCTTTCCGCTGTGAATGTGCGAATCAGTTTCGTGTGAGAAGCTTTACAATTTCCGCTTTCCGTAATGTTACTCGCCCACTTGCGAGATGACGAGGCATCTGCCAAGAGTTAAGTTCACCAGAGTTACACCCGCCAATTACCCGCCTTCGCTCGGCCGGTCGCTCGCATTGCAGACAGGCGCCTCGACGTCCGGAACGCCTGCTGAAGCTGCCGGCGGCGGCCGCACGACGGCGGTCGTTGTCCTTGAAGCCGCCTCGGCTCGCTTCCGCCCGACGCAGCCGCCGCCGCGCGCTCACGCCCGACTGTCGCCCTACTCGTACGCCGGCCGGCTCCTCACAAGTTAGATTTCGAACTCATTTCGTGCAACAAGCTTTGCTTTTGTCTACATTTTCATACTATTCAATGCGAATCTTGTTCGGCAACGTGGCAGACGATCTTGAAGTGAGAATCGATGTGGGCAATTGCAATATCGAACTTTATTTTTGCAATTTTTTCCATCAATTTCAAGATCGGCACTTGTTCCAAATTTCGACCGCCGCTTACGTCCGCCGACCGCGTCGCGCTCGCACAACGCTGGTCGGACTCTTTCTTGCAAACTTTTTCGCGGCGGCGCCAGCTCTTTCCACTGTGAATGTGCGAATCAGTTTAGTGTGAGAAGCTTTACAATTTCCGCTTTCCGTAATGTTACTCGCCCACTTGCGAGATGACGAGGCATCTGCCAAGAGTTAAGTTCACCAGAGTTACACCCGCCAATTACCCGCCTTCGCTCGGCCGGTCGCTCGCATTGCAGACAGGCGCCTCGACGTCCGGAACGCCTGCTGAAGCTGCCGGCGGCGGCCGCACGACGGCGGTCGTTGTCCTTGAAGCCGCCTCGGCTCGCTTCCGCCCGACGCCGCCGCCGCCGCGCGTTCCCGCCCGACTGTCGCCCTACTCGTACGCCGGCCGGCTCCTCACAAGTTAGATTTCGAACTCATTTCGTGCAACAAGCTTTGCTTTTGTCTACATTTTCATACTATTCAATGCGAATCTTGTTCGGCAACGTGGCAGACGATCTTGAAGTGAGAATTGATGTGGGCAATTGCAATATCGAACTTTATTTTTGCAATTTTTTCCATCAATTTCAAGATCGGCACTTGTTCCAAATTTCGACCGCCGCTTACGTCCGCCGACCGCGTCGCGCTCGCACAACGCTGGTCGGACTCTTTCTTGCAAATTTTTCGCGGCGGCGCCAGCTCTTTCCGCTGTGAATGTGCGAATCAGTTTCGTGTGAGAAGCTTTACAATTTCCGCTTTCCGTAATGTTACTCGCCCACTTGCGAGATGACGAGGCATCTGCCAAGAGTTAAGTTCACCAGAGTTACACCCGCCAATTACCCGCCTTCGCTCGGCCGGGCGCTCGCATTGCAGACAGGCGCCTCGACGTCCGGAACGCCTGCTGAAGCTGCCGGCGGCGGCCGCACGACGGCGGTCGTTGTCCTTGAAGCCGCCTCGGCTCGCTTCCGCCCGACGCAGCCGCCGCCGCGCGCTCACGCCCGACTGTCGCCCTACTCGTACGCCGGCCGGCTCCTCACAAGTTAGATTTCGAACTCATTTCGTGCAACAAGCTTTGCTTTTGTCTACATTTTCATACTATTCAATGCGAATCTTGTTCGGCAACGTGGCAGACGATCTTGAAGTGAGAATCGATGTGGGCAATTGCAATATCGAACTTTATTTTTGCAATTTTTTCCATCAATTTCAAGATCGGCACTTGTTCCAAATTTCGACCGCCGCTTACGTCCGCCGACCGCGTCGCGCTCGCACAACGCTGGTCGGACTCTTTTTTGCAAACTTTTTCGCGGCGGCGCCAGCTCTTTCCGCTGTGAATGTGCGAATCAGTTTAGTGTGAGAAGCTTTACAATTTCCGCTTTCCGTAATGTTACTCGCCCACTTGCGAGATGACGAGGCATCTGCCAAGAGTTAAGTTCACCAGAGTTACACCCGCCAATTACCCGCCTTCGCTCGGTCGGTCGCTCGCATTGCAGACAGGCGCCTCGACGTCCGGAACGCCTGCTGAAGCTGCCGGCGGCGGCCGCACGACGGCGGTCGTTGTCCTTGAAGCCGCCTCGGCTCGCTTCCGCCCGACGCCGCCGCCGCCGCGCGTTCCCGCCCGACTGTCGCCCTACTCGTACGCCGGCCGGCTCCTCACAAGTTAGATTTCGAACTCATTTCGTGCAACAAGCTTTGCTTTTGTCTACATTTTCATACTATTCAATGCGAATCTTGTTCGGCAACGTGGCAGACGATCTTGAAGTGAGAATTGATGTGGGCAATTGCAATATCGAACTTTATTTTTGCAATTTTTTCCATCAATTTCAAGATCGGCACTTGTTCCAAATTTCGACCGCCGCTTACGTCCGCCGACCGCGTCGCGCTCGCACAACGCTGGTCGGACTCTTTCTTGCAAATTTTTCGCGGCGGCGCCAGCTCTTTCCGCTGTGAATGTGCGAATCAGTTTCGTGTGAGAAGCTTTACAATTTCCGCTTTCCGTAATGTTACTCGCCCACTTGCGAGATGACGAGGCATCTGCCAAGAGTTAAGTTCACCAGAGTTACACCCGCCAATTACCCGCCTTCGCTCGGCCGGGCGCTCGCATTGCAGACAGGCGCCTCGACGTCCGGAACGCCTGCTGAAGCTGCCGGCGGCGGCCGCACGACGGCGGTCGTTGTCCTTGAAGCCGCCTCGGCTCGCTTCCGCCCGACGCAGCCGCCGCCGCGCGCTCACGCCCGACTGTCGCCCTACTCGTACGCCGGCCGGCTCCTCACAAGTTAGATTTAGAACTCATTTCGTGCAACAAGCTTTGCTTTTGTCTACATTTTCATACTATTCAATGCGAATCTTGTTCGGCAACGTGGCAGACGATCTTGAAGTGAGAATCGATGTGGGCAATTGCAATATCGAACTTTATTTTTGCAATTTTTTCCATCAATTTCAAGATCGGCACTTGTTCCAAATTTCGACCGCCGCTTACGTCCGCCGACCGCGTCGCGCTCGCACAACGCTGGTCGGACTCTTTTTTGCAAACTTTTTCGCGGCGGCGCCAGCTCTTTCCGCTGTGAATGTGCGAATCAGTTTAGTGTGAGAAGCTTTACAATTTCCGCTTTCCGTAATGTTACTCGCCCACTTGCGAGATGACGAGGCATCTGCCAAGAGTTAAGTTCACCAGAGTTACACCCGCCAATTACCCGCCTTCGCTCGGCCGGTCGCTCGTATTGCAGACAGGCGCCTCGACGTCCGGAACGCCTGCTGAAGCTGCCGGCGGCGGCCGCACGACGGCGGTCGTTGTCCTTGAAGCCGCCTCGGCTCGCTTCCGCCCGACGCCGCCGCCGCCGCACGCTCCCGCCCGACTCTCGCCCTACTCGTACGCCGGCCGGCTCCTCACAAGTTAGATTTCGAACTCATTTCGTGCAACAAGCTTTGCTTTTGTTTACATTTTCATACTATTCAATGCGAATCTTGTTCGGCAACGTCGCAGACGATCTTGAAGTGAGAATCGATGTGGGCAATTGCAATATCGAACTTTATTTTTGCAATTTTTTCCATCAATTTCAAGATCGGCACTTGTTCCAAATTTCGGCCGCCGCTTACGTCCGCCGACCGCGTCGCGCTCGCACAACGCTGGTCGGACTCTTTTTGCAAACTTTTTCGCGGCGGCGCCAGCTCTTTCCGCTGTGAAAGTGCGAATCAGTTTCGTGTGAGAAGCTTTACAATTTCCGCTTTCCGTAATGTTACTCGCGCACTTGCGAGATGACGAGGCATCTGCCAAGAGTTAAGTTCTCCAGAGTTACACCCGCCAATTACCCGCCTTCGCTCGGTCGGTCGCTCGCATTGCAGACAGGCGCCTCGACGTCCGGAACGCCTGCTGAAGCTGCCGGCGGCGGCCGCACGACGGCGGTCGTTGTCCTTGAAGCCGCCTCGGCTCGCTTCCGCCCGACGCCGCCGCCGCCACGTGCTCCCGCCCGACTGTCGCCCTACTCGTACGCCGGCCGGCTCCTCAAAAGTTAGATTTCGAACACATTTCGTGAACAAGCTTTGCTTTTGTCTACATTTTCATACTATTCAATGCGAATCTTGTTCGGCGACGTCGCAGACGATCTTGAAGTGAGAATCGATGTGGGCAATTGCAATATCGAACTTTATTTTTGCAATTTTTTCCATCAATTTCAAGATCGGAACTTGTTCCAAATTTCGACCGCCGCTTACGTCCGCCGACCGCGTCGCGCTCGCACAACGCTGGTCGGACTCTTTCTTGCAAACTTTTTAGCGGCGGCGCCAGCTCTTTCCGCTGTGAAAGTGCGAATCAGTTTCGTGTGAGAAGCTTTACAAATTCTGCTTTCCGTAATGTTACTCGCGCACTTGCGAGATGACGTGGCATCTGCCAAGAGTTAAGTTCACCAGAGTTACACCCGCCAATTACCCGCCTTCGCTCGGTCGGTCGCTCGCATTGCAGACAGGCGCCTCGACGTCCGGAACGCCTGCTGAAGCTGCCGGCGGCGGCCGCACGACGGCGGTCGTTGTCCTTGAAGCCGCCTCGGCTCGCTTCCGCCCGACGCCGCCGCCGCCGCGCGCTCCCGCCCGACTGTCGCCCTACTCGCACGCCGGCCGGCTCCTCACAAGTTAGATTTCGAACTCATTTCGTGCAACAAGCTTTGCTTTTGTCTACATTTTCATACTATTCAATGCGAATCTTGTTCGGCAACGTGGCAGACGATCTTGAAGTGAGAATCGATGTGGGCAATTGCAATATCGAACTTTATTTTTGCAATATTTTCCATCAATTTCAAGATCGGCACTTGTTCCAAATTTCGACCGCCGCTTACGTCCGCCGACCGCGTCGCGCTCGCACAACGCTGGTCGGACTCTTTTTTGCAAACTTTTTCGCGGCGGCGCCAGCTCTTTCCGCTGTGAAAGTGCGAATCAGTTTCGTGTGAGAAGCTTTACAAATTCCGCTTTCCGTAATGTTACTCGCCCACTTGCGAGATGACGAGGCATCTGCCAAGAGTTAAGTTCACCAGAGTTACACCCGCCAATTACCCGCCTTCGCTCGGCCGGTCGCTCGTATTGCAGACAGGCGCCTCGACGTCCGGAACGCCTGCTGAAGCTGCCGGCGGCGGCCGCACGACGGCGGTCGTTGTCCTTGAAGCCGCCTCGGCTCGCTTCCGCCCGACGCCGCCGCCGCCGCACGCTCCCGCCCGACTCTCGCCCTACTCGTACGCCGGCCGGCTCCTCACAAGTTAGATTTCGAACTCATTTCGTGCAACAAGCTTTGCTTTTGTTTACATTTTCATACTATTCAATGCGAATCTTGTTCGGCAACGTCGCAGACGATCTTGAAGTGAGAATCGATGTGGGCAATTGCAATATCGAACTTTATTTTTGCAATTTTTTCCATCAATTTCAAGATCGGCACTTGTTCCAAATTTCGGCCGCCGCTTACGTCCGCCGACCGCGTCGCGCTCGCACAACGCTGGTCGGACTCTTTTTGCAAACTTTTTCGCGGCGGCGCCAGCTCTTTCCGCTGTGAAAGTGCGAATCAGTTTCGTGTGAGAAGCTTTACAATTTCCGCTTTCCGTAATGTTACTCGCGCACTTGCGAGATGACGAGGCATCTGCCAAGAGTTAAGTTCTCCAGAGTTACACCCGCCAATTACCCGCCTTCGCTCGGTCGGTCGCTCGCATTGCAGACAGGCGCCTCGACGTCCGGAACGCCTGCTGAAGCTGCCGGCGGCGGCCGCACGACGGCGGTCGTTGTCCTTGAAGCCGCCTCGGCTCGCTTCCGCCCGACGCCGCCGCCGCCACGTGCTCCCGCCCGACTGTCGCCCTACTCGTACGCCGGCCGGCTCCTCAAAAGTTAGATTTCGAACTCATTTCGTGAACAAGCTTTGCTTTTGTCTACATTTTCATACTATTCAATGCGAATCTTGTTCGGCGACGTCGCAGACGATCTTGAAGTGAGAATCGATGTGGGCAATTGCAATATCGAACTTTATTTTTGCAATTTTTTCCATCAATTTCAAGATCGGAACTTGTTCCAAATTTCGACCGCCGCTTACGTCCGCCGACCGCGTCGCGCTCGCACAACGCTGGTCGGACTCTTTCTTGCAAACTTTTTAGCGGCGGCGCCAGCTCTTTCCGCTGTGAAAGTGCGAATCAGTTTCGTGTGAGAAGCTTTACAAATTCTGCTTTCCGTAATGTTACTCGCGCACTTGCGAGATGACGTGGCATCTGCCAAGAGTTAAGTTCACCAGAGTTACACCCGCCAATTACCCGCATTTCGCTCGGTCGGTCGCTCGCATTGCAGACAGGCGCCTCGACGTCCGGAACGCCTGCTGAAGCTGCCGGCGGCGGCCGCACGACGGCGGTCGTTGTCCTTGAAGCCGCCTCGGCTCGCTTCCCCCCGACGCCGCCGCCGCCGCGCGCTCCCGCCCGACTGTCGCCCTACTCGCACGCCGGCCGGCTCCTCACAAGTTAGATTTCGAACTCATTTCGTGCAACAAGCTTTGCTTTTGTCTACATTTTCATACTATTCAATGCGAATCTTGTTCGGCAACGTGGCAGACGATCTTGAAGTGAGAATCGATGTGGGCAATTGCAATATCGAACTTTATTTTTGCAATATTTTCCATCAATTTCAAGATCGGCACTTGTTCCAAATTTCGACCGCCGCTTACGTCCGCCGACCGCGTCGCGCTCGCACAACGCTGGTCGGACTCTTTTTTGCAAACTTTTTCGCGGCGGCGCCAGCTCTTTCCGCTGTGAAAGTGCGAATCAGTTTCGTGTGAGAAGCTTTACAAATTCCGCTTTCCGTAATGTTACTCGCGCACTTGCTAGATGACGAGGCATCTGCCAAGAGTTAAGTTCACCAGAGTTACACCCGCCAATTACCCGCCTTCGCTCGGTCGGTCGCTCGCATTGCAGACAGGCGCCTCGACGTCCGGAACGCCTGCTGAAGCTGCCGGCGGCGGCCGCACGACGGCGGTCGTTGTCCTTGAAGCCGCCTCGGCTCGCTTCCGCCCGACGACGCCGCCGCCACGCGCTCCCGCCCGACTGTCGCCCTACTCGTACGCCGGCCGGCTCCTCACAAGTTAGATTTCGAACTCATTTCGTGCAACAAGCTTTGCTTTTGTCTACATTTTCATACTATTCAATGCGAATCTTGTTCGGCAACGTCGCAGACGATCTTGAAGTGAGAATCGATGTGGGCAATTGCAATATCGAACTTTATTTTTGCAATTTTTTCCATCAATTTCAAGATCGGAACTTGTTCCAAATTTCGACCGCCGCTTACGTCCGCCGACCGCGTCGCGCTCGCACAACGCTGGTCGGACTCTTTCTTGCAAACTTTTTCGCGGCGGCGCCAGCTCTTTCCGCTGTGAATGTGCGAATCAGTTTCGTGTGAGAAGCTTTACAATTTCCGCTTTCCGTAATGTTACTCGCGCACTTGCGAGATGACGAGGCATCTGCCAAGAGTTAAGTTCACCAGAGTTACACCCGCCAATTACCCGCCTTCGCTCGGTCGGTCGCTCGCATTGCAGACAGGCGCCTCGACGTCCGGAACGCCTGCTGAAGCTGCCGGCGGCGGCCGCACGACGGCGGTCGTTGTCCTTGAAGCCGCCTCGGCTCGCTTCCGCCCGACGCCGCCGCCGCCGCGCGCTCCCGCCCGACTGTCGCCCTACTCGTACGCCGGCCGGCTCCTCACAAGTTAGATTTCGAACTCATTTCGTGCAACAAGCTTTGCTTTTGTCTACATTTTCATACTATTCAATGCGAATCTTGTTCGGCAACGTGGCAGACGATCTTGAAGTGAGAATCGATGTGGGCAATTGCAATATCGAACTTTATTTTTGCAATTTTTTCCATCAATTTCAAGATCGGCACTTGTTCCAAATTTCGACCGCCGCTTACGTCCGCCGACCGCGTCGCGCTCGCACAACGCTGGTCGGACTCTTTCTTGCAAACTTTTTCGCGGCGGCGCCAGCTCTTTCCGCTGTGAATGTGCGAATCAGTTTCGTGTGAGAAGCTTTACAATTTCCGCTTTCCGTAATGTTACTCGCGCACTTGCGAGATGACGAGGCATCTGCCAAGAGTTAAGTTCACCAGAGTTACACCCGCCAATTACCCGCCTTCGCTCGGCCGGTCGCTCGCATTGCAGACAGGCGCCTCGACGTCCGGAACGCCTGCTGAAGCTGCCGGCGGCGGCCGCACGACGGCGGTCGTTGTCCTTGAAGCCGCCTCGGCTCGCTTCCGCCCGACGCAGCCGCCGCCGCGCGCTCCCGACCGACTGTCGCCCTACTCGCACACCGGCCGGCTCATCACAAGTTAGATTTCGAACTCATTTCGTGCAACAAGCTTTGCTTTTGTCTACATTTTCATACTATTCAATGCGAATCTTGTTCGGCAACGTGGCAGACGATCTTGAAGTGAGAATCGATGTGGGCAATTGCAATATCGAACTTTATTTTTGCAATATTTTCCATAAATTTCAAGATCGGCACTTGTTCCAAATTTCGACCGCCGCTTACGTCCGCCGACCGCGTCGCGCTCGCACAACGCTGGTCGGACTCTTTTTTGCAAACTTTTTCGCGGCGGCGCCAGCTCTTTCCGCTGTGAAAGTGCGAATCAGTTTCGTGTGAGAAGCTTTACAAATTCCGCTTTCCGTAATGTTACTCGCGCACTTGCGAGATGACGAGGCATCTGCCAAGAGTTAAGTTCACCAGAGTTACACCCGCCAATTATCCGCCTTCGCTCGGTCGGTCGCTCGCATTGCAGACAGGCGCCTCGACGTCCGGAACGCCTGCTGAAGCTGCCGGCGGCGGCCGCACGACGGCGGTCGTTGTCCTTGAAGCCGCCTCGGCTCGCTTCCGCCCGACGCCGCCGCCGCCGCGCGCTCCCGCCCGACTGTCGCCCTACTCGTACGCCGGCCGGCTCCTCACAAGTTAGATTTCGAACTCATTTCGTGCAACAAGCTTTGCTTTTGTCTACATTTTCATACTATTCAATGCGAATCTTGTTCGGCAACGTGGCAGACGATCTTGAAGTGAGAATCGATGTGGGCAATTGCAATATCGAACTTTATTTTTGCAATTTTTTCCATCAATTTCAAGATCGGCACTTGTTCCAAATTTCGACCGCCGCTTACGTCCGCCGACCGCGTCGCGCTCGCACAACGCTGGTCGGACTCTTTCTTGCAAACTTTTTCGCGGCGGCGCCAGCTCTTTCCGCTGTGAATGTGCGAATCAGTTTAGTGTGAGAAGCTTTACAATTTCCGCTTTCCGTAATGTTACTCGCCCACTTGCGAGATGACGAGGCATCTGCCAAGAGTTAAGTTCACCAGAGTTACACCCGCCAATTACCCGCCTTCGCTCGGTCGGTCGCTCGCATTGCAGACAGGCTCCTCGACGTCCGGGACGCCTGCTGAAGCTGCCGGCGGCGGCCGCACGACGGCGGTCGTTGTCCTTGAAGCCGCCTCGGCTCGCTTCCGCCCGACGCCGCCGCCGCCGCGCGCTCCCGCCCGACTGTCGCCCTACTCGTACGCCGGCCGGCTCCTCACAAGTTAGATTTCGAACTCATTTCGTGCAACAATCTTTGCTTTTGTCTACATTTTCATACTATTCAATGCGAATCTTGTTCGGCAACGTGGCAGACGATCATGAAGTGAGAATCGATGTGGGCAATTGCAATATCGAACTTTATTTTTGCAATTTTTTCCATCAATTTCAAGATCGGCACTTGTTCCAAATTTCGACCGCTGCTTACGTCCGCCGACCGCGTCGCGCTCGCACAACGCTGGTCGGACTCTTTCTTGCAAACTTTTTCGCGGCGGCGCCAGCTCTTTCCGCTGTGAATGTGCGAATCAGTTTAGTGTGAGAAGCTTTACAATTTCCGCTTTCCGTAATGTTACTCGCCCACTTGCGAGATGACGAGGCATCTGCCAAGAGTTAAGTTCACCAGAGTTACACCCGCCAATTACCCGCCTTCGCTCGGCCTGTCGCTCGCATTGCAGACAGGCGCCTCGACGTCCGGAACGCCTGCTGAAGCTGCCGGCGGCGGCCGCACGACGGCGGTCGTTGTCCTTGAAGCCGCCTCGGCTCGCTTCCGCCCGACGCCGCCGCCGCCGCGCGCTCCCGCCCGACTGTCGCCCTACTCGCACGCCGGCCGGCTCCTCACAAGTTAGATTTCGAACTCATTTCGTGCAACAAGCTTTGCTTTTGTCTACATTTTCATACTATTCAATGCGAATCTTGTTCGGCAACGTGGCAGACGATCTTGAAGTGAGAATCGATGTGGGCAATTGCAATATCGAACTTTATTTTTGCAATTTTTTCCATCAATTTCAAGATCGGCACTTGTTCCAAATTTCGACCGCCGCTTACGTCCGCCGACCGCGTCGCGCTCGCACAACGCTGGTCGGACTCTTTCTTGCAAACTTTTTCGCGGCGGCGCCAGCTCTTTCCGCTGTGAATGTGCGAATCAGTTTCGTGTGAGAAGCTTTACAATTTCCGCTTTCCGTAATGTTACTCGCGCACTTGCGAGATGACGAGGCATCTGCCAAGAGTTAAGTTCACCAGAGTTACACCCGCCAATTACCCGCCTTCGCTCGGTCGGTCGCTCGCATTGCAGACAGGCGCCTCGACGTCCGGAACGCCTGCTGAAGCTGCCGGCGGCGGCCGCACGACGGCGGTCGTTGTCCTTGAAGCCGCCTCGGCTCGCTTCCGCCCGACGCCGCCGCTGCCGCGCGCTCCCGCCCGACTGTCGCCCTACTCGTACGCCGGCCGGCTCCTCACAAGTTAGATTTCGAACTCATTTCGTGCAACAAGCTTTGCTTTTGTCTACATTTTCATACTATTCAATGCGAATCTTGTTCGGCAACGTGGCAGACGATCTTGAAGTGAGAATCGATGTGGGCAATTGCAATATCGAACTTTATTTTTGCAATTTTTTCCATCAATTTCAAGATCGGCACTTGTTCCAAATTTCGACCGCCGCTTACGTCCGCCGACCGCGTCGCGCTCGCACAACGCTGGTCGGACTCTTTCTTGCAAACTTTTTCGCGGCGGCGCCAGCTCTTTCCGCTGTGAATGTGCGAATCAGTTTAGTGTGAGAAGCTTTACAATTTCCGCTTTCCGTAATGTTACTCGCCCACTTGCGAGATGACGAGGCATCTGCCAAGAGTTAAGTTCACCAGAGTTACACCCGCCAATTACCCGCCTTCGCTCGATCGGTCGCTCGCATTGCAGACAGGCTCCTCGACGTCCGGGACGCCTGCTGAAGCTGCCGGCGGCGGCCGCACGACGGCGGTCGTTGTCCTTGAAGCCGCCTCGGCTCGCTTCCGCCCGACGCCGCCGCCGCCGCGCGCTCCCGCCCGACTGTCGCCCTACTCGTACGCCGGCCGGCTCCTCACAAGTTAGATTTCGAACTCATTTCGTGCAACAAGCTTTGCTTTTGTCTACATTTTCATACTATTCAATGCGAATCTTGTTCGGCAACGTGGCAGACGATCTTGAAGTGAGAATCGATGTGGGCAATTGCAATATCGAACTTTATTTTTGCAATTTTTTCCATCAATTTCAAGATCGGCACTTGTTCCAAATTTCGACCGCCGCTTACGTCCGCCGACCGCGTCGCGCTCGCACAACGCTGGTCGGACTCTTTCTTGCAAACTTTTTCGCGGCGGCGCCAGCTCTTTCCGCTGTGAATGTGCGAATCAGTTTAGTGTGAGAAGCTTTACAATTTCCGCTTTCCGTAATGTTACTCGCCCACTTGCGAGATGACGAGGCATCTGCCAAGAGTTAAGTTCACCAGAGTTACACCCGCCAATTACCCGCCATCGCTCGGCCTGTCGCTCGCATTGCAGACAGGCGCCTCGACGTCCGGAACGCCTGCTGAAGCTGCCGGCGGCGGCCGCACGACGGCGGTCGTTGTCCTTGAAGCCGCCTCGGCTCGCTTCCGCCCGACGCCGCCGCCGCCGCGCGCTCCCGCCCGACTGTCGCCCTACTTGCACGCCGGCCGGCTCCTCACAAGTTAGATTTCGAACTCATTTCGTGCAACAAGCTTTGCTTTTGTCTACATTTTCATACTATTCAATGGGAATCTTGTTCGGCAACGTGGCAGACGATCTTGAAGTGAGAATCGATGTGGGCAATTGCAATATCGAACTTTATTTTTGCAATTTTTTCCATCAATTTCAAGATCGGCACTTGTTCCAAATTTCGACCGCCGCTTACGTCCGCCGACCGCGTCGCGCTCGCACAACGCTGGTCGGACTCTTTCTTGCAAACTTTTTCGCGGCGGCGCCAGCTCTTTCCGCTGTGAATGTGCGAATCAGTTTCGTGTGAGAAGCTTTACAATTTCCGCTTTCCGTAATGTTACTCGCGCACTTGCGAGATGACGAGGCATCTGCCAAGAGTTAAGTTCACCAGAGTTACACCCGCCAATTACCCGCCTTCGCTCGGCCGGTCGCTCGCATTGCAGACAGGCGCCTCGACGTCCGGAACGCCTGCTGAAGCTGCCGGCGGCGGCCGCACGACGGCGGTCGTTGTCCTTGAAGCCGCCTCGGCTCGCTTCCGCCCGACGCAGCCGCCGCCGCGCGCTCCCGACCGACTGTCGCCCTACTCGCACACCGGCCGGCTCATCACAAGTTAGATTTCGAACTCATTTCGTGCAACAAGCTTTGCTTTTGTCTACATTTTCATACTATTCAATGCGAATCTTGTTCGGCAACGTGGCAGACGATCTTGAAGTGAGAATCGATGTGGGCAATTGCAATATCGAACTTTATTTTTGCAATATTTTCCATAAATTTCAAGATCGGCACTTGTTCCAAATTTCGACCGCCGCTTACGTCCGCCGACCGCGTCGCGCTCGCACAACGCTGGTCGGACTCTTTTTTGCAAACTTTTTCGCGGCGGCGCCAGCTCTTTCCGCTGTGAAAGTGCGAATCAGTTTCTTGTGAGAAGCTTTACAAATTCCGCTTTCCGTAATGTTACTCGCGCACTTGCGAGATGACGAGGCATCTGCCAAGAGTTAAGTTCACCAGAGTTACACCCGCCAATTACCCGCCTTCGCTCGGTCGGTCGCTCGCATTGCAGACAGGCGCCTCGACGTCCGGAACGCCTGCTGAAGCTGCCGGCGGCGGCCGCACGACGGCGGTCGTTGTCCTTAAAGCCGCCTCGGCTCGCTTCCGCCCGACGCCGCCGCCGCCGCCGCGCGCTCCCGCCCGACTGTCGCCCTACTCGTACGCCGGCCGGCTCCTCACAAGTTAGATTTCGAACTCATTTCGTGCAACAAGCTTTGCTTTTGTCTACATTTTCATACTATTCAATGCGAATCTTGTTCGGCAACGTGGCAGACGATCTTGAAGTGAGAATCGATGTGGGCAATTGCAATATCGAACTTTATTTTTGCAATTTTTTCCATCAATTTCAAGATCGGCACTTGTTCCAAATTTCGACCGCCGCTTACGTCCGCCGACCGCGTCGCGCTCGCACAACGCTGGTCGGACACTTTCTTGCAAACTTTTTCGCGGCGGCGCCAGCTCTTTCCGCTGTGAATGTGCGAATCAGTTTAGTGTGAGAAGCTTTACAATTTCCGCTTTCCGTAATGTTACTCGCCCACTTGCGAGATGACGAGGCATCTGCCAAGAGTTAAGTTCACCAGAGTTACACCCGCCAATTACCCGCCTTCGCTCGGCCGGTCGCTCGCATTGCAGACAGGCGCCTCGACGTCCGGAACGCCTGCTGAAGCTGCCGGCGGCGGCCGCACGACGGCGGTCGTTGTCCTTGAAGCCGCCTCGGCTCGCTTCCGCCCGCCGCAGCCGCCGCCGCGCGCTCCCGACCGACTGTCGCCCTACTCGCACACCGGCCGGCTCATCACAAGTTAGATTTCGAACTCATTTCGTGCAACAAGCTTTGCTTTTGTCTACATTTTCATACTATTCAATGCGAATCTTGTTCGGCAACGTGGCAGACGATCTTGAAGTGAGAATCGATGTGGGCAATTGCAATAACGAACTTTATTTTTGCAATATTTTCCATAAATTTCAAGATCGGCACTTGTTCCAAATTTCGACCCCCGCTTACGTCCGCCGACCGCGTCGCGCTCGCACAACGCTGGTCGGACACTTTTTTGCAAACTTTTTCGCGGCGGCGCCAGCTCTTTCCGCTGTGAAAGTGCGAATCAGTTTCGTGTGAGAAGCTTTACAAATTCCGCTTTCCGTAATGTTACTCGCGCACTTGCTAGATGACGAGGCATCTGCCAAGAGTTAAGTTCACCAGAGTTACACCCGCCAATTACCCGCCTTCGCTCGGTCGGTCGCTCGCATTGCAGACAGGCGCCTCGACGTCCGGAACGCCTGCTGAAGCTGCCGGCGGCGGCCGCACGACGGCGGTCGTTGTCCTTGAAGCCGCCTCGGCTCGCTTCCGCCCGACGCCGCCGCCGCCACGCGCTCCCGCCCGACTGTCGCCCTACTCGTACGCCGGCCGGCTCCTCACAAGTTAGATTTCGAACTCATTTCGTGCAACAAGCTTTGCTTTTGTCTACATTTTCATACTATTCAATGCGAATCTTGTTCGGCAACGTCGCAGACGATCTTGAAGTGAGAATCGATGTGGGCAATTGCAATATCGAACTTTATTTTTGCAATTTTTTCCATCAATTTCAAGATCGGAACTTGTTCCAAATTTCGACCGCCGCTTACGTCCGCCGACCGCGTCGCGCTCGCACAACGCTGGTCGGACTCTTTCTTGCAAACTTTTTCGCGGCGGCGCCAGCTCTTTCCGCTGTGAATGTGCGAATCAGTTTCGTGTGAGAAGCTTTACAATTTCCGCTTTCCGTAATGTTACTCGCGCACTTGCGAGATGACGAGGCATCTGCCAAGAGTTAAGTTCACCAGAGTTACACCCGCCAATTACCCGCCTTCGCTCGGTCGGTCGCTCGCATTGCAGACAGGCGCCTCGACGTCCGGAACGCCTGCTGAAGCTGCCGGCGGCGGCCGCACGACGGCGGTCGTTGTCCTTGAAGCCGCCTCGGCTCGCTTCCGCCCGACGCCGCCGCTGCCGCGCGCTCCCGCCCGACTGTCGCCCTACTCGTACGCCGGCCGGCTCCTCACAAGTTAGATTTCGAACTCATTTCGTGCAACAAGCTTTGCTTTTGTCTACATTTTCATACTATTCAATGCGAATCTTGTTCGGCAACGTGGCAGACGATCTTGAAGTGAGAATCGATGTGGGCAATTGCAATATCGAACTTTATTTTTGCAATTTTTTCCATCAATTTCAAGATCGGCACTTGTTCCAAATTTCGACCGCCGCTTACGTCCGCCGACCGCGTCGCGCTCGCACAACGCTGGTCGGACTCTTTCTTGCAAACTTTTTCGCGGCGGCGCCAGCTCTTTCCGCTGTGAATGTGCGAATCAGTTTAGTGTGAGAAGCTTTACAATTTCCGCTTTCCGTAATGTTACTCGCCCACTTGCGAGATGACGAGGCATCTGCCAAGAGTTAAGTTCACCAGAGTTACACCCGCCAATTACCCGCCTTCGCTCGATCGGTCGCTCGCATTGCAGACAGGCTCCTCGACGTCCGGGACGCCTGCTGAAGCTGCCGGCGGCGGCCGCACGACGGCGGTCGTTGTCCTTGAAGCCGCCTCGGCTCGCTTCCGCCCGACGCCGCCGCCGCCGCGCGCTCCCGCCCGACTGTCGCCCTACTCGTACGCCGGCCGGCTCCTCACAAGTTAGATTTCGAACTCATTTCGTGCAACAAGCTTTGCTTTTGTCTACATTTTCATACTATTCAATGCGAATCTTGTTCGGCAACGTGGCAGACGATCTTGAAGTGAGAATCGATGTGGGCAATTGCAATATCGAACTTTATTTTTGCAATTTTTTCCATCAATTTCAAGATCGGCACTTGTTCCAAATTTCGACCGCCGCTTACGTCCGCCGACCGCGTCGCGCTCGCACAACGCTGGTCGGACTCTTTCTTGCAAACTTTTTCGCGGCGGCGCCAGCTCTTTCCGCTGTGAATGTGCGAATCAGTTTAGTGTGAGAAGCTTTACAATTTCCGCTTTCCGTAATGTTACTCGCCCACTTGCGAGATGACGAGGCATCTGCCAAGAGTTAAGTTCACCAGAGTTACACCCGCCAATTACCCGCCATCGCTCGGCCTGTCGCTCGCATTGCAGACAGGCGCCTCGACGTCCGGAACGCCTGCTGAAGCTGCCGGCGGCGGCCGCACGACGGCGGTCGTTGTCCTTGAAGCCGCCTCGGCTCGCTTCCGCCCGACGCCGCCGCCGCCGCGCGCTCCCGCCCGACTGTCGCCCTACTCGCACGCCGGCCGGCTCCTCACAAGTTAGATTTCGAACTCATTTCGTGCAACAAGCTTTGCTTTTGTCTACATTTTCATACTATTCAATGGGAATCTTGTTCGGCAACGTGGCAGACGATCTTGAAGTGAGAATCGATGTGGGCAATTGCAATATCGAACTTTATTTTTGCAATTTTTTCCATCAATTTCAAGATCGGCACTTGTTCCAAATTTCGACCGCCGCTTACGTCCGCCGACCGCGTCGCGCTCGCACAACGCTGGTCGGACTCTTTCTTGCAAACTTTTTCGCGGCGGCGCCAGCTCTTTCCGCTGTGAATGTGCGAATCAGTTTAGTGTGAGAAGCTTTACAATTTCCGCTTTCCGTAATGTTACTCGCCCACTTGCGAGATGACGAGGCATCTGCCAAGAGTTAAGTTCACCAGAGTTACACCCGCCAATTACCCGCCATCGCTCGGCCTGTCGCTCGCATTGCAGACAGGCGCCTCGACGTCCGGAACGCCTGCTGAAGCTGCCGGCGGCGGCCGCACGACGGCGGTCGTTGTCCTTGAAGCCGCCTCGGCTCGCTTCCGCCCGACGCCGCCGCCGCCGCGCGCTCCCGCCCGACTGTCGCCCTACTCGCACGCCGGCCGGCTCCTCACAAGTTAGATTTCGAACTCATTTCGTGCAACAAGCTTTGCTTTTGTCTACATTTTCATACTATTCAATGGGAATCTTGTTCGGCAACGTGGCAGACGATCTTGAAGTGAGAATCGATGTGGGCAATTGCAATATCGAACTTTATTTTTGCAATTTTTTCCATCAATTTCAAGATCGGCACTTGTTCCAAATTTCGACCGCCGCTTACGTCCGCCGACCGCGTCGCGCTCGCACAACGCTGGTCGGACTCTTTCTTGCAAACTTTTTCGCGGCGGCGCCAGCTCTTTCCGCTGTGAATGTGCGAATCAGTTTCGTGTGAGAAGCTTTACAATTTCCGCTTTCCGTAATGTTACTCGCGCACTTGCGAGATGACGAGGCATCTGCCAAGAGTTAAGTTCACCAGAGTTACACCCGCCAATTACCCGCCTTCGCTCGGCCGGTCGCTCGCATTGCAGACAGGCGCCTCGACGTCCGGAACGCCTGCTGAAGCTGCCGGCGGCGGCCGCACGACGGCGGTCGTTGTCCTTGAAGCCGCCTCGGCTCGCTTCCGCCCGACGCAGCCGCCGCCGCGCGCTCCCGACCGACTGTCGCCCTACTCGCACACCGGCCGGCTCATCACAAGTTAGATTTCGAACTCATTTCGTGCAACAAGCTTTGCTTTTGTCTACATTTTCATACTATTCAATGCGAATCTTGTTCGGCAACGTGGCAGACGATCTTGAAGTGAGAATCGATGTGGGCAATTGCAATATCGAACTTTATTTTTGCAATATTTTCCATAAATTTCAAGATCGGCACTTGTTCCAAATTTCGACCGCCGCTTACGTCCGCCGACCGCGTCGCGCTCGCACAACGCTGGTCGGACTCTTTTTTGCAAACTTTTTCGCGGCGGCGCCAGCTCTTTCCGCTGTGAAAGTGCGAATCAGTTTCTTGTGAGAAGCTTTACAAATTCCGCTTTCCGTAATGTTACTCGCGCACTTGCGAGATGACGAGGCATCTGCCAAGAGTTAAGTTCACCAGAGTTACACCCGCCAATTACCCGCCTTCGCTCGGTCGGTCGCTCGCATTGCAGACAGGCGCCTCGACGTCCGGAACGCCTGCTGAAGCTGCCGGCGGCGGCCGCACGACGGCGGTCGTTGTCCTTAAAGCCGCCTCGGCTCGCTTCCGCCCGACGCCGCCGCCGCCGCCGCGCGCTCCCGCCCGACTGTCGCCCTACTCGTACGCCGGCCGGCTCCTCACAAGTTAGATTTCGAACTCATTTCGTGCAACAAGCTTTGCTTTTGTCTACATTTTCATACTATTCAATGCGAATCTTGTTCGGCAACGTGGCAGACGATCTTGAAGTGAGAATCGATGTGGGCAATTGCAATATCGAACTTTATTTTTGCAATTTTTTCCATCAATTTCAAGATCGGCACTTGTTCCAAATTTCGACCGCCGCTTACGTCCGCCGACCGCGTCGCGCTCGCACAACGCTGGTCGGACTCTTTCTTGCAAACTTTTTCGCGGCGGCGCCAGCTCTTTCCGCTGTGAATGTGCGAATCAGTTTAGTGTGAGAAGCTTTACAATTTCCGCTTTCCGTAATGTTACTCGCCCACTTGCGAGATGACGAGGCATCTGCCAAGAGTTAAGTTCACCAGAGTTACACCCGCCAATTACCCGCCTTCGCTCGGCCGGTCGCTCGCATTGCAGACAGGCGCCTCGACGTCCGGAACGCCTGCTGAAGCTGCCGGCGGCGGCCGCACGACGGCGGTCGTTGTCCTTGAAGCCGCCTCGGCTCGCTTCCGCCCGCCGCAGCCGCCGCCGCGCGCTCCCGACCGACTGTCGCCCTACTCGCACACCGGCCGGCTCATCACAAGTTAGATTTCGAACTCATTTCGTGCAACAAGCTTTGCTTTTGTCTACATTTTCATACTATTCAATGCGAATCTTGTTCGGCAACGTGGCAGACGATCTTGAAGTGAGAATCGATGTGGGCAATTGCAATAACGAACTTTATTTTTGCAATATTTTCCATAAATTTCAAGATCGGCACTTGTTCCAAATTTCGACCCCCGCTTACGTCCGCCGACCGCGTCGCGCTCGCACAACGCTGGTCGGACACTTTTTTGCAAACTTTTTCGCGGCGGCGCCAGCTCTTTCCGCTGTGAAAGTGCGAATCAGTTTCGTGTGAGAAGCTTTACAAATTCCGCTTTCCGTAATGTTACTCGCGCACTTGCTAGATGACGAGGCATCTGCCAAGAGTTAAGTTCACCAGAGTTACACCCGCCAATTACCCGCCTTCGCTCGGTCGGTCGCTCGCATTGCAGACAGGCGCCTCGACGTCCGGAACGCCTGCTGAAGCTGCCGGCGGCGGCCGCACGACGGCGGTCGTTGTCCTTGAAGCCGCCTCGGCTCGCTTCCGCCCGACGCCGCCGCCGCCACGCGCTCCCGCCCGACTGTCGCCCTACTCGTACGCCGGCCGGCTCCTCACAAGTTAGATTTCGAACTCATTTCGTGCAACAAGCTTTGCTTTTGTCTACATTTTCATACTATTCAATGCGAATCTTGTTCGGCAACGTCGCAGACGATCTTGAAGTGAGAATCGATGTGGGCAATTGCAATATCGAACTTTATTTTTGCAATTTTTTCCATCAATTTCAAGATCGGAACTTGTTCCAAATTTCGACCGCCGCTTACGTCCGCCGACCGCGTCGCGCTCGCACAACGCTGGTCGGACTCTTTCTTGCAAACTTTTTCGCGGCGGCGCCAGCTCTTTCCGCTGTGAATGTGCGAATCAGTTTCGTGTGAGAAGCTTTACAATTTCCGCTTTCCGTAATGTTACTCGCGCACTTGCGAGATGACGAGGCATCTGCCAAGAGTTAAGTTCACCAGAGTTACACCCGCCAATTACCCGCCTTCGCTCGGTCGGTCGCTCGCATTGCAGACAGGCGCCTCGACGTCCGGAACGCCTGCTGAAGCTGCCGGCGGCGGCCGCACGACGGCGGTCGTTGTCCTTGAAGCCGCCTCGGCTCGCTTCCGCCCGACGCCGCCGCCGCCGCGCGCTCCCGCCCGACTGTCGCCCTACTCGTACGCCGGCCGGCTCCTCACAAGTTAGATTTCGAACTCATTTCGTGCAACAAGCTTTGCTTTTGTCTACATTTTCATACTATTCAATGCGAATCTTGTTCGGCAACGTGGCAGACGATCTTGAAGTGAGAATCGATGTGGGCAATTGCAATATCGAACTTTATTTTTGCAATTTTTTCCATCAATTTCAAGATCGGCACTTGTTCCAAATTTCGACCGCCGCTTACGTCCGCCGACCGCGTCGCGCTCGCACAACGCTGGTCGGACTCTTTCTTGCAAACTTTTTCGCGGCGGCGCCAGCTCTTTCCGCTGTGAATGTGCGAATCAGTTTAGTGTGAGAAGCTTTACAATTTCCGCTTTCCGTAATGTTACTCGCCCACTTGCGAGATGACGAGGCATCTGCCAAGAGTTAAGTTCACCAGAGTTACACCCGCCAATTACCCGCCTTCGCTCGGCCGGTCGCTCGCATTGCAGACAGGCGCCTCGACGTCCGGAACGCCTGCTGAAGCTGCCGGCGGCGGCCGCACGACGGCGGTCGTTGTCCTTGAAGCCGCCTCGGCTCGCTTCCGCCCGACGCAGCCGCCGCCGCGCGCTCCCGACCGACTGTCGCCCTACTCGCACACCGGCCGGCTCATCACAAGTTAGATTTCGAACTCATTTCGTGCAACAAGCTTTGCTTTTGTCTACATTTTCATACTATTCAATGCGAATCTTGTTCGGCAACGTGGCAGACGATCTTGAAGTGAGAATCGATGTGGGCAATTGCAATATCGAACTTTATTTTTGCAATATTTTCCATAAATTTCAAGATAGGCACTTGTTCCAAATTTCGACCGCCGCTTACGTCCGCCGACCGCGTCGCGCTCGCACAACGCTGGTCGGACTCTTTTTTGCAAACTTTTTCGCGGCGGCGCCAGCTCTTTCCGCTGTGAAAGTGCGAATCAGTTTCGTGTGAGAAGCTTTACAAATTCCGCTTTCCGTAATGTTACTCGCGCACTTGCGAGATGACGAGGCATCTGCCAAGAGTTAAGTTCACCAGAGTTACACCCGCCAATTACCCGCCTTCGCTCGGTCGGTCGCTCGCATTGCAGACAGGCGCCTCGACGTCCGGAACGCCTGCTGAAGCTGCCGGCGGCGGCCGCACGACGGCGGTCGTTGTCCTTGAAGCCGCCTCGGCTCGCTTCCGCCCGACGCCGCCGCCGCCGCGCGCTCCCGCCCGACTGTCGCCCTACTCGTACGCCGGCCGGCTCCTCACAAGTTAGATTTCGAACTCATTTCGTGCAACAAGCTTTGCTTTTGTCTACATTTTCATACTATTCAATGCGAATCTTGTTCGGCAACGTGGCAGACGATCTTGAAGTGAGAATCGATGTGGGCAATTGCAATATCGAACTTTATTTTTGCAATATTTTCCATAAATTTCAAGATCGGCACTTGTTCCAAATTTCGACCCCCGCTTACGTCCGCCGACCGCGTCGCGCTCGCACAACGCTGGTCGGACACTTTTTTGCAAACTTTTTCGCGGCGGCGCCAGCTCTTTCCGCTGTGAAAGTGCGAATCAGTTTCGTGTGAGAAGCTTTACAAATTCCGCTTTCCGTAATGTTACTCGCGCACTTGCTAGATGACGAGGCATCTGCCAAGAGTTAAGTTCACCAGAGTTACACCCGCCAATTACCCGCCTTCGCTCGGTCGGTCGCTCGCATTGCAGACAGGCGCCTCGACGTCCGGAACGCTTGCTGAAGCTGCCGGCGGCGGCCGCACGACGGCGGTCGTTGTCCTTGAAGCCGCCTCGGCTCGCTTCCGCCCGACGCCGCCGCCGCCACGCGCTCCCGCCCGACTGTCGCCCTACTCGTACGCCGGCCGGCTCCTCACAAGTTAGATTTCGAACTCATTTCGTGCAACAAGCTTTGCTTTTGTCTACATTTTCATACTATTCAATGCGAATCTTGTTCGGCAACGTCGCAGACGATCTTGAAGTGAGAATCGATGTGGGCAATTGCAATATCGAACTTTATTTTTGCAATTTTTTCCATCAATTTCAAGATCGGAACTTGTTCCAAATTTCGACCGCCGCTTACGTCCGCCGACCGCGTCGCGCTCGCACAACGCTGGTCGGACTCTTTCTTGCAAACTTTTTCGCGGCGGCGCCAGCTCTTTCCGCTGTGAATGTGCGAATCAGTTTCGTGTGAGAAGCTTTACAATTTCCGCTTTCCGTAATGTTACTCGCGCACTTGCGAGATGACGAGGCATCTGCCAAGAGTTAAGTTCACCAGAGTTACACCCGCCAATTACCCGCCTTCGCTCGTTCGGTCGCTCGCATTGCAGACAGGCGCCTCGACGTCCGGAACGCCTGCTGAAGCTGCCGGCGGCGGCCGCACGACGGCGGTCGTTGTCCTTAAAGCCGCCTCGGCTCGCTTCCGCCCGACGCCGCCGCCGCCGCCGCGCGCTCCCGCCCGACTGTCGCCCTACTCGTACGCCGGCCGGCTCCTCACAAGTTAGATTTCGAACTCATTTCGTGCAACAAGCTTTGCTTTTGTCTACATTTTCATACTATTCAATGCGAATCTTGTTCGGCAACGTGGCAGACGATCTTGAAGTGAGAATCGATGTGGGCAATTGCAATATCGAACTTTATTTTTGCAATTTTTTCCATCAATTTCAAGATCGGCACTTGTTCCAAATTTCGACCGCCGCTTACGTCCGCCGACCGCGTCGCGCTCGCACAACGCTGGTCGGACTCTTTCTTGCAAACTTTTTCGCGGCGGCGCCAGCTCTTTCCGCTGTGAATGTGCGAATCAGTTTAGTGTGAGAAGCTTTACAATTTCCGCTTTCCGTAATGTTACTCGCGCACTTGCTAGATGACGAGGCATCTGCCAAGAGTTAAGTTCACCAGAGTTACACCCGCCAATTACCCGCCTTCGCTCGGCCGGTCGCTCGCATTGCAGACAGGCGCCTCGACGTCCGGAACGCCTGCTGAAGCTGCCGGCGGCGGCCGCACGACGGCGGTCGTTGTCCTTGAAGCCGCCTCGGCTCGCTTCCGCCCGCCGCAGCCGCCGCCGCGCGCTCCCGACCGACTGTCGCCCTACTCGCACACCGGCCGGCTCATCACAAGTTAGATTTCGAACTCATTTCGTGCAACAAGCTTTGCTTTTGTCTACATTTTCATACTATTCAATGCGAATCTTGTTCGGCAACGTGGCAGACGATCTTGAAGTGAGAATCGATGTGGGCAATTGCAATAACGAACTTTATTTTTGCAATATTTTCCATAAATTTCAAGATCGGCACTTGTTCCAAATTTCGACCCCCGCTTACGTCCGCCGACCGCGTCGCGCTCGCACAACGCTGGTCGGACACTTTCTTGCAAACTTTTTCGCGGCGGCGCCAGCTCTTTCCGCTGTGAAAGTGCGAATCAGTTTCGTGTGAGAAGCTTTACAAATTCCGCTTTCCGTAATGTTACTCGCGCACTTGCTAGATGACGAGGCATCTGCCAAGAGTTAAGTTCACCAGAGTTACACCCGCCAATTACCCGCCTTCGCTCGGTCGGTCGCTCGCATTGCAGACAGGCGCCTCGACGTCCGGAACGCCTGCTGAAGCTGCCGGCGGCAGCCGCACGACGGCGGTCGTTGTCCTTGAAGCCGCCTCGGCTCGCTTCCGCCCGACGCCGCCGCCGCCACGCGCTCCCGCCCGACTGTCGCCCTACTCGTACGCCGGCCGGCTCCTCACAAGTTAGATTTCGAACTCATTTCGTGCAACAAGCTTTGCTTTTGTCTACATTTTCATACTATTCAATGCGAATCTTGTTCGGCAACGTCGCAGACGATCTTGAAGTGAGAATCGATGTGGGCAATTGCAATATCGAACTTTATTTTTGCAATTTTTTCCATCAATTTCAAGATCGGAACTTGTTCCAAATTTCGACCGCCGCTTACGTCCGCCGACCGCGTCGCGCTCGCACAACGCTGGTCGGACTCTTTCTTGCAAACTTTTTCGCGGCGGCGCCAGCTCTTTCCGCTGTGAATGTGCGAATCAGTTTCGTGTGAGAAGCTTTACAATTTCCGCTTTCCGTAATGTTACTCGCGCACTTGCGAGATGACGAGGCATCTGCCAAGAGTTAAGTTCACCAGAGTTACACCCGCCAATTACCCGCCTTCGCTCGGTCGGTCGCTCGCATTGCAGACAGGCGCCTCGACGTCCGGAACGCCTGCTGAAGCTGCCGGCGGCGGCCGCACGACGGCGGTCGTTGTCCTTGAAGCCGCCTCGGCTCGCTTCCGCCCGACGCCGCCGCCGCCGCGCGCTCCCGCCCGACTGTCGCCCTACTCGTACGCCGGCCGGCTCCTCACAAGTTAGATTTCGAACTCATTTCGTGCAACAAGCTTTGCTTTTGTCTACATTTTCATACTATTCAATGCGAATCTTGTTCGGCAACGTGGCAGACGATCTTGAAGTGAGAATCGATGTGGGCAATTGCAATATCGAACTTTATTTTTGCAATTTTTTCCATCAATTTCAAGATCGGCACTTGTTCCAAATTTCGACCGCCGCTTACGTCCGCCGACCGCGTCGCGCTCGCACAACGCTGGTCGGACTCTTTCTTGCAAACTTTTTCGCGGCGGCGCCAGCTCTTTCCGCTGTGAATGTGCGAATCAGTTTAGTGTGAGAAGCTTTACAATTTCCGCTTTCCGTAATGTTACTCGCCCACTTGCGAGATGACGAGGCATCTGCCAAGAGTTAAGTTCACCAGAGTTACACCCGCCAATTACCCGCCTTCGCTCGGCCGGTCGCTCGCATTGCAGACAGGCGCCTCGACGTCCGGAACGCCTGCTGAAGCTGCCGGCGGCGGCCGCACGACGGCGGTCGTTGTCCTTGAAGCCGCCTCGGCTCGCTTCCGCCCGACGCAGCCGCCGCCGCGCGCTCCCGACCGACTGTCGCCCTACTCGCACACCGGCCGGCTCATCACAAGTTAGATTTCGAACTCATTTCGTGCAACAAGCTTTGCTTTTGTCTACATTTTCATACTATTCAATGCGAATCTTGTTCGGCAACGTGGCAGACGATCTTGAAGTGAGAATCGATGTGGGCAATTGCAATATCGAACTTTATTTTTGCAATATTTTCCATAAATTTCAAGATAGGCACTTGTTCCAAATTTCGACCGCCGCTTACGTCCGCCGACCGCGTCGCGCTCGCACAACGCTGGTCGGACTCTTTTTTGCAAACTTTTTCGCGGCGGCGCCAGCTCTTTCCGCTGTGAAAGTGCGAATCAGTTTCGTGTGAGAAGCTTTACAAATTCCGCTTTCCGTAATGTTACTCGCGCACTTGCGAGATGACGAGGCATCTGCCAAGAGTTAAGTTCACCAGAGTTACACCCGCCAATTACCCGCCTTCGCTCGGTCGGTCGCTCGCATTGCAGACAGGCGCCTCGACGTCCGGAACGCCTGCTGAAGCTGCCGGCGGCGGCCGCACGACGGCGGTCGTTGTCCTTGAAGCCGCCTCGGCTCGCTTCCGCCCGACGCCGCCGCCGCCGCGCGCTCCCGCCCGACTGTCGCCCTACTCGTACGCCGGCCGGCTCCTCACAAGTTAGATTTCGAACTCATTTCGTGCAACAAGCTTTGCTTTTGTCTACATTTTCATACTATTCAAGGCGAATCTTGTTCGGCAACGTGGCAGACGATCTTGAAGTGAGAATCGATGTGGGCAATTGCAATATCGAACTTTATTTTTGCAATATTTTCCATAAATTTCAAGATCGGCACTTGTTCCAAATTTCGACCCCCGCTTACGTCCGCCGACCGCGTCGCGCTCGCACAACGCTGGTCGGACACTTTTTTGCAAACTTTTTCGCGGCGGCGCCAGCTCTTTCCGCTGTGAAAGTGCGAATCAGTTTCGTGTGAGAAGCTTTACAAATTCCGCTTTCCGTAATGTTACTCGCGCACTTGCTAGATGACGAGGCATCTGCCAAGAGTTAAGTTCACCAGAGTTACACCCGCCAATTACCCGCCTTCGCTCGGTCGGTCGCTCGCATTGCAGACAGGCGCCTCGACGTCCGGAACGCCTGCTGAAGCTGCCGGCGGCGGCCGCACGACGGCGGTCGTTGTCCTTGAAGCCGCCTCGGCTCGCTTCCGCCCGACGCCGCCGCCGCCACGCGCTCCCGCCCGACTGTCGCCCTACTCGTACGCCGGCCGGCTCCTCACAAGTTAGATTTCGAACTCATTTCGTGCAACAAGCTTTGCTTTTGTCTACATTTTCATACTATTCAATGCGAATCTTGTTCGGCAACGTCGCAGACGATCTTGAAGTGAGAATCGATGTGGGCAATTGCAATATCGAACTTTATTTTTGCAATTTTTTCCATCAATTTCAAGATCGGAACTTGTTCCAAATTTCGACCGCCGCTTACGTCCGCCGACCGCGTCGCGCTCGCACAACGCTGGTCGGACTCTTTCTTGCAAACTTTTTCGCGGCGGCGCCAGCTCTTTCCGCTGTGAATGTGCGAATCAGTTTCGTGTGAGAAGCTTTACAATTTCCGCTTTCCGTAATGTTACTCGCGCACTTGCGAGATGACGAGGCATCTGCCAAGAGTTAAGTTCACCAGAGTTACACCCGCCAATTACCCGCCTTCGCTCGGTCGGTCGCTCGCATTGCAGACAGGCGCCTCGACGTCCGGAACGCCTGCTGAAGCTGCCGGCGGCGGCCGCACGACGGCGGTCGTTGTCCTTGAAGCCGCCTCGGCTCGCTTCCGCCCGACGCCGCCGCCGCCGCGCGCTCCCGCCCGACTGTCGCCCTACTCGTACGCCGGCCGGCTCCTCACAAGTTAGATTTCGAACTCATTTCGTGCAACAAGCTTTGCTTTTGTCTACATTTTCATACTATTCAATGCGAATCTTGTTCGGCAACGTGGCAGACGATCTTGAAGTGAGAATCGATGTGGGCAATTGCAATATCGAACTTTATTTTTGCAATTTTTTCCATCAATTTCAAGATCGGCACTTGTTCCAAATTTCGACCGCCGCTTACGTCCGCCGACCGCGTCGCGCTCGCACAACGCTGGTCGGACTCTTTCTTGCAAACTTTTTCGCGGCGGCGCCAGCTCTTTCCGCTGTGAATGTGCGAATCAGTTTCGTGTGAGAAGCTTTACAATTTCCGCTTTCCGTAATGTTACTCGCGCACTTGCTAGATGACGAGGCATCTGCCAAGAGTTAAGTTCACCAGAGTTACACCCGCCAATTACCCGCCTTCGCTCGGCCGGTCGCTCGCATTGCAGACAGGCGCCTCGACGTCCGGAACGCCTGCTGAAGCTGCCGGCGGCGGCCGCACGACGGCGGTCGTTGTCCTTGAAGCCGCCTCGGCTCGCTTCCGCCCGACGCAGCCGCCGCCGCGCGCTCCCGACCGACTGTCGCCCTACTCGCACACCGGCCGGCTCATCACAAGTTAGATTTCGAACTCATTTCGTGCAACAAGCTTTGCTTTTGTCTACATTTTCATACTATTCAATGCGAATCTTGTTCGGCAACGTGGCAGACGATCTTGAAGTGAGAATCGATGTGGGCAATTGCAATATCGAACTTTATTTTTGCAATATTTTCCATAAATTTCAAGATCGGCACTTGTTCCAAATTTCGACCGCCGCTTACGTCCGCCGACCGCGTCGCGCTCGCACAACGCTGGTCGGACTCTTTCTTGCAAACTTTTTCGCGGCGGCGCCAGCTCTTTCCGCTGTGAATGTGCGAATCAGTTTAGTGTGAGAAGCTTTACAATTTCCGCTTTCCGTAATGTTACTCGCCCACTTGCGAGATGACGAGGCATCTGCCAAGAGTTAAGTTCACCAGAGTTACACCCGCCAATTACCCGCCTTCGCTCGGCCTGTCGCTCGCATTGCAGACAGGCGCCTCGACGTCCGGAACGCCTGCTGAAGCTGCCGGCGGCGGCCGCACGACGGCGGTCGTTGTCCTTGAAGCCGCCTCGGCTCGCTTCCGCCCGACGCCGCCGCCGCCGCGCGCTCCCGCCCGACTGTCGCCCTACTCGTACGCCGGCCGGCTCCTCACAAGTTAGATTTCGAACTCATTTCGTGCAACAAGCTTTGCTTTTGTCTACATTTTCATACTATTCAATGCGAATCTTGTTCGGCAACGTGGCAGACGATCTTGAAGTGAGAATCGATGTGGGCAATTGCAATATCGAACTTTATTTTTGCAATTTTTTCCATCAATTTCAAGATCGGCACTTGTTCCAAATTTCGACCGCCGCTTACGTCCGCCGACCGCGTCGCGCTCGCACAACGCTGGTCGGACTCTTTCTTGCAAACTTTTTCGCGGCGGCGCCAGCTCTTTCCGCTGTGAATGTGCGAATCAGTTTAGTGTGAGAAGCTTTACAATTTCCGCTTTCCGTAATGTTACTCGCCCACTTGCGAGATGACGAGGCATCTGCCAAGAGTTAAGTTCACCAGAGTTACACCCGCCAATTACCCGCCTTCGCTCGGTCGGTCGCTCGCATTGCAGACAGGCTCCTCGACGTCCGGGACGCCTGCTGAAGCTGCCGGCGGCGGCCGCACGACGGCGGTCGTTGTCCTTGAAGCCGCCTCGGCTCGCTTCCGCCCGACGCCGCCGCCGCCGCGCGCTCCCGCCCGACTGTCGCCCTACTCGTACGCCGGCCGGCTCCTCACAAGTTAGATTTCGAACTCATTTCGTGCAACAAGCATTGCTTTTGTCTACATTTTCATACTATTCAATGCGAATCTTGTTCGGCAACGTGGCAGACGATCTTGAAGTGAGAATCGATGTGGGCAATTGCAATATCGAACTTTATTTTTGCAATTTTTTCCATCAATTTCAAGATCGGCACTTGTTCCAAATTTCGACCGCCGCTTACGTCCGCCGACCGCGTCGCGCTCGCACAACGCTGGTCGGACTCTTTCTTGCAAACTTTTTCGCGGCGGCGCCAGCTCTTTCCGCTGTGAATGTGCGAATCAGTTTAGTGTGAGAAGCTTTACAATTTCCGCTTTCCGTAATGTTACTCGCCCACTTGCGAGATGACGAGGCATCTGCCAAGAGTTAAGTTCACCAGAGTTACACCCGCCAATTACCCGCCTTCGCTCGGCCTGTCGCTCGCATTGCAGACAGGCGCCTCGACGTCCGGAACGCCTGCTGAAGCTGCCGGCGGCGGCCGCACGACGGCGGTCGTTGACCTTGAAGCCGCCTCGGCTCGCTTCCGCCCGACGCCGCCGCCGCCGCGCGCTCCCGCCCGACTGTCGCCCTACTCGCACGCCGGCCGGCTCCTCACAAGTTAGATTTCGAACTCATTTCGTGCAACAAGCTTTGCTTTTGTCTACATTTTCATACTATTCAATGCGAATCTTGTTCGGCAACGTGGCAGACGATCTTGAAGTGAGAATCGATGTGGGCAATTGCAATATCGAACTTTATTTTTGCAATTTTTTCCATCAATTTCAAGATCGGCACTTGTTCCAAATTTCGACCGCCGCTTACGTCCGCCGACCGCGTCGCGCTCGCACAACGCTGGTCGGACTCTTTCTTGCAAACTTTTTCGCGGCGGCGCCAGCTCTTTCCGCTGTGAATGTGCGAATCAGTTTCGTGTGAGAAGCTTTACAATTTCCGCTTTCCGTAATGTTACTCGCGCACTTGCGAGATGACGAGGCATCTGCCAAGAGTTAAGTTCACCAGAGTTACACCCGCCAATTACCCGCCTTCGCTCGGCCGGTCGCTCGCATTGCAGACAGGCGCCTCGACGTCCGGAACGCCTGCTGAAGCTGCCGGCGGCGGCCGCACGACGGCGGTCGTTGTCCTTGAAGCCGCCTCGGCTCGCTTCCGCCCGACGCAGCCGCCGCCGCGCGCTCCCGACCGACTGTCGCCCTACTCGCACACCGGCCGGCTCATCACAAGTTAGATTTCGAACTCATTTCGTGCAACAAGCTTTGCTTTTGTCTACATTTTCATACTATTCAATGCGAATCTTGTTCGGCAACGTGGCAGACGATCTTGAAGTGAGAATCGATGTGGGCAATTGCAATATCGAACTTTATTTTTGCAATTTTTTCCATCAATTTCAAGATCGGCACTTGTTCCAAATTTCGACCGCCGCTTACGTCCGCCGACCGCGTCGCGCTCGCACAACGCTGGTCGGACTCTTTCTTGCAAACTTTTTCGCGGCGGCGCCAGCTCTTTCCGCTGTGAATGTGCGAATCAGTTTAGTGTGAGAAGCTTTACAATTTCCGCTTTCCGTAATGTTACTCGCCCACTTGCGAGATGACGAGGCATCTGCCAAGAGTTAAGTTCACCAGAGTTACACCCGCCAATTACCCGCCTTCGCTCGGTCGGTCGCTCGCATTGCAGACAGGCTCCTCGACGTCCGGGACGCCTGCTGAAGCTGCCGGCGGCGGCCGCACGACGGCGGTCGTTGTCCTTGAAGCCGCCTCGGCTCGCTTCCGCCCGACGCCGCCGCCGCCGCGCGCTCCCGCCCGACTGTCGCCCTACTCGTACGCCGGCCGGCTCCTCACAAGTTAGATTTCGAACTCATTTCGTGCAACAAGCATTGCTTTTGTCTACATTTTCATACTATTCAATGCGAATCTTGTTCGGCAACGTGGCAGACGATCTTGAAGTGAGAATCGATGTGGGCAATTGCAATATCGAACTTTATTTTTGCAATTTTTTCCATCAATTTCAAGATCGGCACTTGTTCCAAATTTCGACCGCCGCTTACGTCCGCCGACCGCGTCGCGCTCGCACAACGCTGGTCGGACTCTTTCTTGCAAACTTTTTCGCGGCGGCGCCAGCTCTTTCCGCTGTGAATGTGCGAATCAGTTTAGTGTGAGAAGCTTTACAATTTCCGCTTTCCGTAATGTTACTCGCCCACTTGCGAGATGACGAGGCATCTGCCAAGAGTTAAGTTCACCAGAGTTACACCCGCCAATTACCCGCCTTCGCTCGGCCTGTCGCTCGCATTGCAGACAGGCGCCTCGACGTCCGGAACGCCTGCTGAAGCTGCCGGCGGCGGCCGCACGACGGCGGTCGTTGACCTTGAAGCCGCCTCGGCTCGCTTCCGCCCGACGCCGCCGCCGCCGCGCGCTCCCGCCCGACTGTCGCCCTACTCGCACGCCGGCCGGCTCCTCACAAGTTAGATTTCGAACTCATTTCGTGCAACAAGCTTTGCTTTTGTCTACATTTTCATACTATTCAATGCGAATCTTGTTCGGCAACGTGGCAGACGATCTTGAAGTGAGAATCGATGTGGGCAATTGCAATATCGAACTTTATTTTTGCAATTTTTTCCATCAATTTCAAGATCGGCACTTGTTCCAAATTTCGACCGCCGCTTACGTCCGCCGACCGCGTCGCGCTCGCACAACGCTGGTCGGACTCTTTCTTGCAAACTTTTTCGCGGCGGCGCCAGCTCTTTCCGCTGTGAATGTGCGAATCAGTTTCGTGTGAGAAGCTTTACAATTTCCGCTTTCCGTAATGTTACTCGCGCACTTGCGAGATGACGAGGCATCTGCCAAGAGTTAAGTTCACCAGAGTTACACCCGCCAATTACCCGCCTTCGCTCGGCCGGTCGCTCGCATTGCAGACAGGCGCCTCGACGTCCGGAACGCCTGCTGAAGCTGCCGGCGGCGGCCGCACGACGGCGGTCGTTGTCCTTGAAGCCGCCTCGGCTCGCTTCCGCCCGACGCAGCCGCCGCCGCGCGCTCCCGACCGACTGTCGCCCTACTCGCACACCGGCCGGCTCATCACAAGTTAGATTTCGAACTCATTTCGTGCAACAAGCTTTGCTTTTGTCTACATTTTCATACTATTCAATGCGAATCTTGTTCGGCAACGTGGCAGACGATCTTGAAGTGAGAATCGATGTGGGCAATTGCAATATCGAACTTTATTTTTGCAATATTTTCCATAAATTTCAAGATCGGCACTTGTTCCAAATTTCGACCGCCGCTTACGTCCGCCGACCGCGTCGCGCTCGCACAACGCTGGTCGGACTCTTTTTTGCAAACTTTTTCGCGGCGGCGCCAGCTCTTTCCGCTGTGAAAGTGCGAATCAGTTTCTTGTGAGAAGCTTTACAAATTCCGCTTTCCGTAATGTTACTCGCGCACTTGCGAGATGACGAGGCATCTGCCAAGAGTTAAGTTCACCAGAGTTACACCCGCCAATTACCCGCCTTCGCTCGGTCGGTCGCTCGCATTGCAGACAGGCGCCTCGACGTCCGGAACGCCTGCTGAAGCTGCCGGCGGCGGCCGCACGACGGCGGTCGTTGTCCTTAAAGCCGCCTCGGCTCGCTTCCGCCCGACGCCGCCGCCGCCGCCGCGCGCTCCCGCCCGACTGTCGCCCTACTCGTACGCCGGCCGGCTCCTCACAAGTTAGATTTCGAACTCATTTCGTGCAACAAGCTTTGCTTTTGTCTACATTTTCATACTATTCAATGCGAATCTTGTTCGGCAACGTGGCAGACGATCTTGAAGTGAGAATCGATGTGGGCAATTGCAATATCGAACTTTATTTTTGCAATTTTTTCCATCAATTTCAAGATCGGCACTTGTTCCAAATTTCGACCGCCGCTTACGTCCGCCGACCGCGTCGCGCTCGCACAACGCTGGTCGGACTCTTTCTTGCAAACTTTTTCGCGGCGGCGCCAGCTCTTTCCGCTGTGAATGTGCGAATCAGTTTCGTGTGAGAAGCTTTACAATTTCCGCTTTCCGTAATGTTACTCGCGCACTTGCGAGATGACGAGGCATCTGCCAAGAGTTAAGTTCACCAGAGTTACACCCGCCAATTACCCGCCTTCGCTCGGCCGGTCGCTCGCATTGCAGACAGGCGCCTCGACGTCCGGAACGCCTGCTGAAGCTGCCGGCGGCGGCCGCACGACGGCGGTCGTTGTCCTTGAAGCCGCCTCGGCTCGCTTCCGCCCGACGCAGCCGCCGCCGCGCGCTCCCGACCGACTGTCGCCCTACTCGCACACCGGCCGGCTCATCACAAGTTAGATTTCGAACTCATTTCGTGCAACAAGCTTTGCTTTTGTCTACATTTTCATACTATTCAATGCGAATCTTGTTCGGCAACGTGGCAGACGATCTTGAAGTGAGAATCGATGTGGGCAATTGCAATATCGAACTTTATTTTTGCAATATTTTCCATAAATTTCAAGATCGGCACTTGTTCCAAATTTCGACCGCCGCTTACGTCCGCCGACCGCGTCGCGCTCGCACAACGCTGGTCGGACTCTTTTTTGCAAACTTTTTCGCGGCGGCGCCAGCTCTTTCCGCTGTGAAAGTGCGAATCAGTTTCTTGTGAGAAGCTTTACAAATTCCGCTTTCCGTAATGTTACTCGCGCACTTGCGAGATGACGAGGCATCTGCCAAGAGTTAAGTTCACCAGAGTTACACCCGCCAATTACCCGCCTTCGCTCGGTCGGTCGCTCGCATTGCAGACAGGCGCCTCGACGTCCGGAACGCCTGCTGAAGCTGCCGGCGGCGGCCGCACGACGGCGGTCGTTGTCCTTAAAGCCGCCTCGGCTCGCTTCCGCCCGACGCCGCCGCCGCCGCCGCGCGCTCCCGCCCGACTGTCGCCCTACTCGTACGCCGGCCGGCTCCTCACAAGTTAGATTTCGAACTCATTTCGTGCAACAAGCTTTGCTTTTGTCTACATTTTCATACTATTCAATGCGAATCTTGTTCGGCAACGTGGCAGACGATCTTGAAGTGAGAATCGATGTGGGCAATTGCAATATCGAACTTTATTTTTGCAATATTTTCCATAAATTTCAAGATCGGCACTTGTTCCAAATTTCGACCGCCGCTTACGTCCGCCGACCGCGTCGCGCTCGCACAACGCTGGTCGGACTCTTTTTTGCAAACTTTTTCGCGGCGGCGCCAGCTCTTTCCGCTGTGAAAGTGCGAATCAGTTTCTTGTGAGAAGCTTTACAAATTCCGCTTTCCGTAATGTTACTCGCGCACTTGCGAGATGACGAGGCATCTGCCAAGAGTTAAGTTCACCAGAGTTACACCCGCCAATTACCCGCCTTCGCTCGGTCGGTCGCTCGCATTGCAGACAGGCGCCTCGACGTCCGGAACGCCTGCTGAAGCTGCCGGCGGCGGCCGCACGACGGCGGTCGTTGTCCTTAAAGCCGCCTCGGCTCGCTTCCGCCCGACGCCGCCGCCGCCGCCGCGCGCTCCCGCCCGACTGTCGCCCTACTCGTACGCCGGCCGGCTCCTCACAAGTTAGATTTCGAACTCATTTCGTGCAACAAGCTTTGCTTTTGTCTACATTTTCATACTATTCAATGCGAATCTTGTTCGGCAACGTGGCAGACGATCTTGAAGTGAGAATCGATGTGGGCAATTGCAATATCGAACTTTATTTTTGCAATTTTTTCCATCAATTTCAAGATCGGCACTTGTTCCAAATTTCGACCGCCGCTTACGTCCGCCGACCGCGTCGCGCTCGCACAACGCTGGTCGGACTCTTTCTTGCAAACTTTTTCGCGGCGGCGCCAGCTCTTTCCGCTGTGAATGTGCGAATCAGTTTCGTGTGAGAAGCTTTACAATTTCCGCTTTCCGTAATGTTACTCGCGCACTTGCGAGATGACGAGGCATCTGCCAAGAGTTAAGTTCACCAGAGTTACACCCGCCAATTACCCGCCTTCGCTCGGCCGGTCGCTCGCATTGCAGACAGGCGCCTCGACGTCCGGAACGCCTGCTGAAGCTGCCGGCGGCGGCCGCACGACGGCGGTCGTTGTCCTTGAAGCCGCCTCGGCTCGCTTCCGCCCGACGCAGCCGCCGCCGCGCGCTCCCGACCGACTGTCGCCCTACTCGCACACCGGCCGGCTCATCACAAGTTAGATTTCGAACTCATTTCGTGCAACAAGCTTTGCTTTTGTCTACATTTTCATACTATTCAATGCGAATCTTGTTCGGCAACGTGGCAGACGATCTTGAAGTGAGAATCGATGTGGGCAATTGCAATAACGAACTTTATTTTTGCAATATTTTCCATAAATTTCAAGATCGGCACTTGTTCCAAATTTCGACCCCCGCTTACGTCCGCCGACCGCGTCGCGCTCGCACAACGCTGGTCGGACACTTTTTTGCAAACTTTTTCGCGGCGGCGCCAGCTCTTTCCGCTGTGAAAGTGCGAATCAGTTTCGTATGAGAAGCTTTACAAATTCCGCTTTCCGTAATGTTACTCGCGCACTTGCGAGATGACGAGGCATCTGCCAAGAGTTAAGTTCACCAGAGTTACACCCGCCAATTACCCGCCTTCGCTCGGCCTGTCGCTCGCATTGCAGACAGGCGCCTCGACGTCCGGAACGCCTGCTGAAGCTGCCGGCGGCGGCCGCACGACGGCGGTCGTTGTCCTTGAAGCCGCCTCGGCTCGCTTCCGCCCGACGCCGCCGCCGCCGCGCGCTCCCGCCCGACTGTCGCCCTACTCGTACGCCGGCCGGCTCCTCACAAGTTAGATTTCGAACTCATTTCGTGCAACAAGCTTTGCTTTTGTCTACATTTTCATACTATTCAATGCGAATCTTGTTCGGCAACGTGGCAGACGATCTTGAAGTGAGAATCGATGTGGGCAATTGCAATATCGAACTTTATTTTTGCAATTTTTTCCATCAATTTCAAGATCGGCACTTGTTCCAAATTTCGACCGCCGCTTACGTCCGCCGACCGCGTCGCGCTCGCACAACGCTGGTCGGACTCTTTCTTGCAAACTTTTTCGCGGCGGCGCCAGCTCTTTCCGCTGTGAATGTGCGAATCAGTTTCGTGTGAGAAGCTTTACAATTTCCGCTTTCCGTAATGTTACTCGCGCACTTGCGAGATGACGAGGCATCTGCCAAGAGTTAAGTTCACCAGAGTTACACCCGCCAATTACCCGCCTTCGCTCGGCCGGTCGCTCGCATTGCAGACAGGCGCCTCGACGTCCGGAACGCCTGCTGAAGCTGCCGGCGGCGGCCGCACGACGGCGGTCGTTGTCCTTGAAGCCGCCTCGGCTCGCTTCCGCCCGACGCAGCCGCCGCCGCGCGCTCCCGACCGACTGTCGCCCTACTCGCACACCGGCCGGCTCATCACAAGTTAGATTTCGAACTCATTTCGTGCAACAAGCTTTGCTTTTGTCTACATTTTCATACTATTCAATGCGAATCTTGTTCGGCAACGTGGCAGACGATCTTGAAGTGAGAATCGATGTGGGCAATTGCAATATCGAACTTTATTTTTGCAATATTTTCCATAAATTTCAAGATCGGCACTTGTTCCAAATTTCGACCGCCGCTTACGTCCGCCGACCGCGTCGCGCTCGCACAACGCTGGTCGGACTCTTTTTTGCAAACTTTTTCGCGGCGGCGCCAGCTCTTTCCGCTGTGAAAGTGCGAATCAGTTTCTTGTGAGAAGCTTTACAAATTCCGCTTTCCGTAATGTTACTCGCGCACTTGCGAGATGACGAGGCATCTGCCAAGAGTTAAGTTCACCAGAGTTACACCCGCCAATTACCCGCCTTCGCTCGGTCGGTCGCTCGCATTGCAGACAGGCGCCTCGACGTCCGGAACGCCTGCTGAAGCTGCCGGCGGCGGCCGCACGACGGCGGTCGTTGTCCTTAAAGCCGCCTCGGCTCGCTTCCGCCCGACGCCGCCGCCGCCGCCGCGCGCTCCCGCCCGACTGTCGCCCTACTCGTACGCCGGCCGGCTCCTCACAAGTTAGATTTCGAACTCATTTCGTGCAACAAGCTTTGCTTTTGTCTACATTTTCATACTATTCAATGCGAATCTTGTTCGGCAACGTGGCAGACGATCTTGAAGTGAGAATCGATGTGGGCAATTGCAATATCGAACTTTATTTTTGCAATTTTTTCCATCAATTTCAAGATCGGCACTTGTTCCAAATTTCGACCGCCGCTTACGTCCGCCGACCGCGTCGCGCTCGCACAACGCTGGTCGGACTCTTTCTTGCAAACTTTTTCGCGGCGGCGCCAGCTCTTTCCGCTGTGAATGTGCGAATCAGTTTAGTGTGAGAAGCTTTACAATTTCCGCTTTCCGTAATGTTACTCGCCCACTTGCGAGATGACGAGGCATCTGCCAAGAGTTAAGTTCACCAGAGTTACACCCGCCAATTACCCGCCTTCGCTCGGCCGGTCGCTCGCATTGCAGACAGGCGCCTCGACGTCCGGAACGCCTGCTGAAGCTGCCGGCGGCGGCCGCACGACGGCGGTCGTTGTCCTTGAAGCCGCCTCGGCTCGCTTCCGCCCGCCGCAGCCGCCGCCGCGCGCTCCCGACCGACTGTCGCCCTACTCGCACACCGGCCGGCTCATCACAAGTTAGATTTCGAACTCATTTCGTGCAACAAGCTTTGCTTTTGTCTACATTTTCATACTATTCAATGCGAATCTTGTTCGGCAACGTGGCAGACGATCTTGAAGTGAGAATCGATGTGGGCAATTGCAATAACGAACTTTATTTTTGCAATATTTTCCATAAATTTCAAGATCGGCACTTGTTCCAAATTTCGACCCCCGCTTACGTCCGCCGACCGCGTCGCGCTCGCACAACGCTGGTCGGACACTTTTTTGCAAACTTTTTCGCGGCGGCGCCAGCTCTTTCCGCTGTGAAAGTGCGAATCAGTTTCGTATGAGAAGCTTTACAAATTCCGCTTTCCGTAATGTTACTCGCGCACTTGCGAGATGACGAGGCATCTGCCAAGAGTTAAGTTCACCAGAGTTACACCCGCCAATTACCCGCCTTCGCTCGGCCTGTCGCTCGCATTGCAGACAGGCGCCTCGACGTCCGGAACGCCTGCTGAAGCTGCCGGCGGCGGCCGCACGACGGCGGTCGTTGTCCTTGAAGCCGCCTCGGCTCGCTTCCGCCCGACGCCGCCGCCGCCGCGCGCTCCCGCCCGACTGTCGCCCTACTCGTACGCCGGCCGGCTCCTCACAAGTTAGATTTCGAACTCATTTCGTGCAACAAGCTTTGCTTTTGTCTACATTTTCATACTATTCAATGCGAATCTTGTTCGGCAACGTCGCAGACGATCTTGAAGTGAGAATCGATGTGGGCAATTGCAATATCGAACTTTATTTTTGCAATTTTTTCCATCAATTTCAAGATCGGAACTTGTTCCAAATTTCGACCGCCGCTTACGTCCGCCGACCGCGTCACGCTCTCACAACGCTGGTCGGACTCTTTCTTGCAAACTTTTTCGCGGCGGCGCCAGCTCTTTCCGCTGTGAATGTGCGAATCAGTTTCGTGTGAGAAGCTTTACAATTTCCGCTTTCCGTAATGTTACTCGCGCACTTGCGAGATGACGAGGCATCTGCCAAGAGTTAAGTTCACCTGAGTTACACCCGCCAATTACCCGCCTTCGCTCGGCCGGTCGCTCGCATTGCAGACAGGCGCCTCGACGTCCGGAACGCCTGCTGAAGCTGCCGGCGGCGGCCGCACGACGGCGGTCGTTGTCCTTGAAGCCGCCTCGGCTCGCTTCCGCCCGCCGCAGCCGCCGCCGCGCGCTCCCGACCGACTGTCGCCCTACTCGCACACCGGCCGGCTCATCACAAGTTAGATTTCGAACTCATTTCGTGCAACAAGCTTTGCTTTTGTCTACATTTTCATACTATTCAATGCGAATCTTGTTCGGCAACGTGGCAGACGATCTTGAAGTGAGAATCGATGTGGGCAATTGCAATAACGAACTTTATTTTTGCAATATTTTCCATAAATTTCAAGATCGGCACTTGTTCCAAATTTCGACCCCCGCTTACGTCCGCCGACCGCGTCGCGCTCGCACAACGCTGGTCGGACACTTTTTTGCAAACTTTTTCGCGGCGGCGCCAGCTCTTTTCGCTGTGAAAGTGCGAATCAGTTTCGTATGAGAAGCTTTACAAATTCCGCTTTCCGTAATGTTACTCGCGCACTTGCGAGATGACGAGGCATCTGCCAAGAGTTAAGTTCACCAGAGTTACACCCGCCAATTACCCGCCTTCGCTCGGTCGGTCGCTCGCATTGCAGACAGGCGCCTCGACGTCCGGAACGCCTGCTGAAGCTGCCGGCGGCGGCCGCACGACGGCGGTCGTTGTCCTTGAAGCCGCCTCGGCTCGCTTCCGCCCGACGCCGCCGCCGCCGCGCGCTCCCGCCCGACTGTCGCCCTACTCGCACGCCGGCCGGCTCCTCACAAGTTAGATTTCGAACTCATTTCGTGCAACAAGCTTTGCTTTTGTCTACATTTTCATACTATTCAATGCGAATCTTGTTCGGCAACGTGGCAGACGATCTTGAAGTGAGAATCGATGTGGGCAATTGCAATATCGAACTTTATTTTTGCAATTTTTTCCATCAATTTCAAGATCGGCACTTGTTCCAAATTTCGACCGCCGCTTACGTCCGCCGACCGCGTCGCGCTCGCACAACGCTGGTCGGACTCTTTCTTGCAAACTTTTTGGCGGCGGCGCCAGCTCTTTCCGCTGTGAATGTGCGAATCAGTTTCGTGTGAGAAGCTTTACAAATTCCGCTTTCCGTAATGTTACTCGCGCACTTGCGAGATGACGAGGCATCTGCCAAGAGTTAAGTTCACCAGAGTTACACCCGCCAATTACCCGCCTTCGCTCGGTCGGTCGCTCGCATTGCAGACAGGCGCCTCGACGTCCGGAACGCCTGCTGAAGCTGCCGGCGGCGGCCGCACGACGGCGGTCGTTGTCCTTGAAGCCGCCTCGGCTCGCTTCCGCCCGACGCCGCCGCCGCCGCGCGCTCCCGCCCGACTGTCGCCCTACTCGTACGCCGGCCGGCTCCTCACAAGTTAGATTTCGAACTCATTTCGTGCAACAAGCTTTGCTTTTGTCTACATTTTCATACTATTCAATGCGAATCTTGTTCGGCAACGTGGCAGACGATCTTGAAGTGAGAATCGATGTGGGCAATTGCAATAACGAACTTTATTTTTGCAATATTTTCCATAAATTTCAAGATCGGCACTTGTTCCAAATTTCGACCCCCGCTTACGTCCGCCGACCGCGTCGCGCTCGCACAACGCTGGTCGGACACTTTTTTGCAAACTTTTTCGCGGCGGCGCCAGCTCTTTCCGCTGTGAAAGTGCGAATCAGTTTCGTATGAGAAGCTTTACAAATTCCGCTTTCCGTAATGTTACTCGCGCACTTGCGAGATGACGAGGCATCTGCCAAGAGTTAAGTTCACCAGAGTTACACCCGCCAATTACCCGCCTTCGCTCGGTCGGTCGCTCGCATTGCAGACAGGCGCCTCGACGTCCGGAACGCCTGCTGAAGCTGCCGGCGGCGGCCGCACGACGGCGGTCGTTGTCCTTGAAGCCGCCTCGGCTCACTTCCGCCCGACGCCGCCGCCGCCGCACGCTCCCGCCCGACTGTCGCCCTACTCGCACGCCGGCCGGCTCCTCACAAGTTAGATTTCGAACTCATTTCGTGTAACAAGCTTTGCTTTTGTCTACATTTTCATACTATTCAATGCGAATCTTGTTCGGCAACGTGGCAGACGATCTTGAAGTGAGAATCGATGTGGGCAATTGCAATATCGAACTTTATTTTTGCAATTTTTTCCATCAATTTCAAGATCGGCACTTGTTCCAAATTTTGACAGCCGCTTACGTCCGCCGACCGCGTCGCGCTCGCACAACGCTGGTCGGACTCTTTTTTGCAAACTTTTTCGCGGCGGCGCCAGCTCTTTCCGCTGTGAAAGTGCGAATCAGTTTCGTGTGAGAAGCTTTACAATTTCCGTTTTCCGTAATGTTACTCGCACACTTGCGAGATGACGAGGCATCTGCCAAGAGTTAAGTTCACCAGAGTTACACCCGCCAATTACCCGCCTTCGCTCGGTCGGTCGCTCGCATTGCAGACAGGCGCCTCGACGTCCGGAACGCCTGCTGAAGCTGCCGGCGGCGGCCGCACGACGGCGGTCGTTGTCCTTAAAGCCGCCTCGGCTCGCTTCCGCCCGACGCCGCCGCCGCCGCGCGCTCCCGCCCGACTGTCGCCCTACTCGTACGCCGGCCGGCTCCTCACAAGTTAGATTTCGAACTCATTTCGTGCAACAAGCTTTGCTTTTGTCTACATTTTCATACTATTCAATGCGAATCTTGTTCGGCAACGTGGCAGACGATCTTGAAGTGAGAATCGATGTGGGCAATTGCAATATCGAACTTTATTTTTGCAATTTTTTCCATCAATTTCAAGATCGGCACTTGTTCCAAATTTCGACCGCCGCTTACGTCCGCCGACCGCGTCGCGCTCGCACAACGCTGGTCGGACTCTTTCTTGCAAACTTTTTCGCGGCGGCGCCAGCTCTTTCCGCTGTGAATGTGCGAATCAGTTTAGTGTGAGAAGCTTTACAATTTCCGCTTTCCGTAATGTTACTCGCCCACTTGCGAGATGACGAGGCATCTGCCAAGAGTTAAGTTCACCAGAGTTACACCCGCCAATTACCCGCCTTCGCTCGGCCTGTCGCTCGCATTGCAGACAGGCGCCTCGACGTCCGGAACGCCTGCTGAAGCTGCCGGCGGCGGCCGCACGACGGCGGTCGTTGTCCTTGAAGCCGCCTCGGCTCGCTTCCGCCCGACGCCGCCGCCGCCGCGCGCTCCCGCCCGACTGTCGCCCTACTCGTACGCCGGCCGGCTCCTCACAAGTTAGATTTCGAACTCATTTCGTGCAACAAGCTTTGCTTTTGTCTACATTTTCATACTATTCAATGCGAATCTTGTTCGGCAACGTCGCAGACGATCTTGAAGTGAGAATCGATGTGGGCAATTGCAATATCGAACTTTATTTTTGCAATTTTTTCCATCAATTTCAAGATCGGAACTTGTTCCAAATTTCGACCGCCGCTTACGTCCGCCGACCGCGTCACGCTCTCACAACGCTGGTCGGACTCTTTCTTGCAAACTTTTTCGCGGCGGCGCCAGCTCTTTCCGCTGTGAATGTGCGAATCAGTTTCGTGTGAGAAGCTTTACAATTTCCGCTTTCCGTAATGTTACTCGCGCACTTGCGAGATGACGAGGCATCTGCCAAGAGTTAAGTTCACCTGAGTTACACCCGCCAATTACCCGCCTTCGCTCGGCCGGTCGCTCGCATTGCAGACAGGCGCCTCGACGTCCGGAACGCCTGCTGAAGCTGCCGGCGGCGGCCGCACGACGGCGGTCGTTGTCCTTGAAGCCGCCTCGGCTCGCTTCCGCCCGCCGCAGCCGCCGCCGCGCGCTCCCGACCGACTGTCGCCCTACTCGCACACCGGCCGGCTCATCACAAGTTAGATTTCGAACTCATTTCGTGCAACAAGCTTTGCTTTTGTCTACATTTTCATACTATTCAATGCGAATCTTGTTCGGCAACGTGGCAGACGATCTTGAAGTGAGAATCGATGTGGGCAATTGCAATAACGAACTTTATTTTTGCAATATTTTCCATAAATTTCAAGATCGGCACTTGTTCCAAATTTCGACCCCCGCTTACGTCCGCCGACCGCGTCGCGCTCGCACAACGCTGGTCGGACACTTTTTTGCAAACTTTTTCGCGGCGGCGCCAGCTCTTTTCGCTGTGAAAGTGCGAATCAGTTTCGTATGAGAAGCTTTACAAATTCCGCTTTCCGTAATGTTACTCGCGCACTTGCGAGATGACGAGGCATCTGCCAAGAGTTAAGTTCACCAGAGTTACACCCGCCAATTACCCGCCTTCGCTCGGTCGGTCGCTCGCATTGCAGACAGGCGCCTCGACGTCCGGAACGCCTGCTGAAGCTGCCGGCGGCGGCCGCACGACGGCGGTCGTTGTCCTTGAAGCCGCCTCGGCTCGCTTCCGCCCGACGCCGCCGCCGCCGCGCGCTCCCGCCCGACTGTCGCCCTACTCGTACGCCGGCCGGCTCCTCACAAGTTAGATTTCGAACTCATTTCGTGCAACAAGCTTTGCTTTTGTCTACATTTTCATACTATTCAATGCGAATCTTGTTCGGCAACGTGGCAGACGATCTTGAAGTGAGAATCGATGTGGGCAATTGCAATAACGAACTTTATTTTTGCAATATTTTCCATAAATTTCAAGATCGGCACTTGTTCCAAATTTCGACCCCCGCTTACGTCCGCCGACCGCGTCGCGCTCGCACAACGCTGGTCGGACACTTTTTTGCAAACTTTTTCGCGGCGGCGCCAGCTCTTTCCGCTGTGAAAGTGCGAATCAGTTTCGTATGAGAAGCTTTACAAATTCCGCTTTCCGTAATGTTACTCGCGCACTTGCGAGATGACGAGGCATCTGCCAAGAGTTAAGTTCACCAGAGTTACACCCGCCAATTACCCGCCTTCGCTCGGTCGGTCGCTCGCATTGCAGACAGGCGCCTCGACGTCCGGAACGCCTGCTGAAGCTGCCGGCGGCGGCCGCACGACGGCGGTCGTTGTCCTTGAAGCCGCCTCGGCTCACTTCCGCCCGACGCCGCCGCCGCCGCACGCTCCCGCCCGACTGTCGCCCTACTCGCACGCCGGCCGGCTCCTCACAAGTTAGATTTCGAACTCATTTCGTGTAACAAGCTTTGCTTTTGTCTACATTTTCATACTATTCAATGCGAATCTTGTTCGGCAACGTGGCAGACGATCTTGAAGTGAGAATCGATGTGGGCAATTGCAATAACGAACTTTATTTTTGCAATATTTTCCATAAATTTCAAGATCGGCACTTGTTCCAAATTTCGACCCCCGCTTACGTCCGCCGACCGCGTCGCGCTCGCACAACGCTGGTCGGACACTTTTTTGCAAACTTTTTCGCGGCGGCGCCAGCTCTTTCCGCTGTGAAAGTGCGAATCAGTTTCGTATGAGAAGCTTTACAAATTCCGCTTTCCGTAATGTTACTCGCGCACTTGCGAGATGACGAGGCATCTGCCAAGAGTTAAGTTCACCAGAGTTACACCCGCCAATTACCCGCCTTCGCTCGGTCGGTCGCTCGCATTGCAGACAGGCGCCTCGACGTCCGGAACGCCTGCTGAAGCTGCCGGCGGCGGCCGCACGACGGCGGTCGTTGTCCTTGAAGCCGCCTCGGCTCGCTTCCGCCCGACGCCGCCGCCGCCGCACGCTCCCGCCCGACTGTCGCCCTACTCGCACGCCGGCCGGCTCCTCACAAGTTAGATTTCGAACTCATTTCGTGTAACAAGCTTTGCTTTTGTCTACATTTTCATACTATTCAATGCGAATCTTGTTCGGCAACGTGGCAGACGATCTTGAAGTGAGAATCGATGTGGGCAATTGCAATATCGAACTTTATTTTTGCAATTTTTTCCATCAATTTCAAGATCGGCACTTGTTCCAAATTTCGACCGCCGCTTACGTCCGCCGACCGCGTCGCGCTCGCACAACGCTGGTCGGACTCTTTCTTGCAAACTTTTTCGCGGCGGCGCCAGCTCTTTCCGCTGTGAATGTGCGAATCAGTTTAGTGTGAGAAGCTTTACAATTTCCGCTTTCCGTAATGTTACTCGCCCACTTGCGAGATGACGAGGCATCTGCCAAGAGTTAAGTTCACCAGAGTTACACCCGCCAATTACCCGCCTTCGCTCGGCCTGTCGCTCGCATTGCAGACAGGCGCCTCGACGTCCGGAACGCCTGCTGAAGCTGCCGGCGGCGGCCGCACGACGGCGGTCGTTGTCCTTGAAGCCGCCTCGGCTCGCTTCCGCCCGACGCCGCCGCCGCCGCGCGCTCCCGCCCGACTGTCGCCCTACTCGTACGCCGGCCGGCTCCTCACAAGTTAGATTTCGAACTCATTTCGTGCAACAAGCTTTGCTTTTGTCTACATTTTCATACTATTCAATGCGAATCTTGTTCGGCAACGTCGCAGACGATCTTGAAGTGAGAATCGATGTGGGCAATTGCAATATCGAACTTTATTTTTGCAATTTTTTCCATCAATTTCAAGATCGGAACTTGTTCCAAATTTCGACCGCCGCTTACGTCCGCCGACCGCGTCACGCTCTCACAACGCTGGTCGGACTCTTTCTTGCAAACTTTTTCGCGGCGGCGCCAGCTCTTTCCGCTGTGAATGTGCGAATCAGTTTCGTGTGAGAAGCTTTACAATTTCCGCTTTCCGTAATGTTACTCGCGCACTTGCGAGATGACGAGGCATCTGCCAAGAGTTAAGTTCACCTGAGTTACACCCGCCAATTACCCGCCTTCGCTCGGCCGGTCGCTCGCATTGCAGACAGGCGCCTCGACGTCCGGAACGCCTGCTGAAGCTGCCGGCGGCGGCCGCACGACGGCGGTCGTTGTCCTTGAAGCCGCCTCGGCTCGCTTCCGCCCGCCGCAGCCGCCGCCGCGCGCTCCCGACCGACTGTCGCCCTACTCGCACACCGGCCGGCTCATCACAAGTTAGATTTCGAACTCATTTCGTGCAACAAGCTTTGCTTTTGTCTACATTTTCATACTATTCAATGCGAATCTTGTTCGGCAACGTGGCAGACGATCTTGAAGTGAGAATCGATGTGGGCAATTGCAATAACGAACTTTATTTTTGCAATATTTTCCATAAATTTCAAGATCGGCACTTGTTCCAAATTTCGACCCCCGCTTACGTCCGCCGACCGCGTCGCGCTCGCACAACGCTGGTCGGACACTTTTTTGCAAACTTTTTCGCGGCGGCGCCAGCTCTTTTCGCTGTGAAAGTGCGAATCAGTTTCGTATGAGAAGCTTTACAAATTCCGCTTTCCGTAATGTTACTCGCGCACTTGCGAGATGACGAGGCATCTGCCAAGAGTTAAGTTCACCTGAGTTACACCCGCCAATTACCCGCCTTCGCTCGGCCGGTCGCTCGCATTGCAGACAGGCGCCTCGACGTCCGGAACGCCTGCTGAAGCTGCCGGCGGCGGCCGCACGACGGCGGTCGTTGTCCTTGAAGCCGCCTCGGCTCGCTTCCGCCCGCCGCAGCCGCCGCCGCGCGCTCCCGACCGACTGTCGCCCTACTCGCACACCGGCCGGCTCATCACAAGTTAGATTTCGAACTCATTTCGTGCAACAAGCTTTGCTTTTGTCTACATTTTCATACTATTCAATGCGAATCTTGTTCGGCAACGTGGCAGACGATCTTGAAGTGAGAATCGATGTGGGCAATTGCAATAACGAACTTTATTTTTGCAATATTTTCCATAAATTTCAAGATCGGCACTTGTTCCAAATTTCGACCCCCGCTTACGTCCGCCGACCGCGTCGCGCTCGCACAACGCTGGTCGGACACTTTTTTGCAAACTTTTTCGCGGCGGCGCCAGCTCTTTTCGCTGTGAAAGTGCGAATCAGTTTCGTATGAGAAGCTTTACAAATTCCGCTTTCCGTAATGTTACTCGCGCACTTGCGAGATGACGAGGCATCTGCCAAGAGTTAAGTTCACCAGAGTTACACCCGCCAATTACCCGCCTTCGCTCGGTCGGTCGCTCGCATTGCAGACAGGCGCCTCGACGTCCGGAACGCCTGCTGAAGCTGCCGGCGGCGGCCGCACGACGGCGGTCGTTGTCCTTGAAGCCGCCTCGGCTCGCTTCCGCCCGACGCCGCCGCCGCCGCGCGCTCCCGCCCGACTGTCGCCCTACTCGTACGCCGGCCGGCTCCTCACAAGTTAGATTTCGAACTCATTTCGTGCAACAAGCTTTGCTTTTGTCTACATTTTCATACTATTCAATGCGAATCTTGTTCGGCAACGTGGCAGACGATCTTGAAGTGAGAATCGATGTGGGCAATTGCAATAACGAACTTTATTTTTGCAATATTTTCCATAAATTTCAAGATCGGCACTTGTTCCAAATTTCGACCCCCGCTTACGTCCGCCGACCGCGTCGCGCTCGCACAACGCTGGTCGGACACTTTTTTGCAAACTTTTTCGCGGCGGCGCCAGCTCTTTCCGCTGTGAAAGTGCGAATCAGTTTCGTATGAGAAGCTTTACAAATTCCGCTTTCCGTAATGTTACTCGCGCACTTGCGAGATGACGAGGCATCTGCCAAGAGTTAAGTTCACCAGAGTTACACCCGCCAATTACCCGCCTTCGCTCGGTCGGTCGCTCGCATTGCAGACAGGCGCCTCGACGTCCGGAACGCCTGCTGAAGCTGCCGGCGGCGGCCGCACGACGGCGGTCGTTGTCCTTGAAGCCGCCTCGGCTCACTTCCGCCCGACGCCGCCGCCGCCGCACGCTCCCGCCCGACTGTCGCCCTACTCGCACGCCGGCCGGCTCCTCACAAGTTAGATTTCGAACTCATTTCGTGTAACAAGCTTTGCTTTTGTCTACATTTTCATACTATTCAATGCGAATCTTGTTCGGCAACGTGGCAGACGATCTTGAAGTGAGAATCGATGTGGGCAATTGCAATAACGAACTTTATTTTTGCAATATTTTCCATAAATTTCAAGATCGGCACTTGTTCCAAATTTCGACCCCCGCTTACGTCCGCCGACCGCGTCGCGCTCGCACAACGCTGGTCGGACACTTTTTTGCAAACTTTTTCGCGGCGGCGCCAGCTCTTTCCGCTGTGAAAGTGCGAATCAGTTTCGTATGAGAAGCTTTACAAATTCCGCTTTCCGTAATGTTACTCGCGCACTTGCGAGATGACGAGGCATCTGCCAAGAGTTAAGTTCACCAGAGTTACACCCGCCAATTACCCGCCTTCGCTCGGTCGGTCGCTCGCATTGCAGACAGGCGCCTCGACGTCCGGAACGCCTGCTGAAGCTGCCGGCGGCGGCCGCACGACGGCGGTCGTTGTCCTTGAAGCCGCCTCGGCTCGCTTCCGCCCGACGCCGCCGCCGCCGCACGCTCCCGCCCGACTGTCGCCCTACTCGCACGCCGGCCGGCTCCTCACAAGTTAGATTTCGAACTCATTTCGTGTAACAAGCTTTGCTTTTGTCTACATTTTCATACTATTCAATGCGAATCTTGTTCGGCAACGTGGCAGACGATCTTGAAGTGAGAATCGATGTGGGCAATTGCAATATCGAACTTTATTTTTGCAATTTTTTCCATCAATTTCAAGATCGGCACTTGTTCCAAATTTTGACAGCCGCTTACGTCCGCCGACCGCGTCGCGCTCGCACAACGCTGGTCGGACTCTTTTTTGCAAACTTTTTCGTGGCGGCGCCAGCTCTTTCCGCTGTGAAAGTGCGAATCAGTTTCGTGTGAGAAGCTTTACAATTTCCGTTTTCCGTAATGTTACTCGCACACTTGCGAGATGACGAGGCATCTGCCAAGAGTTAAGTTCACCAGAGTTACACCCGCCAATTACCCGCCTTCGCTCGGCCGGTCGCTCGCATTGCAGACAGGCGCCTCGACGTCCGGAACGCCTGCTGAAGCTGCCGGCGGCGGCCGCACGACGGCGGTCGTTGTCCTTGAAGCCGCCTCGGCTCGCTTCCGCCCGACGCCGCCGCCGCCGCGCGCTCCCGCCCGACTGTCGCCCTACTCGTACGCCGGCCGGCTCCTCACAAGTTAGATTTCGAACTCATTTCGTGCAACAAGCTTTGCTTTTGTCTACATTTTCATACTATTCAATGCGAATCTTGTTCGGCAACGTGGCAGACGATCTTGAAGTGAGAATCGATGTGGGCAATTGCAATATCGAACTTTATTTTTGCAATTTTTTCCATCAATTTCAAGATCGGAACTTGTTCCAAATTTCGACCGCCGCTTACGTCCGCCGACCGCGTCGCGCTCGCACAACGCTGGTCGGACTCTTTCTTGCAAACTTTTTCGCGGCGGCGCCAGCTCTTTCCGCTGTGAATGTGCGAATCAGTTTCGTGTGAGAAGCTTTACAATTTCCGCTTTCCGTAATGTTACTCGCCCACTTGCGAGATGACGAGGCATCTGCCAAGAGTTAAGTTCACCAGAGTTACACCCGCCAATTACCCGCCTTCGCTCGGTCGGTCGCTCGCATTGCAGACAGGCGCCTCGACGTCCGGAACGCCTGCTGAAGCTGCCGGCGGCGGCCGCACGACGGCGGTCGTTGTCCTTGAAGCCGCCTCGGCTCGCTTCCGCCCGCCGCCGCCGCCGCCGCGCGCTCCCGCCCGACTGTCGCCCTACTCGTACGCCGGCCGGCTCCTCACAAGTTAGATTTCGAACTCATTTCGTGCAACAAGCTTTGCTTTTGTCTACATTTTCATACTATTCAATGCGAATCTTGTTCGGCAACGTGGCAGACGATCTTGAAGTGAGAATCGATGTGGGCAATTGCAATATCGAACTTTATTTTTTCCATCAATTTCAAGATCGGCACTTGTTCCAAATTTCGACCGCCACTTACGTCCGCCGACCGCGTCGCGTTCGCACAACGCTGGTCGGACTCTTTCTTGCAAACTTTTTCGCGGCGGCGCCAGCTCTTTCCGCTGTGAATATGCGAATCAGTTTCGTGTGAGAAGCTTTACAATTTCCGCTTTCCGTAATGTTACTCGCCCACTTGCGAGATGACGAGGCATCTGCCAAGAGTTAAGTTCACCAGAGTTACACCCGCCAATTACCCGCCTTCGCTTGGCCGGTCGCTCGCATTGCAGACAGGCGCCTCGACGACCGGAACGCCTGCTGAAGCTGCCGGCGGCGGCCGCACGACGGCGGTCGTTGTCCTTGAAGCCGCCTCGGCTCGCTTCCGCCCGACGCCGCCGCCGCCGCGCGCTCCCGCCCGACTGTCGCCCTACTCGTACGCCGGCCGGCTCCTCACAAGTTAGATTTCGAACTCATTTCGTGCAACAAGCTTTGCTTTTGTCTACATTTTCATACTATTCAATGCGAATCTTGTTCGGCAACGTGGCAGACGATCTTGAAGTGAGAATCGATGTGGGCAATTGCAATAACGAACTTTATTTTTGCAATATTTTCCATAAATTTCAAGATCGGCACTTGTTCCAAATTTCGACCCCCGCTTACGTCCGCCGACCGCGTCGCGCTCGCACAACGCTGGTCGGACACTTTTTTGCAAACTTTTTCGCGGCGGCGCCAGCTCTTTCCGCTGTGAAAGTGCGAATCAGTTTCGTATGAGAAGCTTTACAAATTCCGCTTTCCGTAATGTTACTCGCGCACTTGCGAGATGACGAGGCATCTGCCAAGAGTTAAGTTCACCAGAGTTACACCCGCCAATTACCCGCCTTCGCTCGGTCGGTCGCTCGCATTGCAGACAGGCGCCTCGACGTCCGGAACGCCTGCTGAAGCTGCCGGCGGCGGCCGCACGACGGCGGTCGTTGTCCTTGAAGCCGCCTCGGCTCGCTTCCGCCCGACGCCGCCGCCGCCGCACGCTCCCGCCCGACTGTCGCCCTACTCGCACGCCGGCCGGCTCCTCACAAGTTAGATTTCGAACTCATTTCGTGTAACAAGCTTTGCTTTTGTCTACATTTTCATACTATTCAATGCGAATCTTGTTCGGCAACGTGGCAGACGATCTTGAAGTGAGAATCGATGTGGGCAATTGCAATATCGAACTTTATTTTTGCAATTTTTTCCATCAATTTCAAGATCGGCACTTGTTCCAAATTTTGACAGCCGCTTACGTCCGCCGACCGCGTCGCGCTCGCACAACGCTGGTCGGACTCTTTTTTGCAAACTTTTTCGTGGCGGCGCCAGCTCTTTCCGCTGTGAAAGTGCGAATCAGTTTCGTGTGAGAAGCTTTACAATTTCCGTTTTCCGTAATGTTACTCGCACACTTGCGAGATGACGAGGCATCTGCCAAGAGTTAAGTTCACCAGAGTTACACCCGCCAATTACCCGCCTTCGCTCGGCCGGTCGCTCGCATTGCAGACAGGCGCCTCGACGTCCGGAACGCCTGCTGAAGCTGCCGGCGGCGGCCGCACGACGGCGGTCGTTGTCCTTGAAGCCGCCTCGGCTCGCTTCCGCCCGACGCCGCCGCCGCCGCGCGCTCCCGCCCGACTGTCGCCCTACTCGTACGCCGGCCGGCTCCTCACAAGTTAGATTTCGAACTCATTTCGTGCAACAAGCTTTGCTTTTGTCTACATTTTCATACTATTCAATGCGAATCTTGTTCGGCAACGTGGCAGACGATCTTGAAGTGAGAATCGATGTGGGCAATTGCAATATCGAACTTTATTTTTGCAATTTTTTCCATCAATTTCAAGATCGGAACTTGTTCCAAATTTCGACCGCCGCTTACGTCCGCCGACCGCGTCGCGCTCGCACAACGCTGGTCGGACTCTTTCTTGCAAACTTTTTCGCGGCGGCGCCAGCTCTTTCCGCTGTGAATGTGCGAATCAGTTTCGTGTGAGAAGCTTTACAATTTCCGCTTTCCGTAATGTTACTCGCCCACTTGCGAGATGACGAGGCATCTGCCAAGAGTTAAGTTCACCAGAGTTACACCCGCCAATTACCCGCCTTCGCTCGGTCGGTCGCTCGCATTGCAGACAGGCGCCTCGACGTCCGGAACGCCTGCTGAAGCTGCCGGCGGCGGCCGCACGACGGCGGTCGTTGTCCTTGAAGCCGCCTCGGCTCGCTTCCGCCCGCCGCCGCCGCCGCCGCGCGCTCCCGCCCGACTGTCGCCCTACTCGTACGCCGGCCGGCTCCTCACAAGTTAGATTTCGAACTCATTTCGTGCAACAAGCTTTGCTTTTGTCTACATTTTCATACTATTCAATGCGAATCTTGTTCGGCAACGTGGCAGACGATCTTGAAGTGAGAATCGATGTGGGCAATTGCAATATCGAACTTTATTTTTTCCATCAATTTCAAGATCGGCACTTGTTCCAAATTTCGACCGCCACTTACGTCCGCCGACCGCGTCGCGTTCGCACAACGCTGGTCGGACTCTTTCTTGCAAACTTTTTCGCGGCGGCGCCAGCTCTTTCCGCTGTGAATATGCGAATCAGTTTCGTGTGAGAAGCTTTACAATTTCCGCTTTCCGTAATGTTACTCGCCCACTTGCGAGATGACGAGGCATCTGCCAAGAGTTAAGTTCACCAGAGTTACACCCGCCAATTACCCGCCTTCGCTTGGCCGGTCGCTCGCATTGCAGACAGGCGCCTCGACGACCGGAACGCCTGCTGAAGCTGCCGGCGGCGGCCGCACGACGGCGGTCGTTGTCCTTGAAGCCGCCTCGGCTCGCTTCCGCCCGACGCCGCCGCCGCCGCGCGCTCCCGCCCGACTGTCGCCCTACTCGTACGCCGGCCGGCTCCTCACAAGTTAGATTTCGAACTCATTTCGTGCAACAAGCTTTGCTTTTGTCTACATTTTCATACTATTCAATGCGAATCTTGTTCGGCAACGTGGCAGACGATCTTGAAGTGAGAATCGATGTGGGCAATTGCAATAACGAACTTTATTTTTGCAATATTTTCCATAAATTTCAAGATCGGCACTTGTTCCAAATTTCGACCCCCGCTTACGTCCGCCGACCGCGTCGCGCTCGCACAACGCTGGTCGGACACTTTTTTGCAAACTTTTTCGCGGCGGCGCCAGCTCTTTCCGCTGTGAAAGTGCGAATCAGTTTCGTATGAGAAGCTTTACAAATTCCGCTTTCCGTAATGTTACTCGCGCACTTGCGAGATGACGAGGCATCTGCCAAGAGTTAAGTTCACCAGAGTTACACCCGCCAATTACCCGCCTTCGCTCGGTCGGTCGCTCGCATTGCAGACAGGCGCCTCGACGTCCGGAACGCCTGCTGAAGCTGCCGGCGGCGGCCGCACGACGGCGGTCGTTGTCCTTGAAGCCGCCTCGGCTCGCTTCCGCCCGACGCCGCCGCCGCCGCACGCTCCCGCCCGACTGTCGCCCTACTCGCACGCCGGCCGGCTCCTCACAAGTTAGATTTCGAACTCATTTCGTGTAACAAGCTTTGCTTTTGTCTACATTTTCATACTATTCAATGCGAATCTTGTTCGGCAACGTGGCAGACGATCTTGAAGTGAGAATCGATGTGGGCAATTGCAATATCGAACTTTATTTTTGCAATTTTTTCCATCAATTTCAAGATCGGCACTTGTTCCAAATTTTGACAGCCGCTTACGTCCGCCGACCGCGTCGCGCTCGCACAACGCTGGTCGGACTCTTTTTTGCAAACTTTTTCGCGGCGGCGCCAGCTCTTTCCGCTGTGAAAGTGCGAATCAGTTTCGTGTGAGAAGCTTTACAATTTCCGTTTTCCGTAATGTTACTCGCACACTTGCGAGATGACGAGGCATCTGCCAAGAGTTAAGTTCACCAGAGTTACACCCGCCAATTACCCGCCTTCGCTCGGCCGGTCGCTCGCATTGCAGACAGGCGCCTCGACGTCCGGAACGCCTGCTGAAGCTGCCGGCGGCGGCCGCACGACGGCGGTCGTTGTCCTTGAAGCCGCCTCGGCTCGCTTCCGCCCGACGCCGCCGCCGCCGCGCGCTCCCGCCCGACTGTCGCCCTACTCGTACGCCGGCCGGCTCCTCACAAGTTAGATTTCGAACTCATTTCGTGCAACAAGCTTTGCTTTTGTCTACATTTTCATACTATTCAATGCGAATCTTGTTCGGCAACGTGGCAGACGATCTTGAAGTGAGAATCGATGTGGGCAATTGCAATATCGAACTTTATTTTTGCAATTTTTTCCATCAATTTCAAGATCGGCACTTGTTCCAAATTTCGACCCCCGCTTACGTCCGCCGACCGCGTCGCGCTCGCACAACGCTGGTCGGACTCTTTCTTGCAAACTTTTTCGCGGCGGCGCCAGCTCTTTCCGCTGTGAATGTGCGAATCAGTTTCGTGTGAGAAGCTTTACAATTTCCGCTTTCCGTAATGTTACTCGCCCACTTGCGAGATGACGAGGCATCTGCCAAGAGTTAAGTTCACCAGAGTTACACCCGCCAATTACCCGCCTTCGCTCGGTCGGTCGCTCGCATTGCAGACAGGCGCCTCGAAGTCCGGAACGCCTGCTGAAGCTGCCGGCGGCGGCCGCACGACGGCGGTCGTTGTCCTTGAAGCCGCCTCGGCTCGCTTCCGCCCGCCGCCGCCGCCGCGCGCTCCCGCCCGACTGTCGCCCTACTCGTACGCCGGCCGGCTCCTCACAAGTTAGATTTCGAACTCATTTCGTGCAACAAGCTTTGCTTTTGTCTACATTTTCATACTATTCAATGCGAATCTTGTTCGGCAACGTGGCAGACGATCTTGAAGTGAGAATCGATGTGGGCAATTGCAATATCGAACTTTATTTTTGCAATTTTTTCCATCAATTTCAAGATCGGCACTTGTTCCAAATTTCGACCGCCGCTTACGTCCGCCGACCGCGTCGCGCTCGCACAACGCTGGTCGGACTCTTTCTTGCACACTTTTTCGCGGCGGCGCCAGCTCTTTCCGCTGTGAATGTGCGAATCAGTTTAGTGTGAGAAGCTTTACAATTTCCGCTTTCCGTAATGTTACTCGCCCACTTGCGAGATGACGAGGCATCTGCCAAGAGTTAAGTTCACCAGAGTTACACCCGCCAATTACCCGCCTTCGCTCGGCCGGTCGCTCGCATTGCAGACAGGCGCCTCGACGTCCGGAACGCCTGCTGAAGCTGCCGGCGGCGGCCGCACGACGGCGGTCGTTGTCCTTGAAGCCGCCTCGGCTCGCTTCCGCCCGACGCCGCCGCCGCCGCCGCTCGCTCCCGCCCGACTGTCGCCCTACTCGCACGCCGGCCGGCTCCTCACAAGTTAGATTTCGAACTCATTTCGTGCAACAAGCTTTGCTTTTGTTTACATTTTCATACTATTCAATGCGAATCTTGTTCGGCAACGTCGCAGACGATCTTGAAGTGAGAATCGATGTGGGCAATTGCAATATCGAACTTTATTTTTGCAATTTTTTCCATCAATTTCAAGATCGGCACTTGTTCCAAATTTCGACCGCCGCTTACGTCCGCCGACCGCGTCGCGCTCGCACAACGCTGGTCGGACTCTTTTTTGCAAACTTTTTCGCGGCGGCGCCAGCTCTTTCCGCTGTGAAAGTGCGAATCAGTTTCGTGTGAGAAGCTTTACAATTTCCGTTTTCCGTAATGTTACTCGCACACTTGCGAGATGACGAGGCATCTGCCAAGAGTTAAGTTCACCAGAGTTACACCCGCCAATTACCCGCCTTCGCTCGGCCGGTCGCTCGCATTGCAGACAGGCGCCTCGACGTCCGGAACGCCTGCTGAAGCTGCCGGCGGCGGCCGCACGACGGCGGTCGTTGTCCTTGAAGCCGCCTCGGCTCGCTTCCGCCCGACGCCGCCGCCGCCGCCGCGCGCTCCCGCCCGACTGTCGCCCTACTCGCACGCCGGCCGGCTCCTCACAAGTTAGATTTCGAACTCATTTCGTGCAACAAGCTTTGCTTTTGTTTACATTTTCATACTATTCAATGCGAATCTTGTTCGGCAACGTCGCAGACGATCTTGAAGTGAGAATCGATGTGGGCAATTGCAATATCGAACTTTATTTTTGCAATTTTTTCCATCAATTTCAAGATCGGCACTTGTTCCAAATTTCGACCGCCGCTTACGTCCGCCGACCGCGTCGCGCTCGCACAACGCTGGTCGGACTCTTTTTTGCAAACTTTTTCGCGGCGGCGCCAGCTCTTTCCGCTGTGAAAGTGCGAATCAGTTTCGTGTGAGAAGCTTTACAATTTCCGTTTTCCGTAATGTTACTCGCACACTTGCGAGATGACGAGGCATCTGCCAAGAGTTAAGTTCACCAGAGTTACACCCGCCAATTACCCGCCTTCGCTCGGCCGGTCGCTCGCATTGCAGACAGGCGCCTCGACGTCCGGAACGCCTGCTGAAGCTGCCGGCGGCGGCCGCACGACGGCGGTCGTTGTCCTTGAAGCCGCCTCGGCTCGCTTCCGCCCGACGCCGCCGCCGCCGCCGCGCGCTCCCGCCCGACTGTCGCCCTACTCGTACGCCGGCCGGCTCCTCACAAGTTAGATTTCGAACTCATTTCGTGCAACAAGCTTTGCTTTTGTCTACATTTTCATACTATTCAATGCGAATCTTGTTCGGCAACGTGGCAGACGATCTTGAAGTGAGAATCGATGTGGGCAATTGCAATATCGAACTTTATTTTTGCAATTTTTTCCATCAATTTCAAGATCGGCACTTGTTCCAAATTTCGACCGCCGCTTACGTCCGCCGACCACGTCGCGCTCGCACAACGCTGGTCGGACTCTTTCTTGCAAACTTTTTCGCGGCGGCGCCAGCTCTTTCCGCTGTGAATGTGCGAATCAGTTTCGTGTGAGAAGCTTTACAATTTCCGCTTTCCGTAATGTTACTCGCCCACTTGCGAGATGACGAGGCATCTGCCAAGAGTTAAGTTCACCAGAGTTACACCCGCCAATTACCCGCCTTCGCTCGGTCGGTCGCTCGCATTGCAGACAGGCGCCTCGACGTCCGGAACGCCTGCTGAAGCTGCCGGCGGCGGCCGCACGACGGCGGTCGTTGTCCTTGAAGCCGCCTCGGCTCGCTTCCGCCCGCCGCCGCCGCCGCCGCCGCGCGCTCCCGCCCGACTGTCGCCCTACTCGTACGCCGGCCGGCTCCTCACAAGTTAGATTTCGAACTCATTTCGTGCAACAAGCTTTGCTTTTGTCTACATTTTCATACTATTCAATGCGAATCTTGTTCGGCAACGTGGCAGACGATCTTGAAGTGAGAATCGATGTGGGCAATTGCAATATCGAACTTTATTTTTGCAATTTTTTCCATCAATTTCAAGATCGGCACTTGTTCCAAATTTCGACCGCCGCTTACGTCCGCCGACCGCGTCGCGCTCGCACAACGCTGGTCGGACTCTTTCTTGCACACTTTTTCGCGGCGGCGCCAGCTCTTTCCGCTGTGAATGTGCGAATCAGTTTAGTGTGAGAAGCTTTACAATTTCCGCTTTCCGTAATGTTACTCGCCCACTTGCGAGATGACGAGGCATCTGCCAAGAGTTAAGTTCACCAGAGTTACACCCGCCAATTACCCGCCTTCGCTCGGCCGGTCGCTCGCATTGCAGACAGGCGCCTCGACGTCCGGAACGCCTGCTGAAGCTGCCGGCGGCGGCCGCACGACGGCGGTCGTTGTCCTTGAAGCCGCCTCGGCTCGCTTCCGCCCGACGCCGCCGCCGCCGCCGCGCGCTCCCGCCCGACTGTCGCCCTACTCGCACGCCGGCCGGCTCCTCACAAGTTAGATTTCGAACTCATTTCGTGCAACAAGCTTTGCTTTTGTCTACATTTTCATACTATTCAATGCGAATCTTGTTCGGCAACGTGGCAGACGATCTTGAAGTGAGAATCGATGTGGGCAATTGCAATATCGAACTTTATTTTTGCAATTTTTTCCATCAATTTCAAGATCGGCACTTGTTCCAAATTTTGACCGCCGCTTACGTCCGCCGACCGCGTCGCGCTCGCACAACGCTGGTCGGACTCTTTCTTGCAAACTTTTTGGCGGCGGCGCCAGATCTTTCCGCTGTGAATGTGCGAATCAGTTTCGTGTGAGAAGCTTTACAAATTCCGCTTTCCGTAATGTTACTCGCGCACTTGCGAGATGACGAGGCATCTGCCAAGAGTTAAGTTCACCAGAGTTACACCCGCCAATTACCCGACTTCGCTCGGTCGGTCGCTCGCATTGCAGACAGGCGCCTCGACGTCCGGAACGCCTGCTGAAGCTGCCGGCGGCGGCCGCACGACGGCGGTCGTTGTCCTTGAAGCCGCCTCGGCTCGCTTCCGCCCGACGCCGCCGCCGCCGCGCGCTCCCGCCCGACTGTCGCCCTACTCGTACGCCGGCCGGCTCCTCACAAGTTAGATTTCGAACTCATTTCGTGCAACAAGCTTTGCTTTTGTCTACATTTTCATACTATTCAATGCGAATCTTGTTCGGCAACGTGGCAGACGATCTTGAAGTGAGCATCGATGTGGGCAATTGCAATATCGAACTTTATTTTTGCAATTTTTTCCATCAATTTCAAGATCGGCACTTGTTCCAAATTTCGACCGCCGCTTACGTCCGCCGACCGCGTCGCGCTCGCACAACGCTGGTCGGACTCTTTCTTGCACACTTTTTCGCGGCGGCGCCAGCTCTTTCCGCTGTGAATGTGCGAATCAGTTTAGTGTGAGAAGCTTTACAATTTCCGCTTTCCGTAATGTTACTCGCCCACTTGCGAGATGACGAGGCATCTGCCAAGAGTTAAGTTCACCAGAGTTACACCCGCCAATTACCCGCCTTCGCTCGGCCGGTCGCTCGCATTGCAGACAGGCGCCTCGACGTCCGGAACGCCTGCTGAAGCTGCCGGCGGCGGCCGCACGACGGCGGTCGTTGTCCTTGAAGCCGCCTCGGCTCGCTTCCGCCCGACGCCGCCGCCGCCGCGCGCTCCCGCCCGACTGTCGCCCTACTCGTACGCCGGCCGGCTCCTCACAAGTTAGATTTCGAACTCATTTCGTGCAACAAGCTTTGCTTTTGTCTACATTTTCATACTATTCAATGCGAATCTTGTTCGGCAACGTGGCAGACGATCTTGAAGTGAGAATCGATGTGGGCAATTGCAATATCGAACTTTATTTTTGCAATTTTTTCCATCAATTTCAAGATCGGCACTTGTTCCAAATTTCGACCGCCGCTTACGTCCGCCGACCGCGTCGCGCTCGCACAACGCTGGTCGGACTCTTTCTTGCAAACTTTTTCGCGGCGGCGCCAGCTCTTTCCGCTGTGAATGTGCGAATCAGTTTCGTGTGAGAAGCTTTACAATTTCCGCTTTCCGTAATGTTACTCGCCCACTTGCGAGATGACGAGGCATCTGCCAAGAGTTAAGTTCACCAGAGTTACACCCGCCAATTACCCGCCTTCGCTTGGCCGGTCGCTCGCATTGCAGACAGGCGCCTCGACGACCGGAACGCCTGCTGAAGCTGACGGCGGCGGCCGCACGACGGCGGTCGTTGTCCTTGAAGCCGCCTCGGCTCGCTTCCGCCCGACGCAGCCGCCGCCGCGCGCTCCCGCCCGACTGTCGCCCTACTCGCACACCGGCCGGCTCATCACAAGTTAGATTTCGAACTCATTTCGTGCAACAAGCTTTGCTTTTGTCTACATTTTCATACTATTCAATGCGAATCTTGTTCGGCAACGTGGCAGACGATCTTGAAGTGAGAATCGATGTGGGCAATTGCAATATCGAACTTTATTTTTGCAATTTTTTCCATCAATTTCAAGATCGGCACTTGTTCCAAATTTCGACCGCCGCTTACGTCCGCCGACCGCGTCGCGCTCGCACAACGCTGGTCGGACTCTTTCTTGCAAACTTTTTCGCGGCGGCGCCAGCTCTTTCCGCTGTGAATGTGCGAATCAGTTTCGTGTGAGAAGCTTTACAATTTCCGCTTTCCGTAATGTTACTCGCCCACTTGCGAGATGACGAGGCATCCGCCAAGAGTTAAGTTCACCAGAGTTACACCCGCCAATTACCCGCCTTCGCTTGGCCGGTCGCTCGCATTGCAGACAGGCGCCTCGACGACCGGAACGCCTGCTGAAGCTGCCGGCGGCGGCCGCACGACGGCGGTCGTTGTCCTTGAAGCCGCCTAGGCTCGCCTCCGCCCGACGCCGCCGCCGCCGCGCGCTCCCGCCCGACTGTCGCCCTACTCGTACGCAGGCCGGCTCCTCACAAGTTAGATTTCGAACTCATTTCGTGCAACAAGCTTTGCTTTTGTTTACATTTTCATACTATTCAATGCGAATCTTGTTCGGCAACGTCGCAGACGATCTTGAAGTGAGAATCGATGTGGGCAATTGCAATATCGAACTTTATTTTTGCAATTTTTTCCATCAATTTCAAGATCGGCACTTGTTCCAAATTTCGACCGCCGCTTACGTCCGCCGACCGCGTCGCGCTCGCACAACGCTGGTCGGACTCTTTCTTGCAAACTTTTTCGCGGCGGCGCCAGCTCTTTCCGCTGTGAATGTGCGAATCAGTTTAGTGTGAGAAGCTTTACAATTTCCGCTTTCCGTAATGTTACTCGCCCACTTGCGAGATGACGAGGCATCTGCCAAGAGTTAAGTTCACCAGAGTTACACCCGCCAATTACCCGCCTTCGCTCGGCCGGTCGCTCGCATTGCAGACAGGCGCCTCGACGTCCGGAACGCCTGCTGAAGCTGCCGGCGGCGGCCGCACGACGGCGGTCGTTGTCCTTGAAGCCGCCTCGGCTCGCTTCCGCCCGACGCCGCCGCCGCCGCGCGCTCCCGCCCGACTGTCGCCCTACTCGTACGCCGGCCGGCTCCTCACAAGTTAGATTTCGAACTCATTTCGTGCAACAAGCTTTGCTTTTGTTTACATTTTCATACTATTCAATGCGAATCTTGTTCGGCAACGTCGCAGACGATCTTGAAGTGAGAATCGATGTGGGCAATTGCAATATCGAACTTTATTTTTGCAATTTTTTCCATCAATTTCAAGATCGGCACTTGTTCCAAATTTCGACCGCCGCTTACGTCCGCCGACCGCGTCGCGCTCGCACAACGCTGGTCGGACTCTTTCTTGCAAACTTTTTCGCGGCGGCGTCAGCTCTTTCCGCTGTGAAAGTGCGAATCAGTTTCGTGTGAGAAGCTTTACAATTTCCGCTTTCCGTAATGTTACTCGCCCACTTGCGAGATGACGAGGCATCTGCCAAGAGTTAAGTTCACCAGAGTTACACCCGCCAATTACCCGCCTTCGCTTGGCCGGTCGCTCGCATTGCAGACAGGCGCCTCGACGTCCGGAACGCCTGCTGAAGCTGCCGGCGGCGGCCGCACGACGGCGGTCGTTGTCCTTGAAGCCGCCTCGGCTCGCTTCCGCCCGACGCAGCCGCCGCCGCGCACTCCCGCCCGACTGTCGCCCTACTCGCACACCGGCCGGCTCATCACAAGTTAGATTTCGAACTCATTTCGTGCAACAAGCTTTGCTTTTGTCTACATTTTCATACTATTCAATGCGAATCTTGTTCGGCAACGTGGCAGACGATCTTGAAGTGAGAATCGATGTGGGCAATTGCAATATCGAACTTTATTTTTGCAATATTTTCCATAAATTTCAAGATCGGCACTTGTTCCAAATTTCGACCGCCGCTTACGTCCGCCGACCGCGTCGCGCTCGCACAACGCTGGTCGGACTCTTTTTTGCAAACTTTTTCGCGGCGGCGCCAGCTCTTTCCGCTGTGAAAGTGCGAATCAGTTTCGTGTGAGAAGCTTTACAAATTCCGCTTTCCGTAATGTTACTCGCGCACTTGCGAGATGACGAGGCATCTGCCAAGAGTTAAGTTCACCAGAGTTACACCCGCCAATTACCCGCCTTCGCTCGGTCGGTCGCTCGCATTGCAGACAGGCGCCTCGACGTCCGGAACGCCTGCTGAAGCTGCCGGCGGCGGCCGCACGACGGCGGTCGTTGTCCTTGAAGCCGCCTCGGCTCGCTTCCGCCCGACGCCGCCACCGCCGCGCGCTCCCGCCCGACTGTCGCCCTACTCGTACGCCGGCCGGCTCCTCACAAGTTAGATTTCGAACTCATTTCGTGCAACAAGCTTTGCTTTTGTCTACATTTTCATACTATTCAATGCGAATCTTGTTCGGCAACGTCGCAGACGATCTTGAAGTGAGAATCGATGTGGGCAATTGCAATATCGAACTTTATTTTTGCAATTTTTTCCATCAATTTCAAGATCGGCACTTGTTCCAAATTTCGACCGCCGCTTACGTCCGCCGACCGCGTCGCGCTCGCACAACGCTGGTCGGACACTTTCTTGCAAACTTTTTCGCGGCGGCGCCAGCTCTTTCCGCTGTGAATGTGCGAATCAGTTTAGTGTGAGAAGCTTTACAATTTCCGCTTTCCGTAATGTTACTCGCCCACTTGCGAGATGACGAGGCATCTGCCAAGAGTTAAGTTCACCAGAGTTACACCCGCCAATTACCCGCCTTCGCTCGGCCGGTCGCTCGCATTGCAGACAGGCGCCTCGACGTCCGGAACGCCTGCTGAAGCTGCCGGCGGCGGCCGCACGACGGCGGTCGTTGTCCTTGAAGCCGCCTCGGCTCGCTTCCGCCCGACGCCGCCGCCGCCGCGCGCTCCCGCCCGACTGTCGCCCTACTCGTACGCCGGCCGGCTCCTCACAAGTTAGATTTCGAACTCATTTCGTGCAACAAGCTTTGCTTTTGTTTACATTTTCATACTATTCAATGCGAATCTTGTTCGGCAACGTCGCAGACGATCTTGAAGTGTGAATCGATGTGGGCAATTGCAATATCGAACTTTATTTTTGCAATTTTTTCCATCAATTTCAAGATCGGCACTTGTTCCAAATTTCGACCGCCGCTTACGTCCGCCGACCGCGTCGCGCTCGCACAACGCTGGTCGGACTCTTTCTTGCAAACTTTTTCGCGGCGGCGCCAGCTCTTTCCGCTGTGAATGTGCGAATCAGTTTCGTGTGAGAAGCTTTACAATTTCCGCTTTCCGTAATGTTACTCGCCCACTTGCGAGATGACGAGGCATCTGCCAAGAGTTAAGTTCACCAGAGTTACACCCGCCAATTACCCGCCTTCGCTCGGCCGGTCGCTCGCATTGCAGACAGGCGCCTCGACGTCCGGAACGCCTGCTGAAGCTGCCGGCGGCGGCCGCACGACGGCGGTCGTTGTCCTTGAAGCCGCCTCGGCTCGCTTCCGCCCGACGGCGCCGCCGCCACGCGCTCCCGCCCGACTGTCGCCCTACTCGTACGCCGGCCGGCTCCTCAAATGTTAGATTTCGAACTCATTTCGTGAACAAGCTTTGCTTTTGTCTACATTTTCATACTATTCAATGCGAATCTTGTTCGGCAACGTGGCAGACGATCTTGAAGTGAGAATCGATGTGGGCAATTGCAATATCGAACTTTATTTTTGCAATATTTTCCATCAATTTCAAGATCGGCACTTGTTCCAAATTTCGACCGCCGCTTACGTCCGCCGACCGCGTCGCGCTCGCACAACGCTGGTCGGACTCTTTTTTGCAAACTTTTTCGCGGCGGCGCCAGCTCTTTCCGCTGTGAAAGTGCGAATCAGTTTCGTGTGAGAAGCTTTACAAATTCCGCTTTCCGTAATGTTACTCGCGCACTTGCGAGATGACGAGGCATCTGCCAAGAGTTAAGTTCACCAGAGTTACACCCGCCAATTACCCGCCTTCGCTCGGTCGGTCGCTCGCATTGCAGACAGGCGCCTCGACGTCCGGAACGCCTGCTGAAGCTGCCGGCGGCGGCCGCACGACGGCGGTCGTTGTCCTTGAAGCCGCCTCGGCTCGCTTCCGCCCGACGCCGCCGCCGCCGCGCGCTCCCGCCCGACTGTCGCCCTACTCGTACGCCGGCCGGCTCCTCACAAGTTAGATTTCGAACTCATTTCGTGCAACAAGCTTTGCTTTTGTCTACATTTTCATACTATTCAATGCGAATCTTGTTCGGCAACGTGGCAGACGATCTTGAAGTGAGAATCGATGTGGGCAATTGCAATATCGAACTTTATTTTTGCAATTTTTTCCATCAATTTCAAGATCGGCACTTGTTCCAAATTTCGACCGCCGCTTACGTCCGCCGACCGCGTCGCGCTCGCACAACGCTGGTCGGACTCTTTCTTGCAAACTTTTTCGCGGCGGCGCCAGCTCTTTCCGCTGTGAATGTGCGAATCAGTTTAGTGTGAGAAGCTTTACAATTTCCGCTTTCCGTAATGTTACTCGCCCACTTGCGAGATGACGAGGCATCTGCCAAGAGTTAAGTTCACCAGAGTTACACCCGCCAATTACCCGCCTTCGCTCTGTCGGTCGCTCGCATTGCAGACAGGCGCCTCGACGCCCAGAACGCCTGCTGAAGCTGCCAGCGGCGGCCGCACGACGGCGGTCGTTGTCCTTGAAGCCGCCTCGGCTCGCTTCCGCCCGACGCCGCCGCCGCGCGCTCCCGCCCGACTGTCGCCCTACTCGTACGCCGACCGGCTCCTCACAAGTTAGATTTCGAACTCATTTCGTGCAACAAGCTTTGCTTTTGTCTACATTTTCATACTATTCAATGCGAATCTTGTTCGGCAACGTCGCAGACGATCTTGAAGTGAGAATCGATGTGGGCAATTGCAATATCGAACTTTATTTTTGCAATTTTTTCCATCAATTTCAAGATCGGCACTTGTTCCAAATTTCGACCGCCGCTTACGTCCGCCGACCGCGTCGCGCTCGCACAACGCTGGTCGGACTCTTTTTTGCAAACTTTTTCGCGGCGGCGCCAGCTCTTTCCGCTGTGAAAGTGCGAATCAGTTTCGTGTGAGAAGCTTTACAAATTCCGCTTTCCGTAATGTTACTCGCGCACTTGCTAGATGACGAGGCATCTGCCAAGAGTTAAGTTCACCAGAGTTACACCCGCCAATTACCCGCCTTCGCTCGGTCGGTCGCTCGCATTGCAGACAGGCGCCTCGACGTCCGGAACGCCTGCTGAAGCTGCCGGCGGCGGCCGCACGACGGCGGTCGTTGTCCTTGAAGCCGCCTCGGCTCGCTTCCGCCCGACGCCGCCGCCGCCACGCGCTCCCGCCCGACTGTCGCCCTACTCGTACGCCGGCCGGCTCCTCACAAGTTAGATTTCGAACTCATTTCGTGCAACAAGCTTTGCTTTTGTCTACATTTTCATACTATTCAATGCGAATCTTGTTCGGCAACGTCGCAGACGATCTTGAAGTGAGAATCGATGTGGGCAATTGCAATATCGAACTTTATTTTTGCAATTTTTTCCATCAATTTCAAGATCGGAACTTGTTCCAAATTTCGACCGGCGCTTACGTCCGCCGACCGCGTCGCGCTCGCACAACGCTGGTCGGACTCTTTCTTGCAAACTTTTTCGCGGCGGCGCCAGCTCTTTCCGCTGTGAATGTGCGAATCAGTTTCGTGTGAGAAGCTTTACAATTTCCGCTTTCCGTAATGTTACTCGCGCACTTGCGAGATGACGAGGCATCTGCCAAGAGTTAAGTTCACCAGAGTTACACCCGCCAATTACCCGCCTTCGCTCGGCCGGTCGCTCGCATTGCAGACAGGCGCCTCGACGTCCGGAACGCCTGCTGAAGCTGCCGGCGGCGGCCGCACGACGGCGGTCGTTGTCCTTGAAGCCGCCTCGGCTCGCTTCCGCCCGACGCCGCCGCCGCCGCGCGCTCCCGCCCGACTGTCGCCCTACTCGTACGCCGGCCGGCTCCTCACAAATTAGATTTCGAACTCATTTCGTGCAACAAGCTTTGCTTTTGTCTATATTTTCATACTATTCAATGCGAATCTTGTTCGGCAACGTGGCAGACGATCTTGAAGTGAGAATCGATGTGGGCAATTGCAATAACGAACTTTATTTTTGCAATATTTTCCATAAATTTCAAGATCGGCACTTGTTCCAAATTTCGACCCCCGCTTACGTCCGCCGACCGCGTCGCGCTCGCACAACGCTGGTCGGACACTTTTTTGCAAACTTTTTCGCGGCGGCGCCAGCTCTTTCCGCTGTGAAAGTGCGAATCAGTTTCGTATGAGAAGCTTTACAAATTCCGCTTTCCGTAATGTTACTCGCGCACTTGCGAGATGACGAGGCATCTGCCAAGAGTTAAGTTCACCAGAGTTACACCCGCCAATTACCCGCCTTCGCTCGGCCGGTCGCTCGCATTGCAGACAGGCGCCTCGACGTCCGGAACGCCTGCTGAAGCTGCCGGCGGCGGCCGCACGACGGCGGTCGTTGTCCTTGAAGCCGCCTCGGCTCGCTTCCGCCCGACGCCGCCGCCGCCGCGCGCTCCCGCCCGACTGTCGCCCTACTCGTACGCCGGCCGGCTCCTCACAAATTAGATTTCGAACTCATTTCGTGCAACAAGCTTTGCTTTTGTCTATATTTTCATACTATTCAATGCGAATCTTGTTCGGCAACGTGGCAGACGATCTTGAAGTGAGAATCGATGTGGGCAATTGCAATAACGAACTTTATTTTTGCAATATTTTCCATAAATTTCAAGATCGGCACTTGTTCCAAATTTCGACCCCCGCTTACGTCCGCCGACCGCGTCGCGCTCGCACAACGCTGGTCGGACACTTTTTTGCAAACTTTTTCGCGGCGGCGCCAGCTCTTTCCGCTGTGAAAGTGCGAATCAGTTTCGTATGAGAAGCTTTACAAATTCCGCTTTCCGTAATGTTACTCGCGCACTTGCGAGATGACGAGGCATCTGCCAAGAGTTAAGTTCACCAGAGTTACACCCGCCAATTACCCGCCTTCGCTCGGTCGGTCGCTCGCATTGCAGACAGGCGCCTCGACGTCCGGAACGCCTGCTGAAGCTGCCGGCGGCGGCCGCACGACGGCGGTCGTTGTCCTTGAAGCCGCCTCGGCTCGCTTCCGCCCGACGCCGCCGCCGCCGCGCGCTCCCGCCCGACTGTCGCCCTACTCGTACGCCGGCCGGCTCCTCACAAGTTAGATTTCGAACTCATTTCGTGCAACAAGCTTTGCTTTTGTCTACATTTTCATACTATTCAATGCGAATCTTGTTCGGCAACGTGGCAGACGATCTTGAAGTGAGAATCGATGTGGGCAATTGCAATAACGAACTTTATTTTTGCAATATTTTCCATAAATTTCAAGATCGGCACTTGTTCCAAATTTCGACCCCCGCTTACGTCCGCCGACCGCGTCGCGCTCGCACAACGCTGGTCGGACACTTTTTTGCAAACTTTTTCGCGGCGGCGCCAGCTCTTTCCGCTGTGAAAGTGCGAATCAGTTTCGTATGAGAAGCTTTACAAATTCCGCTTTCCGTAATGTTACTCGCGCACTTGCGAGATGACGAGGCATCTGCCAAGAGTTAAGTTCACCAGAGTTACACCCGCCAATTACCCGCCTTCGCTCGGTCGGTCGCTGGCATTGCAGACAGGCGCCTCGACGTCCGGAACGCCTGCTGAAGCTGCCGGCGGCGGCCGCACGACGGCGGTCGTTGTCCTTGAAGCCGCCTCGGCTCGCTTCCGCCCGACACCGCCGCCGCCGCGCGCTCCCGCCCGACTGTCGCCCTACTCGCACGCCGGCCGGCTCCTCACAAGTTAGATTTCGAACTCATTTCGTGCAACAAGCTTTGCTTTTGTCTACATTTTCATACTATTCAATGCGAATCTTGTTCGGCAACGTGGCAGACGATCTTGAAGTGAGAATCGATGTGGGCAATTGCAATAACGAACTTTATTTTTGCAATATTTTCCATAAATTTCAAGATCGGCACTTGTTCCAAATTTCGACCGCCGCTTACGTCCGCCGACCGCGTCGCGCTCGCACAACGCTGGTCGGACTCTTTTTTGCAAACTTTTTCGCGGCGGCGCCAGCTCTTTCCGCTGTGAAAGTGCGAATCAGTTTCGTGTGAGAAGCTTTACAATTTCCGCTTTCCGTAATGTTACTCGCGCACTTGCGAGATGACGAGGCATCTGCCAAGAGTTAAGTTCACCAGTGTTACACCCGCCAATTACCCGCCTTCGCTCGGCCGGTCGCTCGCATTGCAGACAGGCGCCTCGACGTCCGGAACGCCTGCTGAAGCTGCCGGCGGCGGCCGCACGACGGCGGCCGCACGACGGCGGTCGTTGTCCTTGAAGCCGCCTCGGCTCGCTTCCGCCCGACGCAGACGCCGCCGCGCGCTCACGCCCGACTGTCGCCCTACTCGTACGCCGGCCGGCTCCTCACAAGTTAGATTTCGAACTCATTTCGTGCAACAAGCTTTGCTTTTGTCTACATTTTCATACTATTCAATGCGAATCTTGTTCGGCAACGTGGCAGACGATCTTGAAGTGAGAATCGATGTGGGCAATTGCAATATCGAACTTTATTTTTGCAATTTTTTCCATCAATTTCAAGATCGGCACTTGTTCCAAATTTCGACGGCCGCTTACGTCCGCCGACCGCGTCGCGCTCGCACAACGCTGGTCGGACTCTTTCTTGCAAACTTTTTCGCGGCGGCGCCAGCTCTTTCCGCTGTGAATGTGCGAATCAGTTTAGTGTGAGAAGCTTTACTATTTCCGCTTTCCGTAATGTTACTCGCCCACTTGCGAGATGACGAGGTATCTGCCAAGAGTTAAGTTCACCAGAGTTACACCCGCCAATTACCCGCCTTCGCTCGGCCGGTCGCTCGCATTGCAGACAGGCGCCTCGACGTCCGGAACGCCTGCTGAAGCTGCCGGCGGCGGCCGCACGACGGCGGTCGTTGTCCTTGAAGCCGCCTCGGCTCGCTTCCGCCCGACGCCGCCGCCGCCGCGCGCTCCCGCCCGACTGTCGCCCTACTCGTACGCCGGCCGGCTCCTCACAAGTTAGATTTCGAACTCATTTCGTGCAACAAGCTTTGCTTTTGTTTACATTTTCATACTATTCAATGCGAATCTTGTTCGGCAACGTCGCAGACGATCTTGAAGTGAGAATCGATGTGGGCAATTGCAATATCGAACTTTATTTTTGCAATTTTTTCCATCAATTTCAAGATCGGCACTTGTTCCAAATTTCGACCGCCGCTTTCGTCCGCCGACCGCGTCGCGCTCGCACAACGCTGGTCGGACTCTTTTTTGCAAACTTTTTCGCGGCGGCGCCAGCTCTTTCCGCTGTGAATGTGCGAATCAGTTTCGTGTGAGAAGCTTTACAAATTCCGCTTTCCGTAATGTTACTCGCGCACTTGCGAGATGACGAGGCATCTGCCAAGAGTTAAGTTCACCAGAGTTACACCCGCCAATTACCCGCCTTCGCTCGGTCGGTCGCTCGCATTGCAGACAGGCGCCTCGACGTCCAGAACGCCTGCTGAAGCTGCCGGCGGCGGCCGCACGACGGCGGTCGTTGTCCTTGAAGCCGCCTCGGCTCGCTTCCGCCCGACGCCGCCGCCGCGCGCTCCCGCCCGACTGTCGCCCTACTCGTACGCCGGCCGGCTCCTCACAAGTTAGATTTCGAACTCATTTCGTGCAACAAGCTTTGCTTTTGTCTACATTTTCATACTATTCAATGCGAATCTTGTTCGGCAACGTGGCAGACGATCTTGAAGTGAGAATCGATGTGGGCAATTGCAATATCGAACTTTATTTTTGCAATTTTTTCCATCAATTTCAAGATCGGCACTTGTTCCAAATTTCGACCGCCGCTTACGTCCGCCGACCGCGTCGCGCTCGCACAACGCTGGTCGGACTCTTTTTTGCAAACTTTTTCGCGGCGGCGCCAGCTCTTTCCGCTGTGAAAGTGCGAATCAGTTTCGTGTGAGAAGCTTTACAAATTCCGCTTTCCGTAATGTTACTCGCGCACTTGCTAGATGACGAGGAATCTGCCAAGAGTTAAGTTCACCAGAGTTACACCCGCCAATTACCCGCCTTCGCTCGGCCGGTCGCTCGCATTGCAGACAGGCGCCTCGACGTCCGGAACGCCTGCTGAAGCTGCCGGCGGCGGCCGCACGACGGCGGTCGTTGTCCTTGAAGCCGCCTCGGCTCGCTTCCGCCCGACGCCGCCGCCGCCGCCGCGCGCTCCCGCCCGACTGTCGCCCTACTCGTACGCCGGCCGGCTCCTCACAAGTTAGATTTCGAACTCATTTCGTGCAACAAGCTTTGCTTTTGTCTACATTTTCATACTATTCAATGCGAATCTTGTTCGGCAACGTGGCAGACGATCTTGAAGTGAGAATCGATGTGGGCAATTGCAATATCGAACTTTATTTTTGCAATTTTTTCCATCAATTTCAAGATCGGCACTTGTTCCAAATTTCGACCGCCGCTTACGTCCGCCGACCGCGTCGCGCTCGCACAACGCTGGTCGGACTCTTTTTTGCAAACTTTTTCGCGGCGGCGCCAGCTCTTTCCGCTGTGAAAGTGCGAATCAGTTTCGTGTGAGAAGCTTTACAAATTCCGCTTTCCGTAATGTTACACGCGCACTTGCTAGATGACGAGGCATCTGCCAAGAGTTAAGTTCACCAGAGTTACACCCGCCAATTACCCGCCTTCGCTCGGTCGGTCGCTCGCATTGCAGACAGGCGCCTCGACGTCCGGAACGCCTGCTGAAGCTGCCGGCGGCGGCCGCACGACGGCGGTCGTTGTCCTTGAAGCCGCCTCGGCTCGCTTCCGCCCGACGCCGGTGCCGCCACGCGCTCCCGCCCGACTGTCGCCCTACTCGTACGCCGGCCGGCTCCTCACAAGTTAGATTTCGAACTCATTTCGTGCAACAAGCTTTGCTTTTGTCTACATTTTCATACTATTCAATGCGAATCTTGTTCGGCAACGTCGCAGACGATCTTGAAGTGAGAATCGATGTGGGCAATTGCAATATCGAACTTTATTTTTGCAATTTTTTCCATCAATTTCAAGATCGGCACTTGTTCCAAATTTCGACCGCCGCTTACGTCCGCCGACCGCGTCGCGCTCGCACAACGCTGGTCGGACTCTTTTTTGCAAACTTTTTCGCGGCGGCGCCAGCTCTTTCCGCTGTGAAAGTGCGAATCAGTTTCGTGTGAGAAGCTTTACAAATTCCGCTTTCCGTAATGTTACTCGCGCACTTGCTAGATGACAAGGCATCTGCCAAGAGTTAAGTTCACCAGAGTTACACCCGCCAATTACCCGCCTTCGCTCGGTCGGTCGCTCGCATTGCAGACAGGCGCCTCGACGTCCGGAACGCCTGCTGAAGCTGCCGGCGGCGGCCGCACGACGGCGGTCGTTGTCCTTGAAGCCGCCTCGGCTCGCTTCCGCCCGACGCCGGTGCCGCCACGCGCTCCCGCCCGACTGTCGCCCTACTCGTACGCCGGCCGGCTCCTCACAAGTTAGATTTCGAACTCATTTCGTGCAACAAGCTTTGCTTTTGTTTACATTTTCATACTATTCAATGCGAATCTTTTTCGGCAACGTGGCAGACGATCTTGAAGTGAGAATCGATGTGGGCAATTGCAATATCGAACTTTATTTTTGCAATTTTTTCCATCAATTTCAAGATCGGCACTTGTTCCAAATTTCGACCGCCGCTTGCGTCCGCCGACCGCGTCGCGCTCGCACAACGCTGGTCGGACTCTTTTTTGCAAACTTTTTCGCGGCGGCGCCAGCTCTTTCCGCTGTGAAAGTGCGAATCAGTTTCGTGTGAGAAGCTTTACAAATTCCGCTTTCCGTAATGTTACTCGCGCACTTGCTAGATGACGAGGAATCTGCCAAGAGTTAAGTTCACCAGAGTTACACCCGCCAATTACCCGCCTTCGCTCGGCCGGTCGCTCGCATTGCAGACAGGCGCCTCGACGTCCGGAACGCCTGCTGAAGCTGCCGGCGGCGGCCGCACGACGGCGGTCGTTGTCCTTGAAGCCGCCTCGGCTCGCTTCCGCCCGACGCCGCCGCCGCCGCCGCGCGCTCCCGCCCGACTGTCGCCCTACTCGTACGCCGGCCGGCTCCTCACAAGTTAGATTTCGAACTCATTTCGTGCAACAAGCTTTGCTTTTGTCTACATTTTCATACTATTCAATGCGAATCTTGTTCGGCAACGTGGCAGACGATCTTGAAGTGAGAATCGATGTGGGCAATTGCAATATCGAACTTTAATTTTGCAATTTTTTCCATCAATTTCAAGATCGGCACTTGTTCCAAATTTCGACCGCCGCTTACGTCCGCCGACCGCGTCGCGCTCGCACAACGCTGGTCGGACTCTTTTTTGCAAACTTTTTCGCGGCGGCGCCAGCTCTTTCCGCTGTGAAAGTGCGAATCAGTTTCGTGTGAGAAGCTTTACAAATTCCGCTTTCCGTAATGTTACACGCGCACTTGCTAGATGACGAGGCATCTGCCAAGAGTTAAGTTCACCAGAGTTACACCCGCCAATTACCCGCCTTCGCTCGGTCGGTCGCTCGCATTGCAGACAGGCGCCTCGACGTCCGGAACGCCTGCTGAAGCTGCCGGCGGCGGCCGCACGACGGCGGTCGTTGTCCTTGAAGCCGCCTCGGCTCGCTTCCGCCCGACGCCGGTGCCGCCACGCGCTCCCGCCCGACTGTCGCCCTACTCGTACGCCGGCCGGCTCCTCACAAGTTAGATTTCGAACTCATTTCGTGCAACAAGCTTTGCTTTTGTCTACATTTTCATACTATTCAATGCGAATCTTGTTCGGCAACGTCGCAGACGATCTTGAAGTGAGAATCGATGTGGGCAATTGCAATATCGAACTTTATTTTTGCAATTTTTTCCATCAATTTCAAGATCGGCACTTGTTCCAAATTTCGACCGCCGCTTACGTCCGCCGACCGCGTCGCGCTCGCACAACGCTGGTCGGACTCTTTTTTGCAAACTTTTTCGCGGCGGCGCCAGCTCTTTCCGCTGTGAAAGTGCGAATCAGTTTCGTGTGAGAAGCTTTACAAATTCCGCTTTCCGTAATGTTACTCGCGCACTTGCTAGATGACAAGGCATCTGCCAAGAGTTAAGTTCACCAGAGTTACACCCGCCAATTACCCGCCTTCGCTCGGTCGGTCGCTCGCATTGCAGACAGGCGCCTCGACGTCCGGAACGCCTGCTGAAGCTGCCGGCGGCGGCCGCACGACGGCGGTCGTTGTCCTTGAAGCCGCCTCGGCTCGCTTCCGCCCGACGCCGGTGCCGCCACGCGCTCCCGCCCGACTGTCGCCCTACTCGTACGCCGGCCGGCTCCTCACAAGTTAGATTTCGAACTCATTTCGTGCAACAAGCTTTGCTTTTGTTTACATTTTCATACTATTCAATGCGAATCTTTTTCGGCAACGTGGCAGACGATCTTGAAGTGAGAATCGATGTGGGCAATTGCAATATCGAACTTTATTTTTGCAATTTTTTCCATCAATTTCAAGATCGGCACTTGTTCCAAATTTCGACCGCCGCTTGCGTCCGCCGACCGCGTCGCGCTCGCACAACGCTGGTCGGACTCTTTTTTGCAAACTTTTTCGCGGCGGCGCCAGCTCTTTCCGGTGTGAATGTGCGAATCAGTTTCGTGTGAGAAGCTTTACAAATTCCGCTTTCCGTAATGTTACTCGCGCACTTGCGAGATGACGAGGCATCTGCCAAGAGTTAAGTTCACCAGAGTTACACCCGCCAATTACCCGCCTTCGCTCGGCCGGTCGCTCGCATTGCAGACAGGCGCCTCGACGTCCGGAACGCCTGCTGAAGCTGCCGGCGGCGGCCGCACGACGGCGGTCGTTGTCCTTGAAGCCGCCTCGGCTCGCTTCCGCCCGACGCCGCCGCCGCCGCGCGCTCCCGCCCGACTGTCGCCCTACTCGTACGCCGGCCGGCTCCTCACAAGTTAGATTTCGAACTCATTTCGTGCAACAAGCTTTGCTTTTGTTTACATTTTCATACTATTCAATGCGAATCTTGTTCGGCAACGTGGCAGACGATCTTGAAGTGAGAATCGATGTGGGCAATTGCAATATCGAACTTTATTTTTGCAATTTTTTCCATCAATTTCAAGATCGGCACTTGTTCCAAATTTCGACCGCCGCTTGCGTCCGCCGACCGCGTCGCGCTCGCACAACGCTGGTCGGACTCTTTTTTGCAAACTTTTTCGCGGCGGCGCCAGCTCTTTCCGCTGTGAATGTGCGAATCAGTTTCGTGTGAGAAGCTTTACAAATTCCGCTTTCCGTAATGTTACTCGCGCACTTGCGAGATGACGAGGCATCTGCCAAGAGTTAAGTTCACCAGAGTTACACCCGCCAATTACCCGCCTTCGCTCGGTCGGTCGCTCGCATTGCAGACAGGCGCCTCGACGTCCGGAACGCATGCTGAAGCTGCCGGCGGCGGCCGCACGACGGCGGTCGTTGTCCTTGAAGCCGCCTCGGCTCGCTTCCGCCCGACGCCGCCGCCGCCGCGCGCTCCCGCCCGACTGTCGCCCTACTCGTACGCCGGCCGGCTCCTCACAAGTTAGATTTCGAACTCATTTCGTGCAACAAGCTTTGCTTTTGTCTACATTTTCATACTATTCAATGCGAATCTTGTTCGGCAACGTCGCAGACGATCTTGAAGTGAGAATCGATGTGGGCAATTGCAATATCGAACTTTATTTTTGCAATTTTTTCCATCAATTTCAAGATCGGCACTTGTTCCAAATTTCGACCGCCGCTTACGTCCGCCGACCGCGTCGCGCTCGCACAACGCTGGTCGGACTCTTTTTTGCCAACTTTTTCGCGGCGGCGCCAGCTCTTTCCGCTGTGAAAGTGCGAATCAGTTTCGTGTGAGAAGCTTTACAAATTCCGCTTTCCGTAATGTTACTCGCGCACTTGCGAGATGACGAGGCATCTGCCAAGAGTTAAGTTCACCAGAGTTACACCCGCCAATTACCCGCCTTCGCTCGGCCGGTCGCTCGCATTGCAGACAGGCGCCTCGACGTCCGGAACGCCTGCTGAAGCTGCCGGCGGCGGCCGCACGACGGCGGTCGTTGTCCTTGAAGCCGCCTCGGCTCGCTTCCGCCCGACGCCGCCGCCGCCGCGCGCTCCCGCCCGACTGTCGCCCTACTCGTACGCCGGCCGGCTCCTCACAAATTAGATTTCGAACTCATTTCGTGCAACAAGCTTTGCTTTTGTTTACATTTTCATACTATTCAATGCGAATCTTGTTCGGCAACGTGGCAGACGATCTTGAAGTGAGAATCGATGTGGGCAATTGCAATATCGAACTTTATTTTTGCAATTTTTTCCATCAATTTCAAGATCGGCACTTGTTCCAAATTTCGACCGCCGCTTGCGTCCGCCGACCGCGTCGCGCTCGCACAACGCTGGTCGGACTCTTTTTTGCAAACTTTTTCGCGGCGGCGCCAGCTCTTTCCGCTGTGAATGTGCGAATCAGTTTCGTGTGAGAAGCTTTACAAATTCCGCTTTCCGTAATGTTACTCGCGCACTTGCGAGATGACGAGGCATCTGCCAAGAGTTAAGTTCACCAGAGTTACACCCGCCAATTACCCGCCTTCGCTCGGTCGGTCGCTCGCATTGCAGACAGGCGCCTCGACGTCCGGAACGCATGCTGAAGCTGCCGGCGGCGGCCGCACGACGGCGGTCGTTGTCCTTGAAGCCGCCTCGGCTCGCTTCCGCCCGACGCCGCCGCCGCCGCGCGCTCCCGCCCGACTGTCGCCCTACTCGTACGCCGGCCGGCTCCTCACAAGTTAGATTTCGAACTCATTTCGTGCAACAAGCTTTGCTTTTGTCTACATTTTCATACTATTCAATGCGAATCTTGTTCGGCAACGTCGCAGACGATCTTGAAGTGAGAATCGATGTGGGCAATTGCAATATCGAACTTTATTTTTGCAATTTTTTCCATCAATTTCAAGATCGGCACTTGTTCCAAATTTCGACCGCCGCTTACGTCCGCCGACCGCGTCGCGCTCGCACAACGCTGGTCGGACTCTTTTTTGCCAACTTTTTCGCGGCGGCGCCAGCTCTTTCCGCTGTGAAAGTGCGAATCAGTTTCGTGTGAGAAGCTTTACAAATTCCGCTTTCCGTAATGTTACTCGCGCACTTGCGAGATGACGAGGCATCTGCCAAGAGTTAAGTTCACCAGAGTTACACCCGCCAATTACCCGCCTTCGCTCGGCCGGTCGCTCGCATTGCAGACAGGCGCCTCGACGTCCGGAACGCCTGCTGAAGCTGCCGGCGGCGGCCGCACGACGGCGGTCGTTGTCCTTGAAGCCGCCTCGGCTCGCTTCCGCCCGACGCCGCCGCCGCCGCGCGCTCCCGCCCGACTGTCGCCCTACTCGTACGCCGGCCGGCTCCTCACAAATTAGATTTCGAACTCATTTCGTGCAACAAGCTTTGCTTTTGTTTACATTTTCATACTATTCAATGCGAATCTTGTTCGGCAACGTGGCAGACGATCTTGAAGTGAGAATCGATGTGGGCAATTGCAATATCGAACTTTATTTTTGCAATTTTTTCCATCAATTTCAAGATCGGCACTTGTTCCAAATTTCGACCGCCGCTTGCGTCCGCCGACCGCGTCGCGCTCGCACAACGCTGGTCGGACTCTTTTTTGCAAACTTTTTCGCGGCGGCGCCAGCTCTTTCCGGTGTGAATGTGCGAATCAGTTTCGTGTGAGAAGCTTTACAAATTCCGCTTTCCGTAATGTTACTCGCGCACTTGCGAGATGACGAGGCATCTGCCAAGAGTTAAGTTCACCAGAGTTACACCCGCCAATTACCCGCCTTCGCTCGGTCGGTCGCTCGCATTGCAGACAGGCGCCTCGACGTCCGGAACGCATGCTGAAGCTGCCGGCGGCGGCCGCACGACGGCGGTCGTTGTCCTTGAAGCCGCCTCGACTCGCTTCCGCCCGACGCCGCCGCCGCCACGCGCTCCCGCCCGACTGTCGCCCTACTCGTACGCCGGCCGGCTCCTCACAAGTTAGATTTCGAACTCATTTCGTGCAACAAGCTTTGCTTTTGTCTACATTTTCATACTATTCAATGCGAATCTTGTTCGGCAACGTGGCAGACGATCTTGAAGTGAGAATCGATGTGGGCAATTGCAATATCGAACTTTATTTTTGCAATTTTTTCCATCAATTTCAAGATCGGCACTTGTTCCAAATTTCGACCGCCGCTTACGTCCGCCGACCGCGTCGCGCTCGCACAACGCTGGTCGGACTCTTTTTTGCAAACTTTTTCGCGGCGGCGCCAGCTCTTTCCGCTGTGAAAGTGCGAATCAGTTTCGTGTGAGAAGCTTTACAAATTCCGCTTTCCGTAATGTTACTCGCGCACTTGCGAGATGACGAGGCATCTGCCAAGAGTTAAGTTCACCAGAGTTACACCCGCCAATTACCCGCCTTCGCTCGGCCGGTCGCTCGCATTGCAGACAGGCGCCTCGACGTCCGGAACGCCTGCTGAAGCTGCCGGCGGCGGCCGCACGACGGCGGTCGTTGTCCTTGAAGCCGCCTCGGCTCGCTTCCGCCCGACGCCGCCGCCGCCGCGCGCTCCCGCCCGACTGTCGCCCTACTCGTACGCCGGCCGGCTCCTCACAAATTAGATTTCGAACTCATTTCGTGCAACAAGCTTTGCTTTTGTTTACATTTTCATACTATTCAATGCGAATCTTGTTCGGCAACGTGGCAGACGATCTTGAAGTGAGAATCGATGTGGGCAATTGCAATATCGAACTTTATTTTTGCAATTTTTTCCATCAATTTCAAGATCGGCACTTGTTCCAAATTTCGACCGCCGCTTGCGTCCGCCGACCGCGTCGCGCTCGCACAACGCTGGTCGGACTCTTTTTTGCAAACTTTTTCGCGGCGGCGCCAGCTCTTTCCGGTGTGAATGTGCGAATCAGTTTCGTGTGAGAAGCTTTACAAATTCCGCTTTCCGTAATGTTACTCGCGCACTTGCGAGATGACGAGGCATCTGCCAAGAGTTAAGTTCACCAGAGTTACACCCGCCAATTACCCGCCTTCGCTCGGTCGGTCGCTCGCATTGCAGACAGGCGCCTCGACGTCCGGAACGCATGCTGAAGCTGCCGGCGGCGGCCGCACGACGGCGGTCGTTGTCCTTGAAGCCGCCTCGACTCGCTTCCGCCCGACGCCGCCGCCGCCACGCGCTCCCGCCCGACTGTCGCCCTACTCGTACGCCGGCCGGCTCCTCACAAGTTAGATTTCGAACTCATTTCGTGCAACAAGCTTTGCTTTTGTCTACATTTTCATACTATTCAATGCGAATCTTGTTCGGCAACGTCGCAGACGATCTTGAAGTGAGAATCGATGTGGGCAATTGCAATATCGAACTTTATTTTTGCAATTTTTTCCATCAATTTCAAGATCGGAACTTGTTCCAAATTTCGACCGCCGCTTACGTCCGCCGACCGCGTCGCGCTCGCACAACGCTGGTCGGACTCTTTCTTGCAAACTTTTTCGCGGCGGCGCCAGCTCTTTCCGCTGTGAAAGTGCGAATCAGTTTCGTGTGAGAAGCTTTACAAATTCCGCTTTCCGTAATGTTACTCGCGCACTTGCGAGATGACGAGGCATCTGCCAAGAGTTAAGTTCACCAGAGTTACACCCGCCAATTACCCGCCTTCGCTCGGTCGGTCGCTCGCATTGCAGACAGGCGCCTCGACGTCCGGAACGCATGCTGAAGCTGCCGGCGGCGGCCGCACGACGGCGGTCGTTGTCCTTGAAGCCGCCTCGGCTCGCTTCCGCCCGACGCCGCCGCCGCGCGCTCCCGCCCGACTGTCGCCCTACTCGTACGCCGGCCGGCTCCTCACAAGTTAGATTTCGAACTCATTTCGTGCAACAAGCTTTGCTTTTGTCTACATTTTCATACTATTCAATGCGAATCTTGTTCGGCAACGTGGCAGACGATCTTGAAGTGAGAATCGATGTGGGCAATTGCAATATCGAACTTTATTTTTGCAATTTTTTCCATCAATTTCAAGATCGGCACTTGTTCCAAATTTCGACCGCCGCTTACGTCCGCCGACCGCGTCGCGCTCGCACAACGCTGGTCGGACTCTTTTTTGCCAACTTTTTCGCGGCGGCGCCAGCTCTTTCCGCTGTGAAAGTGCGAATCAGTTTCGTGTGAGAAGCTTTACAAATTCCGCTTTCCGTAATGTTACTCGCGCACTTGCGAGATGACGAGGCATCTGCCAAGAGTTAAGTTCACCAGAGTTACACCCGCCAATTACCCGCCTTCGCTCGGCCGGTCGCTCGCATTGCAGACAGGCGCCTCGACGTCCGGAACGCCTGCTGAAGCTGCCGGCGGCGGCCGCACGACGGCGGTCGTTGTCCTTGAAGCCGCCTCGGCTCGCTTCCGCCCGACGCCGCCGCCGCCGCGCGCTCCCGCCCGACTGTCGCCCTACTCGTACGCCGGCCGGCTCCTCACAAATTAGATTTCGAACTCATTTCGTGCAACAAGCTTTGCTTTTGTTTACATTTTCATACTATTCAATGCGAATCTTGTTCGGCAACGTGGCAGACGATCTTGAAGTGAGAATCGATGTGGGCAATTGCAATATCGAACTTTATTTTTGCAATTTTTTCCATCAATTTCAAGATCGGCACTTGTTCCAAATTTCGACCGCCGCTTGCGTCCGCCGACCGCGTCGCGCTCGCACAACGCTGGTCGGACTCTTTTTTGCAAACTTTTTCGCGGCGGCGCCAGCTCTTTCCGGTGTGAATGTGCGAATCAGTTTCGTGTGAGAAGCTTTACAAATTCCGCTTTCCGTAATGTTACTCGCGCACTTGCGAGATGACGAGGCATCTGCCAAGAGTTAAGTTCACCAGAGTTACACCCGCCAATTACCCGCCTTCGCTCGGTCGGTCGCTCGCATTGCAGACAGGCGCCTCGACGTCCGGAACGCATGCTGAAGCTGCCGGCGGCGGCCGCACGACGGCGGTCGTTGTCCTTGAAGCCGCCTCGACTCGCTTCCGCCCGACGCCGCCGCCGCCACGCGCTCCCGCCCGACTGTCGCCCTACTCGTACGCCGGCCGGCTCCTCACAAGTTAGATTTCGAACTCATTTCGTGCAACAAGCTTTGCTTTTGTCTACATTTTCATACTATTCAATGCGAATCTTGTTCGGCAACGTCGCAGACGATCTTGAAGTGAGAATCGATGTGGGCAATTGCAATATCGAACTTTATTTTTGCAATTTTTTCCATCAATTTCAAGATCGGAACTTGTTCCAAATTTCGACCGCCGCTTACGTCCGCCGACCGCGTCGCGCTCGCACAACGCTGGTCGGACTCTTTCTTGCAAACTTTTTCGCGGCGGCGCCAGCTCTTTCCGCTGTGAAAGTGCGAATCAGTTTCGTGTGAGAAGCTTTACAAATTCCGCTTTCCGTAATGTTACTCGCGCACTTGCGAGATGACGAGGCATCTGCCAAGAGTTAAGTTCACCAGAGTTACACCCGCCAATTACCCGCCTTCGCTCGGCCGGTCGCTCGCATTGCAGACAGGCGCCTCGACGTCCGGAACGCCTGCTGAAGCTGCCGGCGGCGGCCGCACGACGGCGGTCGTTGTCCTTGAAGCCGCCTCGGCTCGCTTCCGCCCGACGCCGCCGCCGCCGCGCGCTCCCGCCCGACTGTCGCCCTACTCGTACGCCGGCCGGCTCCTCACAAGTTAGATTTCGAACTCATTTCGTGCAACAAGCTTTGCTTTTGTTTACATTTTCATACTATTCAATGCGAATCTTGTTCGGCAACGTGGCAGACGATCTTGAAGTCAGAATCGATGTGGGCAATTGCAATATCGAACTTTATTTTTGCAATTTTTTCCATCAATTTCAAGATCGGCACTTGTTCCAAATTTCGACCGCCGCTTGCGTCCGCCGACCGCGTCGCGCTCGCACAACGCTGGTCGGACTCTTTTTTGCAAACTTTTTCGCGGCGGCGCCAGCTCTTTCCGCTGTGAATGTGCGAATCAGTTTCGTGTGAGAAGCTTTACAAATTCCGCTTTCCGTAATGTTACTCGCGCACTTGCGAGATGACGAGGCATCTGCCAAGAGTTAAGTTCACCAGAGTTACACCCGCCAATTACCCGCCTTCGCTCGGTCGGTCGCTCGCATTGCAGACAGGCGCCTCGACGTCCGGCACGCATGCTGAAGCTGCCGGCGGCGGCCGCACGACGGCGGTCGTTGTCCTTGAAGCCGCCTCGGCTCGCTTCCGCCCGACGCCGCCGCCGCGCGCTCCCGCCCGACTGTCGCCCTACTCGTACGCCGGCCGGCTCCTCACAAGTTAGATTTCGAACTCATTTCGTGCAACAAGCTTTGCTTTTGTCTACATTTTCATACTATTCAATGCGAATCTTGTTCGGCAACGTGGCAGACGATCTTGAAGTGAGAATCGATGTGGGCAATTGCAATATCGAACTTTATTTTTGCAATTTTTTCCATCAATTTCAAGATCGGCACTTGTTCCAAATTTCGACCGCCGCTTACGTCCGCCGACCGCGTCGCGCTCGCACAACGCTGGTCGGACTCTTTTTTGCAAACTTTTTCGCGGCGGCGCCAGCTCTTTCCGCTGTGAAAGTGCGAATCAGTTTCGTGTGAGAAGCTTTACAAATTCCGCTTTCCGTAATGTTACTCGCGCACTTGCGAGATGACGAGGCATCTGCCAAGAGTTAAGTTCACCAGAGTTACACCCGCCAATTACCCGCCTTCGCTCGGCCGGTCGCTCGCATTGCAGACAGGCGCCTCGACGTCCGGAACGCCTGCTGAAGCTGCCGGCGGCGGCCGCACGACGGCGGTCGTTGTCCTTGAAGCCGCCTCGGCTCGCTTCCGCCCGACGCCGCCGCCGCCGCGCGCTCCCGCCCGACTGTCGCCCTACTCGTACGCCGGCCGGCTCCTCACAAATTAGATTTCGAACTCATTTCGTGCAACAAGCTTTGCTTTTGTTTACATTTTCATACTATTCAATGCGAATCTTGTTCGGCAACGTGGCAGACGATCTTGAAGTGAGAATCGATGTGGGCAATTGCAATATCGAACTTTATTTTTGCAATTTTTTCCATCAATTTCAAGATCGGCACTTGTTCCAAATTTCGACCGCCGCTTGCGTCCGCCGACCGCGTCGCGCTCGCACAACGCTGGTCGGACTCTTTTTTGCAAACTTTTTCGCGGCGGCGCCAGCTCTTTCCGGTGTGAATGTGCGAATCAGTTTCGTGTGAGAAGCTTTACAAATTCCGCTTTCCGTAATGTTACTCGCGCACTTGCGAGATGACGAGGCATCTGCCAAGAGTTAAGTTCACCAGAGTTACACCCGCCAATTACCCGCCTTCGCTCGGTCGGTCGCTCGCATTGCAGACAGGCGCCTCGACGTCCGGAACGCATGCTGAAGCTGCCGGCGGCGGCCGCACGACGGCGGTCGTTGTCCTTGAAGCCGCCTCGACTCGCTTCCGCCCGACGCCGCCGCCGCCACGCGCTCCCGCCCGACTGTCGCCCTACTCGTACGCCGGCCGGCTCCTCACAAGTTAGATTTCGAACTCATTTCGTGCAACAAGCTTTGCTTTTGTCTACATTTTCATACTATTCAATGCGAATCTTGTTCGGCAACGTGGCAGACGATCTTGAAGTGAGAATCGATGTGGGCAATTGCAATATCGAACTTTATTTTTGCAATTTTTTCCATCAATTTCAAGATCGGCACTTGTTCCAAATTTCGACCGCCGCTTACGTCCGCCGACCGCGTCGCGCTCGCACAACGCTGGTCGGACTCTTTTTTGCAAACTTTTTCGCGGCGGCGCCAGCTCTTTCCGCTGTGAAAGTGCGAATCAGTTTCGTGTGAGAAGCTTTACAAATTCCGCTTTCCGTAATGTTACTCGCGCACTTGCGAGATGACGAGGCATCTGCCAAGAGTTAAGTTCACCAGAGTTACACCCGCCAATTACCCGCCTTCGCTCGGCCGGTCGCTCGCATTGCAGACAGGCGCCTCGACGTCCGGAACGCCTGCTGAAGCTGCCGGCGGCGGCCGCACGACGGCGGTCGTTGTCCTTGAAGCCGCCTCGGCTCGCTTCCGCCCGACGCCGCCGCCGCCGCGCGCTCCCGCCCGACTGTCGCCCTACTCGTACGCCGGCCGGCTCCTCACAAATTAGATTTCGAACTCATTTCGTGCAACAAGCTTTGCTTTTGTTTACATTTTCATACTATTCAATGCGAATCTTGTTCGGCAACGTGGCAGACGATCTTGAAGTGAGAATCGATGTGGGCAATTGCAATATCGAACTTTATTTTTGCAATTTTTTCCATCAATTTCAAGATCGGCACTTGTTCCAAATTTCGACCGCCGCTTGCGTCCGCCGACCGCGTCGCGCTCGCACAACGCTGGTCGGACTCTTTTTTGCAAACTTTTTCGCGGCGGCGCCAGCTCTTTCCGGTGTGAATGTGCGAATCAGTTTCGTGTGAGAAGCTTTACAAATTCCGCTTTCCGTAATGTTACTCGCGCACTTGCGAGATGACGAGGCATCTGCCAAGAGTTAAGTTCACCAGAGTTACACCCGCCAATTACCCGCCTTCGCTCGCATTGCAGACAGGCGCCTCGACGTCCGGAACGCATGCTGAAGCTGCCGGCGGCGGCCGCACGACGGCGGTCGTTGTCCTTGAAGCCGCCTCGACTCGCTTCCGCCCGACGCCGCCGCCGCCACGCGCTCCCGCCCGACTGTCGCCCTACTCGTACGCCGGCCGGCTCCTCACAAGTTAGATTTCGAACTCATTTCGTGCAACAAGCTTTGCTTTTGTCTACATTTTCATACTATTCAATGCGAATCTTGTTCGGCAACGTCGCAGACGATCTTGAAGTGAGAATCGATGTGGGCAATTGCAATATCGAACTTTATTTTTGCAATTTTTTCCATCAATTTCAAGATCGGAACTTGTTCCAAATTTCGACCGCCGCTTACGTCCGCCGACCGCGTCGCGCTCGCACAACGCTGGTCGGACTCTTTCTTGCAAACTTTTTCGCGGCGGCGCCAGCTCTTTCCGCTGTGAAAGTGCGAATCAGTTTCGTGTGAGAAGCTTTACAAATTCCGCTTTCCGTAATGTTACTCGCGCACTTGCGAGATGACGAGGCATCTGCCAAGAGTTAAGTTCACCAGAGTTACACCCGCCAATTACCCGCCTTCGCTCGGTCGGTCGCTCGCATTGCAGACAGGCGCCTCGACGTCCGGAACGCATGCTGAAGCTGCCGGCGGCGGCCGCACGACGGCGGTCGTTGTCCTTGAAGCCGCCTCGGCTCGCTTCCGCCCGACGCCGCCGCCGCGCGCTCCCGCCCGACTGTCGCCCTACTCGTACGCCGGCCGGCTCCTCACAAGTTAGATTTCGAACTCATTTCGTGCAACAAGCTTTGCTTTTGTCTACATTTTCATACTATTCAATGCGAATCTTGTTCGGCAACGTGGCAGACGATCTTGAAGTGAGAATCGATGTGGGCAATTGCAATATCGAACTTTATTTTTGCAATTTTTTCCATCAATTTCAAGATCGGCACTTGTTCCAAATTTCGACCGCCGCTTACGTCCGCCGACCGCGTCGCGCTCGCACAACGCTGGTCGGACTCTTTTTTGCCAACTTTTTCGCGGCGGCGCCAGCTCTTTCCGCTGTGAAAGTGCGAATCAGTTTCGTGTGAGAAGCTTTACAAATTCCGCTTTCCGTAATGTTACTCGCGCACTTGCGAGATGACGAGGCATCTGCCAAGAGTTAAGTTCACCAGAGTTACACCCGCCAATTACCCGCCTTCGCTCGGCCGGTCGCTCGCATTGCAGACAGGCGCCTCGACGTCCGGAACGCCTGCTGAAGCTGCCGGCGGCGGCCGCACGACGGCGGTCGTTGTCCTTGAAGCCGCCTCGGCTCGCTTCCGCCCGACGCCGCCGCCGCCGCGCGCTCCCGCCCGACTGTCGCCCTACTCGTACGCCGGCCGGCTCCTCACAAATTAGATTTCGAACTCATTTCGTGCAACAAGCTTTGCTTTTGTTTACATTTTCATACTATTCAATGCGAATCTTGTTCGGCAACGTGGCAGACGATCTTGAAGTGAGAATCGATGTGGGCAATTGCAATATCGAACTTTATTTTTGCAATTTTTTCCATCAATTTCAAGATCGGCACTTGTTCCAAATTTCGACCGCCGCTTGCGTCCGCCGACCGCGTCGCGCTCGCACAACGCTGGTCGGACTCTTTTTTGCAAACTTTTTCGCGGCGGCGCCAGCTCTTTCCGGTGTGAATGTGCGAATCAGTTTCGTGTGAGAAGCTTTACAAATTCCGCTTTCCGTAATGTTACTCGCGCACTTGCGAGATGACGAGGCATCTGCCAAGAGTTAAGTTCACCAGAGTTACACCCGCCAATTACCCGCCTTCGCTCGGTCGGTCGCTCGCATTGCAGACAGGCGCCTCGACGTCCGGAACGCATGCTGAAGCTGCCGGCGGCGGCCGCACGACGGCGGTCGTTGTCCTTGAAGCCGCCTCGACTCGCTTCCGCCCGACGCCGCCGCCGCCACGCGCTCCCGCCCGACTGTCGCCCTACTCGTACGCCGGCCGGCTCCTCACAAGTTAGATTTCGAACTCATTTCGTGCAACAAGCTTTGCTTTTGTCTACATTTTCATACTATTCAATGCGAATCTTGTTCGGCAACGTCGCAGACGATCTTGAAGTGAGAATCGATGTGGGCAATTGCAATATCGAACTTTATTTTTGCAATTTTTTCCATCAATTTCAAGATCGGAACTTGTTCCAAATTTCGACCGCCGCTTACGTCCGCCGACCGCGTCGCGCTCGCACAACGCTGGTCGGACTCTTTCTTGCAAACTTTTTCGCGGCGGCGCCAGCTCTTTCCGCTGTGAAAGTGCGAATCAGTTTCGTGTGAGAAGCTTTACAAATTCCGCTTTCCGTAATGTTACTCGCGCACTTGCGAGATGACGAGGCATCTGCCAAGAGTTAAGTTCACCAGAGTTACACCCGCCAATTACCCGCCTTCGCTCGGCCGGTCGCTCGCATTGCAGACAGGCGCCTCGACGTCCGGAACGCCTGCTGAAGCTGCCGGCGGCGGCCGCACGACGGCGGTCGTTGTCCTTGAAGCCGCCTCGGCTCGCTTCCGCCCGACGCCGCCGCCGCCGCGCGCTCCCGCCCGACTGTCGCCCTACTCGTACGCCGGCCGGCTCCTCACAAGTTAGATTTCGAACTCATTTCGTGCAACAAGCTTTGCTTTTGTTTACATTTTCATACTATTCAATGCGAATCTTGTTCGGCAACGTGGCAGACGATCTTGAAGTCAGAATCGATGTGGGCAATTGCAATATCGAACTTTATTTTTGCAATTTTTTCCATCAATTTCAAGATCGGCACTTGTTCCAAATTTCGACCGCCGCTTGCGTCCGCCGACCGCGTCGCGCTCGCACAACGCTGGTCGGACTCTTTTTTGCAAACTTTTTCGCGGCGGCGCCAGCTCTTTCCGCTGTGAATGTGCGAATCAGTTTCGTGTGAGAAGCTTTACAAATTCCGCTTTCCGTAATGTTACTCGCGCACTTGCGAGATGACGAGGCATCTGCCAAGAGTTAAGTTCACCAGAGTTACACCCGCCAATTACCCGCCTTCGCTCGGTCGGTCGCTCGCATTGCAGACAGGCGCCTCGACGTCCGGCACGCATGCTGAAGCTGCCGGCGGCGGCCGCACGACGGCGGTCGTTGTCCTTGAAGCCGCCTCGGCTCGCTTCCGCCCGACGCCGCCGCCGCGCGCTCCCGCCCGACTGTCGCCCTACTCGTACGCCGGCCGGCTCCTCACAAGTTAGATTTCGAACTCATTTCGTGCAACAAGCTTTGCTTTTGTCTACATTTTCATACTATTCAATGCGAATCTTGTTCGGCAACGTGGCAGACGATCTTGAAGTGAGAATCGATGTGGGCAATTGCAATATCGAACTTTATTTTTGCAATTTTTTCCATCAATTTCAAGATCGGCACTTGTTCCAAATTTCGACCGCCGCTTACGTCCGCCGACCGCGTCGCGCTCGCACAACGCTGGTCGGACTCTTTTTTGCAAACTTTTTCGCGGCGGCGCCAGCTCTTTCCGCTGTGAAAGTGCGAATCAGTTTCGTGTGAGAAGCTTTACAAATTCCGCTTTCCGTAATGTTACTCGCGCACTTGCGAGATGACGAGGCATCTGCCAAGAGTTAAGTTCACCAGAGTTACACCCGCCAATTACCCGCCTTCGCTCGGCCGGTCGCTCGCATTGCAGACAGGCGCCTCGACGTCCGGAACGCCTGCTGAAGCTGCCGGCGGCGGCCGCACGACGGCGGTCGTTGTCCTTGAAGCCGCCTCGGCTCGCTTCCGCCCGACGCCGCCGCCGCCGCGCGCTCCCGCCCGACTGTCGCCCTACTCGTACGCCGGCCGGCTCCTCACAAATTAGATTTCGAACTCATTTCGTGCAACAAGCTTTGCTTTTGTTTACATTTTCATACTATTCAATGCGAATCTTGTTCGGCAACGTGGCAGACGATCTTGAAGTGAGAATCGATGTGGGCAATTGCAATATCGAACTTTATTTTTGCAATTTTTTCCATCAATTTCAAGATCGGCACTTGTTCCAAATTTCGACCGCCGCTTGCGTCCGCCGACCGCGTCGCGCTCGCACAACGCTGGTCGGACTCTTTTTTGCAAACTTTTTCGCGGCGGCGCCAGCTCTTTCCGGTGTGAATGTGCGAATCAGTTTCGTGTGAGAAGCTTTACAAATTCCGCTTTCCGTAATGTTACTCGCGCACTTGCGAGATGACGAGGCATCTGCCAAGAGTTAAGTTCACCAGAGTTACACCCGCCAATTACCCGCCTTCGCTCGGTCGGTCGCTCGCATTGCAGACAGGCGCCTCGACGTCCGGAACGCATGCTGAAGCTGCCGGCGGCGGCCGCACGACGGCGGTCGTTGTCCTTGAAGCCGCCTCGACTCGCTTCCGCCCGACGCCGCCGCCGCCACGCGCTCCCGCCCGACTGTCGCCCTACTCGTACGCCGGCCGGCTCCTCACAAGTTAGATTTCGAACTCATTTCGTGCAACAAGCTTTGCTTTTGTCTACATTTTCATACTATTCAATGCGAATCTTGTTCGGCAACGTGGCAGACGATCTTGAAGTGAGAATCGATGTGGGCAATTGCAATATCGAACTTTATTTTTGCAATTTTTTCCATCAATTTCAAGATCGGCACTTGTTCCAAATTTCGACCGCCGCTTACGTCCGCCGACCGCGTCGCGCTCGCACAACGCTGGTCGGACTCTTTTTTGCAAACTTTTTCGCGGCGGCGCCAGCTCTTTCCGCTGTGAAAGTGCGAATCAGTTTCGTGTGAGAAGCTTTACAAATTCCGCTTTCCGTAATGTTACTCGCGCACTTGCGAGATGACGAGGCATCTGCCAAGAGTTAAGTTCACCAGAGTTACACCCGCCAATTACCCGCCTTCGCTCGGCCGGTCGCTCGCATTGCAGACAGGCGCCTCGACGTCCGGAACGCCTGCTGAAGCTGCCGGCGGCGGCCGCACGACGGCGGTCGTTGTCCTTGAAGCCGCCTCGGCTCGCTTCCGCCCGACGCCGCCGCCGCCGCGCGCTCCCGCCCGACTGTCGCCCTACTCGTACGCCGGCCGGCTCCTCACAAATTAGATTTCGAACTCATTTCGTGCAACAAGCTTTGCTTTTGTCTACATTTTCATACTATTCAATGCGAATCTTGTTCGGCAACGTGGCAGACGATCTTGAAGTGAGAATCGATGTGGGCAATTGCAATATCGAACTTTATTTTTGCAATTTTTTCCATCAATTTCAAGATCGGCACTTGTTCCAAATTTCGACCGCCGCTTACGTCCGCCGACCGCGTCGCGCTCGCACAACGCTGGTCGGACTCTTTTTTGCAAACTTTTTCGCGGCGGCGCCAGCTCTTTCCGCTGTGAAAGTGCGAATCAGTTTCGTGTGAGAAGCTTTACAAATTCCGCTTTCCGTAATGTTACTCGCGCACTTGCGAGATGACGAGGCATCTGCCAAGAGTTAAGTTCACCAGAGTTACACCCGCCAATTACCCGCCTTCGCTCGGCCGGTCGCTCGCATTGCAGACAGGCGCCTCGACGTCCGGAACGCCTGCTGAAGCTGCCGGCGGCGGCCGCACGACGGCGGTCGTTGTCCTTGAAGCCGCCTCGGCTCGCTTCCGCCCGACGCCGCCGCCGCCGCGCGCTCCCGCCCGACTGTCGCCCTACTCGTACGCCGGCCGGCTCCTCACAAATTAGATTTCGAACTCATTTCGTGCAACAAGCTTTGCTTTTGTTTACATTTTCATACTATTCAATGCGAATCTTGTTCGGCAACGTGGCAGACGATCTTGAAGTGAGAATCGATGTGGGCAATTGCAATATCGAACTTTATTTTTGCAATTTTTTCCATCAATTTCAAGATCGGCACTTGTTCCAAATTTCGACCGCCGCTTGCGTCCGCCGACCGCGTCGCGCTCGCACAACGCTGGTCGGACTCTTTTTTGCAAACTTTTTCGCGGCGGCGCCAGCTCTTTCCGGTGTGAATGTGCGAATCAGTTTCGTGTGAGAAGCTTTACAAATTCCGCTTTCCGTAATGTTACTCGCGCACTTGCGAGATGACGAGGCATCTGCCAAGAGTTAAGTTCACCAGAGTTACACCCGCCAATTACCCGCCTTCGCTCGGTCGGTCGCTCGCATTGCAGACAGGCGCCTCGACGTCCGGAACGCATGCTGAAGCTGCCGGCGGCGGCCGCACGACGGCGGTCGTTGTCCTTGAAGCCGCCTCGACTCGCTTCCGCCCGACGCCGCCGCCGCCACGCGCTCCCGCCCGACTGTCGCCCTACTCGTACGCCGGCCGGCTCCTCACAAGTTAGATTTCGAACTCATTTCGTGCAACAAGCTTTGCTTTTGTCTACATTTTCATACTATTCAATGCGAATCTTGTTCGGCAACGTGGCAGACGATCTTGAAGTGAGAATCGATGTGGGCAATTGCAATATCGAACTTTATTTTTGCAATTTTTTCCATCAATTTCAAGATCGGCACTTGTTCCAAATTTCGACCGCCGCTTACGTCCGCCGACCGCGTCGCGCTCGCACAACGCTGGTCGGACTCTTTTTTGCAAACTTTTTCGCGGCGGCGCCAGCTCTTTCCGCTGTGAAAGTGCGAATCAGTTTCGTGTGAGAAGCTTTACAAATTCCGCTTTCCGTAATGTTACTCGCGCACTTGCGAGATGACGAGGCATCTGCCAAGAGTTAAGTTCACCAGAGTTACACCCGCCAATTACCCGCCTTCGCTCGGCCGGTCGCTCGCATTGCAGACAGGCGCCTCGACGTCCGGAACGCCTGCTGAAGCTGCCGGCGGCGGCCGCACGACGGCGGTCGTTGTCCTTGAAGCCGCCTCGGCTCGCTTCCGCCCGACGCCGCCGCCGCCGCGCGCTCCCGCCCGACTGTCGCCCTACTCGTACGCCGGCCGGCTCCTCACAAATTAGATTTCGAACTCATTTCGTGCAACAAGCTTTGCTTTTGTTTACATTTTCATACTATTCAATGCGAATCTTGTTCGGCAACGTGGCAGACGATCTTGAAGTGAGAATCGATGTGGGCAATTGCAATATCGAACTTTATTTTTGCAATTTTTTCCATCAATTTCAAGATCGGCACTTGTTCCAAATTTCGACCGCCGCTTGCGTCCGCCGACCGCGTCGCGCTCGCACAACGCTGGTCGGACTCTTTTTTGCAAACTTTTTCGCGGCGGCGCCAGCTCTTTCCGGTGTGAATGTGCGAATCAGTTTCGTGTGAGAAGCTTTACAAATTCCGCTTTCCGTAATGTTACTCGCGCACTTGCGAGATGACGAGGCATCTGCCAAGAGTTAAGTTCACCAGAGTTACACCCGCCAATTACCCGCCTTCGCTCGCATTGCAGACAGGCGCCTCGACGTCCGGAACGCATGCTGAAGCTGCCGGCGGCGGCCGCACGACGGCGGTCGTTGTCCTTGAAGCCGCCTCGACTCGCTTCCGCCCGACGCCGCCGCCGCCACGCGCTCCCGCCCGACTGTCGCCCTACTCGTACGCCGGCCGGCTCCTCACAAGTTAGATTTCGAACTCATTTCGTGCAACAAGCTTTGCTTTTGTCTACATTTTCATACTATTCAATGCGAATCTTGTTCGGCAACGTGGCAGACGATCTTGAAGTGAGAATCGATGTGGGCAATTGCAATATCGAACTTTATTTTTGCAATTTTTTCCATCAATTTCAAGATCGGCACTTGTTCCAAATTTCGACCGCCGCTTACGTCCGCCGACCGCGTCGCGCTCGCACAACGCTGGTCGGACTCTTTTTTGCAAACTTTTTCGCGGCGGCGCCAGCTCTTTCCGCTGTGAAAGTGCGAATCAGTTTCGTGTGAGAAGCTTTACAAATTCCGCTTTCCGTAATGTTACTCGCGCACTTGCGAGATGACGAGGCATCTGCCAAGAGTTAAGTTCACCAGAGTTACACCCGCCAATTACCCGCCTTCGCTCGGCCGGTCGCTCGCATTGCAGACAGGCGCCTCGACGTCCGGAACGCCTGCTGAAGCTGCCGGCGGCGGCCGCACGACGGCGGTCGTTGTCCTTGAAGCCGCCTCGGCTCGCTTCCGCCCGACGCCGCCGCCGCCACGCGCTCCCGCCCGACTGTCGCCCTACTCGTACGCCGGCCGGCTCCTCACAAGTTAGATTTCGAACTCATTTCGTGCAACAAGCTTTGCTTTTGTCTACATTTTCATACTATTCAATGCGAATCTTGTTCGGCAACGTCGCAGACGATCTTGAAGTGAGAATCGATGTGGGCAATTGCAATATCGAACTTTATTTTTGCAATTTTTTCCATCAATTTCAAGATCGGAACTTGTTCCAAATTTCGACCGCCGCTTACGTCCGCCGACCGCGTCGCGCTCGCACAACGCTGGTCGGACTCTTTCTTGCAAACTTTTTCGCGGCGGCGCCAGCTCTTTCCGCTGTGAAAGTGCGAATCAGTTTCGTGTGAGAAGCTTTACAAATTCCGCTTTCCGTAATGTTACTCGCGCACTTGCGAGATGACGAGGCATCTGCCAAGAGTTAAGTTCACCAGAGTTACACCCGCCAATTACCCGCCTTCGCTCGGCCGGTCGCTCGCATTGCAGACAGGCGCCTCGACGTCCGGAACGCCTGCTGAAGCTGCCGGCGGCGGCCGCACGACGGCGGTCGTTGTCCTTGAAGCCGCCTCGGCTCGCTTCCGCCCGACGCCGCCGCCGCCGCGCGCTCCCGCCCGACTGTCGCCCTACTCGTACGCCGGCCGGCTCCTCACAAGTTAGATTTCGAACTCATTTCGTGCAACAAGCTTTGCTTTTGTTTACATTTTCATACTATTCAATGCGAATCTTGTTCGGCAACGTGGCAGACGATCTTGAAGTCAGAATCGATGTGGGCAATTGCAATATCGAACTTTATTTTTGCAATTTTTTCCATCAATTTCAAGATCGGCACTTGTTCCAAATTTCGACCGCCGCTTGCGTCCGCCGACCGCGTCGCGCTCGCACAACGCTGGTCGGACTCTTTTTTGCAAACTTTTTCGCGGCGGCGCCAGCTCTTTCCGCTGTGAATGTGCGAATCAGTTTCGTGTGAGAAGCTTTACAAATTCCGCTTTCCGTAATGTTACTCGCGCACTTGCGAGATGACGAGGCATCTGCCAAGAGTTAAGTTCACCAGAGTTACACCCGCCAATTACCCGCCTTCGCTCGGTCGGTCGCTCGCATTGCAGACAGGCGCCTCGACGTCCGGCACGCATGCTGAAGCTGCCGGCGGCGGCCGCACGACGGCGGTCGTTGTCCTTGAAGCCGCCTCGGCTCGCTTCCGCCCGACGCCGCCGCCGCGCGCTCCCGCCCGACTGTCGCCCTACTCGTACGCCGGCCGGCTCCTCACAAGTTAGATTTCGAACACATTTCGTGCAACAAGCTTTGCTTTTGTCTACATTTTCATACTATTCAATGCGAATCTTGTTCGGCAACGTGGCAGACGATCTTGAAGTGAGAATCGATGTGGGCAATTGCAATATCGAACTTTATTTTTGCAATTTTTTCCATCAATTTCAAGATCGGCACTTGTTCCAAATTTCGACCGCCGCTTACGTCCGCCGACCGCGTCGCGCTCGCACAACGCTGGTCGGACTCTTTTTTGCAAACTTTTTCGCGGCGGCGCCAGCTCTTTCCGCTGTGAAAGTGCGAATCAGTTTCGTGTGAGAAGCTTTACAAATTCCGCTTTCCGTAATGTTACTCGCGCACTTGCTAGATGACGAGGCATCTGCCAAGAGTTAAGTTCACCAGAGTTACACCCGCCAATTACCCGCCTTCGCTCGGTCGGTCGCTCGCATTGCAGACAGGCGCCTCGACGTCCGGAACGCCTGCTGAAGCTGACGGCGGCGGCCGCACGACCGCGGTCGTTGTCCTTGAAGCCGCCTCGGCTCGCTTCCGCCCGACGCCGCCGCCGCCGCGCGCTCCCGCCCGACTGTCGCCCTACTCGCACGCCGGCCGGCTCCTCACAAGTTAGATTTCGAACTCATTTCGTGCAACAAGCTTTGCTTTTGTCTACATTTTCATACTATTCAATGCGAATCTTGTTCGGCAACGTGGCAGACGATCTTGAAGTGAGAATCGATGTGGGCAATTGCAATATCGAACTTTATTTTTGCAATATTTTCCATAAATTTCAAGATCGGCACTTGTTCCAAATTTCGACCGCCGCTTACGTCCGCCGACCGCGTCGCGCTCGCACAACGCTGGTCGGACACTTTTTTGCAAACTTTTTCGCGGCGGCGCCAGCTCTTTCCGCTGTGAATGTGCGAATCAGTTTCGTGTGAGAAGCTTTACAAATTCCGCTTTCCGTAATGTTACTCGCGCACTTGCGAGATGACGAGGCATCTGCCAAGAGTTAAGTTCACCAGAGTTACACCCGCCAATTACCCGCCTTCGCTCGGTCGGTCGCTCGCATTGCAGACAGGCGCCTCGACGTCCGGCACGCATGCTGAAGCTGCCGGCGGTGGCCGCACGACGGCGGTCGTTGTCCTTGAAGCCGCCTCGGCTCGCTTCCGCCCGACGCCGCCGCCGCGCGCTCCCGCCCGACTGTCGCCCTACTCGTACGCCGGCCGGCTCCTCACAAGTTAGATTTCGAACTCATTTCGTGCAACAAGCTTTGCTTTTGTCTACATTTTCATACTATTCAATGCGAATCTTGTTCGGCAACGTGGCAGACGATCTTGAAGTGAGAATCGATGTGGGCAATTGCAATATCGAACTTTATTTTTGCAATTTTTTCCATCAATTTCAAGATCGGCACTTGTTCCAAATTTCGACCGCCGCTTACGTCCGCCGACCGCGTCGCGCTCGCACAACGCTGGTCGGACTCTTTTTTGCAAACTTTTTCGCGGCGGCGCCAGCTCTTTCCGCTGTGAAAGTGCGAATCAGTTTCGTGTGAGAAGCTTTACAAATTCCGCTTTCCGTAATGTTACTCGCGCACTTGCTAGATGACGAGGCATCTGCCAAGAGTTAAGTTCACCAGAGTTACACCCGCCAATTACCCGCCTTCGCTCGGTCGGTCGCTCGCATTGCAGACAGGCGCCTCGACGTCCGGAACGCCTGCTGAAGCTGACGGCGGCGGCCGCACGACCGCGGTCGTTGTCCTTGAAGCCGCCTCGGCTCGCTTCCGCCCGACGCCGCCGCCGCCGCGCGCTCCCGCCCGACTGTCGCCCTACTCGCACGCCGGCCGGCTCCTCACAAGTTAGATTTCGAACTCATTTCGTGCAACAAGCTTTGCTTTTGTCTACATTTTCATACTATTCAATGCGAATCTTGTTCGGCAACGTGGCAGACGATCTTGAAGTGAGAATCGATGTGGGCAATTGCAATATCGAACTTTATTTTTGCAATATTTTCCATAAATTTCAAGATCGGCACTTGTTCCAAATTTCGACCGCCGCTTACGTCCGCCGACCGCGTCGCGCTCGCACAACGCTGGTCGGACACTTTTTTGCAAACTTTTTCGCGGCGGCGCCAGCTCTTTCCGCTGTGAATGTGCGAATCAGTTTCGTGTGAGAAGCTTTACAAATTCCGCTTTCCGTAATGTTACTCGCGCACTTGCGAGATGACGAGGCATCTGCCAAGAGTTAAGTTCACCAGAGTTACACCCGCCAATTACCCGCCTTCGCTCGGTCGGTCGCTCGCATTGCAGACAGGCGCCTCGACGTCCGGAACGCCTGCTGAAGCTGCCGGCGGCGGCCGCACGACGGCGGTCGTTGTCCTTGAAGCCGCCTCGGCTCGCTTCCGCCCGACGCCGCCGCCGCCGCGCGCTCCCGCCCGACTGTCGCCCTACTCGCACGCCGGCCGGCTCCTCACAAGTTAGATTTCGAACTCATTTCGTGCAACAAGCTTTGCTTTTGTCTACATTTTCATACTATTCAATGCGAATCTTGTTCGGCAACGTGGCAGACGATCTTGAAGTGAGAATCGATGTGGGCAATTGCAATATCGAACTTTATTTTTGCAATATTTTCCATCAATTTCAAGATCGGCACTTGTTCCAAATTTCGACCGCCGCTTACGTCCGCCGACCGCGTCGCGCTCGCACAACGCTGGTCGGACACTTTTTTGCAAACTTTTTCGCGGCGGCGCCAGCTCTTTCCGCTGTGAAAGTGCGAATCAGTTTCGTGTGAGAAGCTTTACAAATTCCGCTTTCCGTAATGTTACTCGCGCACTTGCTAGATGACGAGGCATCTGCCAAGAGTTAAGTTCACCAGAGTTACACCCGCCAATTACCCGCCTTCGCTCGGTCGGTCGCTCGCATTGCAGACAGGCGCCTCGACGTCCGGAACGCCTGCTGAAGCTGACGGCGGCGGCCGCACGACCGCGGTCGTTGTCCTTGAAGCCGCCTCGGCTCGCTTCCGCCCGACGCCGCCGCCGCCGCGCGCTCCCGCCCGACTGTCGCCCTACTCGCACGCCGGCCGGCTCCTCACAAGTTAGATTTCGAACTCATTTCGTGCAACAAGCTTTGCTTTTGTCTACATTTTCATATTATTCAATGCGAATCTTGTTCGGCAACGTGGCAGACGATCTTGAAGTGAGAATCGATGTGGGCAATTGCAATATCGAACTTTATTTTTGCAATATTTTCCATAAATTTCAAGATCGGCACTTGTTCCAAATTTCGACCGCCGCTTACGTCCGCCGACCGCGTCGCGCTCGCACAACGCTGGTCGGACACTTTTTTGCAAACTTTTTCGCGGCGGCGCCAGCTCTTTCCGCTGTGAATGTGCGAATCAGTTTCGTGTGAGAAGCTTTACAAATTCCGCTTTCCGTAATGTTACTCGCGCACTTGCGAGATGACGAGGCATCTGCCAAGAGTTAAGTTCACCAGAGTTACACCCGCCAATTACCCGCCTTCGCTCGGTCGGTCGCTCGCATTGCAGACAGGCGCCTCGACGTCCGGCACGCATGCTGAAGCTGCCGGCGGCGGCCGCACGACGGCGGTCGTTGTCCTTGAAGCCGCCTCGGCTCGCTTCCGCCCGACGCCGCCGCCGCGCGCTCCCGCCCGACTGTCGCCCTACTCGTACGCCGGCCGGCTCCTCACAAGTTAGATTTCGAACTCATTTCGTGCAACAAGCTTTGCTTTTGTCTACATTTTCATACTATTCAATGCGAATCTTGTTCGGCAACGTGGCAGACGATCTTGAAGTGAGAATCGATGTGGGCAATTGCAATATCGAACTTTATTTTTGCAATTTTTTCCATCAATTTCAAGATCGGCACTTGTTCCAAATTTCGACCGCCGCTTACGTCCGCCGACCGCGTCGCGCTCGCACAACGCTGGTCGGACTCTTTTTTGCAAACTTTTTCGCGGCGGCGCCAGCTCTTTCCGCTGTGAAAGTGCGAATCAGTTTCGTGTGAGAAGCTTTACAAATTCCGCTTTCCGTAATGTTACTCGCGCACTTGCTAGATGACGAGGCATCTGCCAAGAGTTAAGTTCACCAGAGTTACACCCGCCAATTACCCGCCTTCGCTCGGTCGGTCGCTCGCATTGCAGACAGGCGCCTCGACGTCCGGAACGCCTGCTGAAGCTGACGGCGGCGGCCGCACGACCGCGGTCGTTGTCCTTGAAGCCGCCTCGGCTCGCTTCCGCCCGACGCCGCCGCCGCCGCGCGCTCCCGCCCGACTGTCGCCCTACTCGCACGCCGGCCGGCTCCTCACAAGTTAGATTTCGAACTCATTTCGTGCAACAAGCTTTGCTTTTGTCTACATTTTCATACTATTCAATGCGAATCTTGTTCGGCAACGTGGCAGACGATCTTGAAGTGAGAATCGATGTGGGCAATTGCAATATCGAACTTTATTTTTGCAATATTTTCCATAAATTTCAAGATCGGCACTTGTTCCAAATTTCGACCGCCGCTTACGTCCGCCGACCGCGTCGCGCTCGCACAACGCTGGTCGGACACTTTTTTGCAAACTTTTTCGCGGCGGCGCCAGCTCTTTCCGCTGTGAATGTGCGAATCAGTTTCGTGTGAGAAGCTTTACAAATTCCGCTTTCCGTAATGTTACTCGCGCACTTGCGAGATGACGAGGCATCTGCCAAGAGTTAAGTTCACCAGAGTTACACCCGCCAATTACCCGCCTTCGCTCGGTCGGTCGCTCGCATTGCAGACAGGCGCCTCGACGTCCGGAACGCCTGCTGAAGCTGCCGGCGGCGGCCGCACGACGGCGGTCGTTGTCCTTGAAGCCGCCTCGGCTCGCTTCCGCCCGACGCCGCCGCCGCCGCGCGCTCCCGCCCGACTGTCGCCCTACTCGCACGCCGGCCGGCTCCTCACAAGTTAGATTTCGAACTCATTTCGTGCAACAAGCTTTGCTTTTGTCTACATTTTCATACTATTCAATGCGAATCTTGTTCGGCAACGTGGCAGACGATCTTGAAGTGAGAATCGATGTGGGCAATTGCAATATCGAACTTTATTTTTGCAATATTTTCCATCAATTTCAAGATCGGCACTTGTTCCAAATTTCGACCGCCGCTTACGTCCGCCGACCGCGTCGCGCTCGCACAACGCTGGTCGGACACTTTTTTGCAAACTTTTTCGCGGCGGCGCCAGCTCTTTCCGCTGTGAAAGTGCGAATCAGTTTCGTGTGAGAAGCTTTACAAATTCCGCTTTCCGTAATGTTACTCGCGCACTTGCTAGATGACGAGGCATCTGCCAAGAGTTAAGTTCACCAGAGTTACACCCGCCAATTACCCGCCTTCGCTCGGTCGGTCGCTCGCATTGCAGACAGGCGCCTCGACGTCCGGAACGCCTGCTGAAGCTGACGGCGGCGGCCGCACGACCGCGGTCGTTGTCCTTGAAGCCGCCTCGGCTCGCTTCCGCCCGACGCCGCCGCCGCCGCGCGCTCCCGCCCGACTGTCGCCCTACTCGCACGCCGGCCGGCTCCTCACAAGTTAGATTTCGAACTCATTTCGTGCAACAAGCTTTGCTTTTGTCTACATTTTCATACTATTCAATGCGAATCTTGTTCGGCAACGTGGCAGACGATCTTGAAGTGAGAATCGATGTGGGCAATTGCAATATCGAACTTTATTTTTGCAATATTTTCCATAAATTTCAAGATCGGCACTTGTTCCAAATTTCGACCGCCGCTTACGTCCGCCGACCGCGTCGCGCTCGCACAACGCTGGTCGGACACTTTTTTGCAAACTTTTTCGCGGCGGCGCCAGCTCTTTCCGCTGTGAATGTGCGAATCAGTTTCGTGTGAGAAGCTTTACAAATTCCGCTTTCCGTAATGTTACTCGCGCACTTGCGAGATGACGAGGCATCTGCCAAGAGTTAAGTTCACCAGAGTTACACCCGCCAATTACCCGCCTTCGCTCGGTCGGTCGCTCGCATTGCAGACAGGCGCCTCGACGTCCGGCACGCATGCTGAAGCTGCCGGCGGCGGCCGCACGACGGCGGTCGTTGTCCTTGAAGCCGCCTCGGCTCGCTTCCGCCCGACGCCGCCGCCGCGCGCTCCCGCCCGACTGTCGCCCTACTCGTACGCCGGCCGGCTCCTCACAAGTTAGATTTCGAACTCATTTCGTGCAACAAGCTTTGCTTTTGTCTACATTTTCATACTATTCAATGCGAATCTTGTTCGGCAACGTGGCAGACGATCTTGAAGTGAGAATCGATGTGGGCAATTGCAATATCGAACTTTATTTTTGCAATTTTTTCCATCAATTTCAAGATCGGCACTTGTTCCAAATTTCGACCGCCGCTTACGTCCGCCGACCGCGTCGCGCTCGCACAACGCTGGTCGGACTCTTTTTTGCAAACTTTTTCGCGGCGGCGCCAGCTCTTTCCGCTGTGAAAGTGCGAATCAGTTTCGTGTGAGAAGCTTTACAAATTCCGCTTTCCGTAATGTTACTCGCGCACTTGCTAGATGACGAGGCATCTGCCAAGAGTTAAGTTCACCAGAGTTACACCCGCCAATTACCCGCCTTCGCTCGGTCGGTCGCTCGCATTGCAGACAGGCGCCTCGACGTCCGGAACGCCTGCTGAAGCTGACGGCGGCGGCCGCACGACCGCGGTCGTTGTCCTTGAAGCCGCCTCGGCTCGCTTCCGCCCGACGCCGCCGCCGCCGCGCGCTCCCGCCCGACTGTCGCCCTACTCGCACGCCGGCCGGCTCCTCACAAGTTAGATTTCGAACTCATTTCGTGCAACAAGCTTTGCTTTTGTCTACATTTTCATACTATTCAATGCGAATCTTGTTCGGCAACGTGGCAGACGATCTTGAAGTGAGAATCGATGTGGGCAATTGCAATATCGAACTTTATTTTTGCAATATTTTCCATAAATTTCAAGATCGGCACTTGTTCCAAATTTCGACCGCCGCTTACGTCCGCCGACCGCGTCGCGCTCGCACAACGCTGGTCGGACACTTTTTTGCAAACTTTTTCGCGGCGGCGCCAGCTCTTTCCGCTGTGAATGTGCGAATCAGTTTCGTGTGAGAAGCTTTACAAATTCCGCTTTCCGTAATGTTACTCGCGCACTTGCGAGATGACGAGGCATCTGCCAAGAGTTAAGTTCACCAGAGTTACACCCGCCAATTACCCGCCTTCGCTCGGTCGGTCGCTCGCATTGCAGACAGGCGCCTCGACGTCCGGAACGCCTGCTGAAGCTGCCGGCGGCGGCCGCACGACGGCGGTCGTTGTCCTTGAAGCCGCCTCGGCTCGCTTCCGCCCGACGCCGCCGCCGCCGCGCGCTCCCGCCCGACTGTCGCCCTACTCGCACGCCGGCCGGCTCCTCACAAGTTAGATTTCGAACTCATTTCGTGCAACAAGCTTTGCTTTTGTCTACATTTTCATACTATTCAATGCGAATCTTGTTCGGCAACGTGGCAGACGATCTTGAAGTGAGAATCGATGTGGGCAATTGCAATATCGAACTTTATTTTTGCAATATTTTCCATCAATTTCAAGATCGGCACTTGTTCCAAATTTCGACCGCCGCTTACGTCCGCCGACCGCGTCGCGCTCGCACAACGCTGGTCGGACACTTTTTTGCAAACTTTTTCGCGGCGGCGCCAGCTCTTTCCGCTGTGAATGTGCGAATCAGTTTCGTGTGAGAAGCTTTACAATTTCCGCTTTACGTAATGTTACTCGCGCACTTGCGAGATGACGAGGCATCTGCCAAGAGTTAAGTTCACCAGAGTTACACCCGCCAATTACCCGCCTTCGCTCGGCCGGTCGCTCGCATTGCAGACAGGCGCCTCGACGTCCGGAACGCCTGCTGAAGCTGCCGGCGGCGGCCGCACGACGGCGGTCGTTGTCCTTGAAGCCGCCTCGGCTCGCTTCCGCCCGACGCCGCCGCCGCCGCGCGCTCCCGCCCGACGCCGCCGCCGCCGCGCGCTCCCGCCCGACTGTCGCCCTACTCGCACGCCGGCCGGCTCCTCACAAGTTAGATTTCGAACTCATTTCGTGCAACAAGCTTTGCTTTTGTCTACATTTTCATACTATTCAATGCGAATCTTGTTCGGCAACGTGGCAGACGATCTTGAAGTGAGAATCGATGTGGGCAATTGCAATATCGAACTTTATTTTTGCAATATTTTCCATAAATTTCAAGATCGGCACTTGTTCCAAATTTCGACCGCCGCTTACGTCCGCCGACCGCGTCGCGCTCGCACAACGCTGGTCGGACACTTTTTTGCAAACTTTTTCGCGGCGGCGCCAGCTTTTTCCGCTGTGAAAGTGCGAATCAGTTTCGTGTGAGAAGCTTTACAAATTCCGCTTTCCGTAATGTTACTCGCGCACTTGCGAGATGACGAGGCATCTGCCAAGAGTTAAGTTCACCAGAGTTACACCCGCCAATTACCCGCCTTCGCTCGGTCGGTCGCTCGCATTGCAGACAGGCGCCTCGACGTCCGGAACGCCTGCTGAAGCTGCCGGCGGCGGCCGCACGACGGCGGTCGTTGTCCTTGAAGCCGCCTCGGCTCGCTTCCGCCCGACGCCGCCGCCGCCGCGCGCTCCCGCCCGACTGTCGCCCTACTCGCACGCCGGCCGGCTCCTCACAAGTTAGATTTCGAACTCATTTCGTGCAACAAGCTTTGCTTTTGTCTACATTTTCATACTATTCAATGCGAATCTTGTTCGGCAACGTGGCAGACGATCTTGAAGTGAGAATCGATGTGGGCAATTGCAATATCGAACTTTATTTTTGCAATATTTTCCATCAATTTCAAGATCGGCACTTGTTCCAAATTTCGACCGCCGCTTACGTCCGCCGACCGCGTCGCGCTCGCACAACGCTGGTCGGACACTTTTTTGCAAACTTTTTCGCGGCGGCGCCAGCTCTTTCCGCTGTCAATGTGCGAATCAGTTTCGTGTGAGAAGCTTTACAATTTCCGCTTTACGTAATGTTACTCGCGCACTTGCGAGATGACGAGGCATCTGCCAAGAGTTAAGTTCACCAGAGTTACACCCGCCAATTACCCGCCTTCGCTCGGCCGGTCGCTCGCATTGCAGACAGGCGCCTCGACGTCCGGAACGCCTGCTGAAGCTGCCGGCGGCGGCCGCACGACGGCGGTCGTTGTCCTTGAAGCCGCCTCGGCTCGCTTCCGCCCGACGCCGCCGCCGCCGCGCGCTCCCGCCCGACGCCGCCGCCGCCGCGCGCTCCCGCCCGACTGTCGCCCTACTCGCACGCCGGCCGGCTCCTCACAAGTTAGATTTCGAACTCATTTCGTGCAACAAGCTTTGCTTTTGTCTACATTTTCATACTATTCAATGCGAATCTTGTTCGGCAACGTGGCAGACGATCTTGAAGTGAGAATCGATGTGGGCAATTGCAATATCGAACTTTATTTTTGCAATATTTTCCATAAATTTCAAGATCGGCACTTGTTCCAAATTTCGACCGCCGCTTACGTCCGCCGACCGCGTCGCGCTCGCACAACGCTGGTCGGACACTTTTTTGCAAACTTTTTCGCGGCGGCGCCAGCTTTTTCCGCTGTGAAAGTGCGAATCAGTTTCGTGTGAGAAGCTTTACAAATTCCGCTTTCCGTAATGTTACTCGCGCACTTGCGAGATGACGAGGCATCTGCCAAGAGTTAAGTTCACCAGAGTTACACCCGCCAATTACCCGCCTTCGCTCGGTCGGTCGCTCGCATTGCAGACAGGCGCCTCGACGTCCGGAACGCCTGCTGAAGCTGCCGGCGGCGGCCGCACGACGGCGGTCGTTGTCCTTGAAGCCGCCTCGGCTCGCTTCCGCCCGACGCCGCCGCCGCCGCGCGCTCCCGCCCGACTGTCGCCCTACTCGCACGCCGGCCGGCTCCTCACAAGTTAGATTTCGAACTCATTTCGTGCAACAAGCTTTGCTTTTGTCTACATTTTCATACTATTCAATGCGAATCTTGTTCGGCAACGTGGCAGACGATCTTGAAGTGAGAATCGATGTGGGCAATTGCAATATCGAACTTTATTTTTGCAATATTTTCCATCAATTTCAAGATCGGCACTTGTTCCAAATTTCGACCGCCGCTTACGTCCGCCGACCGCGTCGCGCTCGCACAACGCTGGTCGGACACTTTTTTGCAAACTTTTTCGCGGCGGCGCCAGCTCTTTCCGCTGTCAATGTGCGAATCAGTTTCGTGTGAGAAGCTTTACAATTTCCGCTTTACGTAATGTTACTCGCGCACTTGCGAGATGACGAGGCATCTGCCAAGAGTTAAGTTCACCAGAGTTACACCCGCCAATTACCCGCCTTCGCTCGGCCGGTCGCTCGCATTGCAGACAGGCGCCTCGACGTCCGGAACGCCTGCTGAAGCTGCCGGCGGCGGCCGCACGACGGCGGTCGTTGTCCTTGAAGCCGCCTCGGCTCGCTTCCGCCCGACGCCGCCGCCGCCGCGCGCTCCCGCCCGACGCCGCCGCCGCCGCGCGCTCCCGCCCGACTGTCGCCCTACTCGCACGCCGGCCGGCTCCTCACAAGTTAGATTTCGAACTCATTTCGTGCAACAAGCTTTGCTTTTGTCTACATTTTCATACTATTCAATGCGAATCTTGTTCGGCAACGTGGCAGACGATCTTGAAGTGAGAATCGATGTGGGCAATTGCAATATCGAACTTTATTTTTGCAATATTTTCCATAAATTTCAAGATCGGCACTTGTTCCAAATTTCGACCGCCGCTTACGTCCGCCGACCGCGTCGCGCTCGCACAACGCTGGTCGGACACTTTTTTGCAAACTTTTTCGCGGCGGCGCCAGCTTTTTCCGCTGTGAAAGTGCGAATCAGTTTCGTGTGAGAAGCTTTACAAATTCCGCTTTCCGTAATGTTACTCGCGCACTTGCGAGATGACGAGGCATCTGCCAAGAGTTAAGTTCACCAGAGTTACACCCGCCAATTACCCGCCTTCGCTCGGTCGGTCGCTCGCATTGCAGACAGGCGCCTCGACGTCCGGAACGCCTGCTGAAGCTGCCGGCGGCGGCCGCACGACGGCGGTCGTTGTCCTTGAAGCCGCCTCGGCTCGCTTCCGCCCGACGCCGCCGCCGCCGCGCGCTCCCGCCCGACTGTCGCCCTACTCGCACGCCGGCCGGCTCCTCACAAGTTAGATTTCGAACTCATTTCGTGCAACAAGCTTTGCTTTTGTCTACATTTTCATACTATTCAATGCGAATCTTGTTCGGCAACGTGGCAGACGATCTTGAAGTGAGAATCGATGTGGGCAATTGCAATATCGAACTTTATTTTTGCAATATTTTCCATCAATTTCAAGATCGGCACTTGTTCCAAATTTCGACCGCCGCTTACGTCCGCCGACCGCGTCGCGCTCGCACAACGCTGGTCGGACACTTTTTTGCAAACTTTTTCGCGGCGGCGCCAGCTCTTTCCGCTGTCAATGTGCGAATCAGTTTCGTGTGAGAAGCTTTACAATTTCCGCTTTACGTAATGTTACTCGCGCACTTGCGAGATGACGAGGCATCTGCCAAGAGTTAAGTTCACCAGAGTTACACCCGCCAATTACCCGCCTTCGCTCGGTCGGTCGCTCGCATTGCAGACAGGCGCCTCGACGTCCGGAACGCCTGCTGAAGCTGACGGCGGCGGCCGCACGACCGCGGTCGTTGTCCTTGAAGCCGCCTCGGCTCGCTTCCGCCCGACGCCGCCGCCGCCGCGCGCTCCCGCCCGACTGTCGCCCTACTCGCACGCCGGCCGGCTCCTCACAAGTTAGATTTCGAACTCATTTCGTGCAACAAGCTTTGCTTTTGTCTACATTTTCATACTATTCAATGCGAATCTTGTTCGGCAACGTGGCAGACGATCTTGAAGTGAGAATCGATGTGGGCAATTGCAATATCGAACTTTATTTTTGCAATATTTTCCATAAATTTCAAGATCGGCACTTGTTCCAAATTTCGACCGCCGCTTACGTCCGCCGACCGCGTCGCGCTCGCACAACGCTGGTCGGACACTTTTTTGCAAACTTTTTCGCGGCGGCGCCAGCTCTTTCCGCTGTGAATGTGCGAATCAGTTTCGTGTGAGAAGCTTTACAAATTCCGCTTTCCGTAATGTTACTCGCGCACTTGCGAGATGACGAGGCATCTGCCAAGAGTTAAGTTCACCAGAGTTACACCCGCCAATTACCCGCCTTCGCTCGGTCGGTCGCTCGCATTGCAGACAGGCGCCTCGACGTCCGGAACGCCTGCTGAAGCTGCCGGCGGCGGCCGCACGACGGCGGTCGTTGTCCTTGAAGCCGCCTCGGCTCGCTTCCGCCCGACGCCGCCGCCGCCGCGCGCTCCCGCCCGACTGTCGCCCTACTCGCACGCCGGCCGGCTCCTCACAAGTTAGATTTCGAACTCATTTCGTGCAACAAGCTTTGCTTTTGTCTACATTTTCATACTATTCAATGCGAATCTTGTTCGGCAACGTGGCAGACGATCTTGAAGTGAGAATCGATGTGGGCAATTGCAATATCGAACTTTATTTTTGCAATATTTTCCATCAATTTCAAGATCGGCACTTGTTCCAAATTTCGACCGCCGCTTACGTCCGCCGACCGCGTCGCGCTCGCACAACGCTGGTCGGACACTTTTTTGCAAACTTTTTCGCGGCGGCGCCAGCTCTTTCCGCTGTGAATGTGCGAATCAGTTTCGTGTGAGAAGCTTTACAATTTCCGCTTTACGTAATGTTACTCGCGCACTTGCGAGATGACGAGGCATCTGCCAAGAGTTAAGTTCACCAGAGTTACACCCGCCAATTACCCGCCTTCGCTCGGCCGGTCGCTCGCATTGCAGACAGGCGCCTCGACGTCCGGAACGCCTGCTGAAGCTGCCGGCGGCGGCCGCACGACGGCGGTCGTTGTCCTTGAAGCCGCCTCGGCTCGCTTCCGCCCGACGCCGCCGCCGCCGCGCGCTCCCGCCCGACGCCGCCGCCGCCGCGCGCTCCAGCCCGACTGTCGCCCTACTCGCACGCCGGCCGGCTCCTCACAAGTTAGATTTCGAACTCATTTCGTGCAACAAGCTTTGCTTTTGTCTACATTTTCATACTATTCAATGCGAATCTTGTTCGGCAACGTGGCAGACGATCTTGAAGTGAGAATCGATGTGGGCAATTGCAATATCGAACTTTATTTTTGCAATATTTTCCATAAATTTCAAGATCGGCACTTGTTCCAAATTTCGACCGCCGCTTACGTCCGCCGACCGCGTCGCGCTCGCACAACGCTGGTCGGACACTTTTTTGCAAACTTTTTCGCGGCGGCGCCAGCTTTTTCCGCTGTGAAAGTGCGAATCAGTTTCGTGTGAGAAGCTTTACAAATTCCGCTTTCCGTAATGTTACTCGCGCACTTGCGAGATGACGAGGCATCTGCCAAGAGTTAAGTTCACCAGAGTTACACCCGCCAATTACCCGCCTTCGCTCGGTCGGTCGCTCGCATTGCAGACAGGCGCCTCGACGTCCGGAACGCCTTCTGAAGCTGCCGGCGGCGGCCGCACGACGGCGGTCGTTGTCCTTGAAGCCGCCTCGGCTCGCTTCCGCCCGACGCCGCCGCCGCCGCGCGCTCCCGCCCGACTGTCGCCCTACTCGCACGCCGGCCGGCTCCTCACAAGTTAGATTTCGAACTCATTTCGTGCAACAAGCTTTGCTTTTGTCTACATTTTCATACTATTCAATGCGAATCTTGTTCGGCAACGTGGCAGACGATCTTGAAGTGAGAATCGATGTGGGCAATTGCAATATCGAACTTTATTTTTGCAATATTTTCCATCAATTTCAAGATCGGCACTTGTTCCAAATTTCGACCGCCGCTTACGTCCGCCGACCGCGTCGCGCTCGCACAACGCTGGTCGGACACTTTTTTGCAAACTTTTTCGCGGCGGCGCCAGCTCTTTCCGCTGTCAATGTGCGAATCAGTTTCGTGTGAGAAGCTTTACAATTTCCGCTTTACGTAATGTTACTCGCGCACTTGCGAGATGACGAGGCATCTGCCAAGAGTTAAGTTCACCAGAATTACACCCGCCAATTACCCGCCTTCGCTCGGCCGGTCGCTCGCATTGCAGACAGGCGCCTCGACGTCCGGAACGCCTGCTGAAGCTGCCGGCGGCGGCCGCACGACGGCGGTCGTTGTCCTTGAAGCCGCCTCGGCTCGCTTCCGCCCGACGCCGCCGCCGCCGCGCGCTCCCGCCCGACTGTCGCCCTACTCGTACGCCGGCCGGCTCCTCACAAGTTAGATTTCGAACTCATTTCGTGCAACAAGCTTTGCTTTTGTTTACATTTTCATACTATTCAATGCGAATCTTGTTCGGCAACGTGGCAGACGATCTTGAAGTGAGAATCGATGTGGGCAATTGCAATATCGAACTTTATTTTTGCAATATTTTCCATAAATTTCAAGATCGGCACTTGTTCCAAATTTCGACCGCCGCTTGCGTCCGCCGACCGCGTCGCGCTCGCACAACGCTGGTCGGACTCTTTTTTGCAAACTTTTTCGCGGCGGCGCCAGCTCTTTCCGCTGTGAATGTGCGAATCAGTTTCGTGTGAGAAGCTTTACAAATTCCGCTTTCCGTAATGTTACTCGCGCACTTGCGAGATGACGAGGCATCTGCCAAGAGTTAAGTTCACCAGAGTTACACCCGCCAATTACCCGCCTTCGCTCGGTCGGTCGCTCGCATTGCAGACAGGCGCCTCGACGTCCGGCACGCATGCTGAAGCTGCCGGCGGCGGCCGCACGACGGCGGTCGTTGTCCTTGAAGCCGCCTCGGCTCGCTTCCGCCCGACGCCGCCGCCGCGCGCTCCCGCCCGACTGTCGCCCTACTCGTACGCCGGCCGGCTCCTCACAAGTTAGATTTCGAACTCATTTCGTGCAACAAGCTTTGCTTTTGTCTACATTTTCATACTATTCAATGCGAATCTTGTTCGGCAACGTGGCAGACGATCTTGAAGTGAGAATCGATGTGGGCAATTGCAATATCGAACTTTATTTTTGCAATTTTTTCCATCAATTTCAAGATCGGCACTTGTTCCAAATTTCGACCGCCGCTTACGTCCGCCGACCGCGTTGCGCTCGCACAACGCTGGTCGGACTCTTTTTTGCAAACTTTTTCGCGGCGGCGCCAGCTCTTTCCGCTGTGAAAGTGCGAATCAGTTTCGTGTGAGAAGCTTTACAAATTCCGCTTTCCGTAATGTTACTCGCGCACTTGCTAGATGACGAGGCATCTGCCAAGAGTTAAGTTCACCAGAGTTACACCCGCCAATTACCCGCCTTCGCTCGGTCGGTCGCTCGCATTGCAGACAGGCGCCTCGACGTCCGGAACGCCTGCTGAAGCTGACGGCGGCGGCCGCACGACCGCGGTCGTTGTCCTTGAAGCCGCCTCGGCTCGCTTCCGCCCGACGCCGCCGCCGCCGCGCGCTCCCGCCCGACTGTCGCCCTACTCGCACGCCGGCCGGCTCCTCACAAGTTAGATTTCGAACTCATTTCGTGCAACAAGCTTTGCTTTTGTCTACATTTTCATACTATTCAATGCGAATCTTGTTCGGCAACGTGGCAGACGATCTTGAAGTGAGAATCGATGTGGGCAATTGCAATATCGAACTTTATTTTTGCAATATTTTCCATAAATTTCAAGATCGGCACTTGTTCCAAATTTCGACCGCCGCTTACGTCCGCCGACCGCGTCGCGCTCGCACAACGCTGGTCGGACACTTTTTTGCAAACTTTTTCGCGGCGGCGCCAGCTCTTTCCGCTGTGAAAGTGCGAATCAGTTTCGTGTGAGAAGCTTTACAAATTCCGCTTTCCGTAATGTTACTCGCGCACTTGCGAGATGACGAGGCATCTGCCAAGAGTTAAGTTCACCAGAGTTACACCCGCCAATTACCCGCCTTCGCTCGGTCGGTCGCTCGCATTGCAGACAGGCGCCTCGACGTCCGGAACGCCTGCTGAAGCTGCCGGCGGCGGCCGCACGACGGCGGTCGTTGTCCTTGAAGCCGCCTCGGCTCGCTTCCGCCCGACGCCGCCGCCGCCGCGCGCTCCCGCCCGACTGTCGCCCTACTCGCACGCCGGCCGGCTCCTCACAAGTTAGATTTCGAACTCATTTCGTGCAACAAGCTTTGCTTTTGTCTACATTTTCATACTATTCAATGCGAATCTTGTTCGGCAACGTGGCAGACGATCTTGAAGTGAGAATCGATGTGGGCAATTGCAATATCGAACTTTATTTTTGCAATATTTTCCATCAATTTCAAGATCGGCACTTGTTCCAAATTTCGACCGCCGCTTACGTCCGCCGACCGCGTCGCGCTCGCACAACGCTGGTCGGACACTTTTTTGCAAACTTTTTCGCGGCGGCGCCAGCTCTTTCCGCTGTGAATGTGCGAATCAGTTTCGTGTGAGAAGCTTTACAATTTCCGCTTTACGTAATGTTACTCGCGCACTTGCGAGATGACGAGGCATCTGCCAAGAGTTAAGTTCACCAGAGTTACACCCGCCAATTACCCGCCTTCGCTCGGCCGGTCGCTCGCATTGCAGACAGGCGCCTCGACGTCCGGAACGCCTGCTGAAGCTGCCGGCGGCGGCCGCACGACGGCGGTCGTTGTCCTTGAAGCCGCCTCGGCTCGCTTCCGCCCGACGCCGCCGCCGCCGCGCGCTCCCGCCCGACGCCGCCGCCGCCGCGCGCTCCCGCCCGACTGTCGCCCTACTCGCACGCCGGCCGGCTCCTCACAAGTTAGATTTCGAACTCATTTCGTGCAACAAGCTTTGCTTTTGTCTACATTTTCATACTATTCAATGCGAATCTTGTTCGGCAACGTGGCAGACGATCTTGAAGTGAGAATCGATGTGGGCAATTGCAATATCGAACTTTATTTTTGCAATATTTTCCATCAATTTCAAGATCGGCACTTGTTCCAAATTTCGACCGCCGCTTACGTCCGCCGACCGCGTCGCGCTCGCACAACGCTGGTCGGACACTTTTTTGCAAACTTTTTCGCGGCGGCGCCAGCTCTTTCCGCTGTGAATGTGCGAATCAGTTTCGTGTGAGAAGCTTTACAATTTCCGCTTTACGTAATGTTACTCGCGCACTTGCGAGATGACGAGGCATCTGCCAAGAGTTAAGTTCACCAGAGTTACACCCGCCAATTACCCGCCTTCGCTCGGCCGGTCGCTCGCATTGCAGACAGGCGCCTCGACGTCCGGAACGCCTGCTGAAGCTGCCGGCGGCGGCCGCACGACGGCGGTCGTTGTCCTTGAAGCCGCCTCGGCTCGCTTCCGCCCGACGCCGCCGCCGCCGCGCGCTCCCGCCCGACTGTCGCCCTACTCGCACGCCGGCCGGCTCCTCACAAGTTAGATTTCGAACTCATTTCGTGCAACAAGCTTTGCTTTTGTCTACATTTTCATACTATTCAATGCGAATCTTGTTCGGCAACGTGGCAGACGATCTTGAAGTGAGAATCGATGTGGGCAATTGCAATATCGAACTTTATTTTTGCAATATTTTCCATAAATTTCAAGATCGGCACTTGTTCCAAATTTCGACCGCCGCTTACGTCCGCCGACCGCGTCGCGCTCGCACAACGCTGGTCGGACACTTTTTTGCAAACTTTTTCGCGGCGGCGCCAGCTTTTTCCGCTGTGAAAGTGCGAATCAGTTTCGTGTGAGAAGCTTTACAAATTCCGCTTTCCGTAATGTTACTCGCGCACTTGCGAGATGACGAGGCATCTGCCAAGAGTTAAGTTCACCAGAGTTACACCCGCCAATTACCCGCCTTCGCTCGGTCGGTCGCTCGCATTGCAGACAGGCGCCTCGACGTCCGGAACGCCTGCTGAAGCTGCCGGCGGCGGCCGCACGACGGCGGTCGTTGTCCTTGAAGCCGCCTCGGCTCGCTTCCGCCCGACGCCGCCGCCGCCGCGCGCTCCCGCCCGACTGTCGCCCTACTCGCACGCCGGCCGGCTCCTCACAAGTTAGATTTCGAACTCATTTCGTGCAACAAGCTTTGCTTTTGTCTACATTTTCATACTATTCAATGCGAATCTTGTTCGGCAACGTGGCAGACGATCTTGAAGTGAGAATCGATGTGGGCAATTGCAATATCGAACTTTATTTTTGCAATATTTTCCATAAATTTCAAGATCGGCACTTGTTCCAAATTTCGACCGCCGCTTACGTCCGCCGACCGCGTCGCGCTCGCACAACGCTGGTCGGACACTTTTTTGCAAACTTTTTCGCGGCGGCGCCAGCTCTTTCCGCTGTGAAAGTGCGAATCAGTTTCGTGTGAGAAGCTTTACAAATTCCGCTTTCCGTAATGTTACTCGCGCACTTGCGAGATGACGAGGCATCTGCCAAGAGTTAAGTTCACCAGAGTTACACCCGCCAATTACCCGCCTTCGCTCGGTCGGTCGCTCGCATTGCAGACAGGCGCCTCGACGTCCGGAACGCCTGCTGAGGCTGCCGGCGGCGGCCGCACGACGGCGGTCGTTGTCCTTGAAGCCGCCTCGGCTCGCTTCCGCCCGACGCCGCCGACGCCGCGCGCTCTCGCCCGACTGTCGCCCTACTCGCACGCCGGCCGGCTCCTCACAAGTTAGATTTCGAACTCATTTCGTGCAACAAGCTTTGCTTTTGTCTACATTTTCATACTATTCAATGCGAATCTTGTTCGGCAACGTGGCAGACGATCTTGAAGTGAGAATCGATGTGGGCAATTGCAATATCGAACTTTATTTTTGCAATATTTTCCATCAATTTCAAGATCGGCACTTGTTCCAAATTTCGACCGCCGCTTACGTCCGCCGACCGCGTCGCGCTCGCACAACGCTGGTCGGACACTTTTTTGCAAACTTTTTCGCGGCGGCGCCAGCTCTTTCCGCTGTGAATGTGCGAATCAGTTTCGTGTGAGAAGCTTTACAATTTCCGCTTTACGTAATGTTACTCGCGCACTTGCGAGATGACGAGGCATCTGCCAAGAGTTAAGTTCACCAGAGTTACACCCGCCAATTACCCGCCTTCGCTCGGCCGGTCGCTCGCATTGCAGACAGGCGCCTCGACGTCCGGAACGCCTGCTGAAGCTGCCGGCGGCGGCCGCACGACGGCGGTCGTTGTCCTTGAAGCCGCCTCGGCTCGCTTCCGCCCGACGCCGCCGCCGCCGCGCGCTCCCGCCCGACTGTCGCCCTACTCGCACGCCGGCCGGCTCCTCACAAGTTAGATTTCGAACTCATTTCGTGCAACAAGCTTTGCTTTTGTTTACATTTTCATACTATTCAATGCGAATCTTGTTCGGCAACGTGGCAGACGATCTTGAAGTGAGAATCGATGTGGGCAATTGCAATATCGAACTTTATTTTTGCAATTTTTTCCATCAATTTCAAGATCGGCACTTGTTCCAAATTTCGACCGCCGCTTACGTCCGCCGACCGCGTCGCGCGCGCACAACGCTGGTCGGACTCTTTTTTGCAAACTTTTTGGCGGCGGCGCCAGCTCTTTCCGCTGTGAATGGGCGAATCAGTTTCCTGTGAGAAGCTTTACAATTTCCGCTTTCCGTAATGTTACTCGCGCACTTGCGAGATGACGAGGCATCTGCCAAGAGTTAAGTTCACCAGAGTTACACCCGCCAATTACCCGCCTTCGCTCGGCCGGTCGCTCTCATTGCAGACAGGCGCCTCGACGTCCGGAACGCCTGCTGAAGCTGCCGGCGGCGGCCGCACGACGGCGGTCGTTGTCCTTGAAGCCGCCTCTGCTCGCTTCCGCCCGACGCCGCCGCCGCCGCCGCGCGCTCCCGCCCGACTGTCGCCCTACTCGTACGCCGGCCGGCTCCTCCCAAGTTAGATTTCGAACTCATTTCTTGCAACAAGCTTTGCTTTTGTTTACATTTTCATACTATTCAATGCGAATCTTGTTCGGCAAAGTGGCAGACGAACTTAAAGTGAGAATCGATGTGGGCAATTGCAATATCGAACTTTACTTGTGCAATTTTTTCCATCAATTTCAAGATCGGCACTTGTTCCAAATTTCGACCGCCGCTTGCGTCCGCCGACCGCGTCGCGCTCGCACAACGCTGGTCGGACTCTTTTTTGCAAACTTTTTCGCGGCGGCGCCAGCTCTTTCCGCTGTGAATGTGCGAATCAGTTTCGTGTGAGAAGCTTCACAAATTCCGCTTTCCGTAATGTTACTCGCGCACTTGCGAGATGACGAGGCATCTGCCAAGAGTTAACTTCACCAGAGTTACACCCGCCAATTACCCGCCTTCGCTCGGTCGGTCGCTCGCATTGCAGACAGGCGCCTCGACGTCCGGAACGCCTGCTGAAGCTGCCGGCGGCGGCCGCACGACGGCGGTCGTTGTCCTTGAAGCCGCCTCGGCTGGCTTCCGCCCGACGCCGCCGCCGCCGCGCGCTCCCGCCCGACTGTCGCCCTACTCGCACGCCGACCGGCTCCTCACAAGTTAGATTTCGAACTCATTTCGTGCAACAATCTTTGCTTTTGTCTACATTTTCATACTATTCAATGCGAATCTTGTTCGGCAACGTGGCAGACGATCTTGAAGTGAGAATCGATGTGGGCAATTGCAATATCGAACTTTATTTTTGCAATATTTTCCATCAATTTCAAGATCGGCACTTGTTCCAAATTTCGACCGCCGCTTACGTCCGCCGACCGCGTCGCGCTCGCACAAAGCTGGTCGGACACTTTTTTGCAAACTTTTTCGCGGCGGCGCCAGCTCTTTCCGCTGTGAAAGTGCGAATCAGTTTCGTGTGAGAAGCTTTACAAATTCCGCTTTCCGTAATGTTACTCGCGCACTTGCGAGATGACGATGCATCTGCCAAGAGTTAAGTTCACCAGAGTTACACCCGCCAATTACCCGCCTTCGCTCGGTCGGTCGCTCGCATTGCAGACAGGCGCCTCGACGTCCGGAACGCCTGCTGAAGCTGCCGGCGGCGGCCGCACGACGGCGGTCGTTGTCCTTGAAGCCGCCTCGGCTCGCTTCCGCCCGACGCCGCCGCCGCCGCGCGCTCCCGCCCGACTGTCGCCCTACTCGCACGCCGGCCGGCTCCTCACAAGTTAGATTTCGAACTCATTTCGTGCAACAAGCTTTGCTTTTGTCTACATTTTCATACTATTCAATGCGAATCTTGTTCGGCAACGTGGCAGACGATCTTGAAGTGAGAATCGATGTGGGCAATTGCAATATCGAACTTTATTTTTGCAATTTTTTCCATCAATTTCAAGATCGGCACTTGTTCCAAATTTCGACCGCCGCTTACGTCCGCCGACCGCGTCGCGCTCGCACAACGCTGGTCGGACTCTTTCTTGCAAACTTTTTGGCGGCGGCGCCAGCTCTTTCCGCTGTGAATGTGCGAATCAGTTTCGTGTGAGAAGCTTTACAATTTCCGCTTTCCGTAATGTTACTCGCGCACTTGCGAGATGACGAGGCATCTGCCAAGAGTTAAGTTCACCAGAGTTACACCCGCCAATTACCCGCCTTCGCTCGGCCGGTCGCTCGCATTGCAGACAGGCGCCTCGACGTCCGGAACGCCTGCTGAAGCTGCCGGCGGCGGCCGCACGACGGCGGTCGTTGTCCTTGAAGCCGCCTCGGCTCGCTTCCGCCCGACGCCGCCGCCGCCGCGCGCTCCCGCCCGACTGTCGCCCTACTCGCACGCCGGCCGGCACCTCACAAGTTAGATTTCGAACTCATTTCGTGCAACAAGCTTTGCTTTTGTCTACATTTTCATACTATTCAATGCGAATCTTGTTCGGCAACGTCGCAGACGATCTTGAAGTGAGAATCGATGTGGGCAATTGCAATATCGAACTTTATTTTTGCAATTTTTTCCATCAATTTCAAGATCGGGACTTGTTCCAAATTTCGACCGCCGCTTACGTCCGCCGACCGCGTCGGGCTCGCATAACGCTGGTCGGACTCTTTTTTGCAAACTTTTTCGCGGCGGCGCCAGCTCTTTCCGCTGTGAATGTGCGAATCAGTATCGTGTGAGAAGCTTTACAAATTCCGCTTTCCGTAATGTTACTCGCGCACTTGCGAGATGACGATGCATCTGCCAAGAGTTAAGTTCACCAGAGTTACACCCGCCAATTACCCGCCTTCGCTCGGCCGGTCGCTCGCATTGCAGACAGGCGCCTCGACGTCCGGAACGCCTGCTGAAGCTGCCGGCGGCGGCCGCACGACGGCGGTCGTTGTCCTTGAAGCCGCCTCGGCTCGCTTCCGCCCGACGCCGCCGCCGCCGCCGCCGCCGCGCGCTCCCGCCCGACTGTCGCCCTACTCGTACGCCGGCCGGCTCCTCACAAGTTAGATTTCGAACTCATTTCGTGCAACAAGCTTTGCTTTTGTTTACATTTTCATACTATTCAATGCGAATCTTGTTCGGCAACGTGGCAGACGATCTTAAAGTGAGAATCGATGTGGGCAATTGCAATATCGAACTTTACTTGTGCAATTTTTTCCATCAATTTCAAGATCGGCACTTGTTCCAAATTTCGACCGCCGCTTGCGTCCGCCGACCGCGTCGCGCTCGCACAACGCTGGTCGGACTCTTTTTTGCAAACTTTTTCGCGGCGGCGCCAGCTCTTTCCGCTGTGAATGTGCGAATCAGTTTCGTGTGAGAAGCTTTACAAATTCCGCTTTCCGTAATGTTACTCGCGCACTTGCGAGATGACGAGGCATCTGCCAAGAGTTAAGTTCACCAGAGTTACACCCGCCAATTACCCGCCTTCGCTCGGTCGGTCGCTCGCATTGCAGACAGGCGCCTCGACGTCCGGAACGCCTGCTGAAGCTGCCGGCGGCGGCCGCACGACGGCGGTCGTTGTCCTTGAAGCCGCCTCGGCTCGCTTCCGCCCGACGCCGCCGCCGCCGCGCGCTCCCGCCCGACTGTCGCCCTACTCGCACGCCGGCCGGCTCCTCACAAGTTAGATTTCGAACTCATTTCGTGCAACAATCTTTGCTTTTGTCTACATTTTCATACTATTCAATGCGAATCTTGTTCGGCAACGTGGCAGACGATCTTGAAGTGAGAATCGATGTGGGCAATTGCAATATCGAACTTTATTTTTGCAATATTTTCCATCAATTTCAAGATCGGCACTTGTTCCAAATTTCGACCGCCGCTTACGTCCGCCGACCGCGTCGCGCTCGCACAACGCTGGTCGGACTCTTTTTTACAAACTTTTTCGCGGCGGCGCCAGCTCTTTCCGCTGTGAATGTGCGAATCAGTTTCGTGTGAGAAGCTTTACAATTTCCGCTTTCCGTATTGTTACTCGCGCACTTGCGAGATGACGATGCATCTGCCAAGAGTTAAGTTCACCAGAGTTACACCCGCCAATTACCCGCCTTCGCTCGGCCGGTCGCTCGCATTGCAGACAGGCGCCTCGACGTCCGGAACGCCTGCTGAAGCTGCCGGCGGCGGCCGCACGACGGCGGTCGTTGTCCTTGAAGCCGCCTCGGCTCGCTTCCGCCCGACGCCGCCGCCGCCGCGCGCTCCCGCCCGACTGTCGCCCTACTCGCACGCCGGCCGGCTCCTCACAAGTTAGATTTCGAACTCATTTCGTGCAACAATCTTTGCTTTTGTCTACATTTTCATACTATTCAATGCGAATCTTGTTCGGCAACGTGGCAGACGATCTTGAAGTGAGAATCGATGTGGGCAATTGCAATATCGAACTTTATTTTTGCAATATTTTCCATCAATTTCAAGATCGGCACTTGTTCCAAATTTCGACCGCCGCTTACGTCCGCCGACCGCGTCGCGCTCGCACAACGCTGGTCGGACTCTTTTTTACAAACTTTTTCGCGGCGGCGCCAGCTCTTTCCGCTGTGAATGTGCGAATCAGTTTCGTGTGAGAAGCTTTACAATTTCCGCTTTCCGTATTGTTACTCGCGCACTTGCGAGATGACGATGCATCTGCCAAGAGTTAAGTTCACCAGAGTTACACCCGCCAATTACCCGCCTTCGCTCGGTCGGTCGCTCGCATTGCAGACAGGCGTCTCGACGTCCGGAGCGCCTGCTGAAGCTGCCGGCGGCGGCCGCACGACGGCGGTCGTTGTCCTTGAAGCCGCCTCGGCTCGCTTCCGCCCGACGCCGCCGCCGCCGCGCGCTCCCGCCCGACTGTCGCCCTACTCGCACGCCGGCCGGCTCCTCACAAGTTAGATTTCGAACTCATTTCGTGCAACAAGCTTTGCTTTTCTCTACATTTTCATACTTTTCAATGCGAATCTTGTTCGGCAACGTGGCAGACGATCTTGAAGTGAGAATCGATGTGGGCAATTGCAATATCGAACTTTATTTTTGCAATATTTTCCATCAATTTCAAGATCGGCACTTGTTCCAAATTTCGACCGCCGCTTACGTCCGCCGACCGCGTCGCGCTCGCACAACGCTGGTCGGACTCTTTTTTACAAACTTTTTCGCGGCGGCGCCAGCTCTTTCCGCTGTGAATGTGCGAATCAGTTTCGTGTGAGAAGCTTTACAATTTCCGCTTTCCGTATTGTTACTCGCGCACTTGCGAGATGACGATGCATCTGCCAAGAGTTAAGTTCACCAGAGTTACACCCGCCAATTACCCGCCTTCGCTCGGCCGGTCGCTCGCATTGCAGACAGGCGCCTCGACGTCCGGAACGCCTGCTGAAGCTGCCGGCGGCGGCCGCACGACGGCGGTCGTTGTCCTTGAAGCCGCCTCGGCTCGCTTCCGCCCGACGCCGCCGCAGCCGCGCGCTCCCGCCCGACTGTCGCCCTACTCGCACGCCGGCCGGCTCCTCACAAGTTAGATTTCGAACTCATTTCGTGCAACAAGCTTTGCTTTTGTCTACATTTTCATACTATTCAATGCGAATCTTGTTCGGCAACGTCGCAGACGATCTTGAAGTGTGAATCTATGTGGGCAATTGCAATATCGAACTTTATTTTTGCAATTTTTTCCATCAATTTCAAGATCGGCACTTGTTCCAAATTTCGACCGCCGCTTACGTCCGCCGACCGCGTCGCGCTCGCACAACGCTGGTCGGACTCATTTTTGCAAACTTTTTCGCGGCGGCGCCAGCTCTTTCCGCTGTGAATGTGCGAATCAGTTTCGTGTGAGAAGCTTTACAATTTCCGCTTTCCGTAATGTTACTCGCGCACTTGCGAGATGACGATGCATCTGCCAAGAGTTAAGTTCACCAGAGTTACACCCGCCAATTACCCGCCTTCGCTCGGTCGGTCGCTCGCATTGCAGACAGGCGTCTCGACGTCCGGAGCGCCTGCTGAAGCTGCCGGCGGCGGCCGCACGACGGCGGTCGTTGTCCTTGAAGCCGCCTCGGCTCGCTTCCGCCCGACGCCGCCGCCGCCGCCGCGCGCTCCCGCCCGACTGTCGCCCTACTCGCACGCCGGCCGGCTCCTCACAAGTTAGATTTCGAACTCATTTCGTGCAACAAGCTTTGCTTTTCTCTACATTTTCATACTTTTCAATGCGAATCTTGTTCGGCAACGTGGCAGACGATCTTGAAGTGAGAATCGATGTGGGCAATTGCAATATCGAACTTTATTTTTGCAATATTTTCCATCAATTTCAAGATCGGCACTTGTTCCAAATTTCGACCGCCGCTTACGTCCGCCGACCGCGTCGCGCTCGCACAACGCTGGTCGGACTCTTTTTTGCAAACTTTTTCGCGGCGGCGCCAGCTCTTTCCGCTGTGAAAGTGCGAATCAGTTTCGTGTGAGAAGCTTTACAAATTCCGCTTTCCGTAATGTTACTCGCGCACTTGCGAGATGACGATGCATCTGCCAAGAGTTAAGTTCACCAGAGTTACACCCGCCAATTACCCGCCTTCGCTCGGTCGGTCGCTCGCATTGCAGACAGGCGCCTCGACGTCCGGAACGCCTGCTGAAGCTGCCGGCGGCGGCCGCACGACGGCGGTCGTTGTCCTTGAAGCCGCCTCGGCTCGCTTCCGCCCGACGCCGCCGCCGCCGCGCGCTCCCGCCCGACTGTCGCCCTACTCGCACGCCGGCCGGCTCCTCACAAGTTAGATTTCGAACTCATTTCGTGCAACAAGCTTTGCTTTTGTCTACATTTTCATACTATTCAATGCGAATCTTGTTCGGCAACGTGGCAGACGATCTTGAAGTGAGAATCGATGTGGGCAATTGCAATATCGAACTTTATTTTTGCAATTTTTTCCATCAATTTCAAGATCGGCACTTGTTCCAAATTTCGACCGCCGCTTACGTCCGCCGACCGCGTCGCGCTCGCACAACGCTGGTCGGACTCTTTCTTGCAAACTTTTTGGCGGCGGCGCCAGCTCTTTCCGCTGTGAATGTGCGAATCAGTTTCGTGTGAGAAGCTTTACAATTTCCGCTTTCCGTAATGTTACTCGCGCACTTGCGAGATGACGAGGCATCTGCCAAGAGTTAAGTTCACCAGAGTTACACCCGCCAATTACCCGCCTTCGCTCGGCCGGTCGCTCGCATTGCAGACAGGCGCCTCGACGTCCGGAACGCCTGCTGAAGCTGCCGGCGGCGGCCGCACGACGGCGGTCGTTGTCCTTGAAGCCGCCTCGGCTCGCTTCCGCCCGACGCCGCCGCCGCCGCGCGCTCCCGCCCGACTGTCGCCCTACTCGCACGCCGGCCGGCACCTCACAAGTTAGATTTCGAACTCATTTCGTGCAACAAGCTTTGCTTTTGTCTACATTTTCATACTATTCAATGCGAATCTTGTTCGGCAACGTCGCAGACGATCTTGAAGTGAGAATCGATGTGGGCAATTGCAATATCGAACTTTATTTTTGCAATTTTTTCCATCAATTTCAAGATCGGCACTTGTTCCAAATTTCGACCGCCGCTTACGTCCGCCGACCGCGTCGCGCTCGCACAACGCTGGTCGGACTCATTTTTGCAAACTTTTTCGCGGCGGCGCCAGCTCTTTCCGCTGTGAATGTGCGAATCAGTTTCGTGTGAGAAGCTTTACAATTTCCGCTTTCCGTAATGTTACTCGCGCACTTGCGAGATGACGATGCATCTGCCAAGAGTTAAGTTCACCAGAGTTACACCCGCCAATTACCCGCCTTCGCTCGGTCGGTCGCTCGCATTGCAGACAGGCGCCTCGACGTCCGGAGCGCCTGCTGAAGCTGCCGGCGGCGGCCGCACGACGGCGGTCGTTGTCCTTGAAGCCGCCACGGCTCGCTTCCGCCCGACGCCGCCGCCGCCGCGCGCTCCCGCCCGACTGTCGCCCTACTCGCACGCCGGCCGGCTCCTCACAAGTTAGATTTCGAACTCATTTCGTGCAACAAGCTTTGCTTTTCTCTACATTTTCATACTTTTCAATGCGAATCTTGTTCGGCAACGTGGCAGACGATCTTGAAGTGAGAATCGATCTGGGCAATTGCAATATCGAACTTTATTTTTGCAATATTTTCCATCAATTTCAAGATCGGCACTTGTTCCAAATTTCGACCGCCGCTTACGTCCGCCGACCGCGTCGCGCTCGCACAACGCTGGTCGGACTCTTTTTTGCAAACTTTTTCGCGGCGGCGCCAGCTCTTTCCGCTGTGAAAGTGCGAATCAGTTTCGTGTGAGAAGCTTTACAAATTCCGCTTTCCGTAATGTTACTCGCGCACTTGCGAGATGACGATGCATCTGCCAAGAGTTAAGTTCACCAGAGTTACACCCGCCAATTACCCGCCTTCGCTCGGTCGGTCGCTCGCATTGCAGACAGGCGCCTCGACGTCCGGAACGCCTGCTGAAGCTGCCGGCGGCGGCCGCACGACGGCGGTCGTTGTCCTTGAAGCCGCCTCGGCTCGCTTCCGCCCGACGCCGCCGCCGCCGCGCGCTCCCGCCCGACTGTCGCCCTACTCGCACGCCGGCCGGCTCCTCACAAGTTAGATTTCGAACTCATTTCGTGCAACAAGCTTTGCTTTTGTCTACATTTTCATACTATTCAATGCGAATCTTGTTCGGCAACGTGGAAGACGATCTTGAAGTGAGAATCGATGTGGGCAATTACAATATCGAACTTTATTTTTGCAATTTTTTCCATCAATTTCAAGATCGGCACTTGTTCCAAATTTCGACCGCCGCTTACGTCCGCCGACCGCGTCGCCCTCGCACAACGCTGGTCGGACTCTTTCTTGCAAACTTTTTGGCGGCGGCGCCAGCTCTTTCCGCTGTGAATGTGCGAATCAGTTTCGTGTGAGAAGCTTTACAATTTCCGCTTTCCGTAATGTTACTCGCGCACTTGCGAGATGACGATGCATCTGCCAAGAGTTAAGTTCACCAGAGTTACACCCGCCAATTACCCGCCTTCGCTCGGTCGGTCGCTCGCATTGCAGACAGGCGTCTCGACGTCCGGAGCGCCTGCTGAAGCTGCCGGCGGCGGCCGCACGACGGCGGTCGTTGTCCTTGAAGCCGCCTCGGCTCGCTTCCGCCCGACGCCGCCGCCGCCGCGCGCTCCCGCCCGACTGTCGCCCTACTCGCACGCCGGCCGGCTCCTCACAAGTTAGATTTCGAACTCATTTCGTGCAACAAGCTTTGCTTTTCTCTACATTTTCATACTTTTCAATGCGAATCTTGTTCGGCAACGTGGCAGACGATCTTGAAGTGAGAATCGATGTGGGCAATTGCAATATCGAACTTTATTTTTGCAATATTTTCCATCAATTTCAAGATCGGCACTTGTTCCAAATTTCGACCGCCGCTTACGTCCGCCGACCGCGTCGCGCTCGCACAACGCTGGTCGGACTCTTTTTTACAAACTTTTTCGCGGCGGCGCCAGCTCTTTCCGCTGTGAATGTGCGAATCAGTTTCGTGTGAGAAGCTTTACAATTTCCGCTTTCCGTATTGTTACTCGCGCACTTGCGAGATGACGATGCATCTGCCAAGAGTTAAGTTCACCAGAGTTACACCCGCCAATTACCCGCCTTCGCTCGGCCGGTCGCTCGCATTGCAGACAGGCGCCTCGACGTCCGGAACGCCTGCTGAAGCTGCCGGCGGCGGCCGCACGACGGCGGTCGTTGTCCTTGAAGCCGCCTCGGCTCGCTTCCGCCCGACGCCGCCGCAGCCGCGCGCTCCCGCCCGACTGTCGCCCTACTCGCACGCCGGCCGGCTCCTCACAAGTTAGATTTCGAACTCATTTCGTGCAACAAGCTTTGCTTTTGTCTACATTTTCATACTATTCAATGCGAATCTTGTTCGGCAACGTCGCAGACGATCTTGAAGTGTGAATCTATGTGGGCAATTGCAATATCGAACTTTATTTTTGCAATTTTTTCCATCAATTTCAAGATCGGCACTTGTTCCAAATTTCGACCGCCGCTTACGTCCGCCGACCGCGTCGCGCTCGCACAACGCTGGTCGGACTCATTTTTGCAAACTTTTTCGCGGCGGCGCCAGCTCTTTCCGCTGTGAATGTGCGAATCAGTTTCGTGTGAGAAGCTTTACAATTTCCGCTTTCCGTAATGTTACTCGCGCACTTGCGAGATGACGATGCATCTGCCAAGAGTTAAGTTCACCAGAGTTACACCCGCCAATTACCCGCCTTCGCTCGGTCGGTCGCTCGCATTGCAGACAGGCGTCTCGACGTCCGGAGCGCCTGCTGAAGCTGCCGGCGGCGGCCGCACGACGGCGGTCGTTGTCCTTGAAGCCGCCTCGGCTCGCTTCCGCCCGACGCCGCCGCCGCCGCGCGCTCCCGCCCGACTGTCGCCCTACTCGCACGCCGGCCGGCTCCTCACAAGTTAGATTTCGAACTCATTTCGTGCAACAAGCTTTGCTTTTGTCTACATTTTCATACTATTCAATGCGAATCTTGTTCGGCAACGTGGAAGACGATCTTGAAGTGAGAATCGATGTGGGCAATTACAATATCGAACTTTATTTTTGCAATTTTTTCCATCAATTTCAAGATCGGCACTTGTTCCAAATTTCGACCGCCGCTTACGTCCGCCGACCGCGTCGCGCTCGCACAACGCTGGTCGGACTCTTTCTTGCAAACTTTTTGGCGGCGGCGCCAGCTCTTTCCGCTGTGAATATGCAAATCAGTTTCGTGTGAGAAGCTTTACAATTTCCGCTTTCCGTAATGTTACTCGCGCACTTGCGAGATGACGAGGCATCTGCCAAGAGTTAAGTTCACCAGAGTTACACCCGCCAATTACCCGCCTTCGCTCGGCCGGTCGCTCGCATTGCAGACAGGCGCCTCGACGTCCGGAACGCCTGCTGAAGCTGCCGGCGGCGGCCGCACGACGGCGGTCGTTGTCCTTGAAGCCGCCTCGGCTCGCTTCCGCCCGACGCCGCCGCCGCCGCGCGCTCCCGCCCGACTGTCGCCCTACTCGCACGCCGGCCGGCACCTCACAAGTTAGATTTCGAACTCATTTCGTGCAACAAGCTTTGCTTTTGTCTACATTTTCATACTATTCAATGCGAATCTTGTTCGGCAACGTCGCAGACGATCTTGAAGTGAGAATCGATGTGGGCAATTGCAATATCGAACTTTATTTTTGCAATTTTTTCCATCAATTTCAAGATCGGCACTTGTTCCAAATTTCGACCGCCGCTTACGTCCGCCGACCGCGTCGCGCTCGCACAACGCTGGTCGGACTCATTTTTGCAAACTTTTTCGCGGCGGCGCCAGCTCTTTCCGCTGTGAATGTGCGAATCAGTTTCGTGTGAGAAGCTTTACAAATTCCGCTTTCCGTAATGTTACCCGCGCACTTGCGAGATGACGATGCATCTGCCAAGAGTTAAGTTCACCAGAGTTACACCCGCCAATTACCCGCCTTCGCTCGGTCGGTCGCTCGCATTGCAGACAGGCGCCTCGACGTCCGGAACGCCTGCTGAAGCTGCCGTCGGCGGCCGCACGACGGCGGTCGTTGTCCTTGAAGCCGCCTCGGCTCGCTTCCGCCCGACGCCGCCGCCGCCGCGCGCTCCCGCCCGACTGTCGCCCTACTCGCACGCCGGCCGGCTCCTCACAAGTTAGATTTCGAACTCATTTCGTGCAACAAGCTTTGCTTTTGTCTACATTTTCATACTATTCAATGCGAATCTTGTTCGGCAACGTGGCAGACGATCTTGAAGTGAGAATCGATGTGGGCAATTGCAATATCGAACTTTATTTTTGCAATTTTTTCCATCAATTTCAAGATCGGCACTTGTTCCAAATTTCAACCGCCGCTTACGTCCGCCGACCGCGTCGCGCTCGCACAACGCTGGTCGGACTCTTTCTTGCAAACTTTTTGGCGGCGGCGCCAGCTCTTTCCGCTGTGAATGTGCGAATCAGTTTCGTGTGAGAAGCTTTACAATTTCCGCTTTCCGTAATGTTACTCGCGCACTTGCGAGATGACGAGGCATCTGCCAAGAGTTAAGTTCACCAGAGTTACACCCGCCAATTACCCGCCTTCGCTCGGCCGGTCGCTCGCATTGCAGACAGGCGCCTCGATGTCCGGAACGCCTGCTGAAGCTGCCGGCGGCGGCCGCACGACGGCGGTCGTTGTCCTTGAAGCCGCCTCGGCTCGCTTCCGCCCGACGCCGCCGCCGCCGCGCGCTCCCGCCCGACTGTCGCCCTACTCGCACGCCGGCCGGCACCTCACAAGTTAGATTTCGAACTCATTTCGTGCAACAAGCTTTGCTTTTGTCTACATTTTCATACTATTCAATGCGAATCTTGTTCGGCAACGTCGCAGACGATCTTGAAGTGAGAATCGATGTGGGCAATTGCAATATCGAACTTCATTTTTGCAATTTTTTCCATCAATTTCAAGATCGGCACTTGTTCCAAATTTCGACCGCCGCTTACGTCCGCCGACCGCGTCGCGCTCGCACAACGCTGGTCGGACTCATTTTTGCAAACTTTTTCGCGGCGGCGCCAGCTCTTTCCGCTGTGAATGTGCGAATCAGTTTCGTGTGAGAAGCTTTACAAATTCCGCTTTCCGTAATGTTACTCGCGCACTTGCGAGATGACGATGCATCTGCCAAGAGTTAAGTTCACCAGAGTTACACCCGCCAATTACCCGCCTTCGCTCGGTCGGTCGCTCGCATTGCAGACAGGCGCCTCGACGTCCGGAACGCCTGCTGAAGCTGCCGGCGGCGGCCGCACGACGGCGGTCGTTGTCCTTGAAGCCGCCTCGGCTCGCTTCCGCCCGACGCCGCCGCCGCCGCGCGCTCCCGCCCGACTGTCGCCCTACTCGCATGCCGGCCGGCTCCTCACAAGTTAGATTTCGAACTCATTTCGTGCAACAAGCTTTGCTTTTGTCTACATTTTCATACTATTCAATGCGAATCTTGTTCGGCAACGTGGCAGACGATCTTGAAGTGAGAATCGATGTGGGCAATTGCAATATCGAACTTTATTTTTGCAATTTTTTCCATCAATTTCAAGATCGGCACTTGTTCCAAATTTCAACCGCCGCTTACGTCCGCCGACCGCGTCGCGCTCGCACAACGCTGGTCGGACTCTTTCTTGCAAACTTTTTGGCGGCGGCGCCAGCTCTTTCCGCTGTGAATGTGCGAATCAGTTTCGTGTGAGAAGCTTTACAATTTCCGCTTTCCGTAATGTTACTCGCGCACTTGCGAGATGACGAGGCATCTGCCAAGAGTTAAGTTCACCAGAGTTACACCCGCCAATTACCCGCCTTCGCTCGGCCGGTCGCTCGCATTGCAGACAGGCGCCTCGATGTCCGGAACGCCTGCTGAAGCTGCCGGCGGCGGCCGCACGACGGCGGTCGTTGTCCTTGAAGCCGCCTCGGCTCGCTTCCGCCCGACGCCGCCGCCGCCGCGCGCTCCCGCCCGACTGTCGCCCTACTCGCACGCCGGCCGGCACCTCACAAGTTAGATTTCGAACTCATTTCGTGCAACAAGCTTTGCTTTTGTCTACATTTTCATACTATTCAATGCGAATCTTGTTCGGCAACGTCGCAGACGATCTTGAAGTGAGAATCGATGTGGGCAATTGCAATATCGAACTTTATTTTTGCAATTTTTTCCATCAATTTCAAGATCGGGACTTGTTCCAAATTTCGACCGCCGCTTACGTCCGCCGACCGCGTCGGGCTCGCACAACGCTGGTCGGACTCTTTTTTGCAAACTTTTTCGCGGCGGCGCCAGCTCTTTCTGCTGTGAATGTGCGAATCAGTATCGTGTGAGAAGCTTTACAAATTCCGCTTTCCGTAATGTTACTCGCGCACTTGCGAGATGACGATGCATCTGCCAAGAGTTAAGTTCACCAGAGTTACACCCGCCAATTACCCGCCTTCGCTCGGCCGGTCGCTCGCATTGCAGACAGGCGCCTCGACGTCCGGAACGCCTGCTGAAGCTGCCGGCGGCGGCCGCACGACGGCGGTCGTTGTCCTTGAAGCCGCCTCGGCTCGCTTCCGCCCGACGCCGCCGCCGCCGCCGCCGCCGCGCGCTGCCGCCCGACTGTCGCCCTACTCGTACGCCGGCCGGCTCCTCACAAGTTAGATTTCGAACTCATTTCGTGCAACAAGCTTTGCTTTTGTTTACATTTTCATACTATTCAATGCGAATCTTGTTCGGCAACGTGGCAGACGATCTTAAAGTGAGAATCGATGTGGGCAATTGCAATATCGAACTTTACTTGTGCAATTTTTTCCATCAATTTCAAGATCGGCACTTGTTCCAAATTTCGACCGCCGCTTGCGTCCGCCGACCGCGTCGCGCTCGCACAACGCTGGTCGGACTCTTTTTTGCAAACTTTTTCGCGGCGGCGCCAGCTCTTTCCGCTGTGAATGTGCGAATCAGTTTCGTGTGAGAAGCTTTACAAATTCCGCTTTCCGTAATGTTACTCGCGCACTTGCGAGATGACGAGGCATCTGCCAAGAGTTAAGTTCACCAGAGTTACACCCGCCAATTACCCGCCTTCGCTCGGTCGGTCGCTCGCATTGCAGACAGGCGCCTCGACGTCCGGAACGCCTGCTGAAGCTGCCGGCGGCGGCCGCACGACGGCGGTCGTTGTCCTTGAAGCCGCCTCGGCTCGCTTCCGCCCGACGCCGCCGCCGCCGCGCGCTCCCGCCCGACTGTCGCCCTACTCGCACGCCGGCCGGCTCCTCACAAGTTAGATTTCGAACTCATTTCGTGCAACAATCTTTGCTTTTGTCTACATTTTCATACTATTCAATGCGAATCTTGTTCGGCAACGTGGCAGACGATCTTGAAGTGAGAATCGATGTGGGCAATTGCAATATCGAACTTTATTTTTGCAATATTTTCCATCAATTTCAAGATCGGCACTTGTTCCAAATTTCGACCGCCGCTTACGTCCGCCGACCGCGTCGCGCTCGCACAACGCTGGTCGGACTCTTTTTTACAAACTTTTTCGCGGCGGCGCCAGCTCTTTCCGCTGTGAATGTGCGAATCAGTTTCGTGTGAGAAGCTTTACAATTTCCGCTTTCCGTATTGTTACTCGCGCACTTGCGAGATGACGATGCATCTGCCAAGAGTTAAGTTCACCAGAGTTACACCCGCCAATTACCCGCCTTCGCTCGGCCGGTCGCTCGCATTGCAGACAGGCGCCTCGACGTCCGGAACGCCTGCTGAAGCTGCCGGCGGCGGCCGCACGACGGCGGTCGTTGTCCTTGAAGCCGCCTCGGCTCGCTTCCGCCCGACGCCGCCGCCGCCGCGCGCTCCCGCCCGACTGTCGCCCTACTCGCACGCCGGCCGGCTCCTCACAAGTTAGATTTCGAACTCATTTCGTACAACAAGCTTTGCTTTTGTCTACATTTTCATACTATTCAATGCGAATCTTGTTCGGCAACGTCGCAGACGATCTTGAAGTGTGAATCTATGTGGGCAATTGCAATATCGAACTTTATTTTTGCAATTTTTTCCATCAATTTCAAGATCGGCACTTGTTCCAAATTTCGACCGCCGCTTACGTCCGCCGACCGCGTCGCGCTCGCACAACGCTGGTCGGACTCATTTTTGCAAACTTTTTCGCGGCGGCGCCAGCTCTTTCCGCTGTGAATGTGCGAATCAGTTTCGTGTGAGAAGCTTTACAATTTCCGCTTTCCGTAATGTTACTCGCGCACTTGCGAGATGACGATGCATCTGCCAAGAGTTAAGTTCACCAGAGTTACACCCGCCAATTACCCGCCTTCGCTCGGTCGGTCGCTCGCATTGCAGACAGGCGCCTCGACGTCCGGAGCGCCTGCTGAAGCTGCCGGCGGCGGCCGCACGACGGCGGTCGTTGTCCTTGAAGCCGCCTCGGCTCGCTTCCGCCCGACGCCGCCGCCGCCGCGCGCTCCCGCCCGACTGTCGCCCTACTCGCACGTCGGCCGGCTCCTCACAAGTTAGATTTCGAACTCATTTCGTGCAACAAGCTTTGCTTTTGTCTACATTTTCATACTTTTCAATGCGAATCTTGTTCGGCAACGTGGCAGACGATCTTGAAGTGAGAATCGATGTGGGCAATTGCAATATCGAACTTTATTTTTGCAATATTTTCCATCAATTTCAAGATCGGCACTTGTTCCAAATTTCGACCGCCGCTTACGTCCGCCGACCGCGTCGCGCTCGCACAACGCTGGTCGGACTCTTTTTTACAAACTTTTTCGCGGCGGCGCCAGCTCTTTCCGCTGTGAATGTGCGAATCAGTTTCGTGTGAGAAGCTTTACAATTTCCGCTTTCCGTATTGTTACTCGCGCACTTGCGAGATGACGATGCATCTGCCAAGAGTTAAGTTCACCAGAGTTACACCCGCCAATTACCCGCCTTCGCTCGGCCGGTCGCTCGCATTGCAGACAGGCGCCTCGACGTCCGGAACGCCTGCTGAAGCTGCCGGCGGCGGCCGCACGACGGCGGTCGTTGTCCTTGAAGCCGCCTCGGCTCGCTTCCGCCCGACGCCGCCGCCGCCGCGCGCTCCCGCCCGACTGTCGCCCTACTCGCACGCCGGCCGGCTCCTCACAAGTTAGATTTCGAACTCATTTCGTGCAACAAGCTTTGCTTTTGTCTACATTTTCATACTATTCAATGCGAATCTTGTTCGGCAACGTCGCAGACGATCTTGAAGTGTGAATCTATGTGGGCAATTGCAATATCGAACTTTATTTTTGCAATTTTTTCCATCAATTTCAAGATCGGCACTTGTTCCAAATTTCGACCGCCGCTTACGTCCGCCGACCGCGTCGCGCTCGCACAACGCTGGTCGGACTCATTTTTGCAAACTTTTTCGCGGCGGCGCCAGCTCTTTCCGCTGTGAATGTGCGAATCAGTTTCGTGTGAGAAGCTTTACAATTTCCGCTTTCCGTAATGTTACTCGCGCACTTGAGAGATGACGATGCATCTGCCAAGAGTTAAGTTCACCAGAGTTACACCCGCCAATTACCCGCCTTCGCTCGGTCGGTCGCTCGCATTGCAGACAGGCGCCTCGACGTCCGGAGCGCCTGCTGAAGCTGCCGGCGGCGGCCGCACGACGGCGGTCGTTGTCCTTGAAGCCGCCTCGGCTCGCTTCCGCCCGACGCCGTCGCCGACGCGCGCTCCCGCCCGACTGTCGCCCTACTCGCACGCCGGCCGGCTCCTCACAAGTTAGATTTCGAACTCATTTCGTGCAACAAGCTTTGCTTTTCTCTACATTTTCATACTTTTCAATGCGAATCTTGTTCGGCAACGTGGCAGACGATCTTGAAGTGAGAATCGATGTGGGCAATTGCAATATCGAACTTTATTTTTGCAATATTTTCCATCAATTTCAAGATCGGCACTTGTTCCAAATTTCGACCGCCGCTTACGTCCGCCGACCGCGTCGCGCTCGCACAACGCTGGTCGGACTCTTTTTTGCAAACTTTTTCGCGGCGGCGCCAGCTCTTTCCGCTGTGAATGTGCGAATCAGTTTCGTGTGAGAAGCTTTACAAATTCCGCTTTCCGTAATGTTACTCGCGCACTTGCGAGATGACGATGCATCTGCCAAGAGTTAAGTTCACCAGAGTTACACCCGCCAATTACCCGCCTTCGCTCGGCCGGTCGCTCGCATTGCAGACAGGCGCCTCGACGTCCGGAACGCCTGCTGAAGCTGCCGGCGGCGGCCGCACGACGGCGGTCGTTGTCCTTGAAGCCGCCTCGGCTCGCTTCCGCCCGACGCCGCCGCCGCCGCGCGCTCCCGCCCGACTGTCGCCCTACTCGCACGCCGGCCGGCTCCTCACAAGTTAGATTTCGAACTCATTTCGTGCAACAAGCTTTGCTTTTCTCTACATTTTCATACTATTCAATGCGAATCTTGTTCGGCAACGTCGCAGACGATCTTGAAGTGAAAATCGATGTGGGCAATTGCAATATCGAACTTTATTTTTGCAATTTTTTCCATCAATTTCAAGATCGGCACTTGTTCCAAATTTCGACCGCCGCTTACGTCCGCCGACCGCGTCGCGCTCGCACAACGCTGGTCGGACTCTTTTTTGCAAACTTTTTCGCGGCGCCGCCAGCTCTTTCCGCTGTGAAAGTGCGAATCAGTTTCGTGTGAGAAACTTTACAAATTCCGCTTTCCGTAATGTTACTCGCGCACTTGCGAGATGACGAGGCATCTGCCAAGAGTTAAGTTCACCAGAGTTACACCCGCCAATTACCCGCCTTCGCTCGGCCGGTCGCTCGCATTGCAGACAGGCGCCTCGACGTCCGGAACGCCTGCTGAAGCTGCCGGCGGCGGCCGCACGACGGCGGTCGTTGTCCTTGAAGCCGCCTCGGCTCGCTTCCGCCCGACGCCGCCGCCGCCGCGCGCTCCCGCCCGACTGTCGCCCTACTCGCACGCCGGCCGGCTCCTCACAAGTTAGATTTCGAACTCATTTCGTGCAACAAGCTTTGCTTTTCTCTACATTTTCATACTATTCAATGCGAATCTTGTTCGGCAACGTCGCAGACGATCTTGAAGTGAGAATCGATGTAGGCAATTGCAATATCGAACTTTATTTTTGCAATTTTTTCCATCAATTTCAAGATCGGCACTTGTTCCAAATTTCGACCGCCGCTTACGTCCGCCGACCGCGTCGCGCTCGCACAACGCTGGTCGGACTCTTTCTTGCAAACATTTTCGCGGCGGCGCCAGCTCTTTCCGCTGTGAATGTGCGAATCAGTTTCGTGGGAGAAGCTTTACAATTTCCGCTTTCGTAATGTTACTCGCGCACTTGCGAGATGACGAGGCATCTGCCAAGAGTTAAGTTCACCAGAGTTACACCCGCCAATTACCCGCCTTCGCTCGGCCGGTCGCTCGCATTGCAGACAGGCGCCTCGACGTCCGGAACGCCTGCTGAAGCTGCCGGCGGCGGCCGCACGACGGCGGTCGTTGTCCTTGAAGCCGCCTCGGCTCGCTTCCGCCCGACGCCGCCGCCGCCGCGCGCTCCCGCCCGACTGTCGCCCTACTCGTACGCCGGCCGGCTCCTCACAAGTTAGATTTCGAACTCATTTCGTGCAACAAGCTTTGCTTTTGTTTACATTTTCATACTATTCAATGCGAATCTTGTTCGGCAACGTGGCAGACGATCTTGAAGTGAGAATCGATGTGGGCAATTGCAATATCGAACTTTATTTTTGCAATGTTTTCCATCAATTTCAAGATCGGCACTTGTTCCAAATTTCGACCGCCGCTTACGTCCGCCGACCGCGTCGCGCTCGCACAACGCTGGTCGGACTCTTTCTTGCAAACTTTTTGGCAGCGGCGCCAGCTCTTTCCGCTGTGAATGTGCGAATCAGTTTCGTGTGAGAAGCTTTACAAATTCCGCTTTCCGTAATGTTACTCGCGCACTTGCGAGATGACGAGGCATCTGCCAAGAGTTAAGTTCACCAGAGTTACACCCGCCAATTACCCGCCTTCGCTCGGCCGGTCGCTCGCATTGCAGACAGGCGCCTCGACGTCCGGAACGCCTGCTGAAGCTGCCGGCGGCGGCCGCACGACGGCGGTCGTTGTCCTTGAAGCCGCCTCGGCTCGCTTCCGCCCGACGCCGCCGCCGCCGCGCGCTCCCGCCCGACTGTCGCCCTACTCGTACGCCGGCCGGCTCCTCACAAGTTAGATTTCGAACTCATTTCGTGCAACAAGCTTTGCTTTTGTTTACATTTTCATACTATTCAATGCGAATCTTGTTCGGCAACGTCGCAGACGATCTTGAAGTGAGAATCGATGTAGGCAATTGCAATATCGAACTTTATTTTTGCAATTTTTTCCATCAATTTCAAGATCGGCACTTGTTCCAAATTTCGACCGCCGCTTACGTCCGCCGACCGCGTCGCGCTCGCACAACGCTGGTCGGACTCTTTCTTGCAAACATTTTCGCGGCGGCGCCAGCTCTTTCCGCTGTGAATGTGCGAATCAGTTTCGTGGGAGAAGCTTTACAATTTCCGCTTTCGTAATGTTACTCGCGCACTTGCGAGATGACGAGGCATCTGCCAAGAGTTAAGTTCACCAGAGTTACACCCGCCAATTACCCGCCTTCGCTCGGCCGGTCGCTCGCATTGCAGACAGGCGCCTCGACGTCCGGAACGCCTGCTGAAGCTGCCGGCGGCGGCCGCACGACGGCGGTCGTTGTCCTTGAAGCCGCCTCGGCTCGCTTCCGCCCGACGCCGCCGCCGCCGCGCGCTCCCGCCCGACTGTCGCCCTACTCGTACGCCGGCCGGCTCCTCACAAGTTAGATTTCGAACTCATTTCGTGCAACAAGCTTTGCTTTTGTTTACATTTTCATACTATTCAATGCGAATCTTGTTCGGCAACGTGGCAGACGATCTTGAAGTGAGAATCGATGTGGGCAATTGCAATATCGAACTTTATTTTTGCAATGTTTTCCATCAATTTCAAGATCGGCACTTGTTCCAAATTTCGACCGCCGCTTACGTCCGCCGACCGCGTCGCGCTCGCACAACGCTGGTCGGACTCTTTCTTGCAAACTTTTTGGCAGCGGCGCCAGCTCTTTCCGCTGTGAATGTGCGAATCAGTTTCGTGTGAGAAGCTTTACAAATTCCGCTTTCCGTAATGTTACTCGCGCACTTGCGAGATGACGAGGCATCTGCCAAGAGTTAAGTTCACCAGAGTTACACCCGCCAATTACCCGCCTTCGCTCGGCCGGTCGCTCGCATTGCAGACAGGCGCCTCGACGTCCGGAACGCCTGCTGAAGCTGCCGGCGGCGGCCGCACGACGGCGGTCGTTGTCCTTGAAGCCGCCTCGGCTCGCTTCCGCCCGACGCCGCCGCCGCCGCGCGCTCCCGCCCGACTGTCGCCCTACTCGTACGCCGGCCGGCTCCTCACAAGTTAGATTTCGAACTCATTTCGTGCAACAAGCTTTGCTTTTGTTTACATTTTCATACTATTCAATGCGAATCTTGTTCGGCAACGTCGCAGACGATCTTGAAGTGAGAATCGATGTAGGCAATTGCAATATCGAACTTTATTTTTGCAATTTTTTCCATCAATTTCAAGATCGGCACTTGTTCCAAATTTCGACCGCCGCTTACGTCCGCCGACCGCGTCGCGCTCGCACAACGCTGGTCGGACTCTTTCTTGCAAACATTTTCGCGGCGGCGCCAGCTCTTTCCGCTGTGAATGTGCGAATCAGTTTCGTGGGAGAAGCTTTACAATTTCCGCTTTCGTAATGTTACTCGCGCACTTGCGAGATGACGAGGCATCTGCCAAGAGTTAAGTTCACCAGAGTTACACCCGCCAATTACCCGCCTTCGCTCGGCCGGTCGCTCGCATTGCAGACAGGCGCCTCGACGTCCGGAACGCCTGCTGAAGCTGCCGGCGGCGGCCGCACGACGGCGGTCGTTGTCCTTGAAGCCGCCTCGGCTCGCTTCCCCCCGACTCCGCCGCCGCCGCGCGCTCCCGCCCGACTGTCGCCCTACTCGTACGCCGGCCGGCTCCTCACAAGTTAGATTTCGAACTCATTTCGTGCAACAAGCTTTGCTTTTGTTTACATTTTCATACTATTCAATGCGAATCTTGTTCGGCAACGTCGCAGACGATCTTGAAGTGAGAATCGATGTAGGCAATTGCAATATCGAACTTTATTTTTGCAATTTTTTCCATCAATTTCAAGATCGGCACTTGTTCCAAATTTCGACCGCCGCTTACGTCCGCCGACCGCGTCGCGCTCGCACAACGCTGGTCGGACTCTTTCTTGCAAACATTTTCGCGGCGGCGCCAGCTCTTTCCGCTGTGAATGTGCGAATCAGTTTCGTGGGAGAAGCTTTACAATTTCCGCTTTCGTAATGTTACTCGCGCACTTGCGAGATGACGAGGCATCTGCCAAGAGTTAAGTTCACCAGAGTTACACCCGCCAATTACCCGCCTTCGCTCGGCCGGTCGCTCGCATTGCAGACAGGCGCCTCGACGTCCGGAACGCCTGCTGAAGCTGCCGGCGGCGGCCGCACGACGGCGGTCGTTGTCCTTGAAGCCGCCTCGGCTCGCTTCCGCCCGACGCCGCCGCCGCCGCGCGCTCCCGCCCGACTGTCGCCCTACTCGTACGCCGGCCGGCTCCTCACAAGTTAGATTTCGAACTCATTTCGTGCAACAAGCTTTGCTTTTGTTTACATTTTCATACTATTCAATGCGAATCTTGTTCGGCAACGTGGCAGACGATCTTGAAGTGAGAATCGATGTGGGCAATTGCAATATCGAACTTTATTTTTGCAATGTTTTCCATCAATTTCAAGATCGGCACTTGTTCCAAATTTCGACCGCCGCTTACGTCCGCCGACCGCGTCGCGCTCGCACAACGCTGGTCGGACTCTTTCTTGCAAACTTTTTGGCAGCGGCGCCAGCTCTTTCCGCTGTGAATGTGCGAATCAGTTTCGTGTGAGAAGCTTTACAAATTCCGCTTTCCGTAATGTTACTCGCGCACTTGCGAGATGACGAGGCATCTGCCAAGAGTTAAGTTCACCAGAGTTACACCCGCCAATTACCCGCCTTCGCTCGGCCGGTCGCTCGCATTGCAGACAGGCGCCTCGACGTCCGGAACGCCTGCTGAAGCTGCCGGCGGCGGCCGCACGACGGCGGTCGTTGTCCTTGAAGCCGCCTCGGCTCGCTTCCGCCCGACGCCGCCGCCGCCGCGCGCTCCCGCCCGACTGTCGCCCTACTCGTACGCCGGCCGGCTCCTCACAAGTTAGATTTCGAACTCATTTCGTGCAACAAGCTTTGCTTTTGTTTACATTTTCATACTATTCAATGCGAATCTTGTTCGGCAACGTCGCAGACGATCTTGAAGTGAGAATCGATGTAGGCAATTGCAATATCGAACTTTATTTTTGCAATTTTTTCCATCAATTTCAAGATCGGCACTTGTTCCAAATTTCGACCGCCGCTTACGTCCGCCGACCGCGTCGCGCTCGCACAACGCTGGTCGGACTCTTTCTTGCAAACATTTTCGCGGCGGCGCCAGCTCTTTCCGCTGTGAATGTGCGAATCAGTTTCGTGGGAGAAGCTTTACAATTTCCGCTTTCGTAATGTTACTCGCGCACTTGCGAGATGACGAGGCATCTGCCAAGAGTTAAGTTCACCAGAGTTACACCCGCCAATTACCCGCCTTCGCTCGGCCGGTCGCTCGCATTGCAGACAGGCGCCTCGACGTCCGGAACGCCTGCTGAAGCTGCCGGCGGCGGCCGCACGACGGCGGTCGTTGTCCTTGAAGCCGCCTCGGCTCGCTTCCCCCCGACTCCGCCGCCGCCGCGCGCTCCCGCCCGACTGTCGCCCTACTCGTACGCCGGCCGGCTCCTCACAAGTTAGATTTCGAACTCATTTCGTGCAACAAGCTTTGCTTTTGTTTACATTTTCATACTATTCAATGCGAATCTTGTTCGGCAACGTCGCAGACGATCTTGAAGTGAGAATCGATGTAGGCAATTGCAATATCGAACTTTATTTTTGCAATTTTTTCCATCAATTTCAAGATCGGCACTTGTTCCAAATTTCGACCGCCGCTTACGTCCGCCGACCGCGTCGCGCTCGCACAACGCTGGTCGGACTCTTTCTTGCAAACATTTTCGCGGCGGCGCCAGCTCTTTCCGCTGTGAATGTGCGAATCAGTTTCGTGGGAGAAGCTTTACAATTTCCGCTTTCGTAATGTTACTCGCGCACTTGCGAGATGACGAGGCATCTGCCAAGAGTTAAGTTCACCAGAGTTACACCCGCCAATTACCCGCCTTCGCTCGGCCGGTCGCTCGCATTGCAGACAGGCGCCTCGACGTCCGGAACGCCTGCTGAAGCTGCCGGCGGCGGCCGCACGACGGCGGTCGTTGTCCTTGAAGCCGCCTCGGCTCGCTTCCGCCCGACGCCGCCGCCGCCGCGCGCTCCCGCCCGACTGTCGCCCTACTCGTACGCCGGCCGGCTCCTCACAAGTTAGATTTCGAACTCATTTCGTGCAACAAGCTTTGCTTTTGTTTACATTTTCATACTATTCAATGCGAATCTTGTTCGGCAACGTGGCAGACGATCTTGAAGTGAGAATCGATGTGGGCAATTGCAATATCGAACTTTATTTTTGCAATGTTTTCCATCAATTTCAAGATCGGCACTTGTTCCAAATTTCGACCGCCGCTTACGTCCGCCGACCGCGTCGCGCTCGCACAACGCTGGTCGGACTCTTTCTTGCAAACTTTTTGGCAGCGGCGCCAGCTCTTTCCGCTGTGAATGTGCGAATCAGTTTCGTGTGAGAAGCTTTACAAATTCCGCTTTCCGTAATGTTACTCGCGCACTTGCGAGATGACGAGGCATCTGCCAAGAGTTAAGTTCACCAGAGTTACACCCGCCAATTACCCGCCTTCGCTCGGCCGGTCGCTCGCATTGCAGACAGGCGCCTCGACGTCCGGAACGCCTGCTGAAGCTGCCGGCGGCGGCCGCACGACGGCGGTCGTTGTCCTTGAAGCCGCCTCGGCTCGCTTCCGCCCGACGCCGCCGCCGCCGCGCGCTCCCGCCCGACTGTCGCCCTACTCGCACGCCGGCCGGCTCCTCACAAGTTAGATTTCGAACTCATTTCGTGCAACAAGCTTTGCTTTTCTCTACATTTTCATACTATTCAATGCGAATCTTGTTCGGCAACGTCGCAGACGATCTTGAAGTGAAAATCGATGTGGGCAATTGCAATATCGAACTTTATTTTTGCAATTTTTTCCATCAATTTCAAGATCGGCACTTGTTCCAAATTTCGACCGCCGCTTACGTCCGCCGACCGCGTCGCGCTCGCACAACGCTGGTCGGACTCTTTTTTGCAAACTTTTTCGCGGCGCCGCCAGCTCTTTCCGCTGTGAAAGTGCGAATCAGTTTCGTGTGAGAAACTTTACAAATTCCGCTTTCCGTAATGTTACTCGCGCACTTGCGAGATGACGAGGCATCTGCCAAGAGTTAAGTTCACCAGAGTTACACCCGCCAATTACCCGCCTTCGCTCGGCCGGTCGCTCGCATTGCAGACAGGCGCCTCGACGTCCGGAACGCCTGCTGAAGCTGCCGGCGGCGGCCGCACGACGGCGGTCGTTGTCCTTGAAGCCGCCTCGGCTCGCTTCCGCCCGACGCCGCCGCCGCCGCGCGCTCCCGCCCGACTGTCGCCCTACTCGCACGCCGGCCGGCTCCTCACAAGTTAGATTTCGAACTCATTTCGTGCAACAAGCTTTGCTTTTCTCTACATTTTCATACTATTCAATGCGAATCTTGTTCGGCAACGTCGCAGACGATCTTGAAGTGAGAATCGATGTAGGCAATTGCAATATCGAACTTTATTTTTGCAATTTTTTCCATCAATTTCAAGATCGGCACTTGTTCCAAATTTCGACCGCCGCTTACGTCCGCCGACCGCGTCGCGCTCGCACAACGCTGGTCGGACTCTTTCTTGCAAACATTTTCGCGGCGGCGCCAGCTCTTTCCGCTGTGAATGTGCGAATCAGTTTCGTGGGAGAAGCTTTACAATTTCCGCTTTCGTAATGTTACTCGCGCACTTGCGAGATGACGAGGCATCTGCCAAGAGTTAAGTTCACCAGAGTTACACCCGCCAATTACCCGCCTTCGCTCGGCCGGTCGCTCGCATTGCAGACAGGCGCCTCGACGTCCGGAACGCCTGCTGAAGCTGCCGGCGGCGGCCGCACGACGGCGGTCGTTGTCCTTGAAGCCGCCTCGGCTCGCTTCCGCCCGACGCCGCCGCCGCCGCGCGCTCCCGCCCGACTGTCGCCCTACTCGTACGCCGGCCGGCTCCTCACAAGTTAGATTTCGAACTCATTTCGTGCAACAAGCTTTGCTTTTGTTTACATTTTCATACTATTCAATGCGAATCTTGTTCGGCAACGTGGCAGACGATCTTGAAGTGAGAATCGATGTGGGCAATTGCAATATCGAACTTTATTTTTGCAATGTTTTCCATCAATTTCAAGATCGGCACTTGTTCCAAATTTCGACCGCCGCTTACGTCCGCCGACCGCGTCGCGCTCGCACAACGCTGGTCGGACTCTTTCTTGCAAACTTTTTGGCAGCGGCGCCAGCTCTTTCCGCTGTGAATGTGCGAATCAGTTTCGTGTGAGAAGCTTTACAAATTCCGCTTTCCGTAATGTTACTCGCGCACTTGCGAGATGACGAGGCATCTGCCAAGAGTTAAGTTCACCAGAGTTACACCCGCCAATTACCCGCCTTCGCTCGGCCGGTCGCTCGCATTGCAGACAGGCGCCTCGACGTCCGGAACGCCTGCTGAAGCTGCCGGCGGCGGCCGCACGACGGCGGTCGTTGTCCTTGAAGCCGCCTCGGCTCGCTTCCGCCCGACGCCGCCGCCGCCGCGCGCTCCCGCCCGACTGTCGCCCTACTCGTACGCCGGCCGGCTCCTCACAAGTTAGATTTCGAACTCATTTCGTGCAACAAGCTTTGCTTTTGTTTACATTTTCATACTATTCAATGCGAATCTTGTTCGGCAACGTCGCAGACGATCTTGAAGTGAGAATCGATGTAGGCAATTGCAATATCGAACTTTATTTTTGCAATTTTTTCCATCAATTTCAAGATCGGCACTTGTTCCAAATTTCGACCGCCGCTTACGTCCGCCGACCGCGTCGCGCTCGCACAACGCTGGTCGGACTCTTTCTTGCAAACATTTTCGCGGCGGCGCCAGCTCTTTCCGCTGTGAATGTGCGAATCAGTTTCGTGGGAGAAGCTTTACAATTTCCGCTTTCGTAATGTTACTCGCGCACTTGCGAGATGACGAGGCATCTGCCAAGAGTTAAGTTCACCAGAGTTACACCCGCCAATTACCCGCCTTCGCTCGGCCGGTCGCTCGCATTGCAGACAGGCGCCTCGACGTCCGGAACGCCTGCTGAAGCTGCCGGCGGCGGCCGCACGACGGCGGTCGTTGTCCTTGAAGCCGCCTCGGCTCGCTTCCCCCCGACTCCGCCGCCGCCGCGCGCTCCCGCCCGACTGTAGCCCTACTCGTACGCCGGCCGGCTCCTCACAAGTTAGATTTCGAACTCATTTCGTGCAACAAGCTTTGCTTTTGTTTACATTTTCATACTATTCAATGCGAATCTTGTTCGGCAACGTCGCAGACGATCTTGAAGTGAGAATCGATGTAGGCAATTGCAATATCGAACTTTATTTTTGCAATTTTTTCCATCAATTTCAAGATCGGCACTTGTTCCAAATTTCGACCGCCGCTTACGTCCGCCGACCGCGTCGCGCTCGCACAACGCTGGTCGGACTCTTTCTTGCAAACATTTTCGCGGCGGCGCCAGCTCTTTCCGCTGTGAATGTGCGAATCAGTTTCGTGGGAGAAGCTTTACAATTTCCGCTTTCGTAATGTTACTCGCGCACTTGCGAGATGACGAGGCATCTGCCAAGAGTTAAGTTCACCAGAGTTACACCCGCCAATTACCCGCCTTCGCTCGGCCGGTCGCTCGCATTGCAGACAGGCGCCTCGACGTCCGGAACGCCTGCTGAAGCTGCCGGCGGCGGCCGCACGACGGCGGTCGTTGTCCTTGAAGCCGCCTCGGCTCGCTTCCGCCCGACGCCGCCGCCGCCGCGCGCTCCCGCCCGACTGTCGCCCTACTCGTACGCCGGCCGGCTCCTCACAAGTTAGATTTCGAACTCATTTCGTGCAACAAGCTTTGCTTTTGTTTACATTTTCATACTATTCAATGCGAATCTTGTTCGGCAACGTGGCAGACGATCTTGAAGTGAGAATCGATGTGGGCAATTGCAATATCGAACTTTATTTTTGCAATGTTTTCCATCAATTTCAAGATCGGCACTTGTTCCAAATTTCGACCGCCGCTTACGTCCGCCGACCGCGTCGCGCTCGCACAACGCTGGTCGGACTCTTTCTTGCAAACTTTTTGGCAGCGGCGCCAGCTCTTTCCCCTGTGAATGTGCGAATCAGTTTCGTGTGAGAAGCTTTACAAATTCCGCTTTCCGTAATGTTACTCGCGCACTTGCGAGATGACGAGGCATCTGCCAAGAGTTAAGTTCACCAGAGTTACACCCGCCAATTACCCGCCTTCGCTCGGCCGGTCGCTCGCATTGCAGACAGGCGCCTCGACGTCCGGAACGCCTGCTGAAGCTGCCGGCGGCGGCCGCACGACGGCGGTCGTTGTCCTTGAAGCCGCCTCGGCTCGCTTCCGCCCGACGCCGCCGCCGCCGCGCGCTCCCGCCCGACTGTCGCCCTACTCGTACGCCGGCCGGCTCCTCACAAGTTAGATTTCGAACTCATTTCGTGCAACAAGCTTTGCTTTTGTTTACATTTTCATACTATTCAATGCGAATCTTGTTCGGCAACGTCGCAGACGATCTTGAAGTGAGAATCGATGTAGGCAATTGCAATATCGAGCTTTATTTTTGCAATTTTTTCCATCAATTTCAAGATCGGCACTTGTTCCAAATTTCGACCGCCGCTTACGTCCGCCGACCGCGTCGCGCTCGCACAACGCTGGTCGGACTCTTTCTTGCAAACATTTTCGCGGCGGCGCCAGCTCTTTCCGCTGTGAATGTGCGAATCAGTTTCGTGGGAGAAGCTTTACAATTTCCGCTTTCGTAATGTTACTCGCGCACTTGCGAGATGACGAGGCATCTGCCAAGAGTTAAGTTCACCAGAGTTACACCCGCCAATTACCCGCCTTCGCTCGGCCGGTCGCTCGCATTGCAGACAGGCGCCTCGACGTCCGGAACGCCTGCTGAAGCTGCCGGCGGCGGCCGCACGACGGCGGTCGTTGTCCTTGAAGCCGCCTCGGCTCGCTTCCCCCCGACTCCGCCGCCGCCGCGCGCTCCCGCCCGACTGTCGCCCTACTCGTACGCCGGCCGGCTCCTCACAAGTTAGATTTCGAACTCATTTCGTGCAACAAGCTTTGCTTTTGTTTACATTTTCATACTATTCAATGCGAATCTTGTTCGGCAACGTCGCAGACGATCTTGAAGTGAGAATCGATGTAGGCAATTGCAATATCGAACTTTATTTTTGCAATTTTTTCCATCAATTTCAAGATCGGCACTTGTTCCAAATTTCGACCGCCGCTTACGTCCGCCGACCGCGTCGCGCTCGCACAACGCTGGTCGGACTCTTTCTTGCAAACATTTTCGCGGCGGCGCCAGCTCTTTCCGCTGTGAATGTGCGAATCAGTTTCGTGGGAGAAGCTTTACAATTTCCGCTTTCGTAATGTTACTCGCGCACTTGCGAGATGACGAGGCATCTGCCAAGAGTTAAGTTCACCAGAGTTACACCCGCCAATTACCCGCCTTCGCTCGGCCGGTCGCTCGCATTGCAGACAGGCGCCTCGACGTCCGGAACGCCTGCTGAAGCTGCCGGCGGCGGCCGCACGACGGCGGTCGTTGTCCTTGAAGCCGCCTCGGCTCGCTTCCCCCCGACTCCGCCGCCGCCGCGCGCTCCCGCCCGACTGTCGCCCTACTCGTACGCCGGCCGGCTCCTCACAAGTTAGATTTCGAACTCATTTCGTGCAACAAGCTTTGCTTTTGTTTACATTTTCATACTATTCAATGCGAATCTTGTTCGGCAACGTCGCAGACGATCTTGAAGTGAGAATCGATGTAGGCAATTGCAATATCGAACTTTATTTTTGCAATTTTTTCCATCAATTTCAAGATCGGCACTTGTTCCAAATTTCGACCGCCGCTTACGTCCGCCGACCGCGTCGCGCTCGCACAACGCTGGTCGGACTCTTTCTTGCAAACATTTTCGCGGCGGCGCCAGCTCTTTCCGCTGTGAATGTGCGAATCAGTTTCGTGGGAGAAGCTTTACAATTTCCGCTTTCGTAATGTTACTCGCGCACTTGCGAGATGACGAGGCATCTGCCAAGAGTTAAGTTCACCAGAGTTACACCCGCCAATTACCCGCCTTCGCTCGGCCGGTCGCTCGCATTGCAGACAGGCGCCTCGACGTCCGGAACGCCTGCTGAAGCTGCCGGCGGCGGCCGCACGACGGCGGTCGTTGTCCTTGAAGCCGCCTCGGCTCGCTTCCCCCCGACTCCGCCGCCGCCGCGCGCTCCCGCCCGACTGTCGCCCTACTCGTACGCCGGCCGGCTCCTCACAAGTTAGATTTCGAACTCATTTCGTGCAACAAGCTTTGCTTTTGTTTACATTTTCATACTATTCAATGCGAATCTTGTTCGGCAACGTCGCAGACGATCTTGAAGTGAGAATCGATGTAGGCAATTGCAATATCGAACTTTATTTTTGCAATTTTTTCCATCAATTTCAAGATCGGCACTTGTTCCAAATTTCGACCGCCGCTTACGTCCGCCGACCGCGTCGCGCTCGCACAACGCTGGTCGGACTCTTTCTTGCAAACATTTTCGCGGCGGCGCCAGCTCTTTCCGCTGTGAATGTGCGAATCAGTTTCGTGGGAGAAGCTTTACAATTTCCGCTTTCGTAATGTTACTCGCGCACTTGCGAGATGACGAGGCATCTGCCAAGAGTTAAGTTCACCAGAGTTACACCCGCCAATTACCCGCCTTCGCTCGGCCGGTCGCTCGCATTGCAGACAGGCGCCTCGACGTCCGGAACGCCTGCTGAAGCTGCCGGCGGCGGCCGCACGACGGCGGTCGTTGTCCTTGAAGCCGCCTCGGCTCGCTTCCGCCCGACGCCGCCGCCGCCGCGCGCTCCCGCCCGACTGTCGCCCTACTCGTACGCCGGCCGGCTCCTCACAAGTTAGATTTCGAACTCATTTCGTGCAACAAGCTTTGCTTTTGTTTACATTTTCATACTATTCAATGCGAATCTTGTTCGGCAACGTGGCAGACGATCTTGAAGTGAGAATCGATGTGGGCAATTGCAATATCGAACTTTATTTTTGCAATGTTTTCCATCAATTTCAAGATCGGCACTTGTTCCAAATTTCGACCGCCGCTTACGTCCGCCGACCGCGTCGCGCTCGCACAACGCTGGTCGGACTCTTTCTTGCAAACTTTTTGGCAGCGGCGCCAGCTCTTTCCGCTGTGAATGTGCGAATCAGTTTCGTGTGAGAAGCTTTACAATTTCCGCTTTCGTAATGTTACTCGCGCACTTGCGAGATGACGAGGCATCTGCCAAGAGTTAAGTTCACCAGAGTTACACCCGCCAATTACCCGCCTTCGCTCGGCCGGTCGCTCGCATTGCAGACAGGCGCCTCGACGTCCGGAACGCCTGCTGAAGCTGCCGGCGGCGGCCGCACGACGGCGGTCGTTGTCCTTGAAGCCGCCTCGGCTCGCTTCCCCCCGACTCCGCCGCCGCCGCGCGCTCCCGCCCGACTGTCGCCCTACTCGTACGCCGGCCGGCTCCTCACAAGTTAGATTTCGAACTCATTTCGTGCAACAAGCTTTGCTTTTGTTTACATTTTCATACTATTCAATGCGAATCTTGTTCGGCAACGTCGCAGACGATCTTGAAGTGAGAATCGATGTAGGCAATTGCAATATCGAACTTTATTTTTGCAATTTTTTCCATCAATTTCAAGATCGGCACTTGTTCCAAATTTCGACCGCCGCTTACGTCCGCCGACCGCGTCGCGCTCGCACAACGCTGGTCGGACTCTTTCTTGCAAACATTTTCGCGGCGGCGCCAGCTCTTTCCGCTGTGAATGTGCGAATCAGTTTCGTGGGAGAAGCTTTACAATTTCCGCTTTCGTAATGTTACTCGCGCACTTGCGAGATGACGAGGCATCTGCCAAGAGTTAAGTTCACCAGAGTTACACCCGCCAATTACCCGCCTTCGCTCGGCCGGTCGCTCGCATTGCAGACAGGCGCCTCGACGTCCGGAACGCCTGCTGAAGCTGCCGGCGGCGGCCGCACGACGGCGGTCGTTGTCCTTGAAGCCGCCTCGGCTCGCTTCCGCCCGACGCCGCCGCCGCCGCGCGCTCCCGCCCGACTGTCACCCTACTCGTACGCCGGCCGGCTCCTCACAAGTTAGATTTCGAACTCATTTCGTGCAACAAGCTTTGCTTTTGTTTACATTTTCATACTATTCAATGCGAATCTTGTTCGGCAACGTCGCAGACGATCTTGAAGTGAGAATCGATGTAGGCAATTGCAATATCGAACTTTATTTTTGCAATTTTTTCCATCAATTTCAAGATCGGCACTTGTTCCAAATTTCGACCGCCGCTTACGTCCGCCGACCGCGTCGCGCTCGCACAACGCTGGTCGGACTCTTTCTTGCAAACATTTTCGCGGCGGCGCCAGCTCTTTCCGCTGTGAATGTGCGAATCAGTTTCGTGGGAGAAGCTTTACAATTTCCGCTTTCGTAATGTTACTCGCGCACTTGCGAGATGACGAGGCATCTGCCAAGAGTTAAGTTCACCAGAGTTACACCCGCCAATTACCCGCCTTCGCTCGGCCGGTCGCTCGCATTGCAGACAGGCGCCTCGACGTCCGGAACGCCTGCTGAAGCTGCCGGCGGCGGCCGCACGACGGCGGTCGTTGTCCTTGAAGCCGCCTCGGCTCGCTTCCGCCCGACGCCGCCGCCGCCGCGCGCTCCCGCCCGACTGTCGCCCTACTCGTACGCCGGCCGGCTCCTCACAAGTTAGATTTCGAACTCATTTCGTGCAACAAGCTTTGCTTTTGTTTACATTTTCATACTATTCAATGCGAATCTTGTTCGGCAACGTGGCAGACGATCTTGAAGTGAGAATCGATGTGGGCAATTGCAATATCGAACTTTATTTTTGCAATGTTTTCCATCAATTTCAAGATCGGCACTTGTTCCAAATTTCGACCGCCGCTTACGTCCGCCGACCGCGTCGCGCTCGCACAACGCTGGTCGGACTCTTTCTTGCAAACATTTTCGCGGCGGCGCCAGCTCTTTCCGCTGTGAATGTGCGAATCAGTTTCGTGGGAGAAGCTTTACAATTTCCGCTTTCGTAATGTTACTCGCGCACTTGCGAGATGACGAGGCATCTGCCAAGAGTTAAGTTCACCAGAGTTACACCCGCCAATTACCCGCCTTCGCTCGGCCGGTCGCTCGCATTGCAGACAGGCGCCTCGACGTCCGGAACGCCTGCTGAAGCTGCCGGCGGCGGCCGCACGACGGCGGTCGTTGTCCTTGAAGCCGCCTCGGCTCGCTTCCGCCCGACGCCGCCGCCGCCGCGCGCTCCCGCCCGACTGTCGCCCTACTCGTACGCCGGCCGGCTCCTCACAAGTTTGATTTCGAACTCATTTCGTGCAACAAGCTTTGCTTTTGTTTACATTTTCATACTATTCAATGCGAATCTTGTTCGGCAACGTCGCAGACGATCTTGAAGTGAGAATCGATGTAGGCAATTGCAATATCGAACTTTATTTTTGCAATTTTTTCCATCAATTTCAAGATCGGCACTTGTTCCAAATTTCGACCGCCGCTTACGTCCGCCGACCGCGTCGCGCTCGCACAACGCTGGTCGGACTCTTTCTTGCAAACATTTTCGCGGCGGCGCCAGCTCTTTCCGCTGTGAATGTGCGAATCAGTTTCGTGGGAGAAGCTTTACAATTTCCGCTTTCGTAATGTTACTCGCGCACTTGCGAGATGACGAGGCATCTGCCAAGAGTTAAGTTCACCAGAGTTACACCCGCCAATTACCCGCCTTCGCTCGGCCGGTCGCTCGCATTGCAGACAGGCGCCTCGACGTCCGGAACGCCTGCTGAAGCTGCCGGCGGCGGCCGCACGACGGCGGTCGTTGTCCTTGAAGCCGCCTCGGCTCGCTTCCGCCCGACGCCGCCGCCGCCGCGCGCTCCCGCCCGACTGTCGCCCTACTCGTACGCCGGCCGGCTCCTCACAAGTTAGATTTCGAACTCATTTCGTGCAACAAGCTTTGCTTTTGTTTACATTTTCATACTATTCAATGCGAATCTTGTTCGGCAACGTGGCAGACGATCTTGAAGTGAGAATCGATGTGGGCAATTGCAATATCGAACTTTATTTTTGCAATGTTTTCCATCAATTTCAAGATCGGCACTTGTTCCAAATTTCGACCGCCGCTTACGTCCGCCGACCGCGTCGCGCTCGCACAACGCTGGTCGGACTCTTTCTTGCAAACTTTTTGGCAGCGGCGCCAGCTCTTTCCGCTGTGAATGTGCGAATCAGTTTCGTGTGAGAAGCTTTACAAATTCCGCTTTCCGTAATGTTACTCGCGCACTTGCGAGATGACGAGGCATCTGCCAAGAGTTAAGTTCACCAGAGTTACACCCGCCAATTACCCGCCTTCGCTCGGCCGGTCGCTCGCATTGCAGACAGGCGCCTCGACGTCCGGAACGCCTGCTGAAGCTGCCGGCGGCGGCCGCACGACGGCGGTCGTTGTCCTTGAAGCCGCCTCGGCTCGCTTCCCCCCGACTCCGCCGCCGCCGCGCGCTCCCGCCCGACTGTAGCCCTACTCGTACGCCGGCCGGCTCCTCACAAGTTAGATTTCGAACTCATTTCGTGCAACAAGCTTTGCTTTTGTTTACATTTTCATACTATTCAATGCGAATCTTGTTCGGCAACGTCGCAGACGATCTTGAAGTGAGAATCGATGTAGGCAATTGCAATATCGAACTTTATTTTTGCAATTTTTTCCATCAATTTCAAGATCGGCACTTGTTCCAAATTTCGACCGCCGCTTACGTCCGCCGACCGCGTCGCGCTCGCACAACGCTGGTCGGACTCTTTCTTGCAAACATTTTCGCGGCGGCGCCAGCTCTTTCCGCTGTGAATGTGCGAATCAGTTTCGTGGGAGAAGCTTTACAATTTCCGCTTTCGTAATGTTACTCGCGCACTTGCGAGATGACGAGGCATCTGCCAAGAGTTAAGTTCACCAGAGTTACACCCGCCAATTACCCGCCTTCGCTCGGCCGGTCGCTCGCATTGCAGACAGGCGCCTCGACGTCCGGAACGCCTGCTGAAGCTGCCGGCGGCGGCCGCACGACGGCGGTCGTTGTCCTTGAAGCCGCCTCGGCTCGCTTCCGCCCGACGCCGCCGCCGCCGCGCGCTCCCGCCCGACTGTCGCCCTACTCGTACGCCGGCCGGCTCCTCACAAGTTAGATTTCGAACTCATTTCGTGCAACAAGCTTTGCTTTTGTTTACATTTTCATACTATTCAATGCGAATCTTGTTCGGCAACGTGGCAGACGATCTTGAAGTGAGAATCGATGTGGGCAATTGCAATATCGAACTTTATTTTTGCAATGTTTTCCATCAATTTCAAGATCGGCACTTGTTCCAAATTTCGACCGCCGCTTACGTCCGCCGACCGCGTCGCGCTCGCACAACGCTGGTCGGACTCTTTCTTGCAAACTTTTTGGCAGCGGCGCCAGCTCTTTCCGCTGTGAATGTGCGAATCAGTTTCGTGTGAGAAGCTTTACAAATTCCGCTTTCCGTAATGTTACTCGCGCACTTGCGAGATGACGAGGCATCTGCCAAGAGTTAAGTTCACCAGAGTTACACCCGCCAATTACCCGCCTTCGCTCGGCCGGTCGCTCGCATTGCAGACAGGCGCCTCGACGTCCGGAACGCCTGCTGAAGCTGCCGGCGGCGGCCGCACGACGGCGGTCGTTGTCCTTGAAGCCGCCTCGGCTCGCTTCCGCCCGACGCCGCCGACGCCGCCGCCGCCGCGCGCTCCCGCCCGACTGTCGCCCTACTCGTACGCCGGCCGGCTCCTCACAAGTTAGATTTCGAACTCATTTCGTGCAACAAGCTTTGCTTTTGTTTACATTTTCATACTATTCAATGCGAATCTTGTTCGGCAACGTCGCAGACGATCTTGAAGTGAGAATCGATGTAGGCAATTGCAATATCGAACTTTATTTTTGCAATTTTTTCCATCAATTTCAAGATCGGCACTTGTTCCAAATTTCGACCGCCGCTTACGTCCGCCGACCGCGTCGCGCTCGCACAACGCTGGTCGGACTCTTTCTTGCAAACATTTTCGCGGCGGCGCCAGCTCTTTCCGCTGTGAATGTGCGAATCAGTTTCGTGGGAGAAGCTTTACAATTTCCGCTTTCGTAATGTTACTCGCGCACTTGCGAGATGACGAGGCATCTGCCAAGAGTTAAGTTCACCAGAGTTACACCCGCCAATTACCCGCCTTCGCTCGGCCGGTCGCTCGCATTGCAGACAGGCGCCTCGACGTCCGGAACGCCTGCTGAAGCTGCCGGCGGCGGCCGCACGACGGCGGTCGTTGTCCTTGAAGCCGCCTCGGCTCGCTTCCGCCCGACGCCGCCGCCGCCGCGCGCTCCCGCCCGACTGTCGCCCTACTCGTACGCCGGCCGGCTCCTCACAAGTTAGATTTCGAACTCATTTCGTGCAACAAGCTTTGCTTTTGTTTACATTTTCATACTATTCAATGCGAATCTTGTTCGGCAACGTGGCAGACGATCTTGAAGTGAGAATCGATGTGGGCAATTGCAATATCGAACTTTATTTTTGCAATGTTTTCCATCAATTTCAAGATCGGCACTTGTTCCAAATTTCGACCGCCGCTTACGTCCGCCGACCGCGTCGCGCTCGCACAACGCTGGTCGGACTCTTTCTTGCAAACTTTTTGGCAGCGGCGCCAGCTCTTTCCGCTGTGAATGTGCGAATCAGTTTCGTGTGAGAAGCTTTACAAATTCCGCTTTCCGTAATGTTACTCGCGCACTTGCGAGATGACGAGGCATCTGCCAAGAGTTAAGTTCACCAGAGTTACACCCGCCAATTACCCGCCTTCGCTCGGCCGGTCGCTCGCATTGCAGACAGGCGCCTCGACGTCCGGAACGCCTGCTGAAGCTGCCGGCGGCGGCCGCACGACGGCGGTCGTTGTCCTTGAAGCCGCCTCGGCTCGCTTCCCCCCGACTCCGCCGCCGCCGCGCGCTCCCGCACGACTGTAGCCCTACTCGTACGCCGGCCGGCTCCTCACAAGTTAGATTTCGAACTCATTTCGTGCAACAAGCTTTGCTTTTGTTTACATTTTCATACTATTCAATGCGAATCTTGTTCGGCAACGTCGCAGACGATCTTGAAGTGAGAATCGATGTAGGCAATTGCAATATCGAACTTTATTTTTGCAATTTTTTCCATCAATTTCAAGATCGGCACTTGTTCCAAATTTCGACCGCCGCTTACGTCCGCCGACCGCGTCGCGCTCGCACAACGCTGGTCGGACTCTTTCTTGCAAACATTTTCGCGGCGGCGCCAGCTCTTTCCGCTGTGAATGTGCGAATCAGTTTCGTGGGAGAAGCTTTACAATTTCCGCTTTCGTAATGTTACTCGCGCACTTGCGAGATGACGAGGCATCTGCCAAGAGTTAAGTTCACCAGAGTTACACCCGCCAATTACCCGCCTTCGCTCGGCCGGTCGCTCGCATTGCAGACAGGCGCCTCGACGTCCGGAACGCCTGCTGAAGCTGCCGGCGGCGGCCGCACGACGGCGGTCGTTGTCCTTGAAGCCGCCTCGGCTCGCTTCCGCCCGACGCCGCCGCCGCCGCGCGCTCCCGCCCGACTGTCGCCCTACTCGTACGCCGGCCGGCTCCTCACAAGTTAGATTTCGAACTCATTTCGTGCAACAAGCTTTGCTTTTGTTTACATTTTCATACTATTCAATGCGAATCTTGTTCGGCAACGTGGCAGACGATCTTGAAGTGAGAATCGATGTGGGCAATTGCAATATCGAACTTTATTTTTGCAATGTTTTCCATCAATTTCAAGATCGGCACTTGTTCCAAATTTCGACCGCCGCTTACGTCCGCCGACCGCGTCGCGCTCGCACAACGCTGGTCGGACTCTTTCTTGCAAACTTTTTGGCAGCGGCGCCAGCTCTTTCCGCTGTGAATGTGCGAATCAGTTTCGTGTGAGAAGCTTTACAAATTCCGCTTTCCGTAATGTTACTCGCGCACTTGCGAGATGACGAGGCATCTGCCAAGAGTTAAGTTCACCAGAGTTACACCCGCCAATTACCCGCCTTCGCTCGGCCGGTCGCTCGCATTGCAGACAGGCGCCTCGACGTCCGGAACGCCTGCTGAAGCTGCCGGCGGCGGCCGCACGACGGCGGTCGTTGTCCTTGAAGCCGCCTCGGCTCGCTTCCGCCCGACGCCGCCGCCGCCGCGCGCTCCCGCCCGACTGTCGCCCTACTCGTACGCCGGCCGGCTCCTCACAATTTAGATTTCGAACTCATTTCGTGCAACAAGCTTTGCTTTTGTTTACATTTTCATACTATTCAATGCGAATCTTGTTCGGCAACGTCGCAGACGATCTTGAAGTGAGAATCGATGTAGGCAATTGCAATATCGAACTTTATTTTTGCAATTTTTTCCATCAATTTCAAGATCGGCACTTGTTCCAAATTTCGACCGCCGCTTACGTCCGCCGACCGCGTCGCGCTCGCACAACGCTGGTCGGACTCTTTCTTGCAAACATTTTCGCGGCGGCGCCAGCTCTTTCCGCTGTGAATGTGCGAATCAGTTTCGTGGGAGAAGCTTTACAATTTCCGCTTTCGTAATGTTACTCGCGCACTTGCGAGATGACGAGGCATCTGCCAAGAGTTAAGTTCACCAGAGTTACACCCGCCAATTACCCGCCTTCGCTCGGCCGGTCGCTCGCATTGCAGACAGTCGCCTCGACGTCCGGAACGCCTGCTGAAGCTGCCGGCGGCGGCCGCACGACGGCGGTCGTTGTCCTTGAAGCCGCCTCGGCTCGCTTCCGCCCGACGCCGCCGCAGCCGCGCGCTCCCGCCCGACTGTCGCCCTACTCGTACGCCGGCCGGCTCCTCACAAGTTAGATTTCGAACTCATTTCGTGCAACAAGCTTTGCTTTTGTCTACATTTTCATACTATTCAATGCGAATCTTGTTCGGCGACGTCGCAGACGATCTTGAAGTGAGAATCGATGTGGGCAATTGCAATATCGAACTTTATTTTTGCAATTTTTTCCATCAATTTCAAGATCGGAACTTGTTCCAAATTTCGACCGCCGCTTACGTCCGCCGACCGCGTCGCGCTCGCACAACGCTGGTCGGACTCTTTCTTGCAAACTTTTTCGCGGCGGCGCCAGCTCTTTCCGCTGTGAAAGTGCGAATCAGTTTCGTGTGAGAAGCTTTACAAATTCCGCTTTCCGTAATGTTACTCGCGCACTTGCAAGATGACGTGGCATCTGCAAAGTGTTAAGTTCACCAGAGTTACACCCGCCAATTACCCGCCTTCGCTCGGTCGGTCGCTCGCATTGCAGACAGGCGCCTCGACGTCCGGAACGCCTGCTGAAGCTGCCGGCGGCGGCCGCACGACGGCGGTCGTTGTCCTTGAAGCCGCCTCGCCTCGCTTCCGCCCGACGCCGCCGCCGCCGCGCGCTCCCGCCCGACTGTCGCCCTACTCGCACGCCGGCCGGCTCCTCACAAGTTAGATTTCGAACTCATTTCGTGCAACAAGCTTTGCTTTTGTCTACATTTTCATACTATTCAATGCGAATCTTGTTCGGCAACGTGGCAGACGATCTTGAAGTGAGAATCGATGTGGGCAATTGCAATATCGAACTTTATTTTTGCAATTTTTTCCATCAATTTCAAGATCGGCACTTGTTCCAAATTTCGACCGCCGCTTACGTCCGCCGACCGCGTCGCGCTCGCACAACGCTGGTCGGACACTTTCTTGCAAACTTTTTGGCGGCGGCGCCAGCTCTTTCCGCTGTGAATGTGCGAATCAGTTTCGTGTGAGAAGCTTTACAAATTCCGCTTTCCGTAATGTTACTCGCACACTTGCGAGATGACGAGGCATCTGCCAAGAGTTAAGTTCACCAGAGTTACACCCGCCAATTACCCGCCTTCGCTCGGCCGGTCGCTCGCATTGCAGACAGGCGCCTCGAATTCCGGAACGCCTGCTGAAGCTGCCGGCGGCGGCCGCACGACGGCGGTCGTTGTCCTTGAAGCCGCCTCGGCTCGCTTCCGCCCGACGGCGCCGCCGCCGCGCGCTCCCGCCCGACTGTCGCCCTACTCGCACGCCGGCCGGCTCCTCACAAGTTAGATTTCGAACTCATTTCGTGCAACAAGCTTTGCTTTTGTCTACATTTTCATACTATTCAATGCGAATCTTGTTCGGCAACGTGGCAGACGATCTTGAAGTGAGAATCGATGTGGGCAATTGCAATATCGAACTTTATTTTTGCAATATTTTCCATAAATTTCAAGATCGGCACTTGTTCCAAATTTCGACCGCCGCTTACGTCCGCCGACCGCGTCGCGCTCGCACAACGCTGGTCGGACTCTTTTTTGCAAACTTTTTCGCGGCGGCGCCAGCTCTTTCCGCTGTGAAAGTGCGAATCAGTTTCGTGTGAGAAGCTTTACAATTTCCGCTTTCCGTAATGTTACTCGCGCACTTGCGAGATGACGAGGCATCTGCCAAGAGTTAAGTTCACCAGTGTTACACCCGCCAATTACCCGCCTTCGCTCGGCCGGTCGCTCGCATTGCAGACAGGCGCCTCGACGTCCGGAACGCCTGCTGAAGCTGCCGGCGGCGGCCGCACGACGGCGGCCGCACGACGGCGGTCGTTGTCCTTGAAGCCGCCTCGGCTCGCTTCCGCCCGACGCAGCCGCCGCCGCGCGCTCACGCCCGACTGTCGCCCTACTCGTACGCCGGCCGGCTCCTCACAAGTTAGATTTCGAACTCATTTCGTGCAACAAGCTTTGCTTTTGTCTACATTTTCATACTATTCAATGCGAATCTTGTTCGGCAACGTGGCAGACGATCTTGAAGTGAGAATCGATGTGGGCAATTGCAATATCGAACTTTATTTTTGCAATTTTTTCCATCAATTTCAAGATCGGCACTTGTTCCAAATTTCGACCGCCGCTTACGTCCGCCGACCGCGTCGCGCTCGCACAACGCTGGTCGGACTCTTTTTTGCAAACTTTTTCGCGGCGGCGCCAGCTCTTTCCGCTGTGAAAGTGCGAATCAGTTTCGTGTGAGAAGCTTTACAAATTCCGCTTTCCGTAATGTTACTCGCGCACTTGCTAGATGACGAGGAATCTGCCAAGAGTTAAGTTCACCAGAGTTACACCCGCCAATTACCCGCCTTCGCTCGGTCAGTCGCTCGCATTGCAGACAGGCGCCTCGACGTCCGGAACGCCTGCTGAAGCTGCCGGCGGCGGCCGCACGACGGCGGTCGTTGTCCTTGAAGCCGCCTCGGCTCGCTTCCGCCCGACGCCGCCGCCGCCGCCGCGCGCTCCCGCCCGACTGTCGCCCTACTCGTACGCCGGCCGGCTCCTCACAAGTTAGATTTCGAACTCATTTCGTGCAACAAGCTTTGCTTTTGTCTACATTTTCATACTATTCAATGCGAATCTTGTTCGGCAACGTGGCAGACGATCTTGAAGTGAGAATCGATGTGGGCAATTGCAATATCGAACTTTATTTTTGCAATTTTTTCCATCAATTTCAAGATCGGAACTTGTTCCAAATTTCGACCGCCGCTTACGTCCGCCGACCGCGTCGCGCTCGCACAACGCTTGTCGGACTCTTTCTTGCAAACTTTTTCGCGGCGGCGCCAGCTCTTTCCGCTGTGAATGTGCGAATCAGTTTCGTGTGAGAAGCTTTACAATTTCCGCTTTCCGTAATGTTACTCGCGCACTTGCGAGATGACGAGGCATCTGCCAAGAGTTAAGTTCACCAGAGTTACACCCGCCAATTACCCGCATTCGCTCGGCCGGTCGCTCGCATTGCAGACAGGCGCCTCGACGTCCGGAACGCCTGCTGAAGCTGCCGGCGGCGGCCGCACGACGGCGGTCGTTGTCCTTGAAGCCGCCTCGGCTCGCTTCCGCCCGACGCCGCCGCCGCCGCACGCTCCCGCCCGACTGTCGCCCTACTCGTACGCCGGCCGGCTCCTCACAAGTTAGATTTCGAACTCATTTCGTGCAACAAGCTTTGCTTTTGTTTACATTTTCATACTATTCAATGCGAATCTTGTTCGGCAACGTCGCAGACGATCTTGAAGTGAGAATCGATGTGGGCAATTGCAATATCGAACTTTATTTTTGCAATTTTTTCCATCAATTTCAAGATCGGCACTTGTTCCAAATTTCGGCCGCCGCTTACGTCCGCCGACCGCGTCGCGCTCGCACAACGCTGGTCGGACTCTTTTTGCAAACTTTTTCGCGGCGGCGCCAGCTCTTTCCGCTGTGAAAGTGCGAATCAGTTTCGTGTGAGAAGCTTTACAATTTCCGCTTTCCGTAATGTTACTCGCGCACTTGCGAGATGACGAGGCATCTGCCAAGAGTTAAGTTCACCAGAGTTACACCCGCCAATTACCCGCCTTCGCTCGGTCGGTCGCTCGCATTGCAGACAGGCGCCTCGACGTCCGGAACGCCTGCTGAAGCTGCCGGCGGCGGCCGCACGACGGCGGTCGTTGTCCTTGAAGCCGCCTCGGCTCGCTTCCGCCCGACGCCGCCGCCGCCGCGCGCTCCCGCCCGACTGTCGCCCTACTCGTACGCCGGCCGGCTCCTCACAAGTTAGATTTCGAACTCATTTCGTGCAACAAGCTTTGCTTTTGTCTACATTTTCATACTATTCAATGCGAATCTTGTTCGGCAACGTGGCAGACGATCTTGAAGTGAGAATCGATGTGGGCAATTGCAATATCGAACTTTATTTTTGCAATTTTTTCCATCAATTTCAAGATCGGAACTTGTTCCAAATTTCGACCGCCGCTTACGTCCGCCGACCGCGTCGCGCTCGCACAACGCTGGTCGGACTCTTTCTTGCAAATTTTTCGCGGCGGCGCCAGTTCTTTCCGCTGTGAATGTGCGAATCAGTTTCGTGTGAGAAGCTTTACAATTTCCGCTTTCCGTAATGTTACTCGCCCACTTGCGAGATGACGAGGCATCTGCCAAGAGTTAAGTTCACCAGAGTTACACCCGCCAATTACCCGCCTTCGCTCGGCCGGTCGCTCGCATTGCAGACAGGCGCCTCGACGTCCGGAACGCCTGCTGAAGCTGCCGGCGGCGGCCGCACGACGGCGGTCGTTGTCCTTGAAGCCGCCTCGGCTCGCTTCCGCCCGACGCAGCCGCCGCCGCGCGCTCACGCCCGACTGTCGCCCTACTCGTACGCCGGCCGGCTCCTCACAAGTTAGATTTCGAACTCATTTCGTGCAACAAGCTTTGCTTTTGTCTACATTTTCATACTATTCAATGCGAATCTTGTTCGGCAACGTGGCAGACGATCTTGAAGTGAGAATCGATGTGGGCAATTGCAATATCGAACTTTATTTTTGCAATTTTTTCCATCAATTTCAAGATCGGCACTTGTTCCAAATTTCGACCGCCGCTTACGTCCGCCGACCGCGTCGCGCTCGCACAACGCTGGTCGGACTCTTTTTGCAAACTTTTTCGCGGCGGCGCCAGCTCTTTCCGCTGTGAAAGTGCGAATCAGTTTCGTGTGAGAAGCTTTACAATTTCCGCTTTCCGTAATGTTACTCGCGCACTTGCGAGATGACGAGGCATCTGCCAAGAGTTAAGTTCACCAGAGTTACACCCGCCAATTACCCGCCTTCGCTCGGTCGGTCGCTCGCATTGCAGACAGGCGCCTCGACGTCCGGAACGCCTGCTGAAGCTGCCGGCGGCGGCCGCACGACGGCGGTCGTTGTCCTTGAAGCCGCCTCGGCTCGCTTCCGCCCGACGCCGCCGCCGCCGCGCGCTCCCGCCCGACTGTCGCCCTACTCGTACGCCGGCCGGCTCCTCACAAGTTAGATTTCGAACTCATTTCGTGCAACAAGCTTTGCTTTTGTCTACATTTTCATACTATTCAATGCGAATCTTGTTCGGCAACGTGGCAGACGATCTTGAAGTGAGAATCGATGTGGGCAATTGCAATATCGAACTTTATTTTTGCAATTTTTTCCATCAATTTCAAGATCGGAACTTGTTCCAAATTTCGACCGCCGCTTACGTCCGCCGACCGCGTCGCGCTCGCACAACGCTGGTCGGACTCTTTCTTGCAAATTTTTCGCGGCGGCGCCAGTTCTTTCCGCTGTGAATGTGCGAATCAGTTTCGTGTGAGAAGCTTTACAATTTCCGCTTTCCGTAATGTTACTCGCCCACTTGCGAGATGACGAGGCATCTGCCAAGAGTTAAGTTCACCAGAGTTACACCCGCCAATTACCCGCCTTCGCTCGGCCGGTCGCTCGCATTGCAGACAGGCGCCTCGACGTCCGGAACGCCTGCTGAAGCTGCCGGCGGCGGCCGCACGACGGCGGTCGTTGTCCTTGAAGCCGCCTCGGCTCGCTTCCGCCCGACGCAGCCGCCGCCGCGCGCTCACGCCCGACTGTCGCCCTACTCGTACGCCGGCCGGCTCCTCACAAGTTAGATTTCGAACTCATTTCGTGCAACAAGCTTTGCTTTTGTCTACATTTTCATACTATTCAATGCGAATCTTGTTCGGCAACGTGGCAGACGATCTTGAAGTGAGAATCGATGTGGGCAATTGCAATATCGAACTTTATTTTTGCAATTTTTTCCATCAATTTCAAGATCGGCACTTGTTCCAAATTTCGACCGCCGCTTACGTCCGCCGACCGCGTCGCGCTCGCACAACGCTGGTCGGACTCTTTCTTGCAAACTTTTTCGCGGCGGCGCCAGCTCTTTCCACTGTGAATGTGCGAATCAGTTTAGTGTGAGAAGCTTTACAATTTCCGCTTTAGGTAATGTTACTCGCCCACTTGCGAGATGACGAGGCATCTGCCAAGAGTTAAGTTCACCAGAGTTACACCCGCCAATTACCCGCCTTCGCTCGGCCGGTCGCTCGCATTGCAGACAGGCGCCTCGACGTCCGGAACGCCTGCTGAAGCTGCCGGCGGCGGCCGCACGACGGCGGTCGTTGTCCTTGAAGCCGCCTCGGCTCGCTTCCGCCCGACGCCGCCGCCGCCGCGCGTTCCCGCCCGACTGTCGCCCTACTCGTACGCCGGCCGGCTCCTCACAAGTTAGATTTCGAACTCATTTCGTGCAACAAGCTTTGCTTTTGTCTACATTTTCATACTATTCCATGCGAATCTTGTTCGGCAACGTGGCAGACGATCTTGAAGTGAGAATTGATGTGGGCAATTGCAATATCGAACTTTATTTTTGCAATTTTTTCCATCAATTTCAAGATCGGCACTTGTTCCAAATTTCGACCGCCGCTTACGTCCGCCGACCGCGTCGCGCTCGCACAACGCTGGTCGGACTCTTTCTTGCAAATTTTTCGCGGCGGCGCCAGCTCTTTCCGCTGTGAATGTGCGAATCAGTTTCGTGTGAGAAGCTTTACAATTTCCGCTTTCCGTAATGTTACTCGCCCACTTGCGAGATGACGAGGCATCTGCCAAGAGTTAAGTTCACCAGAGTTACACCCGCCAATTACCCGCCTTCGCTCGGCCGGTCGCTCGCATTGCAGACAGGCGCCTCGACGTCCGGAACGCCTGCTGAAGCTGCCGGCGGCGGCCGCACGACGGCGGTCGTTGTCCTTGAAGCCGCCTCGGCTCGCTTCCGCCCGACGCCGCCGCCGCCGCGCGTTCCCGCCCGACTGTCGCCCTACTCGTACGCCGGCCGGCTCCTCACAAGTTAGATTTCGAACTCATTTCGTGCAACAAGCTTTGCTTTTGTCTACATTTTCATACTATTCCATGCGAATCTTGTTCGGCAACGTGGCAGACGATCTTGAAGTGAGAATTGATGTGGGCAATTGCAATATCGAACTTTATTTTTGCAATTTTTTCCATCAATTTCAAGATCGGCACTTGTTCCAAATTTCGACCGCCGCTTACGTCCGCCGACCGCGTCGCGCTCGCACAACGCTGGTCGGACTCTTTCTTGCAAATTTTTCGCGGCGGCGCCAGCTCTTTCCGCTGTGAATGTGCGAATCAGTTTCGTGTGAGAAGCTTTACAATTTCCGCTTTCCGTAATGTTACTCGCCCACTTGCGAGATGACGAGGCATCTGCCAAGAGTTAAGTTCACCAGAGTTACACCCGCCAATTACCCGCCTTCGCTCGGCCGGGCGCTCGCATTGCAGACAGGCGCCTCGACGTCCGGAACGCCTGCTGAAGCTGCCGGCGGCGGCCGCACGACGGCGGTCGTTGTCCTTGAAGCCGCCTCGGCTCGCTTCCGCCCGACGCAGCCGCCGCCGCGCGCTCACGCCCGACTGTCGCCCTACTCGTACGCCGGCCGGCTCCTCACAAGTTAGATTTCGAACTCATTTCGTGCAACAAGCTTTGCTTTTGTCTACATTTTCATACTATTCAATGCGAATCTTGTTCGGCAACGTGGCAGACGATCTTGAAGTGAGAATCGATGTGGGCAATTGCAATATCGAACTTTATTTTTGCAATTTTTTCCATCAATTTCAAGATCGGCACTTGTTCCAAATTTCGACCGCCGCTTACGTCCGCCGACCGCGTCGCGCTCGCACAACGCTTGTCGGACTCTTTCTTGCAAACTTTTTCGCGGCGGCGCCAGCTCTTTCCGCTGTGAATGTGCGAATCAGTTTCGTGTGAGAAGCTTTACAATTTCCGCTTTCCGTAATGTTACTCGCGCACTTGCGAGATGACGAGGCATCTGCCAAGAGTTAAGTTCACCAGAGTTACACCCGCCAATTACCCGCATTCGCTCGGCCGGTCGCTCGCATTGCAGACAGGCGCCTCGACGTCCGGAACGCCTGCTGAAGCTGCCGGCGGCGGCCGCACGACGGCGGTCGTTGTCCTTGAAGCCGCCTCGGCTCGCTTCCGCCCGACGCCGCCGCCGCCGCACGCTCCCGCCCGACTGTCGCCCTACTCGTACGCCGGCCGGCTCCTCACAAGTTAGATTTCGAACTCATTTCGTGCAACAAGCTTTGCTTTTGTTTACATTTTCATACTATTCAATGCGAATCTTGTTCGGCAACGTCGCAGACGATCTTGAAGTGAGAATCGATGTGGGCAATTGCAATATCGAACTTTATTTTTGCAATTTTTTCCATCAATTTCAAGATCGGCACTTGTTCCAAATTTCGGCCGCCGCTTACGTCCGCCGACCGCGTCGCGCTCGCACAACGCTGGTCGGACTCTTTTTGCAAACTTTTTCGCGGCGGCGCCAGCTCTTTCCGCTGTGAAAGTGCGAATCAGTTTCGTGTGAGAAGCTTTACAATTTCCGCTTTCCGTAATGTTACTCGCGCACTTGCGAGATGACGAGGCATCTGCCAAGAGTTAAGTTCACCAGAGTTACACCCGCCAATTACCCGCCTTCGCTCGGTCGGTCGCTCGCATTGCAGACAGGCGCCTCGACGTCCGGAACGCCTGCTGAAGCTGCCGGCGGCGGCCGCACGACGGCGGTCGTTGTCCTTGAAGCCGCCTCGGCTCGCTTCCGCCCGACGCCGCCGCCGCCGCGCGCTCCCGCCCGACTGTCGCCCTACTCGTACGCCGGCCGGCTCCTCACAAGTTAGATTTCGAACTCATTTCGTGCAACAAGCTTTGCTTTTGTCTACATTTTCATACTATTCAATGCGAATCTTGTTCGGCAACGTGGCAGACGATCTTGAAGTGAGAATCGATGTGGGCAATTGCAATATCGAACTTTATTTTTGCAATTTTTTCCATCAATTTCAAGATCGGAACTTGTTCCAAATTTCGACCGCCGCTTACGTCCGCCGACCGCGTCGCGCTCGCACAACGCTGGTCGGACTCTTTCTTGCAAATTTTTCGCGGCGGCGCCAGTTCTTTCCGCTGTGAATGTGCGAATCAGTTTCGTGTGAGAAGCTTTACAATTTCCGCTTTCCGTAATGTTACTCGCCCACTTGCGAGATGACGAGGCATCTGCCAAGAGTTAAGTTCACCAGAGTTACACCCGCCAATTACCCGCCTTCGCTCGGCCGGTCGCTCGCATTGCAGACAGGCGCCTCGACGTCCGGAACGCCTGCTGAAGCTGCCGGCGGCGGCCGCACGACGGCGGTCGTTGTCCTTGAAGCCGCCTCGGCTCGCTTCCGCCCGACGCAGCCGCCGCCGCGCGCTCACGCCCGACTGTCGCCCTACTCGTACGCCGGCCGGCTCCTCACAAGTTAGATTTCGAACTCATTTCGTGCAACAAGCTTTGCTTTTGTCTACATTTTCATACTATTCAATGCGAATCTTGTTCGGCAACGTGGCAGACGATCTTGAAGTGAGAATCGATGTGGGCAATTGCAATATCGAACTTTATTTTTGCAATTTTTTCCATCAATTTCAAGATCGGCACTTGTTCCAAATTTCGACCGCCGCTTACGTCCGCCGACCGCGTCGCGCTGGCACAACGCTGGTCGGACTCTTTCTTGCAAATTTTTCGCGGCGGCGCCAGCTCTTTCCGCTGTGAATGTGCGAATCAGTTTCGTGTGAGAAGCTTTACAATTTCCGCTTTCCGTAATGTTACTCGCCCACTTGCGAGATGACGAGGCATCTGCCAAGAGTTAAGTTCACCAGAGTTACACCCGCCAATTACCCGCCTTCGCTCGGCCGGGCGCTCGCATTGCAGACAGGCGCCTCGACGTCCGGAACGCCTGCTGAAGCTGCCGGCGGCGGCCGCACGACGGCGGTCGTTGTCCTTGAAGCCGCCTCGGCTCGCTTCCGCCCGACGCAGCCGCCGCCGCGCGCTCACGCCCGACTGTCGCCCTACTCGTACGCCGGCCGGCTCCTCACAAGTTAGATTTCGAACTCATTTCGTGCAACAAGCTTTGCTTTTGTCTACATTTTCATACTATTCAATGCGAATCTTGTTCGGCAACGTGGCAGACGATCTTGAAGTGAGAATCGATGTGGGCAATTGCAATATCGAACTTTATTTTTGCAATTTTTTCCATCAATTTCAAGATCGGCACTTGTTCCAAATTTCGACCGCCGCTTACGTCCGCCGACCGCGTCGCGCTCGCACAACGCTGGTCGGACTCTTTTTTGCTAACTTTTTCGCGGCGGCGCCAGCTCTTTCCGCTGTGAATGTGCGAATCAGTTTAGTGTGAGAAGCTTTACAATTTCCGCTTTCCGTAATGTTACTCGCCCACTTGCGAGATGACGAGGCATCTGCCAAGAGTTAAGTTCACCAGAGTTACACCCGCCAAATACCCGCCTTCGCTCGGCCGGTCGCTCGCATTGCAGACAGGCGCCTCGACGTCCGGAACGCCTGCTGAAGCTGCCGGCGGCGGCCGCACGACGGCGGTCGTTGTCCTTGAAGCCGCCTCGGCTCACTTCCGCCCGACGCCGGCGCCGCCGCACGCTCCCGCCCGACTCTCGCCCTACTCGTACGCCGGCCGGCTCCTCACAAGTTAGATTTCGAACTCATTTCGTGCAACAAGCTTTGCTTTTGTTTACATTTTCATACTATTCAATGCGAATCTTGTTCGGCAACGTCGCAGACGATCTTGAAGTGAGAATCGATGTGGGCAATTGCAATATCGAACTTTATTTTTGCAATTTTTTCCATCAATTTCAAGATCGGAACTTGTTCCAAATTTCGACCGCCGCTTACGTCCGCCGACCGCGTCGCGCTCGCACAACGCTGGTCGGACTCTTTCTTGCAAACTTTTTCGCGGCGGCGCCAGCTCTTTCCGCTGTGAATGTGCGAATCAGTTTCGTGTGAGAAGCTTTACAATTTCCGCTTTCCGTAATGTTACTCGCGCACTTGCGAGATGACGAGGCATCTGCCAAGAGTTAAGTTCACCAGAGTTACACCCGCCAATTACCCGCCTTCGCTCGGTCGGTCGCTCGCATTGCAGACAGGCGCCTCGACGTCCGGAACGCCTGCTGAAGCTGCCGGCGGCGGCCGCACGACGGCGGTCGTTGTCCTTGAAGCCGCCTCGGCTCGCTTCCGCCCGACGCCGCCGCCGCCGCGCGCTCCCGCCCGACTGTCGCCCTACTCGCACGCCGGCCGGCTCCTCACAAGTTAGATTTCGAACTCATTTCGTGCAACAAGCTTTGCTTTTGTCTACATTTTCATACTATTCAATGCGAATCTTGTTCGGCAACGTGGCAGACGATCTTGAAGTGAGAATCGATGTGGGCAATTGCAATATCGAACTTTATTTTTGCAATATTTTCCATAAATTTCAAGATCGGCACTTGTTCCAAATTTCGACCCCCGCTTACGTCCGCCGACCGCGTCGCGCTCGCACAACGCTGGTCGGACACTTTTTTGCAAAATTTTCGCGGCGGCGCCAGCTCTTTCCGCTGTGAAAGTGCGAATCAGTTTCGTATGAGAAGCTTTACAAATTCCGCTTTCCGTAATGTTACTCGCGCACTTGCGAGATGACGAGGCATCTGCCAAGAGTTAAGTTCACCAGAGTTACACCCGCCAATTACCCGCCTTCGCTCGGTCGGTCGCTCGCATTGAAGACAGGCGCCTCGACGTCCGGAACGCCTGCTGAAGCTGCCGGCGGCGGCCGCACGACGGCGGTCGTTGTCCTTGAAGCCGCCTCGGCTCGCTTCCGCCCGACGCCGCCGCCGCGCGCTCCCGCCCGACTGTCGCCCTACTCGTACGCCGGCCGGCTCCTCACAAGTTAGATTTCGAACTCATTTCGTGCAACAAGCTTTGCTTTTGTCTACATTTTCATACTATTCAATGCGAATCTCGTTCGGCAACGTGGCAGACGATCTTGAAGTGAGAATCGATGTGGGCAATTGCAATATCGAACTTTATTTTTGCAATTTTTTCCATCAATTTCAAGATCGGCACTTGTTCCAAATTTCGACCGCCGCTTACGTCCGCCGACCGCGTCGCGCTCGCACAACGCTGGTCGGACTCTTTTTTTGCAAACTTTTTCGCGGCGGCGCCAGCTCTTTCCGCTGTGAAAGTGCGAATCAGTTTCGTGTGAGAAGCTTTACAAATTCCGCTTTCCGTAATGTTACTCGCGCACTTGCTAGATGACGAGGCATCTGCCAAGAGTTAAGTTCACCAGAGTTACACCCGCCAATTACCCGCCTTCGCTCGGTCGGTCGCTCGCATTGCAGACAGGCGCCTCGACGTCCGGAACGCCTGCTGAAGCTGCCGGCGGCGGCCGCACGACGGCGGTCGTTGTCCTTGAAGCCGCCTCGGCTCGCTTCCGCCCGACGCCGCCGCCGCCGCGCGCTCCCGCCCGACTGTCGCCCTACTCGTACGCCGGCCGGCTCCTCACAAGTTAGATTTCGAACTCATTTCGTGCAACAAGCTTTGCTTTTGTCTACATTTTCATACTATTCAATGCGAATCTTGTTCGGCAACGTGGCAGACGATCTTGAAGTGAGAATCGATGTGGGCAATTGCAATATCGAACTTTATTTTTGCAATTTTTTCCATCAATTTCAAGATCGGCACTTGTTCCAAATTTCGACCGCCGCTTACGTCCGCCGACCGCGTCGCGCTCGCACAACGCTGGTCGGACTCTTTCTTGCAAACGTTTTCGCGGCGGCGCCAGCTCTTTCCGCTGTGAATGTGCGAATCAGTTTAGTGCGAGAAGCTTTACAATTTCCGCTTTCCGTAATGTTACTCGCCCACTTGCGAGATGACGAGGCATCTGCCAAGAGTTAAGTTCACCAGAGTTACACCCGCCAATTACCCGCCTTCGCTCGGTCGGTCGCTCGCATTGCAGACAGGCGTTTCGACGTCCGGAACGCCTGCTGAAGCTGCCGGCGGCGGCCGCACGACGGCGGTCGTTGTCCTTGAAGCCGCCTCGGCTCGCTTCCGCCCGACGCCGCCGCCGCCGCGCGCTCCCGCCCGACTGTCGCCCTACTCGTACGCCGGCCGGCTCCTCACAAGTTAGATTTCGAACTCATTTCGTGCAACAAGCTTTGCTTTTGTCTACATTTTCATACTATTCAATGCGAATCTTGTTCGGCAACGTGGCAGACGATCTTGAAGTGAGAATCGATGTGGGCAATTGCAATATCGAACTTTATTTTTGCAATTTTTCCATCAATTTCAAGATCGGCACTTGTTCCAAATTTCGACCGCCGCTTACGTCCGCCGACCGCGTCGCGCTCGCACAACGCTGGTCGGACTCTTTCTTGCAAACTTTTTCGCGGCGGCGCCAGCTCTTTCCGCTGTGAATGTGCGAATCAGTTTCGTGTGAGAAGCTTTACAATTTCCGCTTTCCGTAATGTTACTCGCCCACTTGCGAGATGACGAGGCATCTGCCAAGAGTTAAGTTCACCAGAGTTACACCCGCCAATTACCCGCCTTCGCTCGGCCTGTCGCTCGCATTGCAGACAGGCGCCTCGACGTCCGGAACGCCTGCTGAAGCTGCCGGCGGCGGCCGCACGACGGCGGTCGTTGTCCTTGAAGCCGCCTCGGCTCGCTTCCGCCCGACGCCGCCGCCGCCGCGCGCTCCCGCCCGACTGTCGCCCTACTCGTACGCCGGCCGGCTCCTCACAAGTTAGATTTCGAACTCATTTCGTGCAACAAGCTTTGCTTTTGTCTACATTTTCATACTATTCAATGCGAATCTTGTTCGGCAACGTCGCAGACGATCTTGAAGTGAGAATCGATGTGGGCAATTGCAATATCGAACTTTATTTTTGCAATTTTTTCCATCAATTTCAAGATCGGAACTTGTTCCAAATTTCGACCGCCGCTTACGTCCGCCGACCGCGTCACGCTCTCACAACGCTGGTCGGACTCTTTCTTGCAAACTTTTTCGCGGCGGCGCCAGCTCTTTCCGCTGTGAATGTGCGAATCAGTTTCGTGTGAGAAGCTTTACAATTTCCGCTTTCCGTAATGTTACTCGCGCACTTGCGAGATGACGAGGCATCTGCCAAGAGTTAAGTTCACCAGAGTTACACCCGCCAATTACCCGCCTTCGCTCGGCCGGTCGCTCGCATTTCAGACAGGCGCCTCGACGTCCGGAACGCCTGCTGAAGCTGCCGGCGGCGGCCGCACGACGGCGGTCGTTGTCCTTGAAGCCGCCTCGGCTCGCTTCCGCCCGCCGCAGCCGCCGCCGCGCGCTCCCGACCGACTGTCGCCCTACTCGCACACCGGCCGGCTAATCACAAGTTAGATTTCGAACTCATTTCGTGCAACAAGCTTTGCTTTTGTCTACATTTTCATACTATTCAATGCGAATCTTGTTCGGCAACGTGGCAGACGATCTTGAAGTGAGAATCGATGTGGGCAATTGCAATAACGAACTTTATTTTTGCAATATTTTCCATAAATTTCAAGATCGGCACTTGTTCCAAATTTCGACCCCCGCTTACGTCCGCCGACCGCGTCGCGCTCGCACAACGCTGGTCGGACACTTTTTTGCAAACTTTTTCGCGGCGGCGCCAGCTCTTTCCGCTGTGAAAGTGCGAATCAGTTTCGTATGAGAAGCTTTACAAATTCCGCTTTCCGTAATGTTACTCGCGCACTTGCGAGATGACGAGGCATCTGCCAAGAGTTAAGTTCACCAGAGTTACACCCGCCAATTACCCGCCTTCGCTCGGTCGGTCGCTCGCATTGCAGACAGGCGCCTCGACGTCCGGAACGCCTGCTGAAGCTGCCGGCGGCGGCCGCACGACGGCGGTCGTTGTCCTTGAAGCCGCCTCGGCTCGCTTCCGCCCGCCGCAGCCGCGCGCTCCCGACCGACTGTCGCCCTACTCGCACACCGGCCGGCTCATCACAAGTTAGATTTCGAACTCATTTCGTGCAACAAGCTTTGCTTTTGTCAACATTTTCATACTATTCAATGCGAATCTTGTTCGGCAACGTGGCAGACGATCTTGAAGTGAGAATCGATGTGGGCAATTGCAATAACGAACTTTATTTTTGCAATATTTTCCATAAATTTCAAGATCGGCACTTGTTCCAAATTTCGACCCCCGCTTACGTCCGCCGACCGCGTCGCGCTCGCACAACGCTGGTCGGACACTTTTTTGCAAACTTTTTCGCGGCGGCGCCAGCTCTTTCCGCTGTGAAAGTGCGAATCAGTTTCGTATGAGAAGCTTTACAAATTCCGCTTTCCGTAATGTTACTCGCGCACTTGCGAGATGACGAGGCATCTGCCAAGAGTTAAGTTCACCAGAGTTACACCCGCCAATTACCCGCCTTCGCTCGGTCGGTCGCTCGCATTGCAGACAGGCGCCTCGACGTCCGGAACGCCTGCTGAAGCTGCCGGCGGCGGCCGCACGACGGCGGTCGTTGTCCTTGAAGCCGCCTCGGCTCGCTTCCGCCCGACGCCGCCGCCGCCGCGCGCTCCCGCCCGACTGTCGCCCTACTCGCACGCCGGCCGGCTCCTCACAAGTTAGATTTCGAACTCATTTCGTGCAACAAGCTTTGCTTTTGTCTACATTTTCATACTATTCAATGCGAATCTTGTTCGGCAACGTGGCAGACGATCTTGAAGTGAGAATCGATGTGGGCAATTGCAATATCGAACTTTATTTTTGCAATTTTTTCCATCAATTTCAAGATCGGCACTTGTTCCAAATTTCGACCGCCGCTTACGTCCGCCGACCGCGTCGCGCTCGCACAACGCTGGTCGGACTCTTTCTTGCAAACTTTTTCGCGGCGGCGCCAGCTCTTTCCGCTGTGAATGTGCGAATCAGTTTCGTGTGAGAAGCTTTACAAATTCCGCTTTCCGTAATGTTACTCGCGCACTTGCGAGATGACGAGGCATCTGCCAAGAGTTAAGTTCACCAGAGTTACACCCGCCAATTACCCGCCTTCGCTCGGCCGGTCGCTCGCATTTCAGACAGGCGCCTCGACGTCCGGAACGCCTGCTGAAGCTGCCGGCGGCGGCCGCACGACGGCGGTCGTTGTCCTTGAAGCCGCCTCGGCTCGCTTCCGCCCGCCGCAGCCGCCGCCGCGCGCTCCCGACCGACTGTCGCCCTACTCGCACACCGGCCGGCTCATCACAAGTTAGATTTCGAACTCATTTCGTGCAACAAGCTTTGCTTTTGTCTACATTTTCATACTATTCAATGCGAATCTTGTTCGGCAACGTGGCAGACGATCTTGAAGTGAGAATCGATGTGGGCAATTGCAATAACGAACTTTATTTTTGCAATATTTTCCATAAATTTCAAGATCGGCACTTGTTCCAAATTTCGACCCCCGCTTACGTCCGCCGACCGCGTCGCGCTCGCACAACGCTGGTCGGACACTTTTTTGCAAACTTTTTCGCGGCGGCGCCAGCTCTTTCCGCTGTGAAAGTGCGAATCAGTTTCGTATGAGAAGCTTTACAAATTCCGCTTTCCGTAATGTTACTCGCGCACTTGCGAGATGACGAGGCATCTGCCAAGAGTTAAGTTCACCAGAGTTACACCCGCCAATTACCCGCCTTCGCTCGGTCGGTCGCTCGCATTGCAGACAGGCGCCTCGACGTCCGGAACGCCTGCTGAAGCTGCCGGCGGCGGCCGCACGACGGCGGTCGTTGTCCTTGAAGCCGCCTCGGCTCGCTTCCGCCCGCCGCAGCCGCCGCCGCGCGCTCCCGACCGACTGTCGCCCTACTCGCACACCGGCCGGCTCATCACAAGTTAGATTTCGAACTCATTTCGTGCAACAAGCTTTGCTTTTGTCAACATTTTCATACTATTCAATGCGAATCTTGTTCGGCAACGTGGCAGACGATCTTGAAGTGAGAATCGATGTGGGCAATTGCAATAACGAACTTTATTTTTGCAATATTTTCCATAAATTTCAAGATCGGCACTTGTTCCAAATTTCGACCCCCGCTTACGTCCGCCGACCGCGTCGCGCTCGCACAACGCTGGTCGGACACTTTTTTGCAAACTTTTTCGCGGCGGCGCCAGCTCTTTCCGCTGTGAAAGTGCGAATCAGTTTCGTATGAGAAGCTTTACAAATTCCGCTTTCCGTAATGTTACTCGCGCACTTGCGAGATGACGAGGCATCTGCCAAGAGTTAAGTTCACCAGAGTTACACCCGCCAATTACCCGCCTTCGCTCGGTCGGTCGCTCGCATTGCAGACAGGCGCCTCGACGTCCGGAACGCCTGCTGAAGCTGCCGGCGGCGGCCGCACGACGGCGGTCGTTGTCCTTGAAGCCGCCTCGGCTCGCTTCCGCCCGACGCCGCCGCCGCCGCGCGCTCCCGCCCGACTGTCGCCCTACTCGCACGCCGGCCGGCTCCTCACAAGTTAGATTTCGAACTCATTTCGTGCAACAAGCTTTGCTTTTGTCTACATTTTCATACTATTCAATGCGAATCTTGTTCGGCAACGTGGCAGACGATCTTGAAGTGAGAATCGATGTGGGCAATTGCAATATCGAACTTTATTTTTGCAATTTTTTCCATCAATTTCAAGATCGGCACTTGTTCCAAATTTCGACCGCCGCTTACGTCCGCCGACCGCGTCGCGCTCGCACAACGCTGGTCGGACTCTTTCTTGCAAACTTTTTCGCGGCGGCGCCAGCTCTTTCCGCTGTGAATGTGCGAATCAGTTTCGTGTGAGAAGCTTTACAAATTCCGCTTTCCGTAATGTTACTCGCGCACTTGCGAGATGACGAGGCATCTGCCAAGAGTTAAGTTCACCAGAGTTACACCCGCCAATTACCCGCCTTCGCTCGGCCGGTCGCTCGCATTTCAGACAGGCGCCTCGACGTCCGGAACGCCTGCTGAAGCTGCCGGCGGCGGCCGCACGACGGCGGTCGTTGTCCTTGAAGCCGCCTCGGCTCGCTTCCGCCCGCCGCAGCCGCCGCCGCGCGCTCCCGACCGACTGTCGCCCTACTCGCACACCGGCCGGCTCATCACAAGTTAGATTTCGAACTCATTTCGTGCAACAAGCTTTGCTTTTGTCTACATTTTCATACTATTCAATGCGAATCTTGTTCGGCAACGTGGCAGACGATCTTGAAGTGAGAATCGATGTGGGCAATTGCAATAACGAACTTTATTTTTGCAATATTTTCCATAAATTTCAAGATCGGCACTTGTTCCAAATTTCGACCCCCGCTTACGTCCGCCGACCGCGTCGCGCTCGCACAACGCTGGTCGGACACTTTTTTGCAAACTTTTTCGCGGCGGCGCCAGCTCTTTCCGCTGTGAAAGTGCGAATCAGTTTCGTATGAGAAGCTTTACAAATTCCGCTTTCCGTAATGTTACTCGCGCACTTGCGAGATGACGAGGCATCTGCCAAGAGTTAAGTTCACCAGAGTTACACCCGCCAATTACCCGCCTTCGCTCGGTCGGTCGCTCGCATTGCAGACAGGCGCCTCGACGTCCGGAACGCCTGCTGAAGCTGCCGGCGGCGGCCGCACGACGGCGGTCGTTGTCCTTGAAGCCGCCTCGGCTCGCTTCCGCCCGCCGCAGCCGCCGCCGCGCGCTCCCGACCGACTGTCGCCCTACTCGCACACCGGCCGGCTCATCACAAGTTAGATTTCGAACTCATTTCGTGCAACAAGCTTTGCTTTTGTCAACATTTTCATACTATTCAATGCGAATCTTGTTCGGCAACGTGGCAGACGATCTTGAAGTGAGAATCGATGTGGGCAATTGCAATAACGAACTTTATTTTTGCAATATTTTCCATAAATTTCAAGATCGGCACTTGTTCCAAATTTCGACCCCCGCTTACGTCCGCCGACCGCGTCGCGCTCGCACAACGCTGGTCGGACACTTTTTTGCAAACTTTTTCGCGGCGGCGCCAGCTCTTTCCGCTGTGAAAGTGCGAATCAGTTTCGTATGAGAAGCTTTACAAATTCCGCTTTCCGTAATGTTACTCGCGCACTTGCGTGATGACGAGGCATCTGCCAAGAGTTAAGTTCACCAGAGTTACACCCGCCAATTACCCGCCTTCGCTCGGTCGGTCGCTCGCATTGCAGACAGGCGCCTCGACGTCCGGAACGCCTGCTGAAGCTGCCGGCGGCGGCCGCACGACGGCGGTCGTTGTCCTTGAAGCCGCCTCGGCTCGCTTCCGCCCGCCGCAGCCGCCGCCGCGCGCTCCCGACCGACTGTCGCCCTACTCGCACACCGGCCGGCTCATCACAAGTTAGATTTCGAACTCATTTCGTGCAACAAGCTTTGCTTTTGTCAACATTTTCATACTATTCAATGCGAATCTTGTTCGGCAACGTGGCAGACGATCTTGAAGTGAGAATCGATGTGGGCAATTGCAATAACGAACTTTATTTTTGCAATATTTTCCATAAATTTCAAGATCGGCACTTGTTCCAAATTTCGACCCCCGCTTACGTCCGCCGACCGCGTCGCGCTCGCACAACGCTGGTCGGACACTTTTTTGCAAACTTTTTCGCGGCGGCGCCAGCTCTTTCCGCTGTGAAAGTGCGAATCAGTTTCGTATGAGAAGCTTTACAAATTCCGCTTTCCGTAATGTTACTCGCGCACTTGCGAGATTACGAGGCATCTGCCAAGAGTTAAGTTCACCAGAGTTACACCCGCCAATTACCCGCCTTCGCTCGGTCGGTCGCTCGCATTGCAGACAGGCGCCTCGACGTCCGGAACGCCTGCTGAAGCTGCCGGCGGCGGCGGCACGACGGCGGTCGTTGTCCTTGAAGCCGCCTCGGCTCGCTTCCGCCCGACGCCGCCGCCGCCGCGCGCTCCCGCCCGACTGTCGCCCTACTCGTACGCCGGCCGGCTCCTCACAAGTTAGATTTCGAACTCATTTCGTGCAACAAGCTTTGCTTTTGTCAACATTTTCATACTATTCAATGCGAATCTTGTTCGGCAACGTGGCAGACGATCTTGAAGTGAGAATCGATGTGGGCAATTGCAATAACGAACTTTATTTTTGCAATATTTTCCATAAATTTCAAGATCGGCACTTGTTCCAAATTTCGACCCCCGCTTACGTCCGCCGACCGCGTCGCGCTCGCACAACGCTGGTCGGACACTTTTTTGCAAACTTTTTCGCGGCGGCGCCAGCTCTTTCCGCTGTGAAAGTGCGAATCAGTTTCGTATGAGAAGCTTTACAAATTCCGCTTTCCGTAATGTTACTCGCGCACTTGCGAGATGACGAGGCATCTGCCAAGAGTTAAGTTCACCAGAGTTACACCCGCCAATTACCCGCCTTCGCTCGGTCGGTCGCTCGCATTGCAGACAGGCGCCTCGACGTCCGGAACGCCTGCTGAAGCTGCCGGCGGCGGCCGCACGACGGCGGTCGTTGTCCTTGAAGCCGCCTCGGCTCGCTTCCGCCCGCCGCAGCCGCCGCCGCGCGCTCCCGACCGACTGTCGCCCTACTCGCACACCGGCCGGCTCATCACAAGTTAGATTTCGAACTCATTTCGTGCAACAAGCTTTGCTTTTGTCAACATTTTCATACTATTCAATGCGAATCTTGTTCGGCAACGTGGCAGACGATCTTGAAGTGAGAATCGATGTGGGCAATTGCAATAACGAACTTTATTTTTGCAATATTTTCCATAAATTTCAAGATCGGCACTTGTTCCAAATTTCGACCCCCGCTTACGTCCGCCGACCGCGTCGCGCTCGCACAACGCTGGTCGGACACTTTTTTGCAAACTTTTTCGCGGCGGCGCCAGCTCTTTCCGCTGTGAAAGTGCGAATCAGTTTCGTATGAGAAGCTTTACAAATTCCGCTTTCCGTAATGTTACTCGCGCACTTGCGAGATGACGAGGCATCTGCCAAGAGTTAAGTTCACCAGAGTTACACCCGCCAATTACCCGCCTTCGCTCGGTCGGTCGCTCGCATTGCAGACAGGCGCCTCGACGTCCGGAACGCCTGCTGAAGCTGCCGGCGGCGGCCGCACGACGGCGGTCGTTGTCCTTGAAGCCGCCTCGGCTCGCTTCCGCCCGACGCCGCCGCCGCCGCGCGCTCCCGCCCGACTGTCGCCCTACTCGCACGCCGGCCGGCTCCTCACAAGTTAGATTTCGAACTCATTTCGTGCAACAAGCTTTGCTTTTGTCTACATTTTCATACTATTCAATGCGAATCTTGTTCGGCAACGTGGCAGACGATCTTGAAGTGAGAATCGATGTGGGCAATTGCAATATCGAACTTTATTTTTGCAATTTTTTCCATCAATTTCAAGATCGGCACTTGTTCCAAATTTCGACCGCCGCTTACGTCCGCCGACCGCGTCGCGCTCGCACAACGCTGGTCGGACTCTTTCTTGCAAACTTTTTCGCGGCGGCGCCAGCTCTTTCCGCTGTGAATGTGCGAATCAGTTTCGTGTGAGAAGCTTTACAAATTCCGCTTTCCGTAATGTTACTCGCGCACTTGCGAGATGACGAGGCATCTGCCAAGAGTTAAGTTCACCAGAGTTACACCCGCCAATTACCCGCCTTCGCTCGGCCGGTCGCTCGCATTTCAGACAGGCGCCTCGACGTCCGGAACGCCTGCTGAAGCTGCCGGCGGCGGCCGCACGACGGCGGTCGTTGTCCTTGAAGCCGCCTCGGCTCGCTTCCGCCCGCCGCAGCCGCCGCCGCGCGCTCCCGACCGACTGTCGCCCTACTCGCACACCGGCCGGCTCATCACAAGTTAGATTTCGAACTCATTTCGTGCAACAAGCTTTGCTTTTGTCTACATTTTCATACTATTCAATGCGAATCTTGTTCGGCAACGTGGCAGACGATCTTGAAGTGAGAATCGATGTGGGCAATTGCAATAACGAACTTTATTTTTGCAATATTTTCCATAAATTTCAAGATCGGCACTTGTTCCAAATTTCGACCCCCGCTTACGTCCGCCGACCGCGTCGCGCTCGCACAACGCTGGTCGGACACTTTTTTGCAAACTTTTTCGCGGCGGCGCCAGCTCTTTCCGCTGTGAAAGTGCGAATCAGTTTCGTATGAGAAGCTTTACAAATTCCGCTTTCCGTAATGTTACTCGCGCACTTGCGAGATGACGAGGCATCTGCCAAGAGTTAAGTTCACCAGAGTTACACCCGCCAATTACCCGCCTTCGCTCGGTCGGTCGCTCGCATTGCAGACAGGCGCCTCGACGTCCGGAACGCCTGCTGAAGCTGCCGGCGGCGGCCGCACGACGGCGGTCGTTGTCCTTGAAGCCGCCTCGGCTCGCTTCCGCCCGCCGCAGCCGCCGCCGCGCGCTCCCGACCGACTGTCGCCCTACTCGCACACCGGCCGGCTCATCACAAGTTAGATTTCGAACTCATTTCGTGCAACAAGCTTTGCTTTTGTCAACATTTTCATACTATTCAATGCGAATCTTGTTCGGCAACGTGGCAGACGATCTTGAAGTGAGAATCGATGTGGGCAATTGCAATAACGAACTTTATTTTTGCAATATTTTCCATAAATTTCAAGATCGGCACTTGTTCCAAATTTCGACCCCCGCTTACGTCCGCCGACCGCGTCGCGCTCGCACAACGCTGGTCGGACACTTTTTTGCAAACTTTTTCGCGGCGGCGCCAGCTCTTTCCGCTGTGAAAGTGCGAATCAGTTTCGTATGAGAAGCTTTACAAATTCCGCTTTCCGTAATGTTACTCGCGCACTTGCGAGATGACGAGGCATCTGCCAAGAGTTAAGTTCACCAGAGTTACACCCGCCAATTACCCGCCTTCGCTCGGTCGGTCGCTCGCATTGCAGACAGGCGCCTCGACGTCCGGAACGCCTGCTGAAGCTGCCGGCGGCGGCCGCACGACGGCGGTCGTTGTCCTTGAAGCCGCCTCGGCTCGCTTCCGCCCGCCGCAGCCGCCGCCGCGCGCTCCCGACCGACTGTCGCCCTACTCGCACACCGGCCGGCTCATCACAAGTTAGATTTCGAACTCATTTCGTGCAACAAGCTTTGCTTTTGTCAACATTTTCATACTATTCAATGCGAATCTTGTTCGGCAACGTGGCAGACGATCTTGAAGTGAGAATCGATGTGGGCAATTGCAATAACGAACTTTATTTTTGCAATATTTTCCATAAATTTCAAGATCGGCACTTGTTCCAAATTTCGACCCCCGCTTACGTCCGCCGACCGCGTCGCGCTCGCACAACGCTGGTCGGACACTTTTTTGCAAACTTTTTCGCGGCGGCGCCAGCTCTTTCCGCTGTGAAAGTGCGAATCAGTTTCGTATGAGAAGCTTTACAAATTCCGCTTTCCGTAATGTTACTCGCGCACTTGCGAGATGACGAGGCATCTGCCAAGAGTTAAGTTCACCAGAGTTACACCCGCCAATTACCCGCCTTCGCTCGGTCGGTCGCTCGCATTGCAGACAGGCGCCTCGACGTCCGGAACGCCTGCTGAAGCTGCCGGCGGCGGCCGCACGACGGCGGTCGTTGTCCTTGAAGCCGCCTCGGCTCGCTTCCGCCCGACGCCGCCGCCGCCGCGCGCTCCCGCCCGACTGTCGCCCTACTCGCACGCCGGCCGGCTCCTCACAAGTTAGATTTCGAACTCATTTCGTGCAACAAGCTTTGCTTTTGTCTACATTTTCATACTATTCAATGCGAATCTTGTTCGGCAACGTGGCAGACGATCTTGAAGTGAGAATCGATGTGGGCAATTGCAATATCGAACTTTATTTTTGCAATTTTTTCCATCAATTTCAAGATCGGCACTTGTTCCAAATTTCGACCGCCGCTTACGTCCGCCGACCGCGTCGCGCTCGCACAACGCTGGTCGGACTCTTTCTTGCAAACTTTTTCGCGGCGGCGCCAGCTCTTTCCGCTGTGAATGTGCGAATCAGTTTCGTGTGAGAAGCTTTACAAATTCCGCTTTCCGTAATGTTACTCGCGCACTTGCGAGATGACGAGGCATCTGCCAAGAGTTAAGTTCACCAGAGTTACACCCGCCAATTACCCGCCTTCGCTCGGTCGGTCGCTCGCATTGCAGACAGGCGCCTCGACGTCCGGAACGCCTGCTGAAGCTGCCGGCGGCGGCGGCACGACGGCGGTCGTTGTCCTTGAAGCCGCCTCGGCTCGCTTCCGCCCGACGCCGCCGCCGCCGCGCGCTCCCGCCCGACTGTCGCCCTACTCGTACGCCGGCCGGCTCCTCACAAGTTAGATTTCGAACTCATTTCGTGCAACAAGCTTTGCTTTTGTCTACATTTTCATACTATTCAATGCGAATCTTGTTCGGCAACGTGGCAGACGATCTTGAAGTGAGAATCGATGTGGGCAATTGCAATATCGAACTTTATTTTTGCAATTGTTTCCATCAATTTCAAGATCGGCACTTGTTCCAAATTTCGACCGCCGCTTCCGTCCACCGACCGCGTCGCGCTCGCACAACGCTGGTCGGACTCTTTCTTGCACACTTTTTCGCGGCGGCGCCAGCTCTTTCCGCTGTGAATGTGCGAATCAGTTTAGTGTGAGAAGCTTTACAATTTCCGCTTTCCGTAATGTTACTCGCCCACTTGCGAGATGACGAGGCATCTGCCAAGAGTTAAGTTCACCAGAGTTACACCCGCCAATTACCCGCCTTCGCTCGGCCGGTCGCTCGCATTGCAGACAGGCGCCTCGACGTCCGGAACGCCTGCTGAAGCTGCCGGCGGCGGCCGCACGACGGCGGTCGTTATCCTTGAAGCCGCCTCGGCTCGCTTCCGCCCGACGCCGCCGCCGCCGCGCGCTCCCGCCCGACTGTCGCCCTACTCGTACGCCGGCCGGCTCCTCACAAGTTAGATTTCGAACTCATTTCGTGCAACAAGCTTTGCTTTTGTCTACATTTTCATACTATTCAATGCGAATCTTGTTCGGCAACGTGGCAGACGATCTTGAAGTGAGAATCGATGTGGGCAATTGCAATATCGAACTTTATTTTTGCAATTTTTTCCATCAATTTCAAGATCGGCACTTGTTCCAAATTTTGACCGCCGCTTACGTCCGCCGACCGCGTCGCGCTCGCACAACGCTGGTCGGACTCTTTTTTGCAAACTTTTTCGCGGCGGCGCCAGCTCTTTCCGCTGTGAAAGTGCGAATCAGTTTCGTGTGAGAAGCTTTACAATTTCCGTTTTCCGTAATGTTACTCGCACACTTGCGAGATGACGAGGCATCTGCCAAGAGTTAAGTTCACCAGAGTTACACCCGCCAATTACCCGCCTTCGCTCGGCCGGTCGCTCGCATTGCAGACAGGCGCCTCGACGTCCGGAACGCCTGCTGACGCTGCCGGCGGCGGCCGCACGACGGCGGTCGTTGTCCTTGAAGCCGCCTCGGCTCGCTTCCGCCCGACGCCGCCGCCGCTGCGCGCTCCCGCCCGACTGTCTCCCTACTCGTACGCCGGCCGGCTCCTCACAAGTTAGATTTCGAACTCATTTCATGCAACAAGCTTTGCTTTTGTCTACATTTTCATACTATTCAATGCGAATCTTGTTCGGCAACGTGGCAGACGATCTTGAAGTGAGAATCGATGTGGGCAATTGCAATATCGAACTTTATTTTTTCCATCAATTTCAAGATCGGCACTTGTTCCAAATTTCGACCGCCACTTACGTCCGCCGACCGCGTCGCGTTCGCACAACGCTGGTCGGACTCTTTCTTGCAAACTTTTTCGCGGCGGCGCCAGCTCTTTCCGCTGTGAATGTGCGAATCAGTTTCGTGTGAGAAGCTTTACAATTTCCGCTTTCCGTAATGTTACTCGCCCACTTGCGAGATGACGAGGCATCTGCCAAGAGTTAAGTTCACCAGAGTTACACCCGCCAATTACCCGCCTTCGCTTGGCCGGTCGCTCGCATTGCAGACAGGCGCCTCGACGACCGGAACGCCTGCTGAAGCTGCCGGCGGCGGCCGCACGACGGCGGTCGTTGTCCTTGAAGCCGCCTCGGCTCGCTTCCGCCCGACGCCGCCGCCGCCGCCGCGCGCTCCCGCCCGACTGTCGCCCTACTCGCACGCCGGCCGGCTCCTCACAAGTTAGATTTCGAACTCATTTCGTGCAACAAGCTTTGCTTTTGTCTACATTTTCATACTATTCAATGCGAATCTTGTTCGGCAACGTGGCAGACGATCTTGAAGTGAGAATCGATGTGGGCAATTGCAATATCGAACTTTATTTTTGCAATTTTTTCCATCAATTTCAAGATCGGCACTTGTTCCAAATTTTGACCGCCGCTTACGTCCGCCGACCGCGTCGCGCTCGCACAACGCTGGTCGGACTCTTTCTTGCAAACTTTTTGGCGGCGGCGCTAGCTCTTTCCGCTGTGAATGTGCGAATCAGTTTCGTGTGAGAAGCTTTACAAATTCCGCTTTCCGTAATGTTACTCGCGCACTTGCGAGATGACGAGGCATCTGCCAAGAGTTAAGTTCACCAGAGTTACACCCGCCAATTACCCGCCTTCGCTCGGTCGGTCGCTCGCATTGCAGACAGGCGCCTCGACGTCCGGAACGCCTGCTGAAGCTGCCGGCGGCGGCCGCACGACGGCGGTCGTTGTCCTTGAAGCCGCCTCGGCTCGCTTCCGCCCGCCGCCGCCGCCGCCGCGCGCTCCCGCCCGACTGTCGCCCTACTCGTACGCTTGCCGGCTCCTCACAAGTTAGATTTCGAACTCATTTCGTGCAACAAGCTTTGCTTTTGTTTACATTTTCATACTATTCAATGCGAATCTTGTTCGGCAACGTCGCAGACGATCTTGAAGTGAGAATCGATGTGGGCAATTGCAATATCGAACTTTATTTTTGCAATTTTTTCCATCAATTTCAAGATCGGCACTTGTTCCAAATTTCGACCGCCGCTTACGTCCGCCGACCGCGTCGCGCTCGCACAACGCTGGTCGGACTCTTTTTTGCAAACTTTTTCGCGGCGGCGCCAGCTCTTTCCGCTGTGAAAGTGCGAATCAGTTTCGTGTGAGAAGCTTTACAATTTCCGTTTTCCGTAATGTTACTCGCACACTTGCGAGATGACGAGGCATCTGCCAAGAGTTAAGTTCACCAGAGTTACACCCGCCAATTACCCGCCTTCGCTCGGCCGGTCGCTCGCATTGCAGACAGGCGCCTCGACGTCCGGAACGCCTGCTGAAGCTGCCGGCGGCGGCCGCACGACGGCGGTCGTTGTCCTTGAAGCCGCCTCGGCTCGCTTCCGCCCGACGCCGCCGCCGCCGCGCGCTCCCGCCCGACTGTCGCCCTACTCGTACGCCGGCCGGCTCCTCACAAGTTAGATTTCGAACTCATTTCGTGCAACAAGCTTTGCTTTTGTCTACATTTTCATACTATTCAATGCGAATCTTGTTCGGCAACGTGGCAGACGATCTTGAAGTGAGAATCGATGTGGGCAATTGCAATATCGAACTTTATTTTTGCAATTTTTTCCATCAATTTCAAGATCGGCACTTGTTCCAAATTTCGACCGCCGCTTACGTCCGCCGACCGCGTCGCGCTCGCACAACGCTGGTCGGACACTTTCTTGCAAACTTTTTCGCGGCGGCGCCAGCTCTTTCCGCTGTGAATGTGCGAATCAGTTTCGTGTGAGAAGCTTTACAATTTCCGCTTTCCGTAATGTTACTCGCCCACTTGCGAGATGACGAGGCATCTGCCAAGAGTTAAGTTCACCAGAGTTACACCCGCCAATTACCCGCCTTCGCTCGGTCGGTCGCTCGCATTGCAGACAGGCGCCTCGACGTCCGGAACGCCTGCTGAAGCTGCCGGCGGCGGCCGCACGACGGCGGTCGTTGTCCTTGAAGCCGCCTCGGCTCGATTCCGCCCGCCGCCGCCGCCGCCGCGCGCTCCCGCCCGACTGTCGCCCTACTCGTACGCCGGCCGGCTCCTCACAAGTTAGATTTCGAACTCATTTCGTGCAACAAGCTTTGCTTTTGTCTACATTTTCATACTATTCAATGCGAATCTTGTTCGGCAACGTGGCAGACGATCTTGAAGTGAGAATCGATGTGGGCAATTGCAATATCGAACTTTATTTTTGCAATTTTTTCCATCAATTTCAAGATCGGCACTTGTTCCAAATTTTGACCGCCGCTTACGTCCGCCGACCGCGTCGCGCTCGCACAACGCTGGTCGGACTCTTTCTTGCAAACTTTTTGGCGACGGCGCTAGCTCTTTCCGCTGTGAATGTGCGAATCAGTTTCGTGTGAGAAGCTTTACAAATTCCGCTTTCCGTAATGTTACTCGCGCACTTGCGAGATGACGAGGCATCTGCCAAGAGTTAAGTTCACCAGAGTTACACCCGCCAATTACCCGCCTTCGCTCGGCCGGTCGCTCGCATTGCAGACAGGCGCCTCGACGTCCGGAACGCCTGCTGACGCTGCCGGCGGCGGCCGCACGACGGCGGTCGTTGTCCTTGAAGCCGCCTCGGCTCGCTTCCGCCCGACGCCGCCGCCGCTGCGCGCTCCCGCCCGACTGTCTCCCTACTCGTACGCCGGCCGGCTCCTCACAAGTTAGATTTCGAACTCATTTCATGCAACAAGCTTTGCTTTTGTCTACATTTTCATACTATTCAATGCGAATCTTGTTCGGCAACGTGGCAGACGATCTTGAAGTGAGAATCGATGTGGGCAATTGCAATATCGAACTTTATTTTTTCCATCAATTTCAAGATCGGCACTTGTTCCAAATTTCGACCGCCACTTACGTCCGCCGACCGCGTCGCGTTCGCACAACGCTGGTCGGACTCTTTCTTGCAAACTTTTTCGCGGCGGCGCCAGCTCTTTCCGCTGTGAATGTGCGAATCAGTTTCGTGTGAGAAGCTTTACAATTTCCGCTTTCCGTAATGTTACTCGCCCACTTGCGAGATGACGAGGCATCTGCCAAGAGTTAAGTTCACCAGAGTTACACCCGCCAATTACCCGCCTTCGCTTGGCCGGTCGCTCGCATTGCAGACAGGCGCCTCGACGACCGGAACGCCTGCTGAAGCTGCCGGCGGCGGCCGCACGACGGCGGTCGTTGTCCTTGAAGCCGCCTCGGCTCGCTTCCGCCCGACGCCGCCGCCGCCGCCGCGCGCTCCCGCCCGACTGTCGCCCTACTCGCACGCCGGCCGGCTCCTCACAAGTTAGATTTCGAACTCATTTCGTGCAACAAGCTTTGCTTTTGTCTACATTTTCATACTATTCAATGCGAATCTTGTTCGGCAACGTGGCAGACGATCTTGAAGTGAGAATCGATGTGGGCAATTGCAATATCGAACTTTATTTTTGCAATTTTTTCCATCAATTTCAAGATCGGCACTTGTTCCAAATTTTGACCGCCGCTTACGTCCGCCGACCGCGTCGCGCTCGCACAACGCTGGTCGGACTCTTTCTTGCAAACTTTTTGGCGGCGGCGCTAGCTCTTTCCGCTGTGAATGTGCGAATCAGTTTCGTGTGAGAAGCTTTACAAATTCCGCTTTCCGTAATGTTACTCGCGCACTTGCGAGATGACGAGGCATCTGCCAAGAGTTAAGTTCACCAGAGTTACACCCGCCAATTACCCGCCTTCGCTCGGTCGGTCGCTCGCATTGCAGACAGGCGCCTCGACGTCCGGAACGCCTGCTGAAGCTGCCGGCGGCGGCCGCACGACGGCGGTCGTTGTCCTTGAAGCCGCCTCGGCTCGCTTCCGCCCGCCGCCGCCGCCGCCGCGCGCTCCCGCCCGACTGTCGCCCTACTCGTACGCTTGCCGGCTCCTCACAAGTTAGATTTCGAACTCATTTCGTGCAACAAGCTTTGCTTTTGTTTACATTTTCATACTATTCAATGCGAATCTTGTTCGGCAACGTCGCAGACGATCTTGAAGTGAGAATCGATGTGGGCAATTGCAATATCGAACTTTATTTTTGCAATTTTTTCCATCAATTTCAAGATCGGCACTTGTTCCAAATTTCGACCGCCGCTTACGTCCGCCGACCGCGTCGCGCTCGCACAACGCTGGTCGGACTCTTTTTTGCAAACTTTTTCGCGGCGGCGCCAGCTCTTTCCGCTGTGAAAGTGCGAATCAGTTTCGTGTGAGAAGCTTTACAATTTCCGTTTTCCGTAATGTTACTCGCACACTTGCGAGATGACGAGGCATCTGCCAAGAGTTAAGTTCACCAGAGTTACACCCGCCAATTACCCGCCTTCGCTCGGCCGGTCGCTCGCATTGCAGACAGGCGCCTCGACGTCCGGAACGCCTGCTGAAGCTGCCGGCGGCGGCCGCACGACGGCGGTCGTTGTCCTTGAAGCCGCCTCGGCTCGCTTCCGCCCGACGCCGCCGCCGCCGCGCGCTCCCGCCCGACTGTCGCCCTACTCGTACGCCGGCCGGCTCCTCACAAGTTAGATTTCGAACTCATTTCGTGCAACAAGCTTTGCTTTTGTCTACATTTTCATACTATTCAATGCGAATCTTGTTCGGCAACGTGGCAGACGATCTTGAAGTGAGAATCGATGTGGGCAATTGCAATATCGAACTTTATTTTTGCAATTTTTTCCATCAATTTCAAGATCGGCACTTGTTCCAAATTTCGACCGCCGCTTACGTCCGCCGACCGCGTCGCGCTCGCACAACGCTGGTCGGACACTTTCTTGCAAACTTTTTCGCGGCGGCGCCAGCTCTTTCCGCTGTGAATGTGCGAATCAGTTTCGTGTGAGAAGCTTTACAATTTCCGCTTTCCGTAATGTTACTCGCCCACTTGCGAGATGACGAGGCATCTGCCAAGAGTTAAGTTCACCAGAGTTACACCCGCCAATTACCCGCCTTCGCTCGGTCGGTCGCTCGCATTGCAGACAGGCGCCTCGACGTCCGGAACGCCTGCTGAAGCTGCCGGCGGCGGCCGCACGACGGCGGTCGTTGTCCTTGAAGCCGCCTCGGCTCGATTCCGCCCGCCGCCGCCGCCGCCGCGCGCTCCCGCCCGACTGTCGCCCTACTCGTACGCCGGCCGGCTCCTCACAAGTTAGATTTCGAACTCATTTCGTGCAACAAGCTTTGCTTTTGTCTACATTTTCATACTATTCAATGCGAATCTTGTTCGGCAACGTGGCAGACGATCTTGAAGTGAGAATCGATGTGGGCAATTGCAATATCGAACTTTATTTTTGCAATTTTTTCCATCAATTTCAAGATCGGCACTTGTTCCAAATTTTGACCGCCGCTTACGTCCGCCGACCGCGTCGCGCTCGCACAACGCTGGTCGGACTCTTTCTTGCAAACTTTTTGGCGACGGCGCTAGCTCTTTCCGCTGTGAATGTGCGAATCAGTTTCGTGTGAGAAGCTTTACAAATTCCGCTTTCCGTAATGTTACTCGCGCACTTGCGAGATGACGAGGCATCTGCCAAGAGTTAAGTTCACCAGAGTTACACCCGCCAATTACCCGCCTTCGCTCGGTCGGTCGCTCGCATTGCAGACAGGCGCCTCGACGTCCGGAACGCCTGCTGAAGCTGCCGGCGGCGGCCGCACGACGGCGGTCGTTGTCCTTGAAGCCGCCTCGGCTCGCTTCCGCCCGCCGCCGCCGCCGCCGCGCGCTCCCGCCCGACTGTCGCCCTACTCGTACGCCGGCCGGCTCCTCACAAGTTAGATTTCGAACTCATTTCGTGCAACAAGCTTTGCTTTTGTTTACATTTTCATACTATTCAATGCGAATCTTGTTCGGCAACGTCGCAGACGATCTTGAAGTGAGAATCGATGTGGGCAATTGCAATATCGAACTTTATTTTTGCAATTTTTTCCATCAATTTCAAGATCGGCACTTGTTCCAAATTTCGACCGCCACTTACGTCCGCCGACCGCGTCGCGCTCGCACAACGCTGGTCGGACTCTTTTTTGCAAACTTTTTCGCGGCGGCGCCAGCTCTTTCCGCTGTGAAAGTGCGAATCAGTTTCGTGTGAGAAGCTTTACAATTTCCGTTTTACTTAATGTTACTCGCACACTTGCGAGATGACGAGGCATCTGCCAAGAGTTAAGTTCACCAGAGTTACACCCGCCAATTACCCGCCTTCGCTCGGCCGGTCGCTCGCATTGCAGACAGGCGCCTCGACGTCCGGAACGCCTGCTGAAGCTGCCGGCGGCGGCCGCACGACGGCGGTCGTTGTCCTTGAAGCCGCCTCGGCTCGCTTCCGCCCGACGCCGCCGCCGCCGCGCGCTCCCGCCCGACTGTCGCCCTACTCGTACGCCGGCCGGCTCCTCACAAGTTAGATTTCGAACACATTTCGTGCAACAAGCTTTGCTTTTGTCTACATTTTCATACTATTCAATGCGAATCTTGTTCGGCAACGTGGCAGACGATCTTGAAGTGAGAATCGATGTGGGCAATTGCAATATCGAACTTTATTTTTGCAATTTTTTCCATCAATTTCAAGATCGGCACTTGTTCCAAATTTCGACCGCTGCTTACGTCCGCCGACCGCGTCGCGCTCGCACAACGCTGGTCGGACTCTTTCTTGCAAACTTTTTCGCGGCGGCGCCAGCTCTTTCCGCTGTGAATGTGCGAATCAGTTTCGTGTGAGAAGCTTTACAATTTCCGCTTTCCGTAATGTTACTCGCCCACTTGCGAGATGACGAGGCATCTGCCAAGAGTTAAGTTCACCAGAGTTACACCCGCCAATTACCCGCCTTCGCTCGGCCGGTCGCTCGCATTGCAGACAGGCGCCTCGACGTCCGGAACGCCTGCTGAAGCTGCCGGCGGCGGCCGCACGACGGCGGTCGTTGTCCTTGAAGCCGCCTCGGCTCGCTTCCGCCCGACGCCGCCGCCGCCGCCGCGCGCTCCCGCCCGACTGTCGCCCTACTCGCACGCCGGCCGGCTCCTCACAAGTTAGATTTCGAACTCATTTCGTGCAACAAGCTTTGCTTTTGTCTACATTTTCATACTATTCAATGCGAATCTTGTTCGGCAACGTGGCAGACGATCTTGAAGTGAGAATCGATGTGGGCAATTGCAATATCGAACTTTATTTTTGCAATTTTTTCCATCAATTTCAAGATCGGCACTTGTTCCAAATTTTGACCGCCGCTTACGTCCGCCGACCGCGTCGCGCTCGCACAACGCTGGTAGGACTCTTTCTTGCAAACTTTTTGGCGGCGGCGCCAGCTCTTTCCGCTGTGAATGTGCGAATCAGTTTCGTGTGAGAAGCTTTACAAATTCCGCTTTCCGTAATGTTACTCGCGCACTTGCGAGATGACGAGGCATCTGCCAAGAGTTAAGTTCACCAGAGTTACACCCGCCAATTACCCGCCTTCGCTCGGTCGGTCGCTCGCATTGCAGACAGGCGCCTCGACGTCCGGAACGCCTGCTGAAGCCGCCGGCGGCGGCCGCACGACGGCGGTCGTTGTCCTTGAAGCCGCCTCGGCTCGCTTCCGCCCGCCGCCGCCGCCGCCGCGCGCTCCCGCCCGACTGTCGCCCTACTCGTACGCCGGCCGGCTCCTCACAAGTTAGATTTCGAACTCATTTCGTGCAACAAGCTTTGATTTTGTCTACATTTTCATACTATTCAATGCGAATCTTGTTCGGCAACGTGGCAGACGATCTTGAAGTGAGAATCGATGTGGGCAATTGCAATATCGAACTTTATTTTTGCAATTTTTTCCATCAATTTCAAGATCGGCACTTGTTCCAAATTTCGACCGCCGCTTACGTCCGCCGACCGCGTCGCGCTCGCACAACGCTGGTCGGACTCTTTCTTGCACACTTTTTCGCGGCGGCGCCAGCTCTTTCCGCTGTGAATGTGCGAATCTGTTTAGTGTGAGAAGCTCTACAATTTCCGCTTTCCGTAATGTTACTCGCCCACTTGCGAGATGACGAGGCATCTGCCAAGAGTTAAGTTCACCAGAGTTACACCCGCCAATTACCCGCCTTCGCTCGGCCGGTCGCTCGCATTGCAGACAGGCGCCTCGACGTCCGGAACGCCTGCTGAAGCTGCCGGCGGCGGCCGCACGACGGCGGTCGTTGTCCTTGAAGCCGCCTCGGCTCGCTTCCGCCCGACGCAGCCGCCGCCGCGCGCTCCCGCCCGACTGTCGCCCTACTCGTACGCCGGCCGGCTCCTCACAAGTTAGATTTCGAACTCATTTCGTGCAACAAGCTTTGATTTTGTTTACATTTTCATACTATTCAATGCGAATCTTGTTCGGCAACGTCGCAGACGATCTTGAAGTGAGAATCGATGTGGGCAATTGCAATATTGAACTTTATTTTTGCAATTTTTTCCATCAATTTCAAGATCGGCACTTGTTCCAAATTTCGACCGCCGCTTACGTCCGCCGACCGCGTCGCGCTCGCACAACGCTGGTCGGACTCTTTTTTGCAAACTTTTTCGCGGCGGGGCCAGCTCTTTCCGCTGTGAAAGTGCGAATCAGTTTCGTGTGAGAAGCTTTACAATTTCCGTTTTCCGTAATGTTACTCGCACACTTGCGAGATGACGAGGCATCTGCCAAGAGTTAAGTTCACCAGAGTTACACCCGCCAATTACCCGCCTTCGCTCGGCCGGTCGCTCGCATTGCAGACAGGCGCCTCGACGTCCGGAACGCCTGCTGAAGCTGCCGGCGGCGGCCGCACGACGGCGGTCGTTGTCCTTGAAGCCGCCTCGGCTCGCTTCCGCCCGACGCCGCCGCCGCCGCCGCGCGCTCCCGCCCGACTGTCGCCCTACTCGCACGCCGGCCGGCTCCTCACAAGTTAGATTTCGAACTCATTTCGTGCAACAAGCTTTGCTTTTGTCTACATTTTCATACTATTCAATGCGAATCTTGTTCGGCAACGTGGCAGACGATCTTGAAGTGAGAATCGATGTGGGCAATTGCAATATCGAACTTTATTTTTGCAATTTTTTCCATCAATTTCAAGATCGGCACTTGTTCCAAATTTTGACCGCCGCTTACGTCCGCCGACCGCGTCGCGCTCGCACAACGCTGGTAGGACTCTTTCTTGCAAACTTTTTGGCGGCGGCGCCAGCTCTTTCCGCTGTGAATGTGCGAATCAGTTTCGTGTGAGAAGCTTTACAAATTCCGCTTTCCGTAATGTTACTCGCGCACTTGCGAGATGACGAGGCATCTGCCAAGAGTTAAGTTCACCAGAGTTACACCCGCCAATTACCCGCCTTCGCTCGGTCGGTCGCTCGCATTGCAGACAGGCGCCTCGACGTCCGGAACGCCTGCTGAAGCCGCCGGCGGCGGCCGCACGACGGCGGTCGTTGTCCTTGAAGCCGCCTCGGCTCGCTTCCGCCCGCCGCCGCCGCCGCCGCGCGCTCCCGCCCGACTGTCGCCCTACTCGTACGCCGGCCGGCTCCTCACAAGTTAGATTTCGAACTCATTTCGTGCAACAAGCTTTGATTTTGTCTACATTTTCATACTATTCAATGCGAATCTTGTTCGGCAACGTGGCAGACGATCTTGAAGTGAGAATCGATGTGGGCAATTGCAATATCGAACTTTATTTTTGCAATTTTTTCCATCAATTTCAAGATCGGCACTTGTTCCAAATTTCGACCGCCGCTTACGTCCGCCGACCGCGTCGCGCTCGCACAACGCTGGTCGGACTCTTTCTTGCACACTTTTTCGCGGCGGCGCCAGCTCTTTCCGCTGTGAATGTGCGAATCTGTTTAGTGTGAGAAGCTCTACAATTTCCGCTTTCCGTAATGTTACTCGCCCACTTGCGAGATGACGAGGCATCTGCCAAGAGTTAAGTTCACCAGAGTTACACCCGCCAATTACCCGCCTTCGCTCGGCCGGTCGCTCGCATTGCAGACAGGCGCCTCGACGTCCGGAACGCCTGCTGAAGCTGCCGGCGGCGGCCGCACGACGGCGGTCGTTGTCCTTGAAGCCGCCTCGGCTCGCTTCCGCCCGACGCAGCCGCCGCCGCGCGCTCCCGCCCGACTGTCGCCCTACTCGTACGCCGGCCGGCTCCTCACAAGTTAGATTTCGAACTCATTTCGTGCAACAAGCTTTGATTTTGTTTACATTTTCATACTATTCAATGCGAATCTTGTTCGGCAACGTCGCAGACGATCTTGAAGTGAGAATCGATGTGGGCAATTGCAATATTGAACTTTATTTTTGCAATTTTTTCCATCAATTTCAAGATCGGCACTTGTTCCAAATTTCGACCGCCGCTTACGTCCGCCGACCGCGTCGCGCTCGCACAACGCTGGTCGGACTCTTTTTTGCAAACTTTTTCGCGGCGGGGCCAGCTCTTTCCGCTGTGAAAGTGCGAATCAGTTTCGTGTGAGAAGCTTTACAATTTCCGTTTTCCGTAATGTTACTCGCACACTTGCGAGATGACGAGGCATCTGCCAAGAGTTAAGTTCACCAGAGTTACACCCGCCAATTACCCGCCTTCGCTCGGCCGGTCGCTCGCATTGCAGACAGGCGCCTCGACGACCGGAACGCCTGCTGAAGCTGCCGGCGGCGGCCGCACGACGGCGGTCGTTGTCCTTGAAGCCGCCTCGGCTCGCTTCCGCCCGACGCAGCCGCCGCCGCGCGCTCCCGCCCGACTGTCGCCCTACTCGCACACCGGCCGGCTCATCACAAGTTAGATTTCGAACTCATTTCGTGCAACAAGCTTTGCTTTTGTCTACATTTTCATACTATTCAATGCGAATCTTGTTCGGCAACGTGGCAGAGGATCTTGAAGTGAGAATCGATGTGGGCAATTGCAATATCGAACTTTATTTTTGCAATTTTTTCCATCAATTTCAAGATCGGCACTTGTTCCAAATTTCGACCGCCGCTTACGTCCGCCGACCGCGTCGCGCTCGCACAACGCTGGTCGGACTCTTTCTTGCACACTTTTTCGCGGCGGCGCCAGCTCTTTCCGCTGTGAATGTGCGAATCAGTTTAGTGTGAGAAGCTTTACAATTTCCGCTTTCCGTAATGTTACTCGCCCACTTGCGAGATGACGAGGCATCTGCCAAGAGTTAAGTTCACCAGAGTTACACCCGCCAATTACCCGCCTTCGCTCGGCCGGTCGCTCGCATTGCAGACAGGCGCCTCGACGTCCGGAACGCCTGCTGAAGCTGCCGGCGGCGGCCGCACGACGGCGGTCGTTGTCCTTGAAGCCGCCTCGGCTCGCTTCCGCCCGACGCCGCCGCCGCCGCGCGCTCCCGCCCGACTGTCGCCCTACTCGTACGCCGGCCGGCTCCTCACAAGTTAGATTTCGAACTCATTTCGTGCAACAAGCTTTGCTTTTGTCTACATTTTCATACTATTCAATGCGAATCTTGTTCGGCAACGTGGCAGACGATCTTGAAGTGAGAATCGATGTGGGCAATTGCAATATCGAACTTTATTTTTGCAATTTTTTCCATCAATTTCAAGATCGGCACTTGTTCCAAATTTCGACCGCCGCTTACGTCCGCCGACCGCGTCGCGCTCGCACAACGCTGGTCGGACTCTTTCTTGCACACTTTTTCGCGGCGGCGCCAGCTCTTTCCGCTGTGAATGTGCGAATCTGTTTAGTGTGAGAAGCTCTACAATTTCCGCTTTCCGTAATGTTACTCGCCCACTTGCGAGATGACGAGGCATCTGCCAAGAGTTAAGTTCACCAGAGTTACACCCGCCAATTACCCGCCTTCGCTCGGCCGGTCGCTCGCATTGCAGACAGGCGCCTCGACGTCCGGAACGCCTGCTGAAGCTGCCGGCGGCGGCCGCACGACGGCGGTCGTTGTCCTTGAAGCCGCCTCGGCTCGCTTCCGCCCGACGCAGCCGCCGCCGCGCGCTCCCGCCCGACTGTCGCCCTACTCGTACGCCGGCCGGCTCCTCACAAGTTAGATTTCGAACTCATTTCGTGCAACAAGCTTTGATTTTGTTTACATTTTCATACTATTCAATGCGAATCTTGTTCGGCAACGTCGCAGACGATCTTGAAGTGAGAATCGATGTGGGCAATTGCAATATTGAACTTTATTTTTGCAATTTTTTCCATCAATTTCAAGATCGGCACTTGTTCCAAATTTCGACCGCCGCTTACGTCCGCCGACCGCGTCGCGCTCGCACAACGCTGGTCGGACTCTTTTTTGCAAACTTTTTCGCGGCGGGGCCAGCTCTTTCCGCTGTGAAAGTGCGAATCAGTTTCGTGTGAGAAGCTTTACAATTTCCGTTTTCCGTAATGTTACTCGCACACTTGCGAGATGACGAGGCATCTGCCAAGAGTTAAGTTCACCAGAGTTACACCCGCCAATTACCCGCCTTCGCTCGGCCGGTCGCTCGCATTGCAGACAGGCGCCTCGACGACCGGAACGCCTGCTGAAGCTGCCGGCGGCGGCCGCACGACGGCGGTCGTTGTCCTTGAAGCCGCCTCGGCTCGCTTCCGCCCGACGCAGCCGCCGCCGCGCGCTCCCGCCCGACTGTCGCCCTACTCGCACACCGGCCGGCTCATCACAAGTTAGATTTCGAACTCATTTCGTGCAACAAGCTTTGCTTTTGTCTACATTTTCATACTATTCAATGCGAATCTTGTTCGGCAACGTGGCAGAGGATCTTGAAGTGAGAATCGATGTGGGCAATTGCAATATCGAACTTTATTTTTGCAATTTTTTCCATCAATTTCAAGATCGGCACTTGTTCCAAATTTCGACCGCCGCTTACGTCCGCCGACCGCGTCGCGCTCGCACAACGCTGGTCGGACTCTTTCTTGCACACTTTTTCGCGGCGGCGCCAGCTCTTTCCGCTGTGAATGTGCGAATCAGTTTAGTGTGAGAAGCTTTACAATTTCCGCTTTCCGTAATGTTACTCGCCCACTTGCGAGATGACGAGGCATCTGCCAAGAGTTAAGTTCACCAGAGTTACACCCGCCAATTACCCGCCTTCGCTCGGCCGGTCGCTCGCATTGCAGACAGGCGCCTCGACGTCCGGAACGCCTGCTGAAGCTGCCGGCGGCGGCCGCACGACGGCGGTCGTTGTCCTTGAAGCCGCCTCGGCTCGCTTCCGCCCGACGCCGCCGCCGCCGCGCGCTCCCGCCCGACTGTCGCCCTACTCGTACGCCGGCCGGCTCCTCACAAGTTAGATTTCGAACTCATTTCGTGCAACAAGCTTTGCTTTTGTCTACATTTTCATACTATTCAATGCGAATCTTGTTCGGCAACGTGGCAGACGATCTTGAAGTGAGAATCGATGTGGGCAATTGCAATATCGAACTTTATTTTTGCAATTTTTTCCATCAATTTCAAGATCGGCACTTGTTCCAAATTTCGACCGCCGCTTACGTCCGCCGACCGCGTCGCGCTCGCACAACGCTGGTCGGACTCTTTCTTGCAAACTTTTTCGCGGCGGCGCCAGCTCTTTCCGCTGTGAATGTGCGAATCAGTTTCGTGTGAGAAGCTTTACAATTTCCGCTTTCCGTAATGTTACTCGCCCACTTGCGAGATGACGAGGCATCTGCCAAGAGTTAAGTTCACCAGAGTTACACCCGCCAATTACCCGCCTTCGCTTGGCCGGTCGCTCGCATTGCAGACAGGCGCCTCGACGACCGGAACGCCTGCTGAAGCTGCCGGCGGCGGCCGCACGACGGCGGTCGTTGTCCTTGAAGCCGCCTCGGCTCGCTTCCGCCCGACGCAGCCGCCGCCGCGCGCTCCCGCCCGACTGTCGCCCTACTCGCACACCGGCCGGCTCATCACAAGTTAGATTTCGAACTCATTTCGTGCAACAAGCTTTGCTTTTGTCTACATTTTCATACTATTCAATGCGAATCTTGTTCGGCAACGTGGCAGACGATCTTGAAGTGAGAATCGATGTGGGCAATTGCAATATCGAACTTTATTTTTGCAATTTTTTCCATCAATTTCAAGATCGGCACTTGTTCCAAATTTCGACCGCCGCTTACGTCCGCCGACCGCGTCGCGCTCGCACAACGCTGGTCGGACTCTTTCTTGCACACTTTTTCGCGGCGGCGCCAGCTCTTTCCGCTGTGAATGTGCGAATCAGTTTAGTGTGAGAAGCTTTACAATTTCCGCTTTCCGTAATGTTACTCGCCCACTTGCGAGATGACGAGGCATCTGCCAAGAGTTAAGTTCACCAGAGTTACACCCGCCAATTACCCGCCTTCGCTCGGCCGGTCGCTCGCATTGCAGACAGGCGCCTCGACGTCCGGAACGCCTGCTGAAGCTGCCGGCGGCGGCCGCACGACGGCGGTCGTTGTCCTTGAAGCCGCCTCGGCTCGCTTCCGCCCGACGCCGCCGCCGCCGCGCGCTCCCGCCCGACTGTCGCCCTACTCGTACGCCGGCCGGCTCCTCACAAGTTAGATTTCGAACTCATTTCGTGCAACAAGCTTTGCTTTTGTCTACATTTTCATACTATTCAATGCGAATCTTGTTCGGCAACGTGGCAGACGATCTTGAAGTGAGAATCGATGTGGGCAATTGCAATATCGAACTTTATTTTTGCAATTTTTTCCATCAATTTCAAGATCGGCACTTGTTCCAAATTTCGACCGCCGCTTACGTCCGCCGACCGCGTCGCGCTCGCACAACGCTGGTCGGACTCTTTCTTGCAAACTTTTTCGCGGCGGCGCCAGCTCTTTCCGCTGTGAATGTGCGAATCAGTTTCGTGTGAGAAGCTTTACAATTTCCGCTTTCCGTAATGTTACTCGCGCACTTGCGAGATGACGAGGCATCTGCCAAGAGTTAAGTTCACCAGAGTTACACCCGCCAATTACCCGCCTTCGCTCGGTCGGTCGCTCGCATTGCAGACAGGAGCCTCGACGTCCGGAACGCCTGCTGAAGCTGCCGGCGGCGGCCGCACGACGGCGGTCGTTGTCCTTGAAGCCGCCTCGGCTCGCTTCCGCCCGACGCAGCCGCCGCCGCGCGCTCCCGCCCGACTGTCGCCCTACTCGTACGCCGGCCGGCTCCTCACAAGTTAGATTTCGAACTCATTTCGTGCAACAAGCTTTGCTTTTGTCTACATTTTCATACTATTCAATGCGAATCTTGTTCGGCAACGTCGCAGACGATCTTGAAGTGAGAATCGATGTGGGCAATTGCAATATCGAACTTTATTTTTGCAATTTTTTCCATCAATTTCAAGATCGGCACTTGTTCCAAATTTCGACCGCCGCTTACGTCCGCCGACCGCGTCGCGCTCGCACAACGCTGGTCGGACTCTTTCTTGCAAACTTTTTAGCGGCGGCGCCAGCTCTTTCCGCTTTGAATGTGCGAATCAGTTTAGTGTGAGAAGCTTTACAATTTCCGCTTTCCGTAATGTTACTCGCCCACTTGCGAGATGACGAGGCATCTGCCAAGAGTTAAGTTCACCAGAGTTACACCCGCCAATTACCCGCCTTCGCTCGGCCGGTCGCTCGCATTGCAGACAGGCGCCTCGACGTCCGGAACGCCTGCTGAAGCTGCCGGCGGCGGCCGCACGACGGCGGTCGTTGTCCTTGAAGCCGCCTCGGCTCGCTTCCGCCCGACGCCGCCGCCGCCGCGCGCTCCCGCCCGACTGTCGCCCTACTCGTACGCCGGCCGGCTCCTCACAAGTTAGATTTCGAACTCATTTCGTGCAACAAGCTTTGCTTTTGTCTACATTTTCATACTATTCAATGCGAATCTTGTTCGGCAACGTGGCAGACGATCTTGAAGTGAGAATCGATGTGGGCAATTGCAATATCGAACTTTATTTTTGCAATTTTTTCCATCAATTTCAAGATCGGCACTTGTTCCAAATTTCGACCGCTGCTTACGTCCGCCGACCGCGTCGCGCTCGCACAACGCTGGTCGGACTCTTTCTTGCAAACTTTTTCGCGGCGGCGCCAGCTCTTTCCGCTGTGAATGTGCGAATCAGTTTCGTGTGAGAAGCTTTACAATTTCCGCTTTCCGTAATGTTACTCGCCCACTTGCGAGATGACGAGGCATCTGCCAAGAGTTAAGTTCACCAGAGTTACACCCGCCAATTACCCGCCTTCGCTCGGTCGGTCGCTCGCATTGCAGACAGGCGCCTCGACGTCCGGAACGCCTGCTGAAGCTGCCGGCGGCGGCCGCACGACGGCGGTCGTTGTCCTTGAAGCCGCCTCGGCTCGCTTCCGCCCGCCGCCGCCGCCGCCGCGCGCTCCCGCCCGACTGTCGCCCTACTCGTACGCCGGCCGGCTCCTCACAAGTTAGATTTCGAACTCATTTCGTGCAACAAGCTTTGATTTTGTTTACATTTTCATACTATTCAATGCGAATCTTGTTCGGCAACGTCGCAGACGATCTTGAAGTGAGAATCGATGTGGGCAATTGCAATATTGAACTTTATTTTTGCAATTTTTTCCATCAATTTCAAGATCGGCACTTGTTCCAAATTTCGACCGCCGCTTACGTCCGCCGACCGCGTCGCGCTCGCACAACGCTGGTCGGACTCTTTTTTGCAAACTTTTTCGCGGCGGGGCCAGCTCTTTCCGCTGTGAAAGTGCGAATCAGTTTCGTGTGAGAAGCTTTACAATTTCCGTTTTCCGTAATGTTACTCGCACACTTGCGAGATGACGAGGCATCTGCCAAGAGTTAAGTTCACCAGAGTTACACCCGCCAATTACCCGCCTTCGCTCGGCCGGTCGCTCGCATTGCAGACAGGCGCCTCGACGACCGGAACGCCTGCTGAAGCTGCCGGCGGCGGCCGCACGACGGCGGTCGTTGTCCTTGAAGCCGCCTCGGCTCGCTTCCGCCCGACGCAGCCGCCGCCGCGCGCTCCCGCCCGACTGTCGCCCTACTCGCACACCGGCCGGCTCATCACAAGTTAGATTTCGAACTCATTTCGTGCAACAAGCTTTGCTTTTGTCTACATTTTCATACTATTCAATGCGAATCTTGTTCGGCAACGTGGCAGAGGATCTTGAAGTGAGAATCGATGTGGGCAATTGCAATATCGAACTTTATTTTTGCAATTTTTTCCATCAATTTCAAGATCGGCACTTGTTCCAAATTTCGACCGCCGCTTACGTCCGCCGACCGCGTCGCGCTCGCACAACGCTGGTCGGACTCTTTCTTGCACACTTTTTCGCGGCGGCGCCAGCTCTTTCCGCTGTGAATGTGCGAATCAGTTTAGTGTGAGAAGCTTTACAATTTCCGCTTTCCGTAATGTTACTCGCCCACTTGCGAGATGACGAGGCATCTGCCAAGAGTTAAGTTCACCAGAGTTACACCCGCCAATTACCCGCCTTCGCTCGGCCGGTCGCTCGCATTGCAGACAGGCGCCTCGACGTCCGGAACGCCTGCTGAAGCTGCCGGCGGCGGCCGCACGACGGCGGTCGTTGTCCTTGAAGCCGCCTCGGCTCGCTTCCGCCCGACGCCGCCGCCGCCGCGCGCTCCCGCCCGACTGTCGCCCTACTCGTACGCCGGCCGGCTCCTCACAAGTTAGATTTCGAACTCATTTCGTGCAACAAGCTTTGCTTTTGTCTACATTTTCATACTATTCAATGCGAATCTTGTTCGGCAACGTGGCAGACGATCTTGAAGTGAGAATCGATGTGGGCAATTGCAATATCGAACTTTATTTTTGCAATTTTTTCCATCAATTTCAAGATCGGCACTTGTTCCAAATTTCGACCGCCGCTTACGTCCGCCGACCGCGTCGCGCTCGCACAACGCTGGTCGGACTCTTTCTTGCAAACTTTTTCGCGGCGGCGCCAGCTCTTTCCGCTGTGAATGTGCGAATCAGTTTCGTGTGAGAAGCTTTACAATTTCCGCTTTCCGTAATGTTACTCGCCCACTTGCGAGATGACGAGGCATCTGCCAAGAGTTAAGTTCACCAGAGTTACACCCGCCAATTACCCGCCTTCGCTTGGCCGGTCGCTCGCATTGCAGACAGGCGCCTCGACGACCGGAACGCCTGCTGAAGCTGCCGGCGGCGGCCGCACGACGGCGGTCGTTGTCCTTGAAGCCGCCTCGGCTCGCTTCCGCCCGACGCAGCCGCCGCCGCGCGCTCCCGCCCGACTGTCGCCCTACTCGCACACCGGCCGGCTCATCACAAGTTAGATTTCGAACTCATTTCGTGCAACAAGCTTTGCTTTTGTCTACATTTTCATACTATTCAATGCGAATCTTGTTCGGCAACGTGGCAGACGATCTTGAAGTGAGAATCGATGTGGGCAATTGCAATATCGAACTTTATTTTTGCAATTTTTTCCATCAATTTCAAGATCGGCACTTGTTCCAAATTTCGACCGCCGCTTACGTCCGCCGACCGCGTCGCGCTCGCACAACGCTGGTCGGACTCTTTCTTGCACACTTTTTCGCGGCGGCGCCAGCTCTTTCCGCTGTGAATGTGCGAATCAGTTTAGTGTGAGAAGCTTTACAATTTCCGCTTTCCGTAATGTTACTCGCCCACTTGCGAGATGACGAGGCATCTGCCAAGAGTTAAGTTCACCAGAGTTACACCCGCCAATTACCCGCCTTCGCTCGGCCGGTCGCTCGCATTGCAGACAGGCGCCTCGACGTCCGGAACGCCTGCTGAAGCTGCCGGCGGCGGCCGCACGACGGCGGTCGTTGTCCTTGAAGCCGCCTCGGCTCGCTTCCGCCCGACGCCGCCGCCGCCGCGCGCTCCCGCCCGACTGTCGCCCTACTCGTACGCCGGCCGGCTCCTCACAAGTTAGATTTCGAACTCATTTCGTGCAACAAGCTTTGCTTTTGTCTACATTTTCATACTATTCAATGCGAATCTTGTTCGGCAACGTGGCAGACGATCTTGAAGTGAGAATCGATGTGGGCAATTGCAATATCGAACTTTATTTTTGCAATTTTTTCCATCAATTTCAAGATCGGCACTTGTTCCAAATTTCGACCGCCGCTTACGTCCGCCGACCGCGTCGCGCTCGCACAACGCTGGTCGGACTCTTTCTTGCAAACTTTTTCGCGGCGGCGCCAGCTCTTTCCGCTGTGAATGTGCGAATCAGTTTCGTGTGAGAAGCTTTACAATTTCCGCTTTCCGTAATGTTACTCGCGCACTTGCGAGATGACGAGGCATCTGCCAAGAGTTAAGTTCACCAGAGTTACACCCGCCAATTACCCGCCTTCGCTCGGTCGGTCGCTCGCATTGCAGACAGGAGCCTCGACGTCCGGAACGCCTGCTGAAGCTGCCGGCGGCGGCCGCACGACGGCGGTCGTTGTCCTTGAAGCCGCCTCGGCTCGCTTCCGCCCGACGCAGCCGCCGCCGCGCGCTCCCGCCCGACTGTCGCCCTACTCGTACGCCGGCCGGCTCCTCACAAGTTAGATTTCGAACTCATTTCGTGCAACAAGCTTTGCTTTTGTCTACATTTTCATACTATTCAATGCGAATCTTGTTCGGCAACGTCGCAGACGATCTTGAAGTGAGAATCGATGTGGGCAATTGCAATATCGAACTTTATTTTTGCAATTTTTTCCATCAATTTCAAGATCGGCACTTGTTCCAAATTTCGACCGCCGCTTACGTCCGCCGACCGCGTCGCGCTCGCACAACGCTGGTCGGACTCTTTCTTGCAAACTTTTTAGCGGCGGCGCCAGCTCTTTCCGCTTTGAATGTGCGAATCAGTTTAGTGTGAGAAGCTTTACAATTTCCGCTTTCCGTAATGTTACTCGCCCACTTGCGAGATGACGAGGCATCTGCCAAGAGTTAAGTTCACCAGAGTTACACCCGCCAATTACCCGCCTTCGCTCGGCCGGTCGCTCGCATTGCAGACAGGCGCCTCGACGTCCGGAACGCCTGCTGAAGCTGCCGGCGGCGGCCGCACGACGGCGGTCGTTGTCCTTGAAGCCGCCTCGGCTCGCTTCCGCCCGACGCCGCCGCCGCCGCGCGCTCCCGCCCGACTGTCGCCCTACTCGTACGCCGGCCGGCTCCTCACAAGTTAGATTTCGAACTCATTTCGTGCAACAAGCTTTGCTTTTGTCTACATTTTCATACTATTCAATGCGAATCTTGTTCGGCAACGTGGCAGACGATCTTGAAGTGAGAATCGATGTGGGCAATTGCAATATCGAACTTTATTTTTGCAATTTTTTCCATCAATTTCAAGATCGGCACTTGTTCCAAATTTCGACCGCTGCTTACGTCCGCCGACCGCGTCGCGCTCGCACAACGCTGGTCGGACTCTTTCTTGCAAACTTTTTCGCGGCGGCGCCAGCTCTTTCCGCTGTGAATGTGCGAATCAGTTTCGTGTGAGAAGCTTTACAATTTCCGCTTTCCGTAATGTTACTCGCCCACTTGCGAGATGACGAGGCATCTGCCAAGAGTTAAGTTCACCAGAGTTACACCCGCCAATTACCCGCCTTCGCTCGGTCGGTCGCTCGCATTGCAGACAGGCGCCTCGACGTCCGGAACGCCTGCTGAAGCTGCCGGCGGCGGCCGCACGACGGCGGTCGTTGTCCTTGAAGCCGCCTCGGCTCGCTTCCGCCCGCCGCCGCCGCCGCCGCGCGCTCCCGCCCGACTGTCGCCCTACTCGTACGCCGGCCGGCTCCTCACAAGTTAGATTTCGAACTCATTTCGTGCAACAAGCTTTGCTTTTGTCTACATTTTCATACTATTCAATGCGAATCTTGTTCGGCAACGTGGCAGACGATCTTGAAGTGAGAATCGATGTGGGCAATTGCAATATCGAACTTTATTTTTGCAATTTTTTCCATCAATTTCAAGATCGGCACTTGTTCCAAATTTCGACCGCCGCTTACGTCCGCCGACCGCGTCGCGCTCGCACAACGCTGGTCGGACTCTTTCTTGCACACTTTTTCGCGGCGGCGCCAGCTCTTTCCGCTGTGAAAGTGCGAATCAGTTTCGTGTGAGAAGCTTTACAATTTCCGTTTTACTTAATGTTACTCGCACACTTGCGAGATGACGAGGCATCTGCCAAGAGTTAAGTTCACCAGAGTTACACCCGCCAATTACCCGCCTTCGCTCGGCCGGTCGCTCGCATTGCAGACAGGCGCCTCGACGTCCGGAACGCCTGCTGAAGCTGCCGGCGGCGGCCGCACGACGGCGGTCGTTGTCCTTGAAGCCGCCTCGGCTCGCTTCCGCCCGACGCCGCCGCCGCCGCGCGCTCCCGCCCGACTGTCGCCCTACTCGTACGCCGGCCGGCTCCTCACAAGTTAGATTTCGAACTCATTTCGTGCAACAAGCTTTGCTTTTGTCTACATTTTCATACTATTCAATGCGAATCTTGTTCGGCAACGTGGCAGACGATCTTGAAGTGAGAATCGATGTGGGCAATTGCAATATCGAACTTTATTTTTGCAATTTTTTCCATCAATTTCAAGATCGGCACTTGTTCCAAATTTCGACCGCTGCTTACGTCCGCCGACCGCGTCGCGCTCGCACAACGCTGGTCGGACTCTTTCTTGCAAACTTTTTCGCGGCGGCGCCAGCTCTTTCCGCTGTGAATGTGCGAATCAGTTTCGTGTGAGAAGCTTTACAATTTCCGCTTTCCGTAATGTTACTCGCCCACTTGCGAGATGACGAGGCATCTGCCAAGAGTTAAGTTCACCAGAGTTACACCCGCCAATTACCCGCCTTCGCTCGGCCGGTCGCTCGCATTGCAGACAGGCGCCTCGACGTCCGGAACGCCTGCTGAAGCTGCCGGCGGCGGCCGCACGACGGCGGTCGTTGTCCTTGAAGCCGCCTCGGCTCGCTTCCGCCCGACGCCGCCTCCGCCGCCGCGCGCTCCCGCCCGACTGTCGCCCTACTCGCACGCCGGCCGGCTCCTCACAAGTTAGATTTCGAACTCATTTCGTGCAACAAGCTTTGCTTTTGTCTACATTTTCATACTATTCAATGCGAATCTTGTTCGGCAACGTGGCAGACGATCTTGAAGTGAGAATCGATGTGGGCAATTGCAATATCGAACTTTATTTTTGCAATTTTTTCCATCAATTTCAAGATCGGCACTTGTTCCAAATTTTGACCGCCGCTTACGTCCGCCGACCGCGTCGCGCTCGCACAACGCTGGTAGGACTCTTTCTTGCAAACTTTTTGGCGGCGGCGCCAGCTCTTTCCGCTGTGAATGTGCGAATCAGTTTCGTGTGAGAAGCTTTACAAATTCCGCTTTCCGTAATGTTACTCGCGCACTTGCGAGATGACGAGGCATCTGCCAAGAGTTAAGTTCACCAGAGTTACACCCGCCAATTACCCGCCTTCGCTCGGTCGGTCGCTCGCATTGCAGACAGGCGCCTCGACGTCCGGAACGCCTGCTGAAGCCGCCGGCGGCGGCCGCACGACGGCGGTCGTTGTCCTTGAAGCCGCCTCGGCTCGCTTCCGCCCGCCGCCGCCGCCGCGCGCTCCCGCCCGACTGTCGCCCTACTCGTACGCCGGCCGGCTCCTCACAAGTTAGATTTCGAACTCATTTCGTGCAACAAGCTTTGATTTTGTCTACATTTTCATACTATTCAATGCGAATCTTGTTCGGCAACGTGGCAGACGATCTTGAAGTGAGAATCGATGTGGGCAATTGCAATATCGAACTTTATTTTTGCAATTTTTTCCATCAATTTCAAGATCGGCACTTGTTCCAAATTTCGACCGCCGCTTACGTCCGCCGACCGCGTCGCGCTCGCACAACGCTGGTCGGACTCTTTCTTGCACACTTTTTCGCGGCGGCGCCAGCTCTTTCCGCTGTGAATGTGCGAATCTGTTTAGTGTGAGAAGCTCTACAATTTCCGCTTTCCGTAATGTTACTCGCCCACTTGCGAGATGACGAGGCATCTGCCAAGAGTTAAGTTCACCAGAGTTACACCCGCCAATTACCCGCCTTCGCTCGGCCGGTCGCTCGCATTGCAGACAGGCGCCTCGACGTCCGGAACGCCTGCTGAAGCTGCCGGCGGCGGCCGCACAACGGCGGTCGTTGTCCTTGAAGCCGCCTCGGCTCGCTTCCGCCCGACGCAGCCGCCGCCGCGCGCTCCCGCCCGACTGTCGCCCTACTCGTACGCCGGCCGGCTCCTCACAAGTTAGATTTCGAACTCATTTCGTGCAACAAGCTTTGATTTTGTTTACATTTTCATACTATTCAATGCGAATCTTGTTCGGCAACGTCGCAGACGATCTTGAAGTGAGAATCGATGTGGGCAATTGCAATATTGAACTTTATTTTTGCAATTTTTTCCATCAATTTCAAGATCGGCACTTGTTCCAAATTTCGACCGCCGCTTACGTCCGCCGACCGCGTCGCGCTCGCACAACGCTGGTCGGACTCTTTTTTGCAAACTTTTTCGCGGCGGGGCCAGCTCTTTCCGCTGTGAAAGTGCGAATCAGTTTCGTGTGAGAAGCTTTACAATTTCCGTTTTCCGTAATGTTACTCGCACACTTGCGAGATGACGAGGCATCTGCCAAGAGTTAAGTTCACCAGAGTTACACCCGCCAATTACCCGCCTTCGCTCGGCCGGTCGCTCGCATTGCAGACAGGCGCCTCGACGTCCGGAACGCCTGCTGAAGCTGCCGGCGGCGGCCGCACGACGGCGGTCGTTGTCCTTGAAGCCGCCTCGGCTCGCTTCCGCCCGACGCCGCCGCCGCCGCGCGCTCCCGCCCGACTGTCGCCCTACTCGTACGCCGGCCGGCTCCTCACAAGTTAGATTTCGAACTCATTTCGTGCAACAAGCTTTGCTTTTGTCTACATTTTCATACTATTCAATGCGAATCTTGTTCGGCAACGTGGCAGACGATCTTGAAGTGAGAATCGATGTGGGCAATTGCAATATCGAACTTTATTTTTGCAATTTTTTCCATCAATTTCAAGATCGGCACTTGTTCCAAATTTCGACCGCCGCTTACGTCCGCCGACCGCGTCGCGCTCGCACAACGCTGGTCGGACTCTTTCTTGCAAACTTTTTCGCGGCGGCGCCAGCTCTTTCCGCTGTGAATGTGCGAATCAGTTTCGTGTGAGAAGCTTTACAATTTCCGCTTTCCGTAATGTTACTCGCCCACTTGCGAGATGACGAGGCATCTGCCAAGAGTTAAGTTCACCAGAGTTACACCCGCCAATTACCCGCCTTCGCTTGGCCGGTCGCTCGCATTGCAGACAGGCGCCTCGACGACCGGAACGCCTGCTGAAGCTGCCGGCGGCGGCCGCACGACGGCGGTCGTTGTCCTTGAAGCCGCCTCGGCTCGCTTCCGCCCGACGCAGCCGCCGCCGCGCGCTCCCGCCCGACTGTCGCCCTACTCGCACACCGGCCGGCTCATCACAAGTTAGATTTCGAACTCATTTCGTGCAACAAGCTTTGCTTTTGTCTACATTTTCATACTATTCAATGCGAATCTTGTTCGGCAACGTGGCAGACGATCTTGAAGTGAGAATCGATGTGGGCAATTGCAATATCGAACTTTATTTTTGCAATTTTTTCCATCAATTTCAAGATCGGCACTTGTTCCAAATTTCGACCGCCGCTTACGTCCGCCGACCGCGTCGCGCTCGCACAACGCTGGTCGGACTCTTTCTTGCACACTTTTTCGCGGCGGCGCCAGCTCTTTCCGCTGTGAATGTGCGAATCAGTTTAGTGTGAGAAGCTTTACAATTTCCGCTTTCCGTAATGTTACTCGCCCACTTGCGAGATGACGAGGCATCTGCCAAGAGTTAAGTTCACCAGAGTTACACCCGCCAATTACCCGCCTTCGCTCGGCCGGTCGCTCGCATTGCAGACAGGCGCCTCGACGTCCGGAACGCCTGCTGAAGCTGCCGGCGGCGGCCGCACGACGGCGGTCGTTGTCCTTGAAGCCGCCTCGGCTCGCTTCCGCCCGACGCCGCCGCCGCCGCGCGCTCCCGCCCGACTGTCGCCCTACTCGTACGCCGGCCGGCTCCTCACAAGTTAGATTTCGAACTCATTTCGTGCAACAAGCTTTGCTTTTGTCTACATTTTCATACTATTCAATGCGAATCTTGTTCGGCAACGTGGCAGACGATCTTGAAGTGAGAATCGATGTGGGCAATTGCAATATCGAACTTTATTTTTGCAATTTTTTCCATCAATTTCAAGATCGGCACTTGTTCCAAATTTCGACCGCCGCTTACGTCCGCCGACCGCGTCGCGCTCGCACAACGCTGGTCGGACTCTTTCTTGCAAACTTTTTCGCGGCGGCGCCAGCTCTTTCCGCTGTGAATGTGCGAATCAGTTTCGTGTGAGAAGCTTTACAATTTCCGCTTTCCGTAATGTTACTCGCCCACTTGCGAGATGACGAGGCATCTGCCAAGAGTTAAGTTCACCAGAGTTACACCCGCCAATTACCCGCCTTCGCTTGGCCGGTCGCTCGCATTGCAGACAGGCGCCTCGACGACCGGAACGCCTGCTGAAGCTGCCGGCGGCGGCCGCACGACGGCGGTCGTTGTCCTTGAAGCCGCCTCGGCTCGCTTCCGCCCGACGCAGCCGCCGCCGCGCGCTCCCGCCCGACTGTCGCCCTACTCGCACACCGGCCGGCTCATCACAAGTTAGATTTCGAACTCATTTCGTGCAACAAGCTTTGCTTTTGTCTACATTTTCATACTATTCAATGCGAATCTTGTTCGGCAACGTGGCAGACGATCTTGAAGTGAGAATCGATGTGGGCAATTGCAATATCGAACTTTATTTTTGCAATTTTTTCCATCAATTTCAAGATCGGCACTTGTTCCAAATTTCGACCGCCGCTTACGTCCGCCGACCGCGTCGCGCTCGCACAACGCTGGTCGGACTCTTTCTTGCACACTTTTTCGCGGCGGCGCCAGCTCTTTCCGCTGTGAATGTGCGAATCAGTTTAGTGTGAGAAGCTTTACAATTTCCGCTTTCCGTAATGTTACTCGCCCACTTGCGAGATGACGAGGCATCTGCCAAGAGTTAAGTTCACCAGAGTTACACCCGCCAATTACCCGCCTTCGCTCGGCCGGTCGCTCGCATTGCAGACAGGAGCCTCGACGTCCGGAACGCCTGCTGAAGCTGCCGGCGGCGGCCGCACGACGGCGGTCGTTGTCCTTGAAGCCGCCTCGGCTCGCTTCCGCACGACGCAGCCGCCGCCGCGCGCTCCCGCCCGACTGTCGCCCTACTCGTACGCCGGCCGGCTCCTCACAAGTTAGATTTCGAACTCATTTCGTGCAACAAGCTTTGCTTTTGTCTACATTTTCATACTATTCAATGCGAATCTTGTTCGGCAACGTCGCAGACGATCTTGAAGTGAGAATCGATGTGGGCAATTGCAATATCGAACTTTATTTTTGCAATTTTTTCCATCAATTTCAAGATCGGCACTTGTTCCAAATTTCGACCGCCGCTTACGTCCGCCGACCGCGTCGCGCTCGCACAACGCTGGTCGGACTCTTTCTTGCAAACTTTTTAGCGGCGGCGCCAGCTCTTTCCGCTTTGAATGTGCGAATCAGTTTAGTGTGAGAAGCTTTACAATTTCCGCTTTCCGTAATGTTACTCGCCCACTTGCGAGATGACGAGGCATCTGCCAAGAGTTAAGTTCACCAGAGTTACACCCGCCAATTACCCGCCTTCGCTCGGCCGGTCGCTCGCATTGCAGACAGGCGCCTCGACGTCCGGAACGCCTGCTGAAGCTGCCGGCGGCGGCCGCACGACGGCGGTCGTTGTCCTTGAAGCCGCCTCGGCTCGCTTCCGCCCGACGCCGCCGCCGCCGCGCGCTCCCGCCCGACTGTCGCCCTACTCGTACGCCGGCCGGCTCCTCACAAGTTAGATTTCGAACTCATTTCGTGCAACAAGCTTTGCTTTTGTCTACATTTTCATACTATTCAATGCGAATCTTGTTCGGCAACGTGGCAGACGATCTTGAAGTGAGAATCGATGTGGGCAATTGCAATATCGAACTTTATTTTTGCAATTTTTTCCATCAATTTCAAGATCGGCACTTGTTCCAAATTTCGACCGCTGCTTACGTCCGCCGACCGCGTCGCGCTCGCACAACGCTGGTCGGACTCTTTCTTGCAAACTTTTTCGCGGCGGCGCCAGCTCTTTCCGCTGTGAATGTGCGAATCAGTTTCGTGTGAGAAGCTTTACAATTTCCGCTTTCCGTAATGTTACTCGCCCACTTGCGAGATGACGAGGCATCTGCCAAGAGTTAAGTTCACCAGAGTTACACCCGCCAATTACCCGCCTTCGCTCGGTCGGTCGCTCGCATTGCAGACAGGCGCCTCGACGTCCGGAACGCCTGCTGAAGCTGCCGGCGGCGGCCGCACGACGGCGGTCGTTGTCCTTGAAGCCGCCTCGGCTCGCTTCCGCCCGCCGCCGCCGCCGCGCGCTCCCGCCCGACTGTCGCCCTACTCGTACGCCGGCCGGCTCCTCACAAGTTAGATTTCGAACTCATTTCGTGCAACAAGCTTTGCTTTTGTCTACATTTTCATACTATTCAATGCGAATCTTGTTCGGCAACGTGGCAGACGATCTTGAAGTGAGAATCGATGTGGGCAATTGCAATATCGAACTTTATTTTTGCAATTTTTTCCATCAATTTCAAGATCGGCACTTGTTCCAAATTTCGACCGCCGCTTACGTCCGCCGACCGCGTCGCGCTCGCACAACGCTGGTCGGACTCTTTCTTGCACACTTTTTCGCGGCGGCGCCAGCTCTTTCCGCTGTGAATGTGCGAATCAGTTTAGTGTGAGAAGCTTTACAATTTCCGCTTTCCGTAATGTTACTCGCCCACTTGCGAGATGACGAGGCATCTGCCAAGAGTTAAGTTCACCAGAGTTACACCCGCCAATTACCCGCCTTCGCTCGGCCGGTCGCTCGCATTGCAGACAGGCGCCTCGACGTCCGGAACGCCTGCTGAAGCTGCCGGCGGCGGCCGCACGACGGCGGTCGTTGTCCTTGAAGCCGCCTCGGCTCGCTTCCGCCCGACGCCGCCGCCGCCGCGCGCTCCCGCCCGACTGTCGCCCTACTCGCACGCCGGCCGGCTCCTCACAAGTTAGATTTCGAACTCATTTCGTGCAACAAGCTTTGCTTTTGTCTACATTTTCATACTATTCAATGCGAATCTTGTTCGGCAACGTGGCAGACGATCTTGAAGTGAGAATCGATGTGGGCAATTGCAATATCGAACTTTATTTTTGCAATTTTTTCCATCAATTTCAAGATCGGCACTTGTTCCAAATTTTGACCGCCGCTTACGTCCGCCGACCGCGTCGCGCTCGCACAACGCTGGTCGGACTCTTTCTTGCAAACTTTTTGGCGGCGGCGCCAGCTCTTTCCGCTGTGAATGTGCGAATCAGTTTCGTGTGAGAAGCTTTACAAATTCCGCTTTCCGTAATGTTACTCGCGCACTTGCGAGATGACGAGGCATCTGCCAAGAGTTAAGTTCACCAGAGTTACACCCGCCAATTACCCGCCTTCGCTCGGTCGGTCGCTCGCATTGCAGACAGGAGCCTCGACGTCCGGAACGCCTGCTGAAGCTGCCGGCGGCGGCCGCACGACGGCGGTCGTTGTCCTTGAAGCCGCCTCGGCTCGCTTCCGCACGACGCAGCCGCCGCCGCGCGCTCCCGCCCGACTGTCGCCCTACTCGTACGCCGGCCGGCTCCTCACAAGTTAGATTTCGAACTCATTTCGTGCAACAAGCTTTGCTTTTGTCTACATTTTCATACTATTCAATGCGAATCTTGTTCGGCAACGTCGCAGACGATCTTGAAGTGAGAATCGATGTGGGCAATTGCAATATCGAACTTTATTTTTGCAATTTTTTCCATCAATTTCAAGATCGGCACTTGTTCCAAATTTCGACCGCCGCTTACGTCCGCCGACCGCGTCGCGCTCGCACAACGCTGGTCGGACTCTTTCTTGCAAACTTTTTAGCGGCGGCGCCAGCTCTTTCCGCTTTGAATGTGCGAATCAGTTTAGTGTGAGAAGCTTTACAATTTCCGCTTTCCGTAATGTTACTCGCCCACTTGCGAGATGACGAGGCATCTGCCAAGAGTTAAGTTCACCAGAGTTACACCCGCCAATTACCCGCCTTCGCTCGGCCGGTCGCTCGCATTGCAGACAGGCGCCTCGACGTCCGGAACGCCTGCTGAAGCTGCCGGCGGCGGCCGCACGACGGCGGTCGTTGTCCTTGAAGCCGCCTCGGCTCGCTTCCGCCCGACGCCGCCGCCGCCGCGCGCTCCCGCCCGACTGTCGCCCTACTCGTACGCCGGCCGGCTCCTCACAAGTTAGATTTCGAACTCATTTCGTGCAACAAGCTTTGCTTTTGTCTACATTTTCATACTATTCAATGCGAATCTTGTTCGGCAACGTGGCAGACGATCTTGAAGTGAGAATCGATGTGGGCAATTGCAATATCGAACTTTATTTTTGCAATTTTTTCCATCAATTTCAAGATCGGCACTTGTTCCAAATTTCGACCGCTGCTTACGTCCGCCGACCGCGTCGCGCTCGCACAACGCTGGTCGGACTCTTTCTTGCAAACTTTTTCGCGGCGGCGCCAGCTCTTTCCGCTGTGAATGTGCGAATCAGTTTCGTGTGAGAAGCTTTACAATTTCCGCTTTCCGTAATGTTACTCGCCCACTTGCGAGATGACGAGGCATCTGCCAAGAGTTAAGTTCACCAGAGTTACACCCGCCAATTACCCGCCTTCGCTCGGTCGGTCGCTCGCATTGCAGACAGGCGCCTCGACGTCCGGAACGCCTGCTGAAGCTGCCGGCGGCGGCCGCACGACGGCGGTCGTTGTCCTTGAAGCCGCCTCGGCTCGCTTCCGCCCGCCGCCGCCGCCGCGCGCTCCCGCCCGACTGTCGCCCTACTCGTACGCCGGCCGGCTCCTCACAAGTTAGATTTCGAACTCATTTCGTGCAACAAGCTTTGCTTTTGTCTACATTTTCATACTATTCAATGCGAATCTTGTTCGGCAACGTGGCAGACGATCTTGAAGTGAGAATCGATGTGGGCAATTGCAATATCGAACTTTATTTTTGCAATTTTTTCCATCAATTTCAAGATCGGCACTTGTTCCAAATTTCGACCGCCGCTTACGTCCGCCGACCGCGTCGCGCTCGCACAACGCTGGTCGGACTCTTTCTTGCACACTTTTTCGCGGCGGCGCCAGCTCTTTCCGCTGTGAATGTGCGAATCAGTTTAGTGTGAGAAGCTTTACAATTTCCGCTTTCCGTAATGTTACTCGCCCACTTGCGAGATGACGAGGCATCTGCCAAGAGTTAAGTTCACCAGAGTTACACCCGCCAATTACCCGCCTTCGCTCGGCCGGTCGCTCGCATTGCAGACAGGCGCCTCGACGTCCGGAACGCCTGCTGAAGCTGCCGGCGGCGGCCGCACGACGGCGGTCGTTGTCCTTGAAGCCGCCTCGGCTCGCTTCCGCCCGACGCCGCCGCCGCCGCGCGCTCCCGCCCGACTGTCGCCCTACTCGCACGCCGGCCGGCTCCTCACAAGTTAGATTTCGAACTCATTTCGTGCAACAAGCTTTGCTTTTGTCTACATTTTCATACTATTCAATGCGAATCTTGTTCGGCAACGTGGCAGACGATCTTGAAGTGAGAATCGATGTGGGCAATTGCAATATCGAACTTTATTTTTGCAATTTTTTCCATCAATTTCAAGATCGGCACTTGTTCCAAATTTTGACCGCCGCTTACGTCCGCCGACCGCGTCGCGCTCGCACAACGCTGGTCGGACTCTTTCTTGCAAACTTTTTGGCGGCGGCGCCAGCTCTTTCCGCTGTGAATGTGCGAATCAGTTTCGTGTGAGAAGCTTTACAAATTCCGCTTTCCGTAATGTTACTCGCGCACTTGCGAGATGACGAGGCATCTGCCAAGAGTTAAGTTCACCAGAGTTACACCCGCCAATTACCCGCCTTCGCTCGGTCGGTCGCTCGCATTGCAGACAGGAGCCTCGACGTCCGGAACGCCTGCTGAAGCTGCCGGCGGCGGCCGCACGACGGCGGTCGTTGTCCTTGAAGCCGCCTCGGCTCGCTTCCGCACGACGCAGCCGCCGCCGCGCGCTCCCGCCCGACTGTCGCCCTACTCGTACGCCGGCCGGCTCCTCACAAGTTAGATTTCGAACTCATTTCGTGCAACAAGCTTTGCTTTTGTCTACATTTTCATACTATTCAATGCGAATCTTGTTCGGCAACGTCGCAGACGATCTTGAAGTGAGAATCGATGTGGGCAATTGCAATATCGAACTTTATTTTTGCAATTTTTTCCATCAATTTCAAGATCGGCACTTGTTCCAAATTTCGACCGCCGCTTACGTCCGCCGACCGCGTCGCGCTCGCACAACGCTGGTCGGACTCTTTCTTGCAAACTTTTTAGCGGCGGCGCCAGCTCTTTCCGCTTTGAATGTGCGAATCAGTTTAGTGTGAGAAGCTTTACAATTTCCGCTTTCCGTAATGTTACTCGCCCACTTGCGAGATGACGAGGCATCTGCCAAGAGTTAAGTTCACCAGAGTTACACCCGCCAATTACCCGCCTTCGCTCGGCCGGTCGCTCGCATTGCAGACAGGCGCCTCGACGTCCGGAACGCCTGCTGAAGCTGCCGGCGGCGGCCGCACGACGGCGGTCGTTGTCCTTGAAGCCGCCTCGGCTCGCTTCCGCCCGACGCCGCCGCCGCCGCGCGCTCCCGCCCGACTGTCGCCCTACTCGTACGCCGGCCGGCTCCTCACAAGTTAGATTTCGAACTCATTTCGTGCAACAAGCTTTGCTTTTGTCTACATTTTCATACTATTCAATGCGAATCTTGTTCGGCAACGTGGCAGACGATCTTGAAGTGAGAATCGATGTGGGCAATTGCAATATCGAACTTTATTTTTGCAATTTTTTCCATCAATTTCAAGATCGGCACTTGTTCCAAATTTCGACCGCTGCTTACGTCCGCCGACCGCGTCGCGCTCGCACAACGCTGGTCGGACTCTTTCTTGCAAACTTTTTCGCGGCGGCGCCAGCTCTTTCCGCTGTGAATGTGCGAATCAGTTTCGTGTGAGAAGCTTTACAATTTCCGCTTTCCGTAATGTTACTCGCCCACTTGCGAGATGACGAGGCATCTGCCAAGAGTTAAGTTCACCAGAGTTACACCCGCCAATTACCCGCCTTCGCTCGGTCGGTCGCTCGCATTGCAGACAGGCGCCTCGACGTCCGGAACGCCTGCTGAAGCTGCCGGCGGCGGCCGCACGACGGCGGTCGTTGTCCTTGAAGCCGCCTCGGCTCGCTTCCGCCCGCCGCCGCCGCCGCGCGCTCCCGCCCGACTGTCGCCCTACTCGTACGCCGGCCGGCTCCTCACAAGTTAGATTTCGAACTCATTTCGTGCAACAAGCTTTGCTTTTGTCTACATTTTCATACTATTCAATGCGAATCTTGTTCGGCAACGTGGCAGACGATCTTGAAGTGAGAATCGATGTGGGCAATTGCAATATCGAACTTTATTTTTGCAATTTTTTCCATCAATTTCAAGATCGGCACTTGTTCCAAATTTCGACCGCCGCTTACGTCCGCCGACCGCGTCGCGCTCGCACAACGCTGGTCGGACTCTTTCTTGCACACTTTTTCGCGGCGGCGCCAGCTCTTTCCGCTGTGAATGTGCGAATCAGTTTAGTGTGAGAAGCTTTACAATTTCCGCTTTCCGTAATGTTACTCGCCCACTTGCGAGATGACGAGGCATCTGCCAAGAGTTAAGTTCACCAGAGTTACACCCGCCAATTACCCGCCTTCGCTCGGCCGGTCGCTCGCATTGCAGACAGGCGCCTCGACGTCCGGAACGCCTGCTGAAGCTGCCGGCGGCGGCCGCACGACGGCGGTCGTTGTCCTTGAAGCCGCCTCGGCTCGCTTCCGCCCGACGCCGCCGCCGCCGCGCGCTCCCGCCCGACTGTCGCCCTACTCGCACGCCGGCCGGCTCCTCACAAGTTAGATTTCGAACTCATTTCGTGCAACAAGCTTTGCTTTTGTCTACATTTTCATACTATTCAATGCGAATCTTGTTCGGCAACGTGGCAGACGATCTTGAAGTGAGAATCGATGTGGGCAATTGCAATATCGAACTTTATTTTTGCAATTTTTTCCATCAATTTCAAGATCGGCACTTGTTCCAAATTTTGACCGCCGCTTACGTCCGCCGACCGCGTCGCGCTCGCACAACGCTGGTCGGACTCTTTCTTGCAAACTTTTTGGCGGCGGCGCCAGCTCTTTCCGCTGTGAATGTGCGAATCAGTTTCGTGTGAGAAGCTTTACAAATTCCGCTTTCCGTAATGTTACTCGCGCACTTGCGAGATGACGAGGCATCTGCCAAGAGTTAAGTTCACCAGAGTTACACCCGCCAATTACCCGCCTTCGCTCGGTCGGTCGCTCGCATTGCAGACAGGCGCCTCGACGTCCGGAACGCCTGCTGAAGCTGCCGGCGGCGGCCGCACGACGGCGGTCGTTGTCCTTGAAGCCGCCTCGGCTCGCTTCCGCCCGCCGCCGCCGCCGCCGCGCGCTCCCGCCCGACTGTCGCCCTACTCGTACGCCGGCCGGCTCCTCACAAGTTAGATTTCGAACTCATTTCGTGCAACAAGCTTTGATTTTGTCTACATTTTCATACTATTCAATGCGAATCTTGTTCGGCAACGTGGCAGACGATCTTGAAGTGAGAATCGATGTGGGCAATTGCAATATCGAACTTTATTTTTGCAATTTTTTCCATCAATTTCAAGATCGGCACTTGTTCCAAATTTCGACCGCCGCTTACGTCCGCCGACCGCGTCGCGCTCGCACAACGCTGGTCGGACTCTTTCTTGCACACTTTTTCGCGGCGGCGCCAGCTCTTTCCGCTGTGAATGTGCGAATCTGTTTAGTGTGAGAAGCTCTACAATTTCCGCTTTCCGTAATGTTACTCGCCCACTTGCGAGATGACGAGGCATCTGCCAAGAGTTAAGTTCACCAGAGTTACACCCGCCAATTACCCGCCTTCGCTCGGCCGGTCGCTCGCATTGCAGACAGGCGCCTCGACGTCCGGAACGCCTGCTGAAGCTGCCGGCGGCGGCCGCACGACGGCGGTCGTTGTCCTTGAAGCCGCCTCGGCTCGCTTCCGCCCGACGCCGCCGCCGCCGCGCGCTCCCGCCCGACTGTCGCCCTACTCGCACGCCGGCCGGCTCCTCACAAGTTAGATTTCGAACTCATTTCGTGCAACAAGCTTTGCTTTTGTCTACATTTTCATACTATTCAATGCGAATCTTGTTCGGCAACGTGGCAGACGATCTTGAAGTGAGAATCGATGTGGGCAATTGCAATATCGAACTTTATTTTTGCAATTTTTTCCATCAATTTCAAGATCGGCACTTGTTCCAAATTTTGACCGCCGCTTACGTCCGCCGACCGCGTCGCGCTCGCACAACGCTGGTCGGACTCTTTCTTGCAAACTTTTTGGCGGCGGCGCCAGCTCTTTCCGCTGTGAATGTGCGAATCAGTTTCGTGTGAGAAGCTTTACAAATTCCGCTTTCCGTAATGTTACTCGCGCACTTGCGAGATGACGAGGCATCTGCCAAGAGTTAAGTTCACCAGAGTTACACCCGCCAATTACCCGCCTTCGCTCGGTCGGTCGCTCGCATTGCAGACAGGCGCCTCGACGTCCGGAACGCCTGCTGAAGCTGCCGGCGGCGGCCGCACGACGGCGGTCGTTGTCCTTGAAGCCGCCTCGGCTCGCTTCCGCCCGCCGCCGCCGCCGCCGCGCGCTCCCGCCCGACTGTCGCCCTACTCGTACGCCGGCCGGCTCCTCACAAGTTAGATTTCGAACTCATTTCGTGCAACAAGCTTTGATTTTGTCTACATTTTCATACTATTCAATGCGAATCTTGTTCGGCAACGTGGCAGACGATCTTGAAGTGAGAATCGATGTGGGCAATTGCAATATCGAACTTTATTTTTGCAATTTTTTCCATCAATTTCAAGATCGGCACTTGTTCCAAATTTCGACCGCCGCTTACGTCCGCCGACCGCGTCGCGCTCGCACAACGCTGGTCGGACTCTTTCTTGCACACTTTTTCGCGGCGGCGCCAGCTCTTTCCGCTGTGAATGTGCGAATCTGTTTAGTGTGAGAAGCTCTACAATTTCCGCTTTCCGTAATGTTACTCGCCCACTTGCGAGATGACGAGGCATCTGCCAAGAGTTAAGTTCACCAGAGTTACACCCGCCAATTACCCGCCTTCGCTCGGCCGGTCGCTCGCATTGCAGACAGGCGCCTCGACGTCCGGAACGCCTGCTGAAGCTGCCGGCGGCGGCCGCACGACGGCGGTCGTTGTCCTTGAAGCCGCCTCGGCTCGCTTCCGCCCGACGCAGCCGCCGCCGCGCGCTCCCGCCCGACTGTCGCCCTACTCGTACGCCGGCCGGCTCCTCACAAGTTAGATTTCGAACTCATTTCGTGCAACAAGCTTTGATTTTGTTTACATTTTCATACTATTCAATGCGAATCTTGTTCGGCAACGTCGCAGACGATCTTGAAGTGAGAATCGATGTGGGCAATTGCAATATTGAACTTTATTTTTGCAATTTTTTCCATCAATTTCAAGATCGGCACTTGTTCCAAATTTCGACCGCCGCTTACGTCCGCCGACCGCGTCGCGCTCGCACAACGCTGGTCGGACTCTTTTTTGCAAACTTTTTCGCGGCGGCGCCAGCTCTTTCCGCTGTGAAAGTGCGAATCAGTTTCGTGTGAGAAGCTTTACAATTTCCGTTTTCCGTAATGTTACTCGCACACTTGCGAGATGACGAGGCATCTGCCAAGAGTTAAGTTCACCAGAGTTACACCCGCCAATTACCCGCCTTCGCTCGGCCGGTCGCTCGCATTGCAGACAGGCGCCTCGACGTCCGGAACGCCTGCTGAAGCTGCCGGCGGCGGCCGCACGACGGCGGTCGTTGTCCTTGAAGCCGCCTCGGCTCGCTTCCGCCCGACGCCGCCGCCGCCGCGCGCTCCCGCCCGACTGTCGCCCTACTCGTACGCCGGCCGGCTCCTCACAAGTTAGATTTCGAACTCATTTCGTGCAACAAGCTTTGCTTTTGTCTACATTTTCATACTATTCAATGCGAATCTTGTTCGGCAACGTGGCAGACGATCTTGAAGTGAGAATCGATGTGGGCAATTGCAATATCGAACTTTATTTTTGCAATTTTTTCCATCAATTTCAAGATCGGCACTTGTTCCAAATTTCGACCGCCGCTTACGTCCGCCGACCGCGTCGCGCTCGCACAACGCTGGTCGGACTCTTTCTTGCAAACTTTTTCGCGGCGGCGCCAGCTCTTTCCGCTGTGAATGTGCGAATCAGTTTCGTGTGAGAAGCTTTACAATTTCCGCTTTCCGTAATGTTACTCGCCCACTTGCGAGATGACGAGGCATCTGCCAAGAGTTAAGTTCACCAGAGTTACACCCGCCAATTACCCGCCTTCGCTTGGCCGGTCGCTCGCATTGCAGACAGGCGCCTCGACGACCGGAACGCCTGCTGAAGCTGCCGGCGGCGGCCGCACGACGGCGGTCGTTGTCCTTGAAGCCGCCTCGGCTCGCTTCCGCCCGACGCAGCCGCCGCCGCGCGCTCCCGCCCGACTGTCGCCCTACTCGCACACCGGCCGGCTCATCACAAGTTAGATTTCGAACTCATTTCGTGCAACAAGCTTTGCTTTTGTCTACATTTTCATACTATTCAATGCGAATCTTGTTCGGCAACGTGGCAGACGATCTTGAAGTGAGAATCGATGTGGGCAATTGCAATATCGAACTTTATTTTTGCAATTTTTTCCATCAATTTCAAGATCGGCACTTGTTCCAAATTTCGACCGCCGCTTACGTCCGCCGACCGCGTCGCGCTCGCACAACGCTGGTCGGACTCTTTCTTGCACACTTTTTCGCGGCGGCGCCAGCTCTTTCCGCTGTGAATGTGCGAATCAGTTTAGTGTGAGAAGCTTTACAATTTCCGCTTTCCGTAATGTTACTCGCCCACTTGCGAGATGACGAGGCATCTGCCAAGAGTTAAGTTCACCAGAGTTACACCCGCCAATTACCCGCCTTCGCTCGGCCGGTCGCTCGCATTGCAGACAGGCGCCTCGACGTCCGGAACGCCTGCTGAAGCTGCCGGCGGCGGCCGCACGACGGCGGTCGTTGTCCTTGAAGCCGCCTCGGCTCGCTTCCGCCCGACGCCGCCGCCGCCGCGCGCTCCCGCCCGACTGTCGCCCTACTCGTACGCCGGCCGGCTCCTCACAAGTTAGATTTCGAACTCATTTCGTGCAACAAGCTTTGCTTTTGTCTACATTTTCATACTATTCAATGCGAATCTTGTTCGGCAACGTGGCAGACGATCTTGAAGTGAGAATCGATGTGGGCAATTGCAATATCGAACTTTATTTTTGCAATTTTTTCCATCAATTTCAAGATCGGCACTTGTTCCAAATTTCGACCGCCGCTTACGTCCGCCGACCGCGTCGCGCTCGCACAACGCTGGTCGGACTCTTTCTTGCAAACTTTTTCGCGGCGGCGCCAGCTCTTTCCGCTGTGAATGTGCGTATCAGTTTCGTGTGAGAAGCTTTACAATTTCCGCTTTCCGTAATGTTACTCGCCCACTTGCGAGATGACGAGGCATCTGCCAAGAGTTAAGTTCACCAGAGTTACACCCGCCAATTACCCGCCTTCGCTTGGCCGGTCGCTCGCATTGCAGACAGGCGCCTCGACGACCGGAACGCCTGCTGAAGCTGCCGGCGGCGGCCGCACGACGGCGGTCGTTGTCCTTGAAGCCGCCTCGGCTCGCTTCCGCCCGACGCAGCCGCCGCCGCGCGCTCCCGCCCGACTGTCGCCCTACTCGCACACCGGCCGGCTCATCACAAGTTAGATTTCGAACTCATTTCGTGCAACAAGCTTTGCTTTTGTCTACATTTTCATACTATTCAATGCGAATCTTGTTCGGCAACGTGGCAGACGATCTTGAAGTGAGAATCGATGTGGGCAATTGCAATATCGAACTTTATTTTTGCAATTTTTTCCATCAATTTCAAGATCGGCACTTGTTCCAAATTTCGACCGCCGCTTACGTCCGCCGACCGCGTCGCGCTCGCACAACGCTGGTCGGACTCTTTCTTGCACACTTTTTCGCGGCGGCGCCAGCTCTTTCCGCTGTGAATGTGCGAATCAGTTTAGTGTGAGAAGCTTTACAATTTCCGCTTTCCGTAATGTTACTCGCCCACTTGCGAGATGACGAGGCATCTGCCAAGAGTTAAGTTCACCAGAGTTACACCCGCCAATTACCCGCCTTCGCTCGGCCGGTCGCTCGCATTGCAGACAGGCGCCTCGACGTCCGGAACGCCTGCTGAAGCTGCCGGCGGCGGCCGCACGACGGCGGTCGTTGTCCTTGAAGCCGCCTCGGCTCGCTTCCGCCCGACGCCGCCGCCGCCGCGCGCTCCCGCCCGACTGTCGCCCTACTCGTACGCCGGCCGGCTCCTCACAAGTTAGATTTCGAACTCATTTCGTGCAACAAGCTTTGCTTTTGTCTACATTTTCATACTATTCAATGCGAATCTTGTTCGGCAACGTGGCAGACGATCTTGAAGTGAGAATCGATGTGGGCAATTGCAATATCGAACTTTATTTTTGCAATTTTTTCCATCAATTTCAAGATCGGCACTTGTTCCAAATTTCGACCGCCGCTTACGTCCGCCGACCGCGTCGCGCTCGCACAACGCTGGTCGGACTCTTTCTTGCACACTTTTTCGCGGCGGCGCCAGCTCTTTCCGCTGTGAATGTGCGAATCAGTTTCGTGTGAGAAGCTTTACAATTTCCGCTTTCCGTAATGTTACTCGCGCACTTGCGAGATGACGAGGCATCTGCCAAGAGTTAAGTTCACCAGAGTTACACCCGCCAATTACCCGCCTTCGCTCGGTCGGTCGCTCGCATTGCAGACAGGAGCCTCGACGTCCGGAACGCCTGCTGAAGCTGCCGGCGGCGGCCGCACGACGGCGGTCGTTGTCCTTGAAGCCGCCTCGGCTCGCTTCCGCCCGACGCAGCCGCCGCCGCGCGCTCCCGCCCGACTGTCGCCCTACTCGTACGCCGGCCGGCTCCTCACAAGTTAGATTTCGAACTCATTTCGTGCAACAAGCTTTGCTTTTGTCTACATTTTCATACTATTCAATGCGAATCTTGTTCGGCAACGTCGCAGACGATCTTGAAGTGAGAATCGATGTGGGCAATTGCAATATCGAACTTTATTTTTGCAATTTTTTCCATCAATTTCAAGATCGGCACTTGTTCCAAATTTCGACCGCCGCTTACGTCCGCCGACCGCGTCGCGCTCGCACAACGCTGGTCGGACTCTTTCTTGCAAACTTTTTAGCGGCGGCGCCAGCTCTTTCCGCTGTGAATGTGCGAATCAGTTTCGTGTGAGAAGCTTTACAATTTCCGCTTTCCGTAATGTTACTCGCGCACTTGCGAGATGACGAGGCATCTGCCAAGAGTTAAGTTCACCAGAGTTACACCCGCCAATTACCCGCCTTCGCTCGGTCGGTCGCTCGCATTGCAGACAGGAGCCTCGACGTCCGGAACGCCTGCTGAAGCTGCCGGCGGCGGCCGCACGACGGCGGTCGTTGTCCTTGAAGCCGCCTCGGCTCGCTTCCGCCCGACGCAGCCGCCGCCGCGCGCTCCCGCCCGACTGTCGCCCTACTCGTACGCCGGCCGGCTCCTCACAAGTTAGATTTCGAACTCATTTCGTGCAACAAGCTTTGCTTTTGTCTACATTTTCATACTATTCAATGCGAATCTTGTTCGGCAACGTCGCAGACGATCTTGAAGTGAGAATCGATGTGGGCAATTGCAATATCGAACTTTATTTTTGCAATTTTTTCCATCAATTTCAAGATCGGCACTTGTTCCAAATTTCGACCGCCGCTTACGTCCGCCGACCGCGTCGCGCTCGCACAACGCTGGTCGGACTCTTTCTTGCAAACTTTTTAGCGGCGGCGCCAGCTCTTTCCGCTTTGAATGTGCGAATCAGTTTAGTGTGAGAAGCTTTACAATTTCCGCTTTCCGTAATGTTACTCGCCCACTTGCGAGATGACGAGGCATCTGCCAAGAGTTAAGTTCACCAGAGTTACACCCGCCAATTACCCGCCTTCGCTCGGCCGGTCGCTCGCATTGCAGACAGGCGCCTCGACGTCCGGAACGCCTGCTGAAGCTGCCGGCGGCGGCCGCACGACGGCGGTCGTTGTCCTTGAAGCCGCCTCGGCTCGCTTCCGCCCGACGCCGCCGCCGCCGCGCGCTCCCGCCCGACTGTCGCCCTACTCGTACGCCGGCCGGCTCCTCACAAGTTAGATTTCGAACTCATTTCGTGCAACAAGCTTTGCTTTTGTCTACATTTTCATACTATTCAATGCGAATCTTGTTCGGCAACGTGGCAGACGATCTTGAAGTGAGAATCGATGTGGTCAATTGCAATATCGAACTTTATTTTTGCAATTTTTTCCATCAATTTCAAGATCGGCACTTGTTCCAAATTTCGACCGCCGCTTACGTCCGCCGACCGCGTCGCGCTCGCACAACGCTGGTCGGACTCTTTCTTGCAAACTTTTTCGCGGCGGCGCCAGCTCTTTCCGCTGTGAATGTGCGAATCAGTTTCGTGTGAGAAGCTTTACAATTTCCGCTTTCCGTAATGTTACTCGCGCACTTGCGAGATGACGAGGCATCTGCCAAGAGTTAAGTTCACCAGAGTTACACCCGCCAATTACCCGCCTTCGCTCGGTCGGTCGCTCGCATTGCAGACAGGAGCCTCGACGTCCGGAACGCCTGCTGAAGCTGCCGGCGGCGGCCGCACGACGGCGGTCGTTGTCCTTGAAGCCGCCTCGGCTCGCTTCCGCCCGACGCAGCCGCCGCCGCGCGCTCCCGCCCGACTGTCGCCCTACTCGTACGCCGGCCGGCTCCTCACAAGTTAGATTTCGAACTCATTTCGTGCAACAAGCTTTGCTTTTGTCTACATTTTCATACTATTCAATGCGAATCTTGTTCGGCAACGTCGCAGACGATCTTGAAGTGAGAATCGATGTGGGCAATTGCAATATCGAACTTTATTTTTGCAATTTTTTCCATCAATTTCAAGATCGGCACTTGTTCCAAATTTCGACCGCCGCTTACGTCCGCCGACCGCGTCGCGCTCGCACAACGCTGGTCGGACTCTTTCTTGCAAACTTTTTAGCGGCGGCGCCAGCTCTTTCCGCTTTGAATGTGCGAATCAGTTTAGTGTGAGAAGCTTTACAATTTCCGCTTTCCGTAATGTTACTCGCCCACTTGCGAGATGACGAGGCATCTGCCAAGAGTTAAGTTCACCAGAGTTACACCCGCCAATTACCCGCCTTCGCTCGGCCGGTCGCTCGCATTGCAGACAGGCGCCTCGACGTCCGGAACGCCTGCTGAAGCTGCCGGCGGCGGCCGCACGACGGCGGTCGTTGTCCTTGAAGCCGCCTCGGCTCGCTTCCGCCCGACGCAGCCGCCGCCGCGCGCTCCCGCCCGACTGTCGCCCTACTCGTACGCCGGCCGGCTCCTCACAAGTTAGATTTCGAACTCATTTCGTGCAACAAGCTTTGCTTTTGTCTACATTTTCATACTATTCAATGCGAATCTTGTTCGGCAACGTCGCAGACGATCTTGAAGTGAGAATCGATGTGGGCAATTGCAATATCGAACTTTATTTTTGCAATTTTTTCCATCAATTTCAAGATCGGCACTTGTTCCAAATTTCGACCGCCGCTTACGTCCGCCGACCGCGTCGCGCTCGCACAACGCTGGTCGGACTCTTTCTTGCAAACTTTTTAGCGGCGGCGCCAGCTCTTTCCGCTTTGAATGTGCGAATCAGTTTAGTGTGAGAAGCTTTACAATTTCCGCTTTCCGTAATGTTACTCGCCCACTTGCGAGATGACGAGGCATCTGCCAAGAGTTAAGTTCACCAGAGTTACACCCGCCAATTACCCGCCTTCGCTCGGCCGGTCGCTCGCATTGCAGACAGGCGCCTCGACGTCCGGAACGCCTGCTGAAGCTGCCGGCGGCGGCCGCACGACGGCGGTCGTTGTCCTTGAAGCCGCCTCGGCTCGCTTCCGCCCGACGCCGCCGCCGCCGCGCGCTCCCGCCCGACTGTCGCCCTACTCGTACGCCGGCCGGCTCCTCACAAGTTAGATTTCGAACTCATTTCGTGCAACAAGCTTTGCTTTTGTCTACATTTTCATACTATTCAATGCGAATCTTGTTCGGCAACGTGGCAGACGATCTTGAAGTGAGAATCGATGTGGGCAATTGCAATATCGAACTTTATTTTTGCAATTTTTTCCATAAATTTCAAGATCGGCACTTGTTCCAAATTTCGACCGCCGCTTACGTCCGCCGACCGCGTCGCGCTCGCACAACGCTGGTCGGACTCTTTTTTGCAAACTTTTTCGCGGCGGCGCCAGCTCTTTCCGCTGTGAAAGTGCGAATCAGTTTCGTGTGAGAAGCTTTACAAATTCCGCTTTCCGTAATGTTACTCGCGCACTTGCGAGATGACGAGGCATCTGCCAAGAGTTAAGTTCACCAGAGTTACACCCGCCAATTACCCGCCTTCGCTCGGTCGGTCGCTCGCATTGCAGACAGGCGCCTCGACGTCCGGAACGCCTGCTGAAGCTGCCGGCGGCGGCCGCACGACTGCGGTCGTTGTCCTTGAAGCCGCCTCGGCTCGCTTCCGCCCGACGCCGCCGCCGCCGCGCGCTCCCGCCCGACTGTCGCCCTACTCGTACGCCGGCCGGCTCCTCACAAGTTAGATTTCGAACTCATTTCGTGCAACAAGCTTTGCTTTTGTCTACATTTTCATACTATTCAATGCGAATCTTGTTCGGCAACGTGGCAGACGATCTTGAAGTGAGAATCGATGTGGGCAATTGCAATATCGAACTTTATTTTTGCAATTTTTTCCATCAATTTCAAGATCGGCACTTGTTCCAAATTTCGACCGCCGCTTACGTCCGCCGACCGCGTCGCGCTCGCACAACGCTGGTCGGACTCTTTCTTGCAAACTTTTTCGCGGCGGCGCCAGCTCTTTCCGCTGTGAATGTGCGAATCAGTTTAGTGTGAGAAGCTTTACAATTTCCGCTTTCCGTAATGTTACTCGCCCACTTGCGAGATGACGAGGCATCTGCCAAGAGTTAAGTTCACCAGAGTTACACCCGCCAATTACCCGCCTTCGCTCTGTCGGTCGCTCGCATTGCAGACAGGCGCCTCGACGTCCAGAACGCCTGCTGAAGCTGCCGGCGGCGGCCGCACGACGGCGGTCGTTGTCCTTGAAGCCGCCTCGGCTCGCTTCCGCCCGACGCCGCCGCCGCGCGCTCCCGCCCGACTGTCGCCCTACTCGTACGCCGGCCGGCTCCTCACAAGTTAGATTTCGAACTCATTTCGTGCAACAAGCTTTGCTTTTGTCTACATTTTCATACTATTCAATGCGAATCTTGTTCGGCAACGTGGCAGACGATCTTGAAGTGAGAATCGATGTGGGCAATTGCAATATCGAACTTTATTTTTGCAATTTTTTCCATCAATTTCAAGATCGGCACTTGTTCCAAATTTCGACCGCCGCTTACGTCCGCCGACCGCGTCGCGCTCGCACAACGCTGGTCGGACTCTTTCTTGCAAACTTTTTCGCGGCGGCGCCAGCTCTTTCCGCTGTGAATGTGCGAATCAGTTTCGTGTGAGAAGCTTTACAATTTCCGCTTTCCGTAATGTTACTCGCCCACTTGCGAGATGACGAGGCATCTGCCAAGAGTTAAGTTCACCAGAGTTACACCCGCCAATTACCCGCCTTCGCTCGGCCGGTCGCTCGCATTGCAGACAGGCGCCTCGACGTCCGGAACGCCTGCTGAAGCTGCCGGCGGCGGCCGCACGACGGCGGTCGTTGTCCTTGAAGCCGCCTCGGCTCGCTTCCGCCCGACGCAGCCGCCGCCGCGCGCTCCCGCCCGACTGTCGCCCTACTCGCACGCCGGCCGGCTCCTCACAAGTTAGATTTCGAACTCATTTCGTGCAACAAGCTTTGCTTTTGTCTACATTTTCATACTATTCAATGCGAATCTTGTTCGGCAACGTGGCAGACGATCTTGAAGTGAGAATCGATGTGGGCAATTGCAATATCGAACTTTATTTTTGCAATTTTTTCCATCAATTTCAAGATCGGCACTTGTTCCAAATTTCGACCGCCGCTTACGTCCGCCGACCGCGTCGCGCTCGCACAACGCTGGTCGGACTCTTTCTTGCAAACTTTTTGGCGGCGGCGCCAGCTCTTTCCGCTGTGAATGTGCGAATCAGTTTCGTGTGAGAAGCTTTACAATTTCCGCTTTCCGTAATGTTACTCGCCCACTTGCGAGATGACGAGGCATCTGCCAAGAGTTAAGTTCACCAGAGTTACACCCGCCAATTACCCGCCTTCGCTCGGCCGGTCGCTCGCATTGCAGACAGGCGCCTCGACGTCCGGAACGCCTGCTGAAGCTGCCGGCGGCGGCCGCACGACGGCGGTCGTTGTCCTTGAAGCCGCCTCGGCTCGCTTCCGCCCGACGCAGCCGCCGCCGCGCGCTCCCGCCCGACTGTCGCCCTACTCGCACGCCGGCCGGCTCCTCACAAGTTAGATTTCGAACTCATTTCGTGCAACAAGCTTTGCTTTTGTCTACATTTTCATACTATTCAATGCGAATCTTGTTCGGCAACGTGGCAGACGATCTTGAAGTGAGAATCGATGTGGGCAATTGCAATATCGAACTTTATTTTTGCAATTTTTTCCATCAATTTCAAGATCGGCACTTGTTCCAAATTTCGACCGCCGCTTACGTCCGCCGACCGCGTCGCGCTCGCACAACGCTGGTCGGACTCTTTCTTGCAAACTTTTTGGCGGCGGCGCCAGCTCTTTCCGCTGTGAATGTGCGAATCAGTTTCGTGTGAGAAGCTTTACAAATTTCGCTTTCCGTAATGTTACTCGCGCACTTGCGAGATGACGAGGCATCTGCCAAGAGTTAAGTTCACCAGAGTTACACCCGCCAATTACCCGCCTTCGCTCGGTCGGTCGCTCGCATTGCAGACAGGCGCCTCGACGTCCGGAACGCCTGCTGAAGCTGCCGGCGGCGGCCGCACGACGGCGGTCGTTGTCCTTGAAGCCGCCTCGGCTCGCTTCCGCCCGACGCCGCCGCCGCCGCGCGCTCCCGCCCGACTGTCGCCCTACTCGTACGCCGGCCGGCTCCTCACAAGTTAGATTTCGAACTCATTTCGTGCAACAAGCTTTGCTTTTGTCTACATTTTCATACTATTCAATGCGAATCTTGTTCGGCAACGTGGCAGACGATCTTGAAGTGAGAATCGATGTGGGCAATTGCAATATCGAACTTTATTTTTGCAATTTTTTCCATCAATTTCAAGATCGGCACTTGTTCCAAATTTCGACCGCCGCTTCCGTCCACCGACCGCGTCGCGCTCGCACAACGCTGGTCGGACTCTTTCTTGCACACTTTTTCGCGGCGGCGCCAGCTCTTTCCGCTGTGAATGTGCGAATCAGTTTAGTGTGAGAAGCTTTACAAATTCCGCTTTCCGTAATGTTACTCGCGCACTTGCGAGATGACGAGGCATCTGCCAAGAGTTAAGTTCACCAGAGTTACACCCGCCAATTACCCGCCTTCGCTCGGCCGGTCGCTCGCATTGCAGACAGGCGCCTCGACGTCCGGAACGCCTGCTGAAGCTGCCGGCGGCGGCCGCACGACGGCGGTCGTTGTCCTTGAAGCCGCCTCGGCTCGCTTCCGCCCGACGCCGCCGCCGCCGCGCGCTCCCGCCCGACTGTCGCCCTACTCGTACGCCGGCCGGCTCCTCACAAGTTAGATTTCGAACTCATTTCGTGCAACAAGCTTTGCTTTTGTCTACATTTTCATACTATTCAATGCGAATCTTGTTCGGCAACGTGGCAGACGATCTTGAAGTGAGAATCGATGTGGGCAATTGCAATAACGAACTTTATTTTTGCAATATTTTCCATAAATTTCAAGATCGGCACTTGTTCCAAATTTCGACCCCCGCTTACGTCCGCCGACCGCGTCGCGCTCGCACAACGCTGGTCGGACACTTTTTTGCAAACTTTTTCGCGGCGGCGCCAGCTCTTTCCGCTGTGAAAGTGCGAATCAGTTTCGTATGAGAAGCTTTACAAATTCCGCTTTCCGTAATGTTACTCGCGCACTTGCGAGATGACGAGGCATCTGCCAAGAGTTAAGTTCACCAGAGTTACACCCGCCAATTACCCGCCTTCGCTCGGTCGGTCGCTCGCATTGCAGACAGGCGCCTCGACGTCCGGAACGCCTGCTGAAGCTGCCGGCGGCGGCCGCACGACGGCGGTCGTTGTCCTTGAAGCCGCCTCGGCTCGCTTCCGCCCGACGCCGCCGCCGCTGCGCGCTCCCGCCCGACTGTCTCCCTACTCGTACGCCGGCCGGCTCCTCACAAGTTAGATTTCGAACTCATATCGTGCAACAAGCTTTGCTTTTGTCTACATTTTCATACTATTCAATGCGAATCTTGTTCGGCAACGTGGCAGACGATCTTGAAGTGAGAATCGATGTGGGCAATTGCAATATCGAACTTTATTTTTTCCATCAATTTCAAGATCGGCACTTGTTCCAAATTTCGACCGCCGCTTACGTCCGCCGACCGCGTCGCGCTCGCACAACGCTGGTCGGACTCTTTCTTGCAAACTTTTTCGCGGCGGCGCCAGCTCTTTCCGCTGTGAATGTGCGAATCAGTTTCGTGTGAGAAGCTTTACAATTTCCGCTTTCCGTAATGTTACTCGCCCACTTGCGAGATGACGAGGCATCTGCCAAGAGTTAAGTTCACCAGAGTTACACCCGCCAATTACCCGCCTTCGCTTGGCCGGTCGCTCGCATTGCAGACAGGCGCCTCGACGACCGGAACGCCTGCTGAAGCTGCCGGCGGCGGCCGCACGACGGCGGTCGTTGTCCTTGAAGCCGCCTCGGCTCGCTTCCGCACGACGCCGCCGCCGCCGCCGCGCGCTCCCGCCCGACTGTCGCCCTACTCGCACGCCGGCCGGCTCCTCACAAGTTAGATTTCGAACTCATTTCGTGCAACAAGCTTTGCTTTTGTCTACATTTTCATACTATTCAATGCGAATCTTGTTCGGCAACGTGGCAGACGATCTTGAAGTGAGAATCGATGTGGGCAATTGCAATATCGAACTTTATTTTTGCAATTTTTTCCATCAATTTCAAGATCGGCACTTGTTCCAAATTTTGACCGCCGCTTACGTCCGCCGACCGCGTCCCGCTCGCACAACGCTGGTCGGACTCTTTCTTGCAAACTTTTTGGCGGCGGCGCTAGCTCTTTCCGCTGTGAATGTGCGAATCAGTTTCGTGTGAGAAGCTTTACAAATTCCGCTTTCCGTAATGTTACTCGCGCACTTGCGAGATGACGAGGCATCTGCCAAGAGTTAAGTTCACCAGAGTTACACCCGCCAATTACCCGCCTTCGCTCGGTCGGTCGCTCGCATTGCAGACAGGCGCCTCGACGTCCGGAACGCCTGCTGAAGCTGCCGGCGGCGGCCGCACGACGGCGGTCGTTGTCCTTGAAGCCGCCTCGGCTCGCTTCCGCCCGCCGCCGCCGCCGCCGCGCGCTCCCGCCCGACTGTCGCCCTACTCGTACGCCGGCCGGCTCCTCACAAGTTAGATTTCGAACTCATTTCGTGCAACAAGCTTTGCTTTTGTTTACATTTTCATACTATTCAATGCGAATCTTGTTCGGCAACGTCGCAGACGATCTTGAAGTGAGAATCGATGTGGGCAATTGCAATATCGAACTTTATTTTTGCAATTTTTTCCATCAATTTCAAGATCGGCACTTGTTCCAAATTTCGACCGCCGCTTACGTCCGCCGACCGCGTCGCAATCGCACAACGCTGGTCGGACTCTTTTTTGCAAACTTTTTCGCGGCGGCGCCAGCTCTTTCCGCTGTGAAAGTGCGAATCAGTTTCGTGTGAGAAGCTTTACAATTTCCGTTTTCCGTAATGTTACTCGCACACTTGCGAGATGACGAGGCATCTGCCAAGAGTTAAGTTCACCAGAGTTACACCCGCCAATTACCCGCCTTCGCTCGGCCGGTCGCTCGCATTGCAGACAGGCGCCTCGACGTCCGGAACGCCTGCTGAAGCTGCCGGCGGCGGCCGCACGACGGCGGTCGTTGTCCTTGAAGCCGCCTCGGCTCGCTTCCGCCCGACGCCGCCGCCGCCGCGCGCTCCCGCCCGACTGTCGCCCTACTCGTACGCCGGCCGGCTCCTCACAAGTTAGATTTCGAACTCATTTCGTGCAACAAGCTTTGCTTTTGTCTACATTTTCATACTATTCAATGCGAATCTTGTTCGGCAACGTGGCAGACGATCTTGAAGTGAGAATCGATGTGGGCAATTGCAATATCGAACTTTATTTTTGCAATTTTTTCCATCAATTTCAAGATCGGCACTTGTTCCAAATTTCGACCGCCGCTTACGTCCGCCGACCGCGTCGCGCTCGCACAACGCTGGTCGGACTCTTTCTTGCAAACTTTTTCGCGGCGGCGCCAGCTCTTTCCGCTGTGAATGTGCGAATCAGTTTCGTGTGAGAAGCTTTACAATTTCCGCTTTCCGTAATGTTACTCGCCCACTTGCGAGATGACGAGGCATCTGCCAAGAGTTAAGTTCACCAGAGTTACACCCGCCAATTACCCGCCTTCGCTTGGCCGGTCGCTCGCATTGCAGACAGGCGCCTCGACGACCGGAACGCCTGCTGAAGCTGCCGGCGGCGGCCGCACGACGGCGGTCGTTGTCCTTGAAGCCGCCTCGGCTCGCTTCCGCCCGACGCCGCCGCCGCCGCCGCGCGCTCCCGCCCGACTGTCGCCCTACTCGCACGCCGGCCGGCTCCTCACAAGTTAGATTTCGAACTCATTTCGTGCAACAAGCTTTGCTTTTGTCTACATTTTCATACTATTCAATGCGAATCTTGTTCGGCAACGTGGCAGACGATCTTGAAGTGAGAATCGATGTGGGCAATTGCAATATCGAACTTTATTTTTGCAATTTTTTCCATAAATTTCAAGATCGGCACTTGTTCCAAATTTTGACCGCCGCTTACGTCCGCCGACCGCGTCGCGCTCGCACAACGCTGGTCGGACTATTTCTTGCAAACTTTTTGGCGGCGGCGCCAGCTCTTTCCACTGTGAATGTGCGAATCAGTTTCGTGTGAGAAGCTTTACAAATTCCGCTTTCCGTAATGTTACTCGCGCACTTGCGAGATGACGAGGCATCTGCCAAGAGTTAAGTTCACCAGAGATACACCCGCCAATTACCCGCCTTCGCTCGGTCGGTCGCTCGCATTGCAGACAGGCGCCTCGACGTCCGGAACGCCTGCTGAAGCTGCCGGCGGCGGCCGCACGACGGCGGTCGTTGTCCTTGAAGCCGCCTCGGCTCGCTTCCGCCCGCCGCCGCCGCCGCCGCGCGCTCCCGCCCGACTGTCGCCCTACTCGTACGCCGGCCGGCTCCTCACAAGTTAGATTTCGAACTCATTTCGTGCAACAAGCTTTGCTTTTGTCTACATTTTCATACTATTCAATGCGAATCTTGTTCGGCAACGTGGCAGACGATCTTGAAGTGAGAATCGATGTGGGCAATTGCAATATCGAACTTTATTTTTGCAATTTTTTCCATCAATTTCAAGATCGGCACTTGTTCCAAATTTTGACCGCCGCTTACGTCCGCCGACCGCGTCGCGCTCGCACAACGCTGGTCGGACTCTTTCTTGCAAACTTTTTCGCGGCGGCGCCAGCTCTTTCCGCTGTGAAAGTGCGAATCAGTTTCGTGTGAGAAGCTTTACAAATTCCGCTTTCCGTAATGTTACTTGCGCACTTGCGAGATGACGAGGCATCTGCCAAGAGTTAAGTTCACCAGAGTTACACCCGCCAATTACCCGCCTTCGCTCGGTCGGTCGCTCGCATTGCAGACAGGCGCCTCGACGTCCGGAACGCCTGCTGAAGCTGCAGGCGGCGGCCGCACGACGGCGGTCGTTGTCCTTGAAGCCGCCTCGGCTCGCTTCCGCCCGACGCCGCCGCCGCCGCCGCGCGCTCCCGCCCGACTGTCGCCCTACTCGCACGCCGGCCGGCTCCTCACAAGTTAGATTTCGAACTCATTTCGTGCAACAAGCTTTGCTTTTCTCTACATTTTCATACTATTCAATGCGAATCTTGTTCGGCAACGTCGCAGACGATCTTGAAGTGAAAATCGATGTGGGCAATTGCAATATCGAACTTTATTTTTGCAATTTTTTCCATCAATTTCAAGATCGGCACTTGTTCCAAATTTCGACCGCCGCTTACGTCCGCCGACCGCGTCGCGCTCGCACAACGCTGGTCGGACACTTTTTTGCAAACTTTTTCGCGGCGGCGCCAGCTCTTTCCGCTGTGAATGTGCGAATCAGTTTCGTGTGAGAAGCTTTACAATTTCCGCATTCCGTAATGTTACTCGCGCACTTGCGAGATGACGATGCATCTGCCAAGAGTTAAGTTCACCAGAGTTACACCCGCCAATTACCGGCCTTTGCTCGGTCGGTCGCTCGCATTGCAGACAGGCGCCTCGACGTCCGGAACGCCTGCTGAAGCTGCCGGCGGCGGCCGCACGACGGCGGTCGTTGTCCTTGAAGCCGCCTCGGCTCGCTTCCGCCCGACGCCGCCGCCGCCGCGCGCTCCCGCCCGACTGTCGCCCTACTCGCACGCCGGCCGGCTCCTCACAAGTTAGATTTCGAACTCATTTCGTGCAACAAGCTTTGCTTTTGTCTACATTTTCATACTATTCAATGCGAATCTTGTTCGGCAACGTCGCAGAGGATCTTGAAGTGAGAATCGATGTGGGCAATTGCAATATCGAACTTTATTTCTGCAATTTTTTCCATCAATTTCAAGATCGGCACTTGTTCCAAATTTCGACCGCCGCTTACGTCCGCCGAACGCGTCGCGCTCGCACAACGCTGGTCGGACCTTTTTTGAAAACTTTTTCGCGGCGGCGCCAGCTCTTTCCGCTGTGAAAGTGCGAATCAGTTTCGTGTGAGAAGCTTTACAAATTCCGCTTTCCGTAATGTTACTCGCGCACTTGCGAGATGACGAGGCATCTGCCAAGAGTTAAGTTCACCAGAGTTACACCCGCCAATTACCCGCCTTTGCTCGGTCGGTCGCTCGCATTACAGACAGGCGCCTCGACGTCCGGAACGCTTGCTGAAGCTGACGGCGGCGGCCGCACGAAGGCGGTCGTTGTCCTTGAAGCCGCCTCGGCTCGCTTCCGGCAAACGCCGCCGCCGCCGCGCGCTCCCGCCCGACTGTCGCCCTACTCGCACGCCGGCCGGCTCCTCACAAGTTAGATTTCGAACTCATTTCGTGCAACAAGCTTTGCTTTTGTCTACATTTTCATACTATTCAATGCGAATCTTGTTCGGCAACGGGGCAGACGATCTTGAAGTGAGAATCGATGTGGGCAATTGCAATATCGAACTTTATTTTTGCAATTTTTTCCATCAATTTCAAGATCGGCACTTGTTCCAAATTTCGACCGCCGCTTACGTCCGCCGTCCGCGTCGCGCTCGCACAACGCTGGTCGGACTCTTTTTTGCAAACTTTTTCGCGGCGGCGCCAGCTCTTTCCGCTGTGAAAATGCGAATCAGTTTCGTGTGAGAAGCTTTACAAATTCCGCTTTCCGTAATGTTACTCGCGCACTTGCGAGATGACGAGGCATCTGCCAAGAGTTAAGTTCACCAGAGTTACACCCGCCAATTACCCGCCTTCGCTCGGTCGGTCGCTCGCATTACAGACAGGCGCCTCGACGTCCGGAACGCTTGCTGAAGCTGACGGCGGCGGCCGCACGAAGGCGGTCGTTGTCCTTGAAGCCGCCTCGGCTCGCTTCCGGCCGACGCCGCCGCCGCCGCGCGCTCCCGCCCGACTGTCGCCCTACTCGCACGCCGGCCGGCTCCTCACAAGTTAGATTTCGAACTCATTTCGTGCAACAAGCTTTGCTTTTGTCTACATTTTCATACTATTCAATGCGAATCTTGTTCGGCAACGGGGCAGACGATCTTGAAGTGAGAATCGATGTGGGCAATTGCAATATCGAACTTTATTTTTGCAATTTTTTCCATCAATTTCAAGATCGGCACTTGTTCCAAATTTCGACCGCCGCTTACGTCCGCCGTCCGCGTCGCGCTCGCACAACGCTGGTCGGACTCTTTTTTGCAAACTTTTTCGCGGCGGCGCCAGCTCTTTCCGCTGTGAAAGTGCGAATCAGTTTCGTGTGAGAAGCTTTACAAATTCCGCTTTCCGTAATGTTACTCGCGCACTTGCGAGATGACGAGGCATCTGCCAAGAGTTAAGTTCACCAGAGTTACACCCGCCAATTACCCGCCTTCGCTCGGTCGGTCGCTCGCATTACAGACAGGCGCCTCGACGTCCGGAACGCTTGCTGAAGCTGACGGCGGCGGCCGCACGAAGGCGGTCGTTGTCCTTGAAGCCGCCTCGGCTCGCTTCCGGCCGACGCCGCCGCCGCCGCGCGCTCCCGCCCGACTGTCGCCCTACTCGCACGCCGGCCGGCTCCTCACAAGTTAGATTTCGAACTCATTTCGTGCAACAAGCTTTGCTTTTGTCTACATTTTCATACTATTCAATGCGAATCTTGTTCGGCAACGGGGCAGACGATCTTGAAGTGAGAATCGATGTGGGCAATTGCAATATCGAACTTTATTTTTGCAATTTTTTCCATCAATTTCAAGATCGGCACTTGTTCCAAATTTCGACCGCCGCTTACGTCCGCCGACCGCGTCGCGCTCGCACAACGCTGGTCGGACTCTTTTTTGCAAACTTTTTCGCGGCGGCGCCAGCTCTTTCCGCTGTGAAAGTGCGAATCAGTTTCGTGTGAGAAGCTTTACAAATTCCGCTTTCCGTAATGTTACTCGCGCACTTGCGAGATGACGAGGCATCTGCCAAGAGTTAAGTTACACCCGCCAATTATCCGCCTTCGCTCGGCCGGTCGCTCGCATTGCAGACAGGCGCCTCGACGGCCGGAACGCCTGCTGATGCTGCCGGCGGCGGCCGCACGACGGCGGTCGTTTTCCTTGAAGCCGCCTCGGCTCGCTTCCGCCCGACGCCGCCGCCGCCGCGCGCTCCCGCCCGACTGTCGCCCTACTCGCACGCCGGCCGGCTCCTCACAAGTTAGATTTCGAACTCATTTCGTGCAACAAGCTTTGCTTTTGTCTACATTTTCATACTATTCAATGCGAATCTTGTTCGGCAACGTCGCAGACGATCTTGAAGTGAGAATCGATGTGGGCAATTGCAATATCGAACTTTATTTTTGCAATTTTTTCCATCAATTTCAAGATCGGCACTTGTTCCAAATTTCGACCGCCGCTTACGTCCGCCGACCGCGTCGCGCTCGCACAACGCTGGTCGGACTCTTTCTTGCAAACTTTTTCGCGACGGCGCCAGCTCTTTCCGCTGTGAATGTGCGAATCAGTTTCGTTTGAAAAGCTTTACAATTTCCGCTTTCCGTAATGTTACTCGCGCATTTGCGAGATGACGAGGCATCTGCCAAGAGTTAAGTTCACCAGAGTTACACCCCCCAATTACCCGCCTTCGCTCGGTCGGTCGCTCGAATTGCAGACCGGCGCCTCGACGTCCGGAACGCCTGCTGAAGCTGCCGGCGGCGGCCGCACGACGGCGGTCGTTGTCCTTGAAGCCGCCTCGTCTCGCTTCCGCCCGACGCCGCCGCCGCCGCGCGCTCCTGCCCGGCTGTCGCCCTACTCGCACGCCGGCCGGCTCCTCACAAGTTAGATTTCGAACTCATTTCGTGCAACAAGCTTTGCTTTTGTCTACATTTTCATACTATTCAAAGCGAATCTTGTTCGGCAACGTCGCAGACGATCTTGAAGTGAGAATCGATGTGAGCAATTGCAATATAGAACTTTATTTTTGCAATATTTTCCATCAATTTCAAGATCGGCACTTGTTCTAAATTTCGACTGCCGCTTACGTCCGCCGACCGCGTCGCGCTCGCACAACGCTGGTCGGACTCTTTTTTGCAAACTTTTTCGCGGCGGCGCCAGCTCTTTCCGCTGTGAAAGTGCGAATCAGTTTCGTGTGAGAAGCTTTACAATTTCCGCTTTCCGTAATGTTACTCGCGCACTTGCGAGATGACGAGGCATCTGCCAAGAGTTAAGTTCACCAGAGTTACACCCGCCAATTACCCGCCTTCGCTCGGTCGGTCGCTCGCATTGCAGACAGGCGCCTCGACGTCCGGAACGCCTGCTGAAGCTGCCGGCGGCGGCCGCACGACGGCGGTCGTTGTCCTTGAAGCCGCCTCGGCTCGCTTCCGCCCGACGCCGCCGCCGCCGCGCGCTCCCGCCCGACTGTCGCCCTACTCGCACGCCGGCCGGCTCCTCACAAGTTAGATTTCGAACTCATTTCGTGCAACAAGCTTTGCTTTTGTCTACATTTTCATACTATTCAATGCGAATCTTGTTCGGCAACGTGGCAGACGATCTTGAAGTGAGAATCGATGTGGGCAATTGCAATATCGAACTTTATTTTTGCAATTTTTTCCATCAATTTCAAGATCGGCACTTGTTCCAAATTTCGACCGCCGCTTACGTCCGCCGACCGCGTCGCGCTCGCACAACGCTGGTCGGACTCTTTCTTGCAAACTTTTTGGCGGCGGCGCCAGCTCTTTCCGCTGTGAATGTGCGAATCAGTTTCGTTTGAGAAGCTTTACAATTTCCGCTTTCCGTAATGTTAATCGCGCACTTGCGAGATGACGATGCATCTGCCAAGTGTTAAGTTCACCAGAGTTACACCCGCCAATTACCCGCCTTCGCTCGGTCGGACGCTCGCATTGCAGACAGGCGCCTCGACGTCCGGAACGCCTGCTGAAGCTGCCGGCGGCGGCCGCACGACGGCGGTCGTTGTCCTTGAAGCCGCCTCGGTTCGCTTCCGCCCGACGCCGCCGCCGCCGCGCGCTCCCGCCCGACTGTCGCCCTACTCGCACGCCGGCCGGCTCCTCACAAGTTAGATTTCGAACTCATTTCGTGCAACAAGCTTTGCTTTTGTCTACATTTTCATACTATTCAATGCGAATCTTGTTCGGCAACGTGGCAGACGATCTTGAAGTGAGAATCGATGTGGGCAATTGCAATATCGAACTTTAATTTTGCAATTTTTTCCATCAATTTCAAGATCGGCACTTGTTCCAAATTTCGACCGCCGCTTACGTCCGCCGACCGCGTCGCTCTCGCCCAACGCTGGTCGGACTCTTTCTTGCAAACTTTTTGGCGGCGGCGCCAGCTCTTTCCGCTGTGAATGTGCGAATCAGTTTCGTGTCAGAAGCTTTACAATTTCCGCTTTCCGTAATGTTACTCGCGCACTTGCGAGATGACGAGGCATCTGCCAAGAGTTAAGTTCACCAGAGTTACACCCGCCAATTACCCGCCTTCGCTCGGCCGGTCGCTCGCATTGCAGACAGGCGCCTCGTCGTCCGGAACGCCTGCTGAAGCTGCCGGCGGCGGCCGCACGACGGCGGTCGTTGTCCTTGAAGCCGCCTCGGCTCGCTTCCGCCCGACGCCGCCGCCGCCGCGCGCTCCCGCCCGACTGTCGCCCTACTCGTACGCCGGCCGGCTCCTCACAAGTTAGATTTCGAACTCATTTCGTGCAACAAGCTTTGCTTTTGTTTACATTTTCATACTATTCAATGCGAATCTTGTTCGGCAACGTGGCAGACGATCTTAAAGTGAGAATCGATGTGGGCAATTGCAATATCGAACTTTACTTTTGCAATTTTTTCCATCAATTTCAAGATCGGCACTTGTTCCAAATTTCGACCGCCGCTTGCGTCCGCCGACCGCGTCGCGCTCGCACAACGCTGGTCGGACTCTTTTTTGCAAACTTTTTCACGGCGGCGCCAGCTCTTTCCGCTGTGAATGTGCGAATCAGTTTCGTGTGAGAAGCTTTACAAATTCCGCTTTCCGTAATGTTACTCGCGCACTTGCGAGATGACGAGGCATCTGCCAAGAGTTAAGTTCACCAGAGTTACACCCGCCAATTACCCGCCTTCGCTCGGTCGGTCGCTCGCATTGCAGACAGGCGCCTCGACGTCCGGAACGCCTGCTGAAGCTGCCGGCGGCGGCCGCACGACGGCGGTCGTTGTCCTTGAAGCCGCCTCGGCTCGCTTCCGCCCGACGCCGCCGCCGCGCGCTCCCGCCCGACTGTCGCCCTACTCGTACGTCGGCCGGCTCCTCACAAGTTAGATTTCGAACTCATTTCGTGCAACAAGCTTTGCTTTTGTCTACATTTTCATACTATTCAATGCGAATCTTGTTCGGCAACGTGGCAGACGATCTTGAAGTGAGAATCGATGTGGGCAATTGCAATATCGAACTTTATTTTTGCAATTTTTTCCATCAATTTCAAGATCGGCACTTGTTCCAAATTTCGACCGCCGCTTACGTCCGCCGACCGCGTCGCGCTCGCACAACGCTGGTCGGACTCTTTTTTGCAAACTTTTTCGCGGCGGCGCCAGCTCTTTCCGCTGTGAATGTGCGAATCAGTTTCGTGTGAGAAGCTTTACAAATTCCGCTTTCCGTAATGTTACTCGCGCACTTGCGAGATGACGATGCATCTGCCAAGATTTAAGTTCACCAGAGTTACACCCGCCAATTACCCGCCTTCGCTCGGCCGGTCGCTCGCATTGCAGACAGGCGCCTCGACGTCCGGAACGCCTGCTGAAGCTGCCGGCGGCAGCCGCACGACGGCGGTCGTTGTCCTTGAAGCCGCCTCGGCTCGCTTCCGCCCGACGCCGCCGCCGCCGCCGCGCGCTCCCGCCCGACTGTCGCCCTACTCGTACGCCGGCCGGCTCCTCACAAGTTAGATTTCGAACGCATTTCGTGCAAAAAGCTTTGCTTTTGTTTACATTTTCATACTATTCAATGCGAATCTTGTTCGGCAACGTGGCAGACGATCTTGAAGTGAGAATCGATGTGGGCAATTGCAATATCGAACTTTATTTTTGCAATATTTTCCATCAATTTCAAGATCGGCACTTGTTCCAAATTTCGACCGCCGCTTGCGTCCGCCGACCGCGTCGCGCTCGCACAACGCTGGTCGGACTCTTTTTTGCAAACTTTTTCACGGCGGCGCCAGCTCTTTCCGCTGTGAATGTGCGAATCAGTTTCGTGTGAGAAGCTTTACAAATTCCGCTTTCCGTAATGTTACTCGCGCACTTGCGAGATGACGAGGCATCTGCCAAGAGTTAAGTTCACCAGAGTTACACCCGCCAATTACCCGCCTTCGCTCGGTCGGTCGCTCGCATTGCAGACAGGCGCCTCGACGTCCGGAACGCCTGCTGAAGCTGCCGGCGGCGGCCGCACGACGGCGGTCGTTGTCCTTGAAGCCGCCTCGGCTCGCTTCCGCCCGACGCCGCCGCCGCCGCGCGCTCCCGCCCGACTGTCGCCCTACTCGTACGCCGGCCGGCTCCTCACAAGTTAGATTTCGAACTCATTTCGTGCAACAAGCTTTGCTTTTGTTTACATTTTCATACTATTCAATGCGAATCTTGTTCGGCAACGTGGCAGACGATCTTAAAGTGAGAATCGATGTGGGCAATTGCAATATCGAACTTTATTTTTGCAATATTTTCCATCAATTTCAAGATCGGCACTTGTTCCAAATTTCGACCGCCGCTTACGTCCGCCGACCGCGTCGCGCTCGCACAACGCTGGTCGGACTCTTTTTTACAAACTTTTTCGCGGCGGCGCCAGCTCTTTCCGCTGTGAATGTGCGAATCAGTTTCGTGTGAGAAGCTTTACAATTTCCGCTTTCCGTATTGTTACTCGCGCACTTGCGAGATGACGATGCATCTGCCAAGAGTTAAGTTCACCAGAGTTACACCCGCCAATTACCCGCCTTCGCTCGGCCGGTCGCTCGCATTGCAGACAGGCGCCTCGACGTCCGGAACGCCTGCTGAAGCTGCCGGCGGCGGCCGCACGACGGCGGTCGTTGTCCTTGAAGCCGCCTCGGCTCGCTTCCGCCCGACGCCGCCGCCGCCGCGCGCTCCCGCCCGACTGTCGCCCTACTCGCACGCCGGCCGGCTCCTCACAAGTTAGATTTCGAACTCATTTCGTGCAACAAGCTTTGCTTTTGTCTACATTTTCATACTATTCAATGCGAATCTTGTTCGGCAACGTCGCAGACGATCTTGAAGTGTGAATCTATGTGGGCAATTGCAATATCGAACTTTATTTTTGCAATTTTTTCCATCAATTTCAAGATCGGCACTTGTTCCAAATTTCGACCGCCGCTTACGTCCGCCGACCGCGTCGCGCTCGCACAACGCTGGTCGGACTCTTTTTTGCAAACTTTTTCGCGGCGGCGCCAGCTCTTTCCGCTGTGAATGTGCGAATCAGTTTCGTGTGAGAAGCTTTACAATTTCCGCTTTCCGTAATGTTACTCGCGCACTTGCGAGATGACGAGGCATCTGCCAAGAGTTAAGTTCACCAGAGTTACACCCGCCAATTACCCGCCTTCGCTCGGCTGGTCGCTCGCATTGCAGACAGGCGCCTCGACGTCCGGAACGCCTGCTGAAGCTGCCGGCGGCGGCCGCACGACGGCGGTCGTTGTCCTTGAAGCCGCCTCGGCTCGCTTCCGCCCGACGCCGCCGCCGCCGCGCGCTCCCGCCCGACTGTCGCCCTACTCGCACGCCGGCCGGCTCCTCACAAGTTAGATTTCGAACTCATTTCGTGCAACAAGCTTTGCTTTTGTCTACATTTTCATACTATTCAATGCGAATCTTGTTCGGCAACGTCGCAGACGATCTTGAAGTGTGAATCTATGTGGGCAATTGCAATATCGAACTTTATTTTTGCAATTTTTTCCATCAATTTCAAGATCGGCACTTGTTCCAAATTTCGACCGCCGCTTACGTCCGCCGACCGCGTCGCGCTCGCACAACGCTGGTCGGACTCTTTTTTGCAAACTTTTTCGCGGCGGCGCCAGCTCTTTCCGCTGTGAATGTGCGAATCAGTTTCGTGTGAGAAGCTTTACAATTTCCGCTTTCCGTAATGTTACTCGCGCACTTGCGAGATGACGAGGCATCTGCCAAGAGTTAAGTTCACCAGAGTTACACCCGCCAATTACCCGCCTTCGCTCGGCTGGTCGCTCGCATTGCAGACAGGCGCCTCGACGTCCGGAACGCCTGCTGAAGCTGCCGGCGGCGGCCGCACGACGGCGGTCGTTGTCCTTGAAGCCGCCTCGGCTCGCTTCCGCCCGACGCCGCCGCCGCCGCGCGCTCCCGCCCGACTATCGCCCTACTCGCACGCCGGCCGGCTCCTCACAAGTTAGATTTCGAACGCATTTCGTGCAAAAAGCTTTGCTTTTGTTTACATTTTCATACTATTCAATGCGAATCTTGTTCGGCAACGTGGCAGACGATCTTGAACTGAGAATCGATGTGGGCAATTGCAATATCGAACTTTATTTTTGCAATATTTTCCATCAATTTCAAGATCGGCACTTGTTCCAAATTTCGACCGCCGCTTGCGTCCGCCGACCGCGTCGCGCTCGCACAACGCTGGTCGGACTCTTTTTTGCAAACTTTTTCACGGCGGCGCCAGCTCTTTCCGCTGTGAATGTGCGAATCAGTTTCGTGTGAGAAGCTTTACAATTTCCGCTTTCCGTATTGTTACTCGCGCACTTGCGAGATGACGATGCATCTGCCAAGAGTTAAGTTCACCAGAGTTACACCCGCCAATTACCCGCCTTCGCTCGGCCGGTCGCTCGCATTGCAGACAGGCGCCTCGACGTCCGGAACGCCTGCTGAAGCTGCCAGCGGCGGCCTCACGACGGCGGTCGTTGTCCTTGAAGGCGCCTCGGCTCGCTTCCGCCCGACGCCGCCGCCGCCGCGCGCTCCCGCCCGACTGTCGCCCTACTCGTACGCCGGCCGGCTCCTCACAAGTTAGATTTCGAACTCATTTCGTGCAACAAGCTTTGCTTTTGTTTACATTTTCATACTATTCAATGCGAATCTTGTTCGGCAACGTGGCAGACGATCTTAACGTGAGAATCGATGTGGGCAATTGCAATATCGAACTTTACTTTTGCAATTTTTTCCATCAATTTCAAGATCGGCACTTGTTCCAAATTTCGACCGCCGCTTGCGTCCGCCGACCGCGTCGCGCTCGCACAACGCTGGTCGGACTCTTTTTTGCAAACTTTTTCACGGCGGCGCCAGCTCTTTCCGCTGTGAATGTGCGAATCAGTTTCGTGTGAGAAGCTTTACAAATTCCGCTTTCCGTAATGTTACTCGCGCACTTGCGAGATGACGAGGCATCTGCCAAGAGTTAAGTTCACCAGAGTTACACCCGCCAATTACCCGCCTTCGCTCGGTCGGTCGCTCGCATTGCAGACAGGCGCCTCGACGTCCGGAACGCCTGCTGAAGCTGCCGGCGGCGGCCGCACGACGGCGGTCGTTGTCCTTGAAGCCGCCTCGGCTCGCTTCCGCCCGACGCCGCCGCCGCGCGCTCCCGCCCGACTGTCGCCCTACTCGTACGTCGGCCGGCTCCTCACAAGTTAGATTTCGAACTCATTTCGTGCAACAAGCTTTGCTTTTGTCTACATTTTCATACTATTCAATGCGAATCTTGTTCGGCAACGTGGCAGACGATCTTGAAGTGAGAATCGATGTGGGCAATTGCAATATCGAACTTTATTTTTGCAATTTTTTCCATCAATTTCAAGATCGGCACTTGTTCCAAATTTCGACCGCCGCTTACGTCCGCCGACCGCGTCGCGCTCGCACAACGCTGGTCGGACTCTTTTTTGCACACTTTTTCGCGGCGGCGCCAGCTCTTTCCGCTGTGAATGTGCGAATGAGTTTCGTGTGAGAAGCTTTACAAATTCCGCTTTCCGTAATGTTACTCGCGCACTTGCGAGATGACGATGCATCTGCCAAGATTTAAGTTCACCAGAGTTACACCCGCCAATTACCCGCCTTCGCTCGGCCGGTCGCTCGCATTGCAGACAGGCGCCTCGACGTCCGGAACGCCTGCTGAAGCTGCCGGCGGCAGCCGCACGACGGCGGTCGTTGTCCTTGAAGCCGCCTCGGCTCGCTTCCGCCCGACGCCGCCGCCACCGCCGCGCGCTCCCGCCCGACTGTCGCCCTACTCGTACGCCGGCCGGCTCCTCACAAGTTAGATTTCGAACGCATTTCGTGCAAAAAGCTTTGCTTTTGTTTACATTTTCATACTATTCAATGCGAATCTTGTTCGGCAACGTGGCAGACGATCTTGAAGTGAGAATCGATGTGGGCAATTGCAATATCGAACTTTATTTTTGCAATATTTTCCATCAATTTCAAGATCGGCACTTGTTCCAAATTTCGACCGCCGCTTGCGTCCGCCGACCGCGTCGCGCTCGCACAACGCTGGTCGGACTCTTTTTTGCAAACTTTTTCACGGCGGCGCCAGCTCTTTCCGCTGTGAATGTGCGAATCAGTTTCGTGTGAGAAGCTTTACAAATTCCGCTTTCCGTAATGTTACTCGCGCACTTGCGAGATGACGAGGCATCTGCCAAGAGTTAAGTTCACCAGAGTTACACCCGCCAATTACCCGCCTTCGCTCGGTCGGTCGCTCGCATTGCAGACAGGCGCCTCGACGTCCGGAACGCCTGCTGAAGCTGCCGGCGGCGGCCGCACGACGGCGGTCGTTGTCCTTGAAGCCGCCTCGGCTCGCTTCCGCCCGACGCCGCCGCCGCGCGCTCCCGCCCGACTGTCGCCCTACTCGTACGTCGGCCGGCTCCTCACAAGTTAGATTTCGAACTCATTTCGTGCAACAAGCTTTGCTTTTGTCTACATTTTCATACTATTCAATGCGAATCTTGTTCGGCAACGTGGCAGACGATCTTGAAGTGAGAATCGATGTGGGCAATTGCAATATCGAACTTTATTTTTGCAATTTTTTCCATCAATTTCAAGATCGGCACTTGTTCCAAATTTCGACCGCCGCTTACGTCCGCCGAACGCGTCGCGCTCGCACAACGCTGGTCGGACTCTTTTTTGCACACTTTTTCGCGGCGGCGCCAGCTCTTTCCGCTGTGAATGTGCGAATGAGTTTCGTGTGAGAAGCTTTACAAATTCCGCTTTCCGTAATGTTACTCGCGCACTTGCGAGATGACGATGCATCTGCCAAGATTTAAGTTCACCAGAGTTACACCCGCCAATTACCCGCCTTCGCTCGGCCGGTCGCTCGCATTGCAGACAGGCGCCTCGACGTCCGGAACGCCTGCTGAAGCTGCCGGCGGCAGCCGCACGACGGCGGTCGTTGTCCTTGAAGCCGCCTCGGCTCGCTTCCGCCCGACGCCGCCGCCACCGCCGCGCGCTCCCGCCCGACTGTCGCCCTACTCGTACGCCGGCCGGCTCCTCACAAGTTAGATTTCGAACGCATTTCGTGCAAAAAGCTTTGCTTTTGTTTACATTTTCATACTATTCAATGCGAATCTTGTTCGGCAACGTGGCAGACGATCTTGAAGTGAGAATCGATGTGGGCAATTGCAATATCGAACTTTATTTTTGCAATATTTTCCATCAATTTCAAGATCGGCACTTGTTCCAAATTTCGACCGCCGCTTGCGTCCGCCGACCGCGTCGCGCTCGCACAACGCTGGTCGGACTCTTTTTTGCAAACTTTTTCACGGCGGCGCCAGCTCTTTCCGCTGTGAATGTGCGAATCAGTTTCGTGTGAGAAGCTTTACAAATTCCGCTTTCCGTAATGTTACTCGCGCACTTGCGAGATGACGAGGCATCTGCCAAGAGTTAAGTTCACCAGAGTTACACCCGCCAATTACCCGCCTTCGCTCGGTCGGTCGCTCGCATTGCAGACAGGCGCCTCGACGTCCGGAACGCCTGCTGAAGCTGCCGGCGGCGGCCGCACGACGGCGGTCGTTGTCCTTGAAGCCGCCTCGGCTCGCTTCCGCCCGACGCCGCCGCCGCCGCCGCGCGCTCCCGCCCGACTGTCGCCCTACTCGTACGCCGGCCGGCTCCTCACAAGTTAGATTTCGAACTCATTTCGTGCAACAAGCTTTGCTTTTGTTTACATTTTCATACTATTCAATGCGAATCTTGTTCGGCAACGTGGCAGACGATCTTAAAGTGAGAATCGATGTGGGCAATTGCAATATCGAACTTTATTTTTGCAATATTTTCCATCAATTTCAAGATCGGCACTTGTTCCAAATTTCGACCGCCGCTTACGTCCGCCGACCGCGTCGCGCTCGCACAACGCTGGTCGGACTCTTTTTTACAAACTTTTTCGCGGCGGCGCCAGCTCTTTCCGCTGTGAATGTGCGAATCAGTTTCGTGTGAGAAGCTTTACAATTTCCGCTTTCCGTATTGTTACTCGCGCACTTGCGAGATGACGATGCATCTGCCAAGAGTTAAGTTCACCAGAGTTACACCCGCCAATTACCCGCCTTCGCTCGGCCGGTCGCTCGCATTGCAGACAGGCGCCTCGACGTCCGGAACGCCTGCTGAAGCTGCCAGCGGCGGCCGCACGACGGCGGTCGTTGTCCTTGAAGCCGCCTCGGCTCGCTTCCGCCCGACGCCGCCGCCGCCGCGCGCTCCCGCCCGACTGTCGCCCTACTCGCACGCCGGCCGGCTCCTCACAAGTTAGATTTCGAACTCATTTCGTGCAACAAGCTTTGCTTTTGTCTACATTTTCATACTATTCAATGCGAATCTTGTTCGGCAACGTCGCAGACGATCTTGAAGTGTGAATCTATGTGGGCAATTGCAATATCGAACTTTATTTTTGCAATTTTTTCCATCAATTTCAAGATCGGCACTTGTTCCAAATTTCGACCGCCGCTTACGTCCGCCGACCGCGTCGCGCTCGCACAACGCTGGTCGGACTCATTTTTGCAAACTTTTTCGCGGCGGCGCCAGCTCTTTCCGCTGTGAATGTGCGAATCAGTTTCGTGTGAGAAGCTTTACAATTCCGCTTTCCGTAATGTTACTCGCGCACTTGCGAGATGACGATGCATCTGCCAAGAGTTAAGTTCACCAGAGTTACACCCGCCAATTACCCGCCTTCGCTCGGTCGGTCGCTCGCATTGCAGACAGGCGCCTCGACGTCCGGAGCGCCTGCTGAAGCTGCCGGCGGCGGCCGCACGACGGCGGTCGTTGTCCTTGGGAGCCGCCTCGGCTCGCTTCCGCCCGACGCCGCAGCCGCCGCGCGCTCCCGCCCGACTGTCGCCCTACTCGCACGCCGGCCGGCTCCTCACAAGTTAGATTTCGAACTCATTTCGTGCAACAAGCTTTGCTTTTCTCTACATTTTCATACTATTCAATGCGAATCTTGTTCGGCAACGTGGCAGACGATCTTGAAGTGAGAATCGATGTGGGCAATTGCAATATCGAACTTTATTTTTGCAATATTTTCCATCAATTTCAAGATCGGCACTTGTTCCAAATTTCGACCGCCGCTTACGTCCGCCGACCGCGTCGCGCTCGCACAACGCTGGTCGGACTCTTTTTTGCAAACTTTTTCGCGGCGGCGCCAGCTCTTTCCGCTGTGAATGTGCGAATCAGTTTCGTGTGAGAAGCTTTACAAATTCCGCTTTCCGTAATGTTACTCGCGCACTTGCGAGATGACGATGCATCTGCCAAGATTTAAGTTCACCAGAGTTACACCCGCCAATTACCCGCCTTCGCTCGGCCGGTCGCTCGCATTGCAGACAGGCGCCTCGACGTCCGGAACGCCTGCTGAAGCTGCCGGCGGCAGCCGCACGACGGCGGTCGTTGTCCTTGAAGCCGCCTCGGCTCGCTTCCGCCCGACGCCGCCGCCGCCGCCGCCGCGCGCTCCCGCCCGACTGTCGCCCTACTCGTACGCCGGCCGGCTCCTCACAAGTTAGATTTCGAACGCATTTCGTGCAAAAAGCTTTGCTTTTGTTTACATTTTCATACTATTCAATGCGAATCTTGTTCGGCAACGTGGCAGACGATCTTGAAGTAAGAATTGATGTGGGCAATTGCAATATCGAACTTTATTTTTGCAATATTTTCCATCAATTTCAAGATCGGCACTTGTTCCAAATTTCGACCGCCGCTTGCGTGCGCCGACCGCGTCGCGCTCGCACAACGCTGGTCGGACTCTTTTTTGCAAACTTTTTCACGGCGGCGCCAGCTCTTTCCGCTGTGAATGTGCGAATCAGTTTCGTGTGAGAAGCTTTACAAATTCCGCTTTCCGTAATGTTACTCGCACACTTGCGAGATGACGAGGCATCTGCCAAGAGTTAAGTTCACCAGAGTTACACCCGCCAATTACCCGCCTTCGCTCGGCCGGTCGCTCGCATTGCAGACAGGCGCCTCGACGTCCGGAACGCCTGCTGAAGCTGCCGGCGGCGGCCGCACGACGGCGGTCGTTGTCCTTGAAGCCGCCTCGGCTCGCTTCCGCCCGACGCCGCCGCCGCCGCGCGCTCCCGCCCGACTGTCGCCCTACTCGCACGCCGGCCGGCTCCTCACAAGTTAGATTTCGAACTCATTTCGTGCAACAAGCTTTGCTTTTGTCTACATTTTCATACTATTCAATGCGAATCTTGTTCGGCAACGTCGCAGACGATCTTGAAGTGTGAATCTATGTGGGCAATTGCAATATCGAACTTTATTTTTGCAATTTTTTCCATCAATTTCAAGATCGGCACTTGTTCCAAATTTCGACCGCCGCTTACGTCCGCCGACCGCGTCGCGCTCGCACAACGCTGGTCGGACTCATTTTTGCAAACTTTTTCGCGGCGGCGCCAGCTCTTTCCGCTGTGAATGTGCGAATCAGTTTCGTGTGAGAAGCTTTACAATTTCCGCTTTCCGTAATGTTACTCGCGCACTTGCGAGATGACGATGCATCTGCCAAGAGTTAAGTTCACCAGAGTTACACCCGCCAATTACCCGCCTTCGCTCGGTCGGTCGCTCGCATTGCAGACAGGCGCCTCGACGTCCGGAGCGCCTGCTGAAGCTGCCGGCGGCGGCCGCACGACGGCGGTCGTTGTCCTTGAAGCCGCCTCGGCTCGCTTCCGCCCGACGCCGCCGCCGCCGCGCGCTCCCGCCCGACTGTCGCCCTACTCGCACGCCGGCCGGCTTCTCACAAGTTAGATTTCGAACTCATTTCGTGCAACAAGCTTTGCTTTTCTCTACATTTTCATACTATTCAATGCGAATCTTGTTCGGCAACGTGGCAGACGATCTTGAAGTGAGAATCGATGTGGGCAATTGCAATATCGAACTTTATTTTTGCAATATTTTCCATCAATTTCAAGATCGGCACTTGTTCCAAATTTCGACCGCCGCTTACGTCCGCCGACCGCGTCGCGCTCGCACAACGCTGGTCGGACTCTTTTTTGCAAACTTTTTCGCGGCGGCGCCAGCTCTTTCCGCTGTGAATGTGCGAATCAGTTTCGTGTGAGAAGCTTTACAAATTCCGCTTTCCGTAATGTTACTCGCGCACTTGCGAGATGACGATGCATCTGCCAAGAGTTAAGTTCACCAGAGTTACACCCGCCAATTACCCGCCTTCGCTCGGCCGGTCGCTCGCATTGCAGACAGGCGCCTCGACGTCCGGAACGCCTGCTGAAGCTGCCGGCGGCGGCCGCACGACGGCGGTCGTTGTCCTTGAAGCCGCCTCGGCTCGCTTCCGCCCGACGCCGCCGCCGCCGCGCGCTCCCGCCCGACTGTCGCCCTACTCGCACGCCGGCCGGCTCCTCACAAGTTAGATTTCGAACTCATTTCGTGCAACAAGCTTTGCTTTTCTCTACATTTTCATACTATTCAATGCGAATCTTGTTCGGCAACGTCGCAGACGATCTTGAAGTGAAAATCGATGTGGGCAATTGCAATATCGAACTTTATTTTTGCAATTTTTTCCATCAATTTCAAGATCGGCACTTGTTCCAAATTTCGACCGCCGCTTACGTCCGCCGACCGCGTCGCGCTCGCACAACGCTGGTCGGACTCTTTTTTGCAAACTTTTTCGCGGCGGCGCCAGCTCTTTCCGCTGTGAATGTGCGAATCAGTTTCGTGTGAGAAGCTTTACAATTTCCGCTTTCCGTAATGTTACTCGCGCACTTGCGAGATGACGATGCATCTGCCAAGAGTTAAGTTCACCAGAGTTACACCCGCCAATTACCCGCCTTCGCTCGGCCGGTCGCTCGCATTGCAGACAGGCGCCTCGACGTCCGGAACGCCTGCTGAAGCTGCCGGCGGCGGCCGCACGACGGCGGTTGTTGTCCTTGAAGCCGCCTCGGCTCGCTTCCGCCCGACGCCGCCGCCGCCGCGCGCTCCCGCCCGACTGTCGCCCTACTCGCACGCCGGCCGGCTCCTCACAAGTTAGATTTCGAACTCATTTCGTGCAACAAGCTTTGCTTTTGTCTACATTTTCATACTATTCAATGCGAATCTTGTTCGGCAACGTGGCAGACGATCTTGAAGTGAGAATCGATGTGGGCAATTGCAATATCGAACTTTATTTTTGCAATATTTTCCATAAATTTCAAGATCGGCACTTGTTCCAAATGTCGACCGCCGCTTACGTCCGCCGACCGCGTCGCGCTCGCACAACGCTGGTCGGACTCTTTTTTGCAAACTTTTTCGCGGCGGCGCCAGCTCTTTCCGCTGTGAATGTGCGAATCAGTTTCGTGTGAGAAGCTTTACAATTTCCGCATTCTGTAATGTTACTCGCGCACTTGCGAGATGACGATGCATCTGCCAAGAGTTAAGTTCACCAGAGTTACACCCGCCAATTACCCGCCTTCGCTCGGTCGGTCGCTCGCATTACAGACAGGCGCCTCGACGTCCGGAACGCTTGCTGAAGCTGACGGCGGCGGCCGCACGAAGGCGGTCGTTGTCCTTGAAGCCGCCTCGGCTCGCTTCCGCCCGACGCCGCCGCCGCCGCGCGCTCCCGCCCGACTGTCGCCCTACTCGCACGCCGGCCGGCTCCTCACAAGTTAGATTTCGAACTCATTTCGTGCAACAAGCTTTGCTTTTGTCTACATTTTCATACTATTCAATGCGAATCTTGTTCGGCAACGGGGCAGACGATCTTGAAGTGAGAATCGATATGGTCAATTGCAATATCGAACTTTATTTTTGCAATTTTTTCCATCAATTTCAAGATCGGCACTTGTTCCAAATTTCGACCGCCGCTTACGTCCGCCGTCCGCGTCGCGCTTGCACAACGCTGGTCGGACTCTTTTTTGCAAACTTTTTCGCGGCGGCGCCAGCTCTTTCCGCTGTGAAAGTGCGAATCAGTTTCGTGTGAGAAGCTTTACAAATTCCGCTTTCCGTAATGTTACTCGCGCACTTGCGAGATGACGAGGCATCTGCCAAGAGTTAAGTTCACCAGAGTTACACCCGCCAATTACCCGCCTTCGTCGGTCGGTCGCTCGCATTACAGACAGGCGCCTCGACGTCCGGAACGCTTGCTGAAGCTGACGGCGGCGGCCGCACGAAGGCGGTCGTTGTCCTTGAAGCCGCCTCGGCTCGCTTCCGGCCGACGTCGCCGCCGCCGCGCGCTCCCGCCCGACTGTCGCCCTACTCGCACGCCGGCCGGCTCCTCACAAGTTAGATTTCGAACTCATTTCGTGCAACAAGCTTTGCTTTTGTCTACATTTTCATACTATTCAATGCGAATCTTGTTCGGCAACGTGGCAGACGATCTTGAAGTGAGAATCGATGTGGGCAATTGCAATATCGAACTTTATTTTTGCAATTTTTTCCATCAATTTCAAGATCGGCACTTGTTCCAAATTTCGACCGCCGCTTACGTCCGCCGAACGCGTCGCGCTCGCACAACGCTGGTCGGACTCTTTTTTGCAAACTTTTTCGCGGCGGCGCCAGCTCTTTCCGCTGTGAATGTGCGAATCAGTTTCGTGTGAGAAGCTTTACAAATTCCGCTTTCCGTATTGTACTCGCGCACTTGCGAGATGACGAGGCATCTGCCAAGAGTTAAGTTCACCAGAGTTACACCCGCCAATTACCCGCCTTCGCTCGGTCGGTCGCTCGCATTGAAGACAGGCGCCTCGACGTCCGGAACGCCTGCTGAAGCTGCCGGCGGCGGCCGCACGACGGCGGTCGTTGTCCTTGAAGCCGCCTCGGCTCGCTTCCGCCCGACGCCGCCGCCGCCGCGCGCTCCCGCCCGACTGTCGCACTACTCGCACGCCGGCCGGCTCCTCACAAGTTAGATTTCGAACTCATTTCGTGCAACAAGCTTTGCTTTTGTCTACATTTTCATACTATTCAATGCGAATCTTGTTCGGCAACGTCGCAGACGATCTTGAAGTGAGAATCGATGTGGGCAATTGCAATATCGAACTTTATTTTTGCAATATTTTCCATAAATTTCAAGATCGGCACTTGTTCCAAATTTCGACCGCCGCTTACGTCCGCCGACCGCGTCGCGCTCGCACAACGCGGGTCGGACTCTTTTTTGCAAACTTTTTCGCGGCGGCGCCAGCTCTTTCCGCTGTGAAAGTGCGAATCAGTTTCGTGTGAGAAGCTTTACAAATTCCGCTTTCCGTAATGTTACTCGCGCACTTGCGAGATGACGAGGCATCTGCCAAGAGTTAAGTTACACCCGCCAATTACCCGCCTTCGCTCGGCCGGTCGCTCGCATTGCAGACAGGCGCCTCGACGGCCGGAACGCCTGCTGAAGCTGCCGGCGGCGGCCGCACGACGGCGGTCGTTTTCCTTGAAGCCGCCTCGGCTCGCTTCCGCCCGACGCCGCCGCCGCCGCGCGCTCCCGCCCGACTGTCGCCCTACTCGCACGCCGGCCGGCTCCTCACAAGTTAGATTTCGAACTCATTTCGTGCAACAAGCTTTGCTTTTGTCTACATTTTCATACTATTCAATTCGAATCTTGTTCGGCAACGTCGCAGACGATCTTGAAGTGAGAATCGATGTGGGCAATTGCAATATCGAACTTTATTTTTGCAATTTTTTCCATCAATTTCAAGATCGGCACTTGTTCCAAATTTCGACCGCCGCTTACGTCCGCCGACCGCGTCGCGCTCGCACAACGCTGGTCGGACTCTTTCTTGCAAACTTTTTCGCGACGGCGCCAGCTCTTTCCGCTGTGAATGTGCGAATCAGTTTCGTTTGAGAAGCTTTACAATTTCCGCTTTCCGTAATGTTACTCGCGCACTTGCGAGATGACGAGGCATCTGCCAAGAGTTAAGTTCACCAGAGTTACACCCCCCAATTACCCGCCTTCGCTCGGTCGGTCGCTCGAATTGCAAACCGGCGCCTCGACGTCCGGAACGCCTGCTGAAGCTGCCGGCGGCGGCCGCACGACGGCGGTCGTTGTCCTTGAAGCCGCCTCGTCTCGCTTCCGCCCGACGCTGCCGCCGCCGCGCGCTCCCGCCCGGCTGTCGCCCTACTCGCACGCCGGCCGGCTCCTCACAAGTTAGATTTCGAACTCATTTCGTGCAACAAGCTTTGCTTTTGTCTACATTTTCATACTATTCAATGCGAATCTTGTTCGGCAACGTCGCAGACGATCTTGAAGTGAGAATCGATGTGGGCAATTGCAATATCGAACTTTATTTTTGCAATTTTTTCCATAAATTTCAAGATCGGCACTTGTTCCAAATTTCGACCGCCGCTTACGTCCGCCGACCGCGTCGCGCTCGCACAACGCTGGTCGGACTCTTTTTTGCAAACTTTTTCGCGGCGGCGCCAGCTCTTTCCGCTGTGAATGTGCGAATCAGTTTCGTGTGAGAAGCTTTAAAAATTCCGCTTTCCGTAATGTTACACGCGCACTTGCGAGATGACGAGGCATCTGCCAAGAGTTAAGTTCACCAGAGTTGCACCCGCCAATTACCCGCCTTCGCTCGGTCGGTCGCTCGCATTGCAGACAGGCGCCTCGACGTCCGGAACGCCTGCTGAAGCTGCCGGCGGCGGCCGCACGACGGCGGTCGTTGTCCTTGAAGCCGCCTCGGCTCGCTTCCGCCCGACGCCGCCGCCGCCGCGCGCTCCCGCCCGACTGTCGCCCTACTCGCACGCCGGCCGGCTCCTCACAAGTTAGATTTCGAACTCATTTCGTGCAACAAGCTTTGCTTTTGTCTACATTTTCATACTATTCAATGCGAATCTTGTTCGGCAACGTGGCAGACGATCTTGAAGTGAGAATCGATGTGGGCAATTGCAATATCGAACTTTATTTTTGCAATTTTTTCCATCAATTTCAAGATCGGCACTTGTTCCAAATTTCGACCGCCGCTTACGTCCGCCGAACGCGTCGCGCTCGCACAACGCTGGTCGGACTCTTTTTTGCAAACTTTTTCGCGGCGGCGCCAGCTCTTTCCGCTGTGAATGTGCGAATCAGTTTCGTGTGAGAAGCTTTACAAATTCCGCTTTCCGTATTGTACTCGCGCACTTGCGAGATGACGAGGCATCTGCCAAGAGTTAAGTTCACCAGAGTTACACCCGCCAATTACCCGCCTTCGCTCGGTCGGTCGCTCGCATTGAAGACAGGCGCCTCGACGTCCGGAACGCCTGCTGAAGCTGCCGGCGGCGGCCGCACGACGGCGGTCGTTGTCCTTGAAGCCGCCTCGGCTCGCTTCCGCCCGACGCCGCCGCCGCCGCGCGCTCCCGCCCGACTGTCGCACTACTCGCACGCCGGCCGGCTCCTCACAAGTTAGATTTCGAACTCATTTCGTGCAACAAGCTTTGCTTTTGTCTACATTTTCATACTATTCAATGCGAATCTTGTTCGGCAACGTCGCAGACGATCTTGAAGTGAGAATCGATGTGGGCAATTGCAATATCGAACTTTATTTTTGCAATATTTTCCATAAATTTCAAGATCGGCACTTGTTCCAAATTTCGACCGCCGCTTACGTCCGCCGACCGCGTCGCGCTCGCACAACGCGGGTCGGACTCTTTTTTGCAAACTTTTTCGCGGCGGCGCCAGCTCTTTCCGCTGTGAAAGTGCGAATCAGTTTCGTGTGAGAAGCTTTACAAATTCCGCTTTCCGTAATGTTACTCGCGCACTTGCGAGATGACGAGGCATCTGCCAAGAGTTAAGTTACACCCGCCAATTACCCGCCTTCGCTCGGCCGGTCGCTCGCATTGCAGACAGGCGCCTCGACGGCCGGAACGCCTGCTGAAGCTGCCGGCGGCGGCCGCACGACGGCGGTCGTTTTCCTTGAAGCCGCCTCGGCTCGCTTCCGCCCGACGCCGCCGCCGCCGCGCGCTCCCGCCCGACTGTCGCCCTACTCGCACGCCGGCCGGCTCCTCACAAGTTAGATTTCGAACTCATTTCGTGCAACAAGCTTTGCTTTTGTCTACATTTTCATACTATTCAATTCGAATCTTGTTCGGCAACGTCGCAGACGATCTTGAAGTGAGAATCGATGTGGGCAATTGCAATATCGAACTTTATTTTTGCAATTTTTTCCATCAATTTCAAGATCGGCACTTGTTCCAAATTTCGACCGCCGCTTACGTCCGCCGACCGCGTCGCGCTCGCACAACGCTGGTCGGACTCTTTCTTGCAAACTTTTTCGCGACGGCGCCAGCTCTTTCCGCTGTGAATGTGCGAATCAGTTTCGTTTGAGAAGCTTTACAATTTCCGCTTTCCGTAATGTTACTCGCGCACTTGCGAGATGACGAGGCATCTGCCAAGAGTTAAGTTCACCAGAGTTACACCCCCCAATTACCCGCCTTCGCTCGGTCGGTCGCTCGAATTGCAAACCGGCGCCTCGACGTCCGGAACGCCTGCTGAAGCTGCCGGCGGCGGCCGCACGACGGCGGTCGTTGTCCTTGAAGCCGCCTCGTCTCGCTTCCGCCCGACGCTGCCGCCGCCGCGCGCTCCCGCCCGGCTGTCGCCCTACTCGCACGCCGGCCGGCTCCTCACAAGTTAGATTTCGAACTCATTTCGTGCAACAAGCTTTGCTTTTGTCTACATTTTCATACTATTCAATGCGAATCTTGTTCGGCAACGTCGCAGACGATCTTGAAGTGAGAATCGATGTGGGCAATTGCAATATCGAACTTTATTTTTGCAATTTTTTCCATAAATTTCAAGATCGGCACTTGTTCCAAATTTCGACCGCCGCTTACGTCCGCCGACCGCGTCGCGCTCGCACAACGCTGGTCGGACTCTTTTTTGCAAACTTTTTCGCGGCGGCGCCAGCTCTTTCCGCTGTGAATGTGCGAATCAGTTTCGTGTGAGAAGCTTTAAAAATTCCGCTTTCCGTAATGTTACACGCGCACTTGCGAGATGACGAGGCATCTGCCAAGAGTTAAGTTCACCAGAGTTGCACCCGCCAATTACCCGCCTTCGCTCGGTCGGTCGCTCGCATTGCAGACAGGCGCCTCGACGTCCGGAACGCCTGCTGAAGCTGCCGGCGGCGGCCGCACGACGGCGGTCGTTGTCCTTGAAGCCGCCTCGGCTCGCTTCCGCCCGACGCCGCCGCCGCCGCGCGCTCCCGCCCGACTGTCGCCCTACTCGCACGCCGGCCGGCTCCTCACAAGTTAGATTTCGAACTCATTTCGTGCAACAAGCTTTGCTTTTGTCTACATTTTCATACTATTCAATGCGAATCTTGTTCGGCAACGTCGCAGACGATCTTGAAGTGAGAATCGATGTGGGCAATTGCAATATCGAACTTTATTTTTGCAATATTTTCCATAAATTTCAAGATCGGCACTTGTTCCAAATGTCGACCGCCGCTTACGTCCGCCGACCGCGTCGCGCTCGCACAACGCTGGTCGGACTCTTTTTTGCAAACTTTTTCGCGGCGGCGCCAGCTCTTTCCGCTGTGAAAGTGCGAATCAGTTTCGTGTGAGAAGCTTTACAAATTCCGCTTTCCGTAATGTTACTCGCGCACTTGCGAGATGACGAGGCATCTGCCAAGAGTTAAGTTCACCAGAGTTACACCCGCCAATTACCCGCCTTCGCTCGGTCGGTCGCTCGCATTGCAGACAGGCGCCTCGACGTCCGGAACGCCTGCTGAAGCTGCCGGCGGCGGCCGCACGACGGCGGTCGTTGTCCTTGAAGCCGCCTCGGCTCGCTTCCGCCCGACGCCGCCGCCGCCGCGCGCTCCCGCCCGACTGTCGCCCTACTCGCACGCCGGCCGGCTCCTCACAAGTTAGATTTCGAACTCATTTCGTGCAACAAGCTTTGCTTTTGTCTACATTTTCATACTATTCAATGCGAATCTTGTTCGGCAACGTCGCAGACGATCTTGAAGTGAGAATCGATGTGGGCAATTGCAATATCGAACTTTATTTTTGCAATTTTTTCCATAAATTTCAAGATCGGCACTTGTTCCAAATTTCGACCGCCGCTTACGTCCGCCGACCGCGTCGCGCTCGCACAACGCTGGTCGGACTCTTTTTTGCAAACTTTTTCGCGGCGGCGCCAGCTCTTTCCGCTGTGAATGTGCGAATCAGTTTCGTGTGAGAAGCTTTAAAAATTCCGCTTTCCGTAATGTTACACGCGCACTTGCGAGATGACGAGGCATCTGCCAAGAGTTAAGTTCACCAGAGTTGCACCCGCCAATTACCCGCCTTCGCTCGGTCGGTCGCTCGCATTGCAGACAGGCGCCTCGACGTCCGGAACGCCTGCTGAAGCTGCCGGCGGCGGCCGCACGACGGCGGTCGTTGTCCTTGAAGCCGCCTCGGCTCGCTTCCGCCCGACGCCGCCGCCGCCGCGCGCTCCCGCCCGACTGTCGCCCTACTCGCACGCCGGCCGGCTCCTCACAAGTTAGATTTCGAACTCATTTCGTGCAACAAGCTTTGCTTTTGTCTACATTTTCATACTATTCAATGCGAATCTTGTTCGGCAACGTCGCAGACGATCTTGAAGTGAGAATCGATGTGGGCAATTGCAATATCGAACTTTATTTTTGCAATTTTTTCCATAAATTTCAAGATCGGCACTTGTTCCAAATTTCGACCGCCGCTTACGTCCGCCGACCGCGTCGCGCTCGCACAACGCTGGTCGGACTCTTTTTTGCAAACTTTTTCGCGGCGGCGCCAGCTCTTTCCGCTGTGAATGTGCGAATCAGTTTCGTGTGAGAAGCTTTAAAAATTCCGCTTTCCGTAATGTTACTCGCGCACTTGCGAGATGACGAGGCATCTGCCAAGAGTTAAGTTCACCAGAGTTACACCCGCCAATTACCCGCCTTCGCTCGGCCGGTCGCTCGCATTGCAGACAGGCGCCTCGACGTCCGGAACGCCTGCTGAAGCTGCCGGCGGCGGCCGCACGACGGCGGTCGTTGTCCTTGAAGCCGCCTCGGCTCGCTTCCGCCCGACGCCGCCGCCGCCGCGCGCTCCCGCCCGACTGTCGCCCTACTCGCACGCCGGCCGGCTCCTCACAAGTTAGATTTCGAACTCATTTCGTGCAACAAGCTTTGCTTTTGTCTACATTTTCATACTATTCAATGCGAATCTTGTTCAGCAACGTGGCAGACGATCTTGAAGTGAGAATCGATGTGGGCAATTGCAATATCGAACTTTATTTTTGCAATATTTTCCATAAATTTCAAGATCGGCACTTGTTCCAAATTTCGACCGCCGCTTACGTCCGCCGACCGCGTCGCGCTCGCACAACGCTGGTCGGACTCTTTTTTGCAAACTTTTTCGCGGCGGCGCCAGCTCTTTCCGCTGTGAAAGTGCAAATCAGTTTCGTGTGAGAAGCTTTACAAATTCCGCTTTCCGTAATGTTACTCGCGCACTTGCGAGGTGACGAGGCATCTGCCAAGAGTTAAGTTCACCAGAGTTACACCCGCCAATTACCCGCCTTCGCTCGGAAGGTCGCTCGCATTGCAGACAGGCGCCTCGACGTCCGGAACGCCTGCTGAAGCTGCCGGCGGCGGCCGCACGACGGCGGTCGTTGTCCTTGAAGCCGCCTCGGCTCGCTTCCGCCCGACGCCGCCGCCGCCGCGCGCTCCCGCCCGACTGTCGCCCTACTCGCACGCCGGCCGGCTCCTCACAAGTTAGATTTCGAACTCATTTCGTGCAACAAGTTTTGCTTTTCTCTACATTTTCATACTATTCAATGCGAATCTTGTTCGGCAACGTCGCAGACGATCTTGAAGAGAGAATCGATGTGGGCAATTGCAATATCGAACTTTATTTTTGCAATTTTTTCCATCAATTTCAAGATCGGCACTTGTTCCAAATTTCGACCGCCGCTTACGTCCGCCGACCGCGTCGCGCTCGCACAACGCTGGTCGGACTCTTTTTTGCAAACTTTTTCGCGGCGGCGCCAGCTCTTTCCGCTGTGAATGTGCGAATCAGTTTCGTGTGAGAAGCTTTACAAATTCCGCTTTCCGTAATGTTACTCGCGCACTTGCGAGATGACGATGCATCTGCCAAGAGTTAAGTTCACCAGAGTTACACCCGCCAATTACCCGCCTTCGCTCGGCCGGTCGCTCGCATTGCAGACAGGCGCCTCGACGTCCGGAACGCCTGCTGAAGCTGCCGGCGGCGGCCGCACGACGGCGGTCGTTGTCCTTGAAGCCGCCTCGGCTCGCTTCCGCCCGACGCCGCCGCCGCCGCGCGCTCCCGCCCGACTGTCGCCCTACTCGCACGCCGGCCGGCTCCTCACAAGTTAGATTTCGAACTCATTTCGTGCAACAAGCTTTGCTTTTGTCTACATTTTCATACTATTCAATGCGAATCTTGTTCGGCAACGTGGCAGACGATCTTGAAGTGAGAATCGATGTGGGCAATTGCAATATCGAACTTTATTTTTGCAATTTTTTCCATCAATTTCAAGATCGGCACTTGTTCCAAATTTCGACCGCCGCTTACGTCCGCCGACCGCGTCGCGCTCGCACAACGCTGGTCGGACTCTTTCTTGCAAACTTTTTCGCGGCGGCGCCAGCTCTTTCCGCTGTGAATGTGCGAATCAGTTTCTGTGAGAAGCTTTACAATTTCCGCTTTCCGTAATGTTAATCGCGCACTTGCGAGATGACGATGCATCTGCCAAGAGTTAAGTTCACCAGAGTTACACCCGCCAATTACCCGCCTTCGCTCGGCCGGTCGCTCGCATTGCAGACAGGCGCCTCGACGTCCGGAACGCCTGCTGAAGCTGCCGGCGGCGGCCGCACGACGGCGGTCGTTGTCCTTGAAGCCGCCTCGGCTCGCTTCCGCCCGACGCCGCCGCCGCCGCGCGCTCCCGCCCGACTGTCGCCCTACTCGCACGCCGGCCGGCTCCTCACAAGTTAGATTTCGAACTCATTTCGTGCAACAAGCTTTGCTTTTGTCTACATTTTCATACTATTCAATGCGAATCTTGTTCGGCAACGTGGCAGACGATCTTGAAGTGAGAATCGATGTGGGCAATTGCAATATCGAACTTTATTTTTGCAATTTTTTCCATAAATTTCAAGATCGGCACTTGTTCCAAATTTCGACCGCAGCTTACGTCCGCCGACCGCGTCGCGCTCGCACAACGCTGGTCGGACTCTTTTTTGCAAACTTTTTCGCGGCGGCGCCAGCTCTTTCCGCTGTGAATGTGCGAATCAGTTTCGTGTGAGAAGCTTTACAATTTCCGCTTTCCGTAATGTTACTCGCGCACTTGCGAGATGACGAGGCATCTGCCAAGAGTTAAGTTCACCAGAGTTACACCCGCCAATTACCCGCCTTCGCTCGGCCGGTCGCTCGCATTGCAGACAGGCGCCTCGACGTCCGGAACGCCTGCTGAAGCTGCCGGCGGCGGCCGCACGACGGCGGTCGTTGTCCTTGAAGCCGCCTCGGCTCGCTTCCGCCCGACGCCGCCGCCGCCGCGCGCTCCCGCCCGACTGTCGCCCTACTCGCACGCCGGCCGGCTCCTCACAAGTTAGATTTCGAACTCATTTCGTGCAACAAGTTTTGCTTTTCTCTACATTTTCATACTATTCAATGCGAATCTTGTTCGGCAACGTCGCAGACGATCTTGAAGTGAGAATCGATGTGGGCAATTGCAATATCGAACTTTATTTTTGCAATTTTTTCCATCAATTTCAAGATCGGCACTTGTTCCAAATTTCGACCGCCGCTTACGTCCGCCGACCGCGTCGCGCTCGCACAACGCTGGTCGGACTCTTTTTTGCAAACTTTTTCGCGGCGGCGCCAGCTCTTTCCGCTGTGAATGTGCGAATCAGTTTCGTGTGAGAAGCTTTACAAATTCCGCTTTCCGTAATGTTACTCGCGCACTTGCGAGATGACGATGCATCTGCCAAGAGTTAAGTTCACCAGAGTTACACCCGCCAATTACCCGCCTTCGCTCGGCCGGTCGCTCGCATTGCAGACAGGCGCCTCGACGTCCGGAACGCCTGCTGAAGCTGCCGGCGGCGGCCGCACGACGGCGGTCGTTGTCCTTGAAGCCGCCTCGGCTCGCTTCCGCCCGACGCCGCCGCCGCCGCGCGCTCCCGCCCGACTGTCGCCCTACTCGCACGCCGGCCGGCTCCTCACAAGTTAGATTTCGAACTCATTTCGTGCAACAAGCTTTGCTTTTGTCTACATTTTCATACTATTCAATGCGAATCTTGTTCGGCAACGTGGCAGACGATCTTGAAGTGAGAATCGATGTGGGCAATTGCAATATCGAACTTTATTTTTGCAATTTTTTCCATCAATTTCAAGATCGGCACTTGTTCCAAATTTCGACCGCCGCTTACGTCCGCCGACCGCGTCGCGCTCGCACAACGCTGGTCGGACTCTTTCTTGCAAACTTTTTCGCGGCGGCGCCAGCTCTTTCCGCTGTGAATGTGCGAATCAGTTTCTGTGAGAAGCTTTACAATTTCCGCTTTCCGTAATGTTAATCGCGCACTTGCGAGATGACGATGCATCTGCCAAGAGTTAAGTTCACCAGAGTTACACCCGCCAATTACCCGCCTTCGCTCGGCCGGTCGCTCGCATTGCAGACAGGCGCCTCGACGTCCGGAACGCCTGCTGAAGCTGCCGGCGGCGGCCGCACGACGGCGGTCGTTGTCCTTGAAGCCGCCTCGGCTCGCTTCCGCCCGACGCCGCCGCCGCCGCGCGCTCCCGCCCGACTGTCGCCCTACTCGCACGCCGGCCGGCTCCTCACAAGTTAGATTTCGAACTCATTTCGTGCAACAAGCTTTGCTTTTGTCTACATTTTCATACTATTCAATGCGAATCTTGTTCAGCAACGTGGCAGACGATCTTGAAGTGAGAATCGATGTGGGCAATTGCAATATCGAACTTTATTTTTGCAATATTTTCCATAAATTTCAAGATCGGCACTTGTTCCAAATTTCGACCGCCGCTTACGTCCGCCGACCGCGTCGCGCTCGCACAACGCTGGTCGGACTCTTTTTTGCAAACTTTTTCGCGGCGGCGCCAGCTCTTTCCGCTGTGAAAGTGCAAATCAGTTTCGTGTGAGAAGCTTTACAAATTCCGCTTTCCGTAATGTTACTCGCGCACTTGCGAGGTGACGAGGCATCTGCCAAGAGTTAAGTTCACCAGAGTTACACCCGCCAATTACCCGCCTTCGCTCGGAAGGTCGCTCGCATTGCAGACAGGCGCCTCGACGTCCGGAACGCCTGCTGAAGCTGCCGGCGGCGGCCGCACGACGGCGGTCGTTGTCCTTGAAGCCGCCTCGGCTCGCTTCCGCCCGACGCCGCCGCCGCCGCGCGCTCCCGCCCGACTGTCGCCCTACTCGCACGCCGGCCGGCTCCTCACAAGTTAGATTTCGAACTCATTTCGTGCAACAAGTTTTGCTTTTCTCTACATTTTCATACTATTCAATGCGAATCTTGTTCGGCAACGTCGCAGACGATCTTGAAGAGAGAATCGATGTGGGCAATTGCAATATCGAACTTTATTTTTGCAATTTTTTCCATCAATTTCAAGATCGGCACTTGTTCCAAATTTCGACCGCCGCTTACGTCCGCCGACCGCGTCGCGCTCGCACAACGCTGGTCGGACTCTTTTTTGCAAACTTTTTCGCGGCGGCGCCAGCTCTTTCCGCTGTGAATGTGCGAATCAGTTTCGTGTGAGAAGCTTTACAAATTCCGCTTTCCGTAATGTTACTCGCGCACTTGCGAGATGACGATGCATCTGCCAAGAGTTAAGTTCACCAGAGTTACACCCGCCAATTACCCGCCTTCGCTCGGCCGGTCGCTCGCATTGCAGACAGGCGCCTCGACGTCCGGAACGCCTGCTGAAGCTGCCGGCGGCGGCCGCACGACGGCGGTCGTTGTCCTTGAAGCCGCCTCGGCTCGCTTCCGCCCGACGCCGCCGCCGCCGCGCGCTCCCGCCCGACTGTCGCCCTACTCGCACGCCGGCCGGCTCCTCACAAGTTAGATTTCGAACTCATTTCGTGCAACAAGCTTTGCTTTTGTCTACATTTTCATACTATTCAATGCGAATCTTGTTCGGCAACGTGGCAGACGATCTTGAAGTGAGAATCGATGTGGGCAATTGCAATATCGAACTTTATTTTTGCAATTTTTTCCATCAATTTCAAGATCGGCACTTGTTCCAAATTTCGACCGCCGCTTACGTCCGCCGACCGCGTCGCGCTCGCACAACGCTGGTCGGACTCTTTCTTGCAAACTTTTTCGCGGCGGCGCCAGCTCTTTCCGCTGTGAATGTGCGAATCAGTTTCTGTGAGAAGCTTTACAATTTCCGCTTTCCGTAATGTTAATCGCGCACTTGCGAGATGACGATGCATCTGCCAAGAGTTAAGTTCACCAGAGTTACACCCGCCAATTACCCGCCTTCGCTCGGCCGGTCGCTCGCATTGCAGACAGGCGCCTCGACGTCCGGAACGCCTGCTGAAGCTGCCGGCGGCGGCCGCACGACGGCGGTCGTTGTCCTTGAAGCCGCCTCGGCTCGCTTCCGCCCGACGCCGCCGCCGCCGCGCGCTCCCGCCCGACTGTCGCCCTACTCGCACGCCGGCCGGCTCCTCACAAGTTAGATTTCGAACTCATTTCGTGCAACAAGCTTTGCTTTTGTCTACATTTTCATACTATTCAATGCGAATCTTGTTCGGCAACGTGGCAGACGATCTTGAAGTGAGAATCGATGTGGGCAATTGCAATATCGAACTTTATTTTTGCAATTTTTTCCATAAATTTCAAGATCGGCACTTGTTCCAAATTTCGACCGCAGCTTACGTCCGCCGACCGCGTCGCGCTCGCACAACGCTGGTCGGACTCTTTTTTGCAAACTTTTTCGCGGCGGCGCCAGCTCTTTCCGCTGTGAATGTGCGAATCAGTTTCGTGTGAGAAGCTTTACAATTTCCGCTTTCCGTAATGTTACTCGCGCACTTGCGAGATGACGAGGCATCTGCCAAGAGTTAAGTTCACCAGAGTTACACCCGCCAATTACCCGCCTTCGCTCGGCCGGTCGCTCGCATTGCAGACAGGCGCCTCGACGTCCGGAACGCCTGCTGAAGCTGCCGGCGGCGGCCGCACGACGGCGGTCGTTGTCCTTGAAGCCGCCTCGGCTCGCTTCCGCCCGACGCCGCCGCCGCCGCGCGCTCCCGCCCGACTGTCGCCCTACTCGCACGCCGGCCGGCTCCTCACAAGTTAGATTTCGAACTCATTTCGTGCAACAAGTTTTGCTTTTCTCTACATTTTCATACTATTCAATGCGAATCTTGTTCGGCAACGTCGCAGACGATCTTGAAGTGAGAATCGATGTGGGCAATTGCAATATCGAACTTTATTTTTGCAATTTTTTCCATCAATTTCAAGATCGGCACTTGTTCCAAATTTCGACCGCCGCTTACGTCCGCCGACCGCGTCGCGCTCGCACAACGCTGGTCGGACTCTTTTTTGCAAACTTTTTCGCGGCGGCGCCAGCTCTTTCCGCTGTGAATGTGCGAATCAGTTTCGTGTGAGAAGCTTTACAAATTCCGCTTTCCGTAATGTTACTCGCGCACTTGCGAGATGACGATGCATCTGCCAAGAGTTAAGTTCACCAGAGTTACACCCGCCAATTACCCGCCTTCGCTCGGCCGGTCGCTCGCATTGCAGACAGGCGCCTCGACGTCCGGAACGCCTGCTGAAGCTGCCGGCGGCGGCCGCACGACGGCGGTCGTTGTCCTTGAAGCCGCCTCGGCTCGCTTCCGCCCGACGCCGCCGCCGCCGCGCGCTCCCGCCCGACTGTCGCCCTACTCGCACGCCGGCCGGCTCCTCACAAGTTAGATTTCGAACTCATTTCGTGCAACAAGCTTTGCTTTTGTCTACATTTTCATACTATTCAATGCGAATCTTGTTCGGCAACGTGGCAGACGATCTTGAAGTGAGAATCGATGTGGGCAATTGCAATATCGAACTTTATTTTTGCAATTTTTTCCATCAATTTCAAGATCGGCACTTGTTCCAAATTTCGACCGCCGCTTACGTCCGCCGACCGCGTCGCGCTCGCACAACGCTGGTCGGACTCTTTCTTGCAAACTTTTTCGCGGCGGCGCCAGCTCTTTCCGCTGTGAATGTGCGAATCAGTTTCTGTGAGAAGCTTTACAATTTCCGCTTTCCGTAATGTTAATCGCGCACTTGCGAGATGACGATGCATCTGCCAAGAGTTAAGTTCACCAGAGTTACACCCGCCAATTACCCGCCTTCGCTCGGCCGGTCGCTCGCATTGCAGACAGGCGCCTCGACGTCCGGAACGCCTGCTGAAGCTGCCGGCGGCGGCCGCACGACGGCGGTCGTTGTCCTTGAAGCCGCCTCGGCTCGCTTCCGCCCGACGCCGCCGCCGCCGCGCGCTCCCGCCCGACTGTCGCCCTACTCGCACGCCGGCCGGCTCCTCACAAGTTAGATTTCGAACTCATTTCGTGCAACAAGCTTTGCTTTTGTCTACATTTTCATACTATTCAATGCGAATCTTGTTCGGCAACGTGGCAGACGATCTTGAAGTGAGAATCGATGTGGGCAATTGCAATATCGAACTTTATTTTTGCAATTTTTTCCATAAATTTCAAGATCGGCACTTGTTCCAAATTTCGACCGCCGCTTACGTCCGCCGACCGCGTCGCGCTCGCACAACGCTGGTCGGACTCTTTTTTGCAAACTTTTTCGCGGCGGCGCCAGCTCTTTCCGCTGTGAATGTGCGAATCAGTTTCGTGTGAGAAGCTTTACAATTTCCGCTTTCCGTAATGTTACTCGCGCACTTGCGAGATGACGAGGCATCTGCCAAGAGTTAAGTTCACCAGAGTTACACCCGCCAATTACCCGCCTTCGCTCGGCCGGTCGCTCGCATTGCAGACAGGCGCCTCGACGTCCGGAACGCCTGCTGAAGCTGCCGGCGGCGGCCGCACGACGGCGGTCGTTGTCCTTGAAGCCGCCTCGGCTCGCTTCCGCCCGACGCCGCCGCCGCCGCGCGCTCCCGCCCGACTGTCGCCCTACTCGCACGCCGGCCGGCTCCTCACAAGTTAGATTTCGAACTCATTTCGTGCAACAAGTTTTGCTTTTCTCTACATTTTCATACTATTCAATGCGAATCTTGTTCGGCAACGTCGCAGACGATCTTGAAGTGAGAATCGATGTGGGCAATTGCAATATCGAACTTTATTTTTGCAATTTTTTCCATCAATTTCAAGATCGGCACTTGTTCCAAATTTCGACCGCCGCTTACGTCCGCCGACCGCGTCGCGCTCGCACAACGCTGGTCGGACTCTTTTTTGCAAACTTTTTCGCGGCGGCGCCAGCTCTTTCCGCTGTGAATGTGCGAATCAGTTTCGTGTGAGAAGCTTTACAAATTCCGCTTTCCGTAATGTTACTCGCGCACTTGCGAGATGACGATGCATCTGCCAAGAGTTAAGTTCACCAGAGTTACACCCGCCAATTACCCGCCTTCGCTCGGCCGGTCGCTCGCATTGCAGACAGGCGCCTCGACGTCCGGAACGCCTGCTGAAGCTGCCGGCGGCGGCCGCACGACGGCGGTCGTTGTCCTTGAAGCCGCCTCGGCTCGCTTCCGCCCGACGCCGCCGCCGCCGCGCGCTCCCGCCCGACTGTCGCCCTACTCGCACGCCGGCCGGCTCCTCACAAGTTAGATTTCGAACTCATTTCGTGCAACAAGCTTTGCTTTTGTCTACATTTTCATACTATTCAATGCGAATCTTGTTCGGCAACGTGGCAGACGATCTTGAAGTGAGAATCGATGTGGGCAATTGCAATATCGAACTTTATTTTTGCAATTTTTTCCATCAATTTCAAGATCGGCACTTGTTCCAAATTTCGACCGCCGCTTACGTCCGCCGACCGCGTCGCGCTCGCACAACGCTGGTCGGACTCTTTCTTGCAAACTTTTTCGCGGCGGCGCCAGCTCTTTCCGCTGTGAATGTGCGAATCAGTTTCTGTGAGAAGCTTTACAATTTCCGCTTTCCGTAATGTTAATCGCGCACTTGCGAGATGACGATGCATCTGCCAAGAGTTAAGTTCACCAGAGTTACACCCGCCAATTACCCGCCTTCGCTCGGCCGGTCGCTCGCATTGCAGACAGGCGCCTCGACGTCCGGAACGCCTGCTGAAGCTGCCGGCGGCGGCCGCACGACGGCGGTCGTTGTCCTTGAAGCCGCCTCGGCTCGCTTCCGCCCGACGCCGCCGCCGCCGCGCGCTCCCGCCCGACTGTCGCCCTACTCGCACGCCGGCCGGCTCCTCACAAGTTAGATTTCGAACTCATTTCGTGCAACAAGCTTTGCTTTTGTCTACATTTTCATACTATTCAATGCGAATCTTGTTCGGCAACGTGGCAGACGATCTTGAAGTGAGAATCGATGTGGGCAATTGCAATATCGAACTTTATTTTTGCAATTTTTTCCATAAATTTCAAGATCGGCACTTGTTCCAAATTTCGACCGCCGCTTACGTCCGCCGACCGCGTCGCGCTCGCACAACGCTGGTCGGACTCTTTTTTGCAAACTTTTTCGCGGCGGCGCCAGCTCTTTCCGCTGTGAATGTGCGAATCAGTTTCGTGTGAGAAGCTTTACAATTTCCGCTTTCCGTAATGTTACTCGCGCACTTGCGAGATGACGAGGCATCTGCCAAGAGTTAAGTTCACCAGAGTTACACCCGCCAATTACCCGCCTTCGCTCGGCCGGTCGCTCGCATTGCAGACAGGCGCCTCGACGTCCGGAACGCCTGCTGAAGCTGCCGGCGGCGGCCGCACGACGGCGGTCGTTGTCCTTGAAGCCGCCTCGGCTCGCTTCCGCCCGACGCCGCCGCCGCCGCGCGCTCCCGCCCGACTGTCGCCCTACTCGCACGCCGGCCGGCTCCTCACAAGTTAGATTTCGAACTCATTTCGTGCAACAAGCTTTGCTTTTGTCTACATTTTCATACTATTCAATGCGAATCTTGTTCGGCAACGTCGCAGACGATCTTGAAGTGAGAATCGATGTGGGCAATTGCAATATCGAACTTTATTTTTGCAATTTTTTCCATCAATTTCAAGATCGGCACTTGTTCCAAATTTCGACCGCCGCTTACGTCCGCCGACCGCGTCGCGCTCGCACAACGCTGGTCGGACTCTTTTTTGCAAACTTTTTCGCGGCGGCGCCAGCTCTTTCCGCTGTGAATGTGCGAATCAGTTTCGTGTGAGAAGCTTTACAAATTCCGCTTTCCGTAATGTTACTCGCGCACTTGCGAGATGACGATGCATCTGCCAAGAGTTAAGTTCACCAGAGTTACACCCGCCAATTACCCGCCTTCGCTCGGCCGGTCGCTCGCATTGCAGACAGGCGCCTCGACGTCCGGAACGCCTGCTGAAGCTGCCGGCGGCGGCCGCACGACGGCGGTCGTTGTCCTTGAAGCCGCCTCGGCTCGCTTCCGCCCGACGCCGCCGCCGCCGCGCGCTCCCGCCCGACTGTCGCCCTACTCGCACGCCGGCCGGCTCCTCACAAGTTAGATTTCGAACTCATTTCGTGCAACAAGCTTTGCTTTTGTCTACATTTTCATACTATTCAATGCGAATCTTGTTCGGCAACGTGGCAGACGATCTTGAAGTGAGAATCGATGTGGGCAATTGCAATATCGAACTTTATTTTTGCAATTTTTTCCATCAATTTCAAGATCGGCACTTGTTCCAAATTTCGACCGCCGCTTACGTCCGCCGACCGCGTCGCGCTCGCACAACGCTGGTCGGACTCTTTTTTGCAAACTTTTTGGCGGCGGCGCCAGCTCTTTCCGCTGTGAATGTGCGAATCAGTTTCGTGTGAGAAGCTTTACAATTTCCGCTTTCCGTAATGTTAATCGCGCACTTGCGAGATGACGATGCATCTGCCAAGAGTTAAGTTCACCAGAGTTACACCCGCCAATTACCCGCCTTCGCTCGGCCGGTCGCTCGCATTGCAGACAGGCGCCTCGACGTCCGGAACGCCTGCTGAAGCTGCCGGCGGCGGCCGCACGACGGCGGTCGTTGTCCTTGAAGCCGCCTCGGCTCGCTTCCGCCCGACGCCGCCGCCGCCGCGCGCTCCCGCCCGACTGTCGCCCTACTCGCACGCCGGCCGGCTCCTCACAAGTTAGATTTCGAACTCATTTCGTGCAACAAGCTTTGCTTTTGTCTACATTTTCATACTATTCAATGCGAATCTTGTTCGGCAACGTGGCAGACGATCTTGAAGTGAGAATCGATGTGGGCAATTGCAATATCGAACTTTATTTTTGCAATTTTTTCCATCAATTTCAAGATCGGCACTTGTTCCAAATTTCGACCGCCGCTTACGTCCGCCGACCGCGTCGCGCTCGCACAACGCTGGTCGGACTCTTTTTTGCAAACTTTTTGGCGGCGGCGCCAGCTCTTTCCGCTGTGAATGTGCGAATCAGTTTCGTGTGAGAAGCTTTACAATTTCCGCTTTCCGTAATGTTAATCGCGCACTTGCGAGATGACGATGCATCTGCCAAGAGTTAAGTTCACCAGAGTTACACCCGCCAATTACCCGCCTTCGCTCGGCCGGTCGCTCGCATTGCAGACAGGCGCCTCGACGTCCGGAACGCCTGCTGAAGCTGCCGGCGGCGGCCGCACGACGGCGGTCGTTGTCCTTGAAGCCGCCTCGGCTCGCTTCCGCCCGACGCCGCCGCCGCCGCGCGCTCCCGCCCGACTGTCGCCCTACTCGCACGCCGGCCGGCTCCTCACAAGTTAGATTTCGAACTCATTTCGTGCAACAAGCTTTGCTTTTGTCTACATTTTCATACTATTCAATGCGAATCTTGTTCGGCAACGTGGCAGACGATCTTGAAGTGAGAATCGATGTGGGCAATTGCAATATCGAACTTTATTTTTGCAATTTTTTCCATAAATTTCAAGATCGGCACTTGTTCCAAATTTCGACCGCCGCTTACGTCCGCCGACCGCGTCGCGCTCGCACAACGCTGGTCGGACTCTTTTTTGCAAACTTTTTCGCGGCGGCGCCAGCTCTTTCCGCTGTGAATGTGCGAATCAGTTTCGTGTGAGAAGCTTTACAATTTCCGCTTTCCGTAATGTTACTCGCGCACTTGCGAGATGACGAGGCATCTGCCAAGAGTTAAGTTCACCAGAGTTACACCCGCCAATTACCCGCCTTCGCTCGGCCGGTCGCTCGCATTGCAGACAGGCGCCTCGACGTCCGGAACGCCTGCTGAAGCTGCCGGCGGCGGCCGCACGACGGCGGTCGTTGTCCTTGAAGCCGCCTCGGCTCGCTTCCGCCCGACGCCGCCGCCGCCGCGCGCTCCCGCCCGACTGTCGCCCTACTCGCACGCCGGCCGGCTCCTCACAAGTTAGATTTCGAACTCATTTCGTGCAACAAGCTTTGCTTTTGTTTACATTTTCATACTATTCAATGCGAATCTTGTTCGGCAACGTCGCAGACGATCTTGAAGTGAGAATCGATGTGGGCAATTGCAATATCGAACTTTATTTTTGCAATTTTTTCCATAAATTTCAAGATCGGCACTTGTTCCAAATTTCGACCGCCGCTTACGTCCGCCGACCGCGTCGCGCTCGCACAACGCTGGTCGGACACTTTTTAGCAAACTTTTTCGCGGCGGCGCCAGCTCTTTCCGCTGTGAAAGTGCGAATCAGTTTCGTGTGAGAAGCTTTACAAATTCCGCTTTCCGTAATGTTACTCGCGCACTTGCGAGATGACGATGCATCTGCCAAGAGTTAAGTTCACCAGAGTTACACCCGCCAATTACCCGCCTTCGCTCGGTCGGTCGCTCGCATTGCAGACAGGCGCCTCGACGTCCGGAACGCCTGCTGAAGCTGCCGGCGGCGGCCGCACGACGGCGGTCGTTGTCCTTGAAGCCGCCTCGGCTCGCTTCCGCCCGACGCCGCCGCCGCCGCGCGCTCCCGCCCGACTGTCGCCCTACTCGCACGCCGGCCGGCTCCTCACAAGTTAGATTTCGAACTCATTTCGTGCAACAAGCTTTGCTTTTGTCTACATTTTCATACTATTCAATGCGAATCTTGTTCGGCAACGTGGCAGACGATCTTGAAGTGAGAATCGATGTGGGCAATTGCAATATCGAACTTTATTTTTGCAATTTTTTCCATCAATTTCAAGATCGGCACTTGTTCCAAATTTCGACCGCCGCTTACGTCCGCCGACCGCGTCGCGCTCGCACAACGCTGGTCGGACTCTTTTTTGCAAACTTTTTGGCGGCGGCGCCAGCTCTTTCCGCTGTGAATGTGCGAATCAGTTTCGTGTGAGAAGCTTTACAATTTCCGCTTTCCGTAATGTTAATCGCGCACTTGCGAGATGACGATGCATCTGCCAAGAGTTAAGTTCACCAGAGTTACACCCGCCAATTACCCGCCTTCGCTCGGCCGGTCGCTCGCATTGCAGACAGGCGCCTCGACGTCCGGAACGCCTGCTGAAGCTGCCGGCGGCGGCCGCACGACGGCGGTCGTTGTCCTTGAAGCCGCCTCGGCTCGCTTCCGCCCGACGCCGCCGCCGCCGCGCGCTCCCGCCCGACTGTCGCCCTACTCGCACGCCGGCCGGCTCCTCACAAGTTAGATTTCGAACTCATTTCGTGCAACAAGCTTTGCTTTTGTCTACATTTTCATACTATTCAATGCGAATCTTGTTCGGCAACGTGGCAGACGATCTTGAAGTGAGAATCGATGTGGGCAATTGCAATATCGAACTTTATTTTTGCAATTTTTTCCATAAATTTCAAGATCGGCACTTGTTCCAAATTTCGACCGCCGCTTACGTCCGCCGACCGCGTCGCGCTCGCACAACGCTGGTCGGACTCTTTTTTGCAAACTTTTTCGCGGCGGCGCCAGCTCTTTCCGCTGTGAATGTGCGAATCAGTTTCGTGTGAGAAGCTTTACAATTTCCGCTTTCCGTAATGTTACTCGCGCACTTGCGAGATGACGATGCATCTGCCAAAAGTTAAGTTCACCAGAGTTACACCCGCCAATTACCCGCCTTCGCTCGGCCGGTCGCTCGCATTGCAGACAGGCGCCTCGACGTCCGGAACGCCTGCTGAAGCTGCCGGCGGCGGCCGCACGACGGCGGTCGTTGTCCTTGAAGCCGCCTCGGCTCGCTTCCGCCCGACGCCGCCGCCGCCGCGCGCTCCCGCCCGACTGTCGCCCTACTCGCACGCCGGCCGGCTCCTCACAAGTTAGATTTCGAACTCATTTCGTGCAACAAGCTTTGCTTTTGTTTACATTTTCATACTATTCAATGCGAATCTTGTTCGGCAACGTCGCAGACGATCTTGAAGTGAGAATCGATGTGGGCAATTGCAATATCGAACTTTATTTTTGCAATTTTTTCCATAAATTTCAAGATCGGCACTTGTTCCAAATTTCGACCGCCGCTTACGTCCGCCGACCGCGTCGCGCTGGCACAACGCTGGTCGGACACTTTTTAGCAAACTTTTTCGCGGCGGCGCCAGCTCTTTCCGCTGTGAATGTGCGAATCAGTTTCGTGTGAGAAGCTTTACAAATTCCGCTTTCCGTAATGTTACTCGCGCACTTGCGAGATGACGAGGCATCTGCCAAGAGTTAAGTTCACCAGAGTTACACCCGCCAATTACCCGCCTTCGCTCGGTCGGTCGCTCGCATTGCAGACAGGCGCCTCGACGTCCGGAACGCCTGCTGAAGCTGCCGGCGGCGGCCGCACGACGGCGGTCGTTGTCCTTGAAGCCGCCTCGGCTCGCTTCCGCCCGACGCCGCCGCCGCGCGCTCCCGCCCGACTGTCGCCCTACTCGTACGTCGGCCGGCTCCTCACAAGTTAGATTTCGAACTCATTTCGTGCAACAACCTTTGCTTTTCTCTACATTTTCATACTATTCAATGCGAATCTTGTTCGGCAACGTGGCAGACGATCTTGAAGTGAGAATCGATGTGGGCAATTGCAATATCGAACTTTATTTTTGCAATTTTTTCCATCAATTTCAAGATCGGCACTTGTTCCAAATTTCGACCGCCGCTTACATGCGCCGACCGCGTCGCGCTCGCACAACGCTGGTCGGACTCTTTTTTGCAAACTTTTTCGCGGCGGCGCCAGCTCTTTCCGCTGTGAATGTGCGAATCAGTTTCGTGTGAGAAGCTTTACAAATTCCGCTTTCCGTAATGTTACTCGCGCACTTGCGAGATGACGATGCATCTGCCAAGATTTAAGTTCACCAGAGTTACACCCGCCAATTACCCGCCTTCGCTCGGCCGGTCGCTCGCATTGCAGACAGGCGCCTCGACGTCCGGAACGCCTGCTGAAGCTGCCGGCGGCAGCCGCACGACGGCGGTCGTTGTCCTTGAAGCCGCCTCGGCTCGCTTCCGCCCGCCGCCGCCGCCGCCGCCGCCGCCGCCGCCGCCGCCGCCGCCGCCGCCGCCGCCGCGCGCTCCCGCCCGACTGTCGCCCTACTCGTACGCCGGCCGGCTCCTCACAAGTTAGATTTCGAACGCATTTCGTGCAAAAAGCTTTGCTTTTGTTTACATTTTCATACTATTCAATGCGAATCTTGTTCGGCAACGTGGCAGACGATCTTGAAGTGAGAATCGATGTGGGCAATTGCAATATCGAACTTTATTTTTGCAATATTTTCCATCAATTTCAAGATCGGCACTTGTTCCAAATTTCGACCGCCGCTTGCGTCCGCCGACCGCGTCGCGCTCGCACAACGCTGGTCGGACTCTTTTTTGCAAACTTTTTCACGGCGGCGCCAGCTCTTTCCGCTGTGAATGTGCGAATCAGTTTCGTGTGAGAAGCTTTACAATTTCCGCTTTCCGTAATGTTACTCGCGCACTTGCGAGATGACGATGCATCTGCCAAGAGTTAAGTTCACCAGAGTTACACCCGCCAATTACCCGCCTTCGCTCGGTCGGTCGCTCGCATTGCAGACAGGCGCCTCGACGTCCGGAACGCCTGCTGAAGCTGCCGGCGGCGGCCGCACGACGGCGGTCGTTGTCCTTGAAGCCGCCTCGGCTAGCTTCCGCCCGACGCCGCCGCGCGCTCCCGCCCGACTGTCGCCCTACTCGCACGCCGGCCGGCTCCTCACAAGTTAGATTTCGAACTCATTTCGTGCAACAAGCTTTGCTTTTGTCTACATTTTCATACTATTCAATGCGAATCTTGTTCGGCAACGTGGCAGACGATCTTGAAGTGAGAATCGATGTGGGCAATTGCAATATCGAACTTTAATTTTGCAATTTTTTCCATCAATTTCAAGATCGGCACTTGTTCCAAATTTCGACCGCCGCTTACGTCCGCCGACCGCGTCGCGCTCGCACAACGCTGGTCGGACTCTTTCTTGCAAACTTTTTGGCGGCGGCGCCAGCTCTTTCCGCTGTGAATGTGCGAATCAGTTTCGTGTGAGAAGATTTACAATTTCCGCTTTCCGTAATGTTACTCGCGCACTTGCGAGATGACGAGGCATCTGCCAAGAGTTAAGTTCACCAGAGTTACACCCGCCAATTACCCGCCTTCGCTCGGCCGGTCGCTCGCATTGCAGACAGGCGCCTCGACGTCCGGAACGCCTGCTGAAGCTGCCGGCTGCGGCCGCACGACGGCGGTCGTTGTCCTTGAAGCCGCCTCGGCTCGCTTCCGCCCGACGCCGCCGCCGCCGCGCGCTCCCGCCCGACTGTCGCCCTACTCGCACGCCGGCCGGCTCCTCACAAGTTAGATTTCGAACTCATTTCGTGCAACAAGCTTTGCTTTTGTCTACATTTTCATACTATTCAATGCGAATCTTGTTCGGCAACGTGGCAGACGATCTTGAAGTGAGAATCGATGTGGGCAATTGCAATATCGAACTTTATTTTTGCAATTTTTTCCATCAATTTCAAGATCGGCACTTGTTCCAAATTTCGACCGCCGCTTACGTCCGCCGACCGCGTCGCGCTCGCACAACGCTGGTCGGACTCTTTTTTGCAAACTTTTTCGCGGCGGCGCCAGCTCTTTCCGCTGTGAAAGTGCGAATCAGTTTCGTGTGAGAAGCTTTACAAATTCCGCTTTCCGTAATGTTACTCGCGCACTTGCGAGATGACGAGGCATCTGCCAAGAGTTAAGTTCACCAGAGTTACACCCGCCAATTACCCGCCTTCGCTCGGTCGGTCGCTCGCATTGCAGACAGGCGCCTCGACGTCCGGAACGCCTGCTGAAGCTGCCGGCGGCGGCCGCACGACGGCGGTCGTTGTCCTTGAAGCCGCCTCGGCTCGCTTCCGCCCGACGCCGCCGCCGCCGCGCGCACCCGCCCGACTGTCGCCCTACTCGCACGCCGGCCGGCTCCTCACAAGTTAGATTTCGAACTCATTTCGTGCAACAAGCTTTGCTTTTGTCTACATTTTCATACTATTCAATGCGAATCTTGTTCGGCAACGTCGCAGACGATCTTGAAGTGAGAATCGATGTGGGCAATTGCAATATCGAACTTTATTTTTGCAATTTTTTCCATCAATTTCAAGATCGGCACTTGTTCCAAATTTCGACCGCCGCTTACGTCCGCCGACCGCGTCGCGCTCGCACAACGCTGGTCGGACTCTTTTTTGCAAACTTTTTCGCGGCGGCGCCAGCTCTTTCCGCTGTGAATGTGCGAATCAGTTTCGTGTGAGAAGCTTTACAAATTCCGCTTTCCGTAATGTTACTCGCGCACTTGCGAGATGACGATGCATCTGCCAAGAGTTAAGTTCACCAGAGTTACACCCGCCAATTACCCGCCTTCGCTCGGCCGGTCGCTCGCATTGCAGACAGGCGCCTCGACGTCCGGAACGCCTGCTGAAGCTGCCGGCGGCGGCCGCACGACGGCGGTCGTTGTCCTTGAAGCCGCCTCGGCTCGCTTCCGCCCGACGCCGCCGCCGCCGCGCGCTCCCGCCCGACTGTCGCCCTACTCGCACGCCGGCCGGCTCCTCACAAGTTAGATTTCGAACTCATTTCGTGCAACAAGCTTTGCTTTTCTCTACATTTTCATACTATTCAATGCGAATCTTGTTCGGCAACGTGGCAGACGATCTTGAAGTGAGAATCGATGTGGGCAATTGCAATATCGAACTTTATTTTTGCAATTTTTTCCATCAATTTCAAGATCGGCACTTGTTCCAAATTTCGACCGCCGCTTACGTCCGCCGACCGCGTCGCGCTCGCACAACGCTGGTCGGACTCTTTTTTGCAAACTTTTTCGCGGCGGCGCCAGCTCTTTCCGCTGTGAATGTGCGAATCAGTTTCGTGTGAGAAGCTTTACAATTTCCGCTTTCCGTAATGTTACTCGCGCACTTGCGAGATGCCGAGGCATCTGCCAAGAGTTAAGTTCACCAGAGTTACACCCGCCAATTACCCGCCTTCGCTCGGTCGGTCGCTCGCATTGCAGACAGGCGCCTCGACGTCCGGAACGCCTGCTGAAGCTGCAGGCGGCGGCCGCACGACGGCGGTCGTTGTCCTTGAAGCCGCCTCGGCTCGCTTCCGCCCGACGCCGCCGCCGCCGCGCGCACCCGCCCGACTGTCGCCCTACTCGCACGCCGGCCGGCTCCTCACAAGTTAGATTTCGAACTCATTTCGTGCAACAAGCTTTGCTTTTCTCTACATTTTCATACTATTCAATGCGAATCTTGTTCGGCAACGTCGCAGACGATCTTGAAGTGAAAATCGATGTGGGCAATTGCAATATCGAACTTTATTTTTGCAATTTTTTCCATCAATTTCAAGATCGGCACTTGTTCCAAATTTCGACCGCCGCTTACGTCCGCCGACCGCGTCGCGCTCGCACAACGCTGGTCGGACTCTTTTTTGCAAACTTTTTCGCGGCGGCGCCAGCTCTTTCCGCTGTGAATGTGCGAATCAGTTTCGTGTGAGAAGCTTTACAATTTCCGCTTTCCGTAATGTTACTCGCGCACTTGCGAGATGACGATGCATCTGCCAAGAGTTAAGTTCACCAGAGTTACACCCGCCAATTACCCGCCTTCGCTCGGCCGGTCGCTCGCATTGCAGACAGGCGCCTCGACGTCCGGAACGCCTGCTGAAGCTGCCGGCGGCGGCCGCACGACGGCGGTCGTTGTCCTTGAAGCCGCCTCGGCTCGCTTCCGCCCGACGCCGACGCCGCCGCCGCCGCGAGCTCCCGCCCGACTGTCGCCCTACTCGCACGCCGGCCGGCTCCTCACAAGTTAGATTTCGTACTCATTTCGTGCAACAAGCTTTGCTTTTCTCTACATTTTCATACTATTCAATGCGAATCTTGTTCGGCAACGTCGCAGACGATCTTGAAGTGAGAATCGATGTGGGCAATTGCAATATCGAACTTTATTTTTGCAATTTTTTCCATCAATTTCAAGATCGGCACTTGTTCCAAATTTCGACCGCCGCTTACGTCCGCCGACCGCGTCGCGCTCGCACAACGCTGGTCGGACCTTTTTTGCAAACTTTTTCGCGGCGGCGCCATCTCTTCCGCTGTGAAAGTGCGAATCAGTTTCGTGTGAGAAGCTTTACAAATTCCGCTTTCCGTAATGTTACTCGCGCACTTGCGAGATGACGAGGCATCTGCCAAGTGTTAAGTTCACCAGAGTTACACCCGCCAATTACCCGCCTTCGCTCGGTCGGTCGCTCGCATTACAGACAGGCGCCTCGACGTCCGGAACGCTTGCTGAAGCTGACGGCGGCGGCCGCACGAAGGCGGTCGTTGTCCTTGAAGCCGCCTCGGCTCGCTTCCGGCCGACGCCGCCGCCGCCGCGCGCTCCCGCCCGACTGTCGCCCTACTCGCACGCCGGCCGGCTCCTCACAAGTTAGATTTCGAACTCATTTCGTGCAACAAGCTTTGCTTTTGTCTACATTTTCATACTATTCAATGCGAATCTTGTTCGGCAACGGGGCAGACGATCTTGAAGTGAGAATCGATGTGGGCAATTGCAATATCGAACTTTATTTTTGCAATTTTTTCCATCAATTTCAAGATCGGCACTTGTTCCAAATTTCGACCGCCGCTTACGTCCGCCGTCCGCGTCGCGCTCGCACAACGCTGGTCGGACTCTTTTTTGCAAACTTTTTCGCGGCGGCGCCAGCTCTTTCCGCTGTGAAAGTGCGAATCAGTTTCGTGTGAGAAGCTTTACAAATTCCGCTTTCCGTAATGTTACTCGCGCACTTGCGAGATGACGAGGCATCTGCCAAGAGTTAAGTTACACCCGCCAATTACCCGCCTTCGCTCGGCCGGTCGCTCGCATTGCAGACAGGCGCCTCGACGGCCGGAACGCCTGCTGAAGCTGCCGGCGGCGGCCGCACGACGGCGGTCGTTTTCCTTGAAGCCGCCTCGGCTCGCTTCCGCCCGACGCCGCCGCCGCCGCGCGCTCCCGCCCGACTGTCGCCCTACTCGCACGCCGGCCGGCTCCTCACAAGTTAGATTTCGAACTCATTTCGTGCAACAAGCTTTGCTTTTGTCTACATTTTCATACTATTCAATGCGAATCTTGTTCGGCAACGTCGCAGACGATCTTGAAGTGAGAATCGATGTGGGCATTTGCAATATCGAACTTTATTTTTGCAATTTTTTCCATCAATTTCAAGATCGGCACTTGTTCCAAATTTCGACCGCCGCTTATTTCCGCCGACCGCGTCGCGCTCGCACAACGCTGGTCGGACTCTTTTTTGCAAACTTTTTCGCGGCGGCGCCAGCTCTTTCCGCTGTGAATGTGCGAATCAGTTTCGTGTGAGAAGCTTTACAATTTCCGCTTTCCGTAATGTTACTCGCGCACTTGCGAGATGACGAGGCATCTGCCAAGAGTTAAGTTCACCAGAGTTACACCCCCCAATTACCCGCCTTCGCTCGGTCGGTCGCTCGAATTGCAGACCGGCGCCTCGACGTCCGGAACGCCTGCTGAAGCTGCCGGCGGCGGCCGCACGACGGCGGTCGTTGTCCTTGAAGCCGCCTCGGCTCGCTTCCGCCCGACGCCGCCGCCGCCGCGCGCTCCCGCCCGGCTGTCGCCCTACTCGCACGCCGGCCGGCTCCTCACAAGTTAGATTTCGAACTCATTTCGTGCAACAAGCTTTGCTTTTGTCTACATTTTCATACTATTCAATGCGAATCTTGTTCGGCAACGTCGCAGACGATCTTGAAGTGAGAATCGATGTGAGCAATTGCAATATAGAACTTTATTTTTGCAATATTTTCCATCAATTTCAAGATCGGCACTTGTTCTAAATTTCGACTGCCGCTTACGTCCGCCGACCGCGTCGCGCTCGCACAACGCTGGTCGGACTCTTTTTTGCAAACTTTTTCGCGGCGGCGCCAGCTCTTTCCGCTGTGAATGTGCGAATCAGTTTCGTGTGAGAAGCTTTACAAATTCCGCTTTCCGTAATGTTACTCGCGCACTTGCGAGATGACGATGCATCTGCCAAGAGTTAAGTTCACCAGAGTTACACCCGCCAATTACCCGCCTTCGCTCGGCCGGTCGCTCGCATTGCAGACAGGCGCCTCGACGTCCGGAACGCCTGCTGAAGCTGCCGGCGGCGGCCGCACGACGGCGGTCGTTGTCCTTGAAGCCGCCTCGGCTCGCTTCCGCCCGACGCCGACGCCGCCGCCGCCGCGAGCTCCCGCCCGACTGTCGCCCTACTCGCACGCCGGCCGGCTCCTCACAAGTTAGATTTCGTACTCATTTCGTGCAACAAGCTTTGCTTTTCTCTACATTTTCATACTATTCAATGCGAATCTTGTTCGGCAACGTCGCAGACGATCTTGAAGTGAGAATCGATGTGGGCAATTGCAATATCGAACTTTATTTTTGCAATTTTTTCCATCAATTTCAAGATCGGCACTTGTTCCAAATTTCGACCGCCGCTTACGTCCGCCGACCGCGTCGCGCTCGCACAACGCTGGTCGGACCTTTTTTGCAAACTTTTTCGCGGCGGCGCCATCTCTTTCCGCTGTGAAAGTGCGAATCAGTTTCGTGTGAGAAGCTTTACAAATTCCGCTTTCCGTAATGTTACTCGCGCACTTGCGAGATGACGAGGCATCTGCCAAGTGTTAAGTTCACCAGAGTTACACCCGCCAATTACCCGCCTTCGCTCGGTCGGTCGCTCGCATTACAGACAGGCGCCTCGACGTCCGGAACGCTTGCTGAAGCTGACGGCGGCGGCCGCACGAAGGCGGTCGTTGTCCTTGAAGCCGCCTCGGCTCGCTTCCGGCCGACGCCGCCGCCGCCGCGCGCTCCCGCCCGACTGTCGCCCTACTCGCACGCCGGCCGGCTCCTCACAAGTTAGATTTCGAACTCATTTCGTGCAACAAGCTTTGCTTTTGTCTACATTTTCATACTATTCAATGCGAATCTTGTTCGGCAACGGGGCAGACGATCTTGAAGTGAGAATCGATGTGGGCAATTGCAATATCGAACTTTATTTTTGCAATTTTTTCCATCAATTTCAAGATCGGCACTTGTTCCAAATTTCGACCGCCGCTTACGTCCGCCGTCCGCGTCGCGCTCGCACAACGCTGGTCGGACTCTTTTTTGCAAACTTTTTCGCGGCGGCGCCAGCTCTTTCCGCTGTGAAAGTGCGAATCAGTTTCGTGTGAGAAGCTTTACAAATTCCGCTTTCCGTAATGTTACTCGCGCACTTGCGAGATGACGAGGCATCTGCCAAGAGTTAAGTTACACCCGCCAATTACCCGCCTTCGCTCGGCCGGTCGCTCGCATTGCAGACAGGCGCCTCGACGTCCGGAACGCCTGCTGAAGCTGCCGGCGGCGGCCGCACGACGGCGGTCGTTTTCCTTGAAGCCGCCTCGGCTCGCTTCCGCCCGACGCCGCCGCCGCCGCGCGCTCCCGCCCGACTGTCGCCCTACTCGCACGCCGGCCGGCTCCTCACAAGTTAGATTTCGAACTCATTTCGTGCAACAAGCTTTGCTTTTGTCTACATTTTCATACTATTCAATGCGAATCTTGTTCGGCAACGTCGCAGACGATCTTGAAGTGAGAATCGATGTGGGCATTTGCAATATCGAACTTTATTTTTGCAATTTTTTCCATCAATTTCAAGATCGGCACTTGTTCCAAATTTCGACCGCCGCTTATTTCCGCCGACCGCGTCGCGCTCGCACAACGCTGGTCGGACTCTTTTTTGCAAACTTTTTCGCGGCGGCGCCAGCTCTTTCCGCTGTGAATGTGCGAATCAGTTTCGTGTGAGAAGCTTTACAATTTCCGCTTTCCGTAATGTTACTCGCGCACTTGCGAGATGACGAGGCATCTGCCAAGAGTTAAGTTCACCAGAGTTACACCCCCCAATTACCCGCCTTCGCTCGGTCGGTCGCTCGAATTGCAGACCGGCGCCTCGACGTCCGGAACGCCTGCTGAAGCTGCCGGCGGCGGCCGCACGACGGCGGTCGTTGTCCTTGAAGCCGCCTCGGCTCGCTTCCGCCCGACGCCGCCGCCGCCGCGCGCTCCCGCCCGGCTGTCGCCCTACTCGCACGCCGGCCGGCTCCTCACAAGTTAGATTTCGAACTCATTTCGTGCAACAAGCTTTGCTTTTGTCTACATTTTCATACTATTCAATGCGAATCTTGTTCGGCAACGTCGCAGACGATCTTGAAGTGAGAATCGATGTGAGCAATTGCAATATAGAACTTTATTTTTGCAATATTTTCCATCAATTTCAAGATCGGCACTTGTTCTAAATTTCGACTGCCGCTTACGTCCGCCGACCGCGTCGCGCTCGCACAACGCTGGTCGGACTCTTTTTTGCAAACTTTTTCGCGGCGGCGCCAGCTCTTTCCGCTGTGAATGTGCGAATCAGTTTCGTGTGAGAAGCTTTACAAATTCCGCTTTCCGTAATGTTACTCGCGCACTTGCGAGATGACGATGCATCTGCCAAGAGTTAAGTTCACCAGAGTTACACCCGCCAATTACCCGCCTTCGCTCGGCCGGTCGCTCGCATTGCAGACAGGCGCCTCGACGTCCGGAACGCCTGCTGAAGCTGCCGGCGGCGGCCGCACGACGGCGGTCGTTGTCCTTGAAGCCGCCTCGGCTCGCTTCCGCCCGACGCCGCCGCCGCTGCGCGCTCCCGCCCGACTGTTGCCCTACTCGCACGCCGGCCGGCTCCTCACAAGTTTGATTTCGAACTCATTTCGTGCAACAAGCTTTGCTTTTGTCTACATTTTCATACTATTCAATGCGAATCTTGTTCGGCAACGTGGCAGACGATCTTGAAGTGAGAATCGATGTGGGCAATTGCAATATCGAACTTTATTTTTGCAATTTTTTCCATCTATTTCAAGATCGGCACTTGTTCCAAATTTCGACCGCCGCTTACGTCCGCCGACCGCGTCGCGCTCGCACAACGCTGGTCGGACTCTTTCTTGCAAACTTTTTGGCGGCGGCGCCAGCTCTTTCCGCTGTGAATGTGCGAATCAGTTTCGTGTGAGAAGCTTTACAATTTCCGCTTTCCGTAATGTTACTCGCGCACTTGCGAGATGACGATGCATCTGCCAAGAGTTAAGTTCACCAGAGTTACACCCGCCAATTACCCGCCTTCGCTCGGTCGGTCGCTCGCATTGCAGACAGGCGCCTCGACGTCCGGAACGCCTGCTGAAGCTGCCGGCGGCGGCCGCACGACGGCGGTCGTTGTCCTTGAAGCCGCCTCGGCTCGCTTCCGCCCGACGCCGCCGCCGCCGCGCGCACCCGCCCGACTGTCGCCCTACTCGCACGCCGGCCGGCTCCTCACAAGTTAGATTTCGAACTCATTTCGTGCAACAAGCTTTGCTTTTCTCTACATTTTCATACTATTCAATGCGAATCTTGTTCGGCAACGTGGCAGACGATCTTGAAGTGAGAATCGATGTGGGCAATTGCAATATCGAACTTTATTTTTGCAATTTTTTCCATCAATTTCAAGATCGGCACTTGTTCCAAATTTCGACCGCCGCTTACGTCCGCCGACCGCGTCGCGCTCGCACAACGCTGGTCGGACTCTTTTTTGCAAACTTTTTCGCGGCGGCGCCAGCTCTTTCCGCTGTGAATGTGCGAATCAGTTTCGTGTGAGAAGCTTTACAATTTCCGCTTTCCGTAATGTTACTCGCGCACTTGCGAGATGACGATGCATCTGCCAAGAGTTAAGTTCACCAGAGTTACACCCGCCAATTACCCGCCTTCGCTCGGTCGGTCGCTCGCATTGCAGACAAGCGCCTCGACGTCCGGAACGCCTGCTGAAGCTGCCGGCGGCGGCCGCACGACGGCGGTCGTTGTCCTTGAAGCCGCCTCGGCTCGCTTCCGCCCGACGCCGCCGCCGCCGCGCGCTCCCGCCCGACTGTCGCCCTACTCGCACGCCGGCTGGCTCCTCACAAGTTAGATTTCGAACTCATTTCGTGCAACAAGCTTTGCTTTTGTCTACATTTTCATACTATTCAATGCGAATCTTGTTCGGCAACGTCGCAGACGATCTTGAAGTGAGAATCGATGTGGGCAACTGCAATATCGAACTTTATTTTTGCAATTTTTTCCATCAATTTCAAGATCGGCACTTGTTCCAAATTTCGACCGCCGCTTACGTCCGCCGACCGCGTCGCGCTCGCACAACGCTGGTCGGACTCTTTTTTGCAAACTTTTTCGCGGCGGCGCCAGCTCTTTCCGCTGTGAAAGTGCGAATCAGTTTCGTGTGAGAAGCTTTACAAATTCCGCTTTCCGTAATGTTACTCGCGCACTTGCGAGATGACGAGGCATCTGCCAAGAGTTAAGTTCACCAGAGTTACACCCGCCAATTACCCGCCTTCGCTCGGCCGGTCGCTCGGATTGCAGACAGGCGCCTCGACGGCCGGAACGCCTGCTGAAGCTGCCGGCGGCGGCCGCACGACGGCGGTCGTTGTCCTTGAAGCCGCCTCGGCTCGCTTCCGCCCGACGCCGCCGCCGCCGCGCGCTCCCTCCCGACTGTCGCCCTACTCGTACGCCGGCCGGCTCCTCACAAGTTAGATTTCGAACTCATTTCGTGCAACAAGCTTTGCTTTTGTCTACATTTTCATACTATTCAATGCGAATCTTGTTCGGCAACGTGGCAGACGATCTTGAAGTGGGAATCGATGTGGGCAATTGCAATATCGAACTTTATTTTTGCAATTTTTTCCATCAATTTCAAGATCGGCACTTGTTCCAAATTTCGACCGCCGCTTACGTCAGCCGACCGCGTCGCGCTCGCACAACGCTGGTCGGACTCTTTCTTGCAAACTTTTTCGCGGCGGCGCCAGCTCTTTCCGCTGTGAATGTGCGAATCAATTTCGTGTGAGAAGCTTTACAATTTCCGCTTTCCGTAATGTTACTCGCCCACTTGCGAGATGACGAGGCATCTGCCAAGAGTTAAGTTCACCAGAGTTACACCCGCCAATTACCCGCCTTCGCTCGGCCGGTCGCTCGCATTGCAGACAGGCGCCTCGACGTCCGGAACGCCTGCTGAAGCTGCCGGCGGCGGCCGCACGACGGCGGTAGTTGTCCTTGAAGCCGCCTCGGCTCGCTTCCGCCCGACGCCGCCGCCGCCGCGCGCTCCCGCCCGACTGTCGCCCTACTCGCACGCCAGCCGGCTCCTCACAAATTAGATTTCGAACTCATTTCGTGCAACAAGCTTTGCTTTTGTCTACATTTTCATACTATTCAATGCGAATCTTGTTCGGCAACGTGGCAGACGATCTTGAAGTGAGAATCGATGTGGGCAATATCGAACTTTATTTTTGCAATATTTTCCATAAATTTCAAGATCGGCACTTGTTCCAAATTTCGACCGCCGCTTACGTCCGCCGACCGCGTCGCGCTCGCACAACGCTGGTCGGACTCTTTTTTGCAAACTTTTTCGCGGTGGCGCCAGCTCTTTCCGCTGTGAAAGTGCGAATCAGTTTCGTGTGAGAAGCTTTACAAATTCCGCTTTCCGTAATGTTACTCGCGCACTTGCGAGATGACGAGGCATCTGCCAAGAGTTAAGTTCACCAGAGTTACACCCGCCAATTACCCGCCTTCGCTCGGCCGGTCGCTCGCATTGCAGACAGGCGCCTCGACGGCCGGAACGCCTGCTGAAGCTGCCGGCGGCGGCCGCACGACGGCGGTCGTTGTCCTTGAAGCCGCCTCGGCTCGCTTCCGCCCGACGCCGCCGCCGCCGCGCGCTCCCTCCCGACTGTCGCCCTACTCGTACGCCGGCCGGCTCCTCACAAGTTAGATTTCGAACTCATTTCGTGCAACAAGCTTTGCTTTTGTCTACATTTTCATACTATTCAATGCGAATCTTGTTCGGCAACGTGGCAGACGATCTTGAAGTGGGAATCGATGTGGGCAATTGCAATATCGAACTTTATTTTTGCAATTTTTTCCATCAATTTCAAGATCGGCGCTTGTTCCAAATTTCGACCGCCGCTTACGTCAGCCGACCGCGTCGCGCTCGCACAACGCTGGTCGGACTCTTTCTTGCAAACTTTTTCGCGGCGGCGCCAGCTCTTTCCGCTGTGAATGTGCGAATCAATTTCGTGTGAGAAGCTTTACAATTTCCGCTTTCCGTAATGTTACTCGCCCACTTGCGAGATGACGAGGCATCTGCCAAGAGTTAAGTTCACCAGAGTTACACCCGCCAATTACCCGCCTTCGCTCGGCCGGTCGCTCGCATTGCAGACAGGCGCCTCGACGTCCGGAACGCCTGCTGAAGCTGCCGGCGGCGGCCGCACGACGGCGGTAGTTGTCCTTGAAGCCGCCTCGGCTCGCTTCCGCCCGACGCCGCCGCCGCCGCGCGCTCCCGCCCGACTGTCGCCCTACTCGCACGCCAGCCGGCTCCTCACAAATTAGATTTCGAACTCATTTCGTGCAACAAGCTTTGCTTTTGTCTACATTTTCATACTATTCAATGCGAATCTTGTTCGGCAACGTGGCAGACGATCTTGAAGTGAGAATCGATGTGGGCAATATCGAACTTTATTTTTGCAATATTTTCCATAAATTTCAAGATCGGCACTTGTTCCAAATTTCGACCGCCGCTTACGTCCGCCGACCGCGTCGCGCTCGCACAACGCTGGTCGGACTCTTTTTTGCAAACTTTTTCGCGGTGGCGCCAGCTCTTTCCGCTGTGAAAGTGCGAATCAGTTTCGTGTGAGAAGCTTTACAAATTCCGCTTTCCGTAATGTTACTCGCGCACTTGCGAGATGACGAGGCATCTGCCAAGAGTTAAGTTCACCAGAGTTACACCCGCCAATTACCCGCCTTCGCTCGGCCGGTCGCTCGCATTGCAGACAGGCGCCTCGACGGCCGGAACGCCTGCTGAAGCTGCCGGCGGCGGCCGCACGACGGCGGTCGTTGTCCTTGAAGCCGCCTCGGCTCGCTTCCGCCCGACGCCGCCGCCGCCGCGCGCTCCATCCCGACTGTCGCCCTACTCGTACGCCGGCCGGCTCCTCACAAGTTAGATTTCGAACTCATTTCGTGCAACAAGCTTTGCTTTTGTCTACATTTTCATACTATTCAATGCGAATCTTGTTCGGCAACGTGGCAGACGATCTTGAAGTGGGAATCGATGTGGGCAATTGCAATATCGAACTTTATTTTTGCAATTTTTTCCATCAATTTCAAGATCGGCACTTGTTCCAAATTTCGACCGCCGCTTACGTCAGCCGACCGCGTCGCGCTCGCACAACGCTGGTCGGACTCTTTTTTGCAAACTTTTTCGCGGCGGCGCCAGCTCTTTCCGCTGTGAATGTGCGAATCAGTTTCGTGTGAGAAGCTTTACAATTTCCGCTTTCCGTAATGTTACTCGCCCACTTGCGAGATGACGATGCATCTGCCAAGAGTTAAGTTCACCAGAGTTACACCCGCCAATTACCAGCCTTCGCTCGGCCGGTCGCTCGCATTGCAGACAGGCGCCTCGACGTCCGGAACGCCTGCTGAAGCTGCCGGCGGCGGCCGCACGACGGCGGTCGTTGTCCTTGAAGCCGCCTCGGCTCGCTTCCGCCCGACGCCGACGCCGCCGCGCGCTCCCGCCCGACTGTCGCCCTACTCGCACGCCAGCCGGCTCCTCACAAGTTAGATTTCGAACTCATTTCGTGCAACAAGCTTTGCTTTTGTCTACATTTTCATACTATTCAATGCGAATCTTGTTCGGCAACGTGGCAGACGATCTTGAAGTGAGAATCGATGTGGGCAATGGCAATATCGAACTTTATTTTTGCAATATTTTCCATAAATTTCAAGATCGGCACTTGTTCCAAATTTCGACCGCCGCTTACGTCCGCCGACCGCGTCGCGCTCGCACAACGCTGGTCGGACTCTTTTTTGCAAACTTTTTCGCGGCGGCGCCAGCTCTTTCCGCTGTGAAAGTGCGAATCAGTTTCGTGTGAGAAGCTTTACAAATTCCGCTTTCCGTAATGTTACTCGCGCACTTGCGAGATGACCAGGCATCTGCCAAGAGTTAAGTTCACCAGAGTTACACCCGCCAATTACCCGCCTTCGCTCGGTCGGTCGCTCGCATTGCAGACAGGCGCCTCGACGTCCGGAACGCCTGCTGAAGCTGCCGGCGGCGGCCGCACGACGGCGGTCGTTGTCCTTGAAGCCGCCTCGACTCGCTTCCGCCCGACGCCGCCGCCGCCGCCGCGCGCACCCACCCGACTGTCGCCCTACTCGCACGCCGGCCGGCTCCTCACAAGTTAGATTTCGAACTCATTTCGTGCAACAAGCTTTGCTTTTGTCTACATTTTCATACTATTCAATGCGAATCTTGTTCGGCAACGTGGCAGACGATCTTGAAGTGAGAATCGATGTGGGCAATTGCAATATCGAACTTTATTTTTGCAATTTTTTCCATCAATTTCAAGATCGGCACTTGTTCCAAATTTCGACCGCCGCTTACGTCCGCCGACCGCGTCGCGCTCGCACAACGCTGGTCGGACTCTTTTTTGCAAACTTTTTCGCGGCGGCGCCAGCTCTTTCCGCTGTGAATGTGCGAATCAGTTTCGTGTGAGAAGCTTTACAATTTCCGCTTTCCGTAATGTTACTCGCGCACTTGCGAGATGACGATGCATCTGCCAAGAGTTAAGTTCACCAGAGTTACACCCGCCAATTACCCGCCTTCGCTCGGTCGGTCGCTCGCATTGCAGACAGGCGCCTCGACGTCCGGAACGCCTGCTGAAGCTGCCGGCGGCGGCCGCACGACGGCGGTCGTTGTCCTTGAAGCCGCCTCGGCTCGCTTCCGCCCGCCGCCGCCGCGCGCTCCCGCCCGACTGTCGCCCTACTCGCACGACGGCCGGCTCCTCACAAGTTAGATTTCGAACTCATTTCGTGCAACAAGCTTTGCTTTTGTCTACATTTTCATACTATTCAATGCGAATCTTGTTCGGCAACGTGGCAGACGATCTTGAAGTGAGAATCGATGTGGGCAATTGCAATATCGAACTTTATTTTTGCAATTTTTTCCATCAATTTCAAGATCGGCACTTGTTCCAAATTTCGACCGCCGCTTACGTCCGCCGACCGCGTCGCGCTCGCACAACGCTGGTCGGACTCTTTTTTGCAAACTTTTTCGCGGCGGCGCCAGCTCTTTCCGCTGTGAAAGTGCGAATCAGTTTCGTGTGAGAAGCTTTACAAATTCCGCTTTCCGTAATGTTACTCGCGCACTTGCGAGATGACGATGCATCTGCCAAGAGTTAAGTTCACCAGAGTTACACCCGCCAATTACCCGCCTTCGCTCGGTCGGTCGCTCGCATTGCAGACAGGCGCCTCGACGTCCGGAACGCCTGCTGAAGCTGCCGGCGGCGGCCGCACGACGGCGGTCGTTGTCCTTGAAGCCGCCTCGGCTCGCTTCCGCCCGCCGCCGCCGCGCGCTCCCGCCCGACTGTCGCCCTACTCGCACGCCGGCCGGCTCCTCACAAGTTAGATTTCGAACTCATTTCGTGCAACAAGCTTTGCTTTTGTCTACATTTTCATACTATTCAATGCGAATCTTGTTCGGCAACGTGGCAGACGATCTTGAAGTGAGAATCGATGTGGGCAATTGCAATATCGAACTTTATTTTTGCAATTTTTTCCATCAATTTCAAGATCGGCACTTGTTCCAAATTTCGACCGCCGCTTACGTCCGCCGACCGCGTCGCGCTCGCACAACGCTGGTCGGACTCTTTTTTGCAAACTTTTTCGCGGCGGCGCCAGCTCTTTCCGCTGTGAAAGTGCGAATCAGTTTCGTGTGAGAAGCTTTACAAATTCCGCTTTCCGTAATGTTACTCGCGCACTTGCGAGATGACCAGGCATCTGCCAAGAGTTAAGTTCACCAGAGTTACACCCGCCAATTACCCGCCTTCGCTCGGTCGGTCGCTCGCATTGCAGACAGGCGCCTCGACGTCCGGAACGCCTGCTGAAGCTGCCGGCGGCGGCCGCACGACGGCGGTCGTTGTCCTTGAAGCCGCCTCGGCTCGCTTCCGCCCGACGCCGCCGCCGCCGCCGCGCGCACCCACCCGACTGTCGCCCTACTCACACGCCGGCCGGCTCCTCACAAGTTAGATTTCGAACTCATTTCGTGAAACAAGCTTTGCTTTTGTCTTCATTTTCATACTATTCAATGCGAATCTTGTTCGGCAACGTGGCAGACGATCTTGAAGTGAGAATCGATGTGGGCAATTGCAATATCGAACTTTATTTTTGCAATTTTTTCCATCAATTTCAAGATCGGCACTTGTTCCAAATTTCGACCGCCGCTTACGTCCGCCGACCGCGTCGCTCTCGCACAACGCTGGTCGGACTCTTTCTTGCAAAGTTTTTCGCGGCGGCGCCAGCTCTTTCCGCTGTGAATGTGCGAATCAGTTTCGTGTGAGAAGCTTTACAATTTCCGCTTTCCGTAATGTTACACGCGCACTTGCGAGATGACGATGCATCTGCCAAGAGTTAAGTTCACCAGAGTTACACCCGCCAATTACCCGCCTTCGCTCGGTCGGTCGCTCGCATTGCAGACAGGCGCCTCGACGTCCGGAACGCCTGCTGAAGCTGCCGGCGGCGGCCGCACGACGGCGGTCGTTGTCCTTGAAGCCGCCTCGGCTCGCTTCCGCTCGCCGCCGCCGCGCGCTCCCGCCCGACTGTCGCCCTACTCGCACGCCGGCCGGCTCCTCACAAGTTAGATTTCGAACTCATTTCGTGCAACATGCTTTGCTTTTGTCTACATTTTCATACTATTCAATGCGAATCTTGTTCGGCAACGTGGCAGACGATCTTGAAGTGAGAATCGATGTGGGCAATTGCAATATCGAACTTTATTTTTGCAATTTTTTCCATCAATTTCAAGATCGGCACTTGTTCCAAATTTCGACCGCCGCTTACGTCCGCCGACCGCGTCGCGCTCGCACAACGCTGGTCGGACTCTTTTTTGCAAACTTTTTCGCGGCGGCGCCAGCTCTTTCCGCTGTGAAAGTGCGAATCAGTTTCGTGTGAGAAGCTTTACAAATTCCGCTTTCCGTAATGTTACTCGCGCACTTGCGAGATGACCAGGCATCTGCCAAGAGTTAAGTTCACCAGAGTTACACCCGCCAATTACCCGCCTTCGCTCGGTCGGTCGCTCGCATTGCAGACAGGCGCCTCGACGTCCGGAACGCCTGCTGAAGCTGCCGGCGGCGGCCGCACGACGGCGGTCGTTGTCCTTGAAGCCGCCTCGGCTCGCTTCCGCCCGACGCCGCCGCCGCCGCCGCGCGCACCCACCCGACTGTCGCCCTACTCACACGCCGGCCGGCTCCTCACAAGTTAGATTTCGAACTCATTTCGTGAAACAAGCTTTGCTTTTGTCTTCATTTTCATACTATTCAATGCGAATCTTGTTCGGCAACGTGGCAGACGATCTTGAAGTGAGAATCGATGTGGGCAATTGCAATATCGAACTTTATTTTTGCAATTTTTTCCATCAATTTCAAGATCGGCACTTGTTCCAAATTTCGACCGCCGCTTACGTCCGCCGACCGCGTCGCTCTCGCACAACGCTGGTCGGACACTTTCTTGCAAAGTTTTTCGCGGCGGCGCCAGCTCTTTCCGCTGTGAATGTGCGAATCAGTTTCGTGTGAGAAGCTTTACAATTTCCGCTTTCCGTAATG
>OZ038507.1:15199605-15617105 GCA_964036315.1 Acanthosepion esculentum
ATATAAACGTGTAGTTATGCTGAAAAGAGCAGGCTGTAGAAAATTCTTGAAGAGAGAATTGGCCCGGCTAAGCATTGGGAGGAGGAACATCCTTATAACTTTAAGCCCCGCACAGAAATCTTTATCCCTCCATCGCAAGAGCCATATATCGTTCTGAGACGATTTAACAAGAAGTTAATCACATACACTCTCTCTCTGTCTAGAATCCAGTGTATGAGTTTTTATGTTAAATACTTTTTTTTTCTGTAACCCATTTCTTTTCTCTACTATTCTTTTCTCCTATATAAAAGACATTAACAATTCAACCATTCAATAATTGTTTGCCCGGCTTTCAGCAGATTTTTTTTTTGCTGCCTTCTAAATTTCTTAGCACAGACTCTCCAGCCACGTCTACATCTTCAGTCGACCATGAATGGACGGACATCACTTCTGCTTTCTGGATCAAACAAAGCACAATATTGACAGGAAGCAGGATTAAACCAGCGGGCTGGTCGAATAATCTACAGATGCTCAGGGGACCTACAGCCACTCCCTTAAGTTCGGTTAGGATCGAGTAGACACCTCAACCCAGAGAGTAAGATGCCGGAGGTTGAGGGGCTGGGGCGAAAGTGTTAGAAAATTTATACTAAGAATTATGTATTTGTTACTTGTTGAAAAATATATAATGCATGACATACGTCTGATGCAAACAAAAATAAACACACCATTAGCTTATTCCATTAAAACCAGACACTCCCTAATTATAAACAGAATGAAGAAGCAATTAAAAACATAATTCGCTGATACCTATCCCTGATCAATCCTTACAAACACCTAAGATTTATTACCTACTATAAAGAGTTTAAAACATCTAATAATTACCAACAAAAATCCCCTCTGTGTAAAAATAATGTTTATGAATTGTCAGGCTCTCTGGAAAATTGCATCTCCAAAATTAGTAAATGAAAAAAAACAGCATTCAATACTGACATCAGACACATGCACCAGATTTGCAGATTGAACTGTCACCTGTCAATTTTGATTAATGTTCAACTAAGACAGTACTGAAACAATCTCAAATAAGCCCCCCCCCCCCAATGAATGGAGATATATCTAATTTCTATAATGATACAATTAAAGTAAAAAATCCAACACTGAAAGCAGATCATGTTTCATCTCACTTGCAAGCCTTTTATGTAACATGCCTTAACAGTTAAGGCGTGTTACATAAATGGCTTAAGGCTTAACTGATTTTATTTTTTTATTAATGTTGTGTCCTGCAGGACATAGGTGATTAGGACTTTACACAAAATTTTTCTGAATTGTCATGCAAAACTTTCATTCCGTCTATTGATTACATATATAGTGACATAGCAAATACTAAAAGCATAGATAGAAATTCATTGCAAATGATTTTACTATAGGAATGCATTGCAAATTATTTACTAGCCATTTATGTAAGCTGTCTTCTCACTGATAGGATTTATTAAACAAATCCATCCAAACTTTCATTCCCTCTAATGATTACATATATAGTGACATAGCAAATACTAAAAGCATAGATAGAAATTCATTGGAAATGATTTTACTATAGGAATGCATTGCAAGTTATTTACTGGCCATTTATGTAAGCTGTCTTATCACTGATAGGATTTATGAAAGAAATCCATCCAAACTTTCATTCCCTCTAATGATTACATATATAGTCACATAGCAAATACTAAAAGCATAGATAGAAATTCATTGCAAATGATTTTACTATAGGAATGCATTGCAAGTTATTTACTAGCCATTTATGCGTCCATAAAAGAATACTCTTGTATGAACACAAGAAAAATCAAATAAAAAGATTAATTGCAGTCCTTTGTCAGTCATTTTTAACGAAACATGTATAAAAGAGTGATTACTGCCCCCCTCTCTCTCTCTTTCTTTCTCTCTCTCTCTCTCTCTCTCTCTCTCTCTCTCTCTCTATATATATATATATATATATATATATATATATATATATATATATATAAAATGTCACAATCTGACCCCATAGAGAAGTTAAAACACATAAAAATCAAGAGAAGGGGTGAATAAAAAAAGTCTTACTTGTAATGTCCCTTCATATGTTATGTCTTAAGTTCTTGGTCAGTCAAAGAGCAACTGAATTTCGTGTCCATCTTCTGTCGTTACTAAGTAACAACTGACACTTCTCACCAACGCACTGTCACGTGACTCCCTTAAGACATCACCAAATTTGTCCTGTCAAAAAAGAAGATAAACGCCTTCTGCTTCCCTATAGTAGAATATATGCAAATTAGTAGTGATTTTAAGATATATACACGTTGAAAATCAGTTGTTGGGAATCAATGCAGATACAATTTTAATTTATTTCGAAGATCTACAAAGACGAAATATTTATTATAGTCACACATTCTGAGCAAAGAACACTAAAAAAAAAACGAATTATATTTGAACCAGTCATTAATTTTGATAACAGTGCTGTGAAGCTTTTTTTATCTCTTCATTTAATCTATTTTTTTCCAATCACAGATATTGCCAAAAACAGGATTCTTTTAAATTTTGTTTTCAGATTACGAAAAATCATAATACTTTCATAGAATAACGAATGGTTAACACAAATATTATATTTATAAATTTAATATTAAAATGCGTAAGCTTTTGTGGAGAAGAGCGAATAACGGAAAACATTTATAAAGTGAAACAAGTGTGAGTACTAAACTGAAATTTTGTGATGTGTATGCAAAAGTTTTCAGCACTCTCTTTTTTTTTTTCAACCATAGACTGAAAGACGGTTAAAAATTGGCTTTTTTGTTGGAAATTTGCGCACACTTTGAATTGCCAACTCTCCTGCAAAATGCTGGATTGTTCCAGTGTTTGATGCTGAAGGACGTGTCCCACATTAACGGACGCGGGACACGTTTTTGTCCTGCATTCTTGGTAATCGATGATTCTTTTTAAAATTTGTAAATTTTACATTTTTTTTTAAGGTCAATTTGTTTTTGTTTTGTTTTTTTCTATTTTAAATTTTTGTGCCAATTAAGTTTGGTGTTTTTTGATATTTTATCCCAAAGAATATGTAAAATCACGAATGAGTATATACCAATGTGAAGATACATGAAGGATCCATCGAAAATATTTGCACAGCTGAAGAAAATCATTGCATATTGTTTTATGAATTATTTAAAGAAGATGGTACAAATGAAAAGATTAAAAATTGACAAGGTTTTCCGTTTTTATTGAAGCAGACGTTAAACACACGAGAGCGTCATCAACCCACTTTTTTTTTAGTCCTCATTAAAACCACACAGCGTCTCTGATGTATCTTTTTCTTCCATCTTTCCTCACAATCAAAACAGCACGGTCCGTCATTTATTTGAGGCAATTGCAAGGCGTAACGCACGTGCTAACAAACTGAGTTATATTATGATGTTGGTGTCAGTATGTTTGTCGCAGTTAGCTCCCCTTCATTTCCTTAACCCTTCACCAGGGGTCTCTCTCTCCCGGGAGTATAAATACGGGCTGACCTTTCGCCTTCTTTCTCTTTCCACGGCTTCGCACACGTGCGGCCAAACTGCCTCTCCTGGGGCCGAAAACCTCGCACGTGGGACGAGGTACAAAAACTTTCACTAAAAATTTCCAATATGTGAACTCTTTTACACAACCAGCGTTTCCCATATTCTGGGAACACGCTATATAACAAAATTCACCCCGTACGGACATTGAACTAAAAACAACACATACACAACTTTCCATACAGACACTGTAACGTTTATTCATGTCTTCAATGTATTGTAACTCGTGTTTTAATCTATTTGTAATTCACGTATTAATATATATATTTGTTTTGTACATATATATCGGTCTTGTTTGTTTTCTGTTTGCTTTCTTTGGACTTCATTAAAGTCCAACATTCTTATGTAGCTGGACCGGCCAGTGGAAGCCTTAACCTAGAGATAACTCATCTTCTCTTCTTCCATTCACACCACACCGCCTGGTTCACTACATGTTTCTACGAATAATGTGTTAATATAATAATAATAATAAGAAGAAGAAGGTACAAATGAAAAGATTCAAAATTTCACTGAAGCAAACATCAAATGTCTGAGACTGAGAGTGTTATCACTTCTTCTAACTTTCGTTCCTTTATTTCTTATTATGTATACTTTCTTTATTTCTCACTAAAACGAATCAGCGACTCTGATATTACATTTTATTCCGTTTTTGCCGGCAGTTAAAACGGAATGGTCCATCATTTATCTGAGGCAATGGCAGGTTGTAACGCATGCGCTAATTAACTAGCTAATGGAGGAACAAACCTAATTATAATATGATAATGTGTACTGCAATTTAGTTCAATTTATATTATAAATTATTTTTTTATGACACGTTCTCCTTAGAGTTTATGAGATATATTCACTGTTTTTTACTATGCGTGACTTTTATAAAACAAATATCTTTCAGTGAATTATAATTTTTCTTTCAGTGAATTATAAATTTATAATATTTAAAAAAATGTTTTAATATCAGCTTCATATGGAATTTGTAATGTTTACTATGTAAATGAACTATAAATCTCGTATCTATGGGCGGGTAATATATCCCTAGACGCCGGATGCTGCTAATTTGTACCTACTGAGGTAACTGTCTAAAATAGCGTCGTTTTAAATCTAAAAATAAGCGGGTCATCATGTGACAGAACATCTGCAGAAAACAAATCTTCAAATCAAAAATTAATTTCCAGTTTTTCTTTTCTTTTTTAAGTGCAAGAAACTGAAGTTCAGCTTCGCGGTTACTCCTTGTATAAAATGCTGTTGCAGTGAACAGGCAAATGAATGTTTAAATGTTATTCTTATGGGGAAAAATGCAGAAGAAAAAAGAAGCAATATTTAACCTTTGTGGCTATAGACCCCCCCCCCACAAAAAAAAAACTGTGTGTCAAAAGGACAGTTATTCACTTGACACCGCTATTACTTCATACACTTTTGACTCCTTCGGCAATGTTTGTTTACAAGATTGCAAAAATATGGGAACCATGTACAATGCAATATTTATTATTTTAAAGATTAATACAAATATAAAATTTGTCACTTAGCTGATTGATGTTATATTCAGCACCCCGACTCCAGAGTTTCGTAGACGAACTTTTTTTAAAATAATCATTCGGTCAAATCGTCAGGAGGTATCAGCAATTTTCTGCAGATTTTCTCATTTATTTTCATATTAAGTTTAAAAATTAATTAATCGCTTTTTACTTATTTTTCTTATTTGTTTTTTTTTTTTATGGTAGGTTGTTTTTCTTTTTCGTGTGTGCGTAAATACGCGTGTGTACGTGTGCGCGTGCACACCTGTATGTTTATTTATTATTTACCATTTTATAAAGAAATAAATTTGAAAAAAAAAAAATCTTTTTGTTCAAAAATTTATAAAAAAAAATATTACAAAGTTATTAAAATATGTATTGTAAACCAACTACAATGCCATATTTATTATTTACTATTTTATAAATGGCCTTCTTTACGGCAGCGAATGTTGAACGATTTCCGCAAAGATGAAGAAGAGACTCGAGGCAACGGAGATGTGGTTCTACAGAAGGATGCTAAGGATATCATGGACCGAGCGCGTGAGCAATGATGAGGTCTTAGAGAGGATGCAGACAAGTTTATACTTAACATTAGGAAGAGGCAGCTGAAGTTTCTGGGACACATAATGAGGAAGGAGGGCATGGAGAATCTGATACTCACGGGTCGAATAGAGGGGGAAAAGAGACAAGGGAAAACAACGTGTGATATACCTGGCGGTCTCAAAAGCAAGTGGGTGACAGAACGTGGTCTGGGGGAGGAAGCAGAGGGAAGGAACTTGTTGCGAGCTGCAAGGGATAGAGGGAAGTTGTGGAGAGCCATGATCGCCTACGTCATGAAAGGACGGCACATAAAAAGTACCGATGAAAACAAATTTTTTTATTCATAATTTTATAAAAATATCAATAAACTATAAAACAAGAAAATTTAAATAAACATTATTTTTTCCGGACATAATATATTTTCTTTTCAAATTATTTCATATCTCAGATTACGTCTTGTTTTAATTTTCCAATTTTTATAAATTTATGAATAAAAAAAATTAAAATACGTAAAAAATAATAAATATTCAATGATCGTTGCTCACATATTTTTATAATCTTGTAAATAGAAAATTCAGTGCTGTACTTATCGAAAGAGTAAAACTATAGCTAACAGCCACACCCTCGGGAGGGGTCTCATTTTTTAAAAATATATTTTTTATTTTATTATTTTTTATTCTTTAACACTAAATCATCGAAAATAATAAATAATCATTAATAAATAATAATAATAATAATGTATAATTATCTTAAATATTTTTACCCGGATGTTTTTTGAGAAGGGATTCGAATCTCATAATTTAGGATCTCAGTAGGTGAAAGTTTGTCTCTGATGAAATTATTCTTGTAAATAAGCAATTACCCCCCCCCCCAAACAAGGAAATAAAGCCACTAAGATGCAAAGGGTTGCTGAGTGTTAGAGAATATGAGTAAAAAAGACTTAAGGAAAGAGAAAAATAAAAAAACAAGAATTAAGAAGACAGGAGATAACGAATGACATTGCATTTACATTTTTGAAGATCAAAGTTGACTGGAAAGCAAGAAGCCGGAAGAGAATTCCACAAGCGAGAAGTGCGACAGAAGAAACTGTTAGCATAAAAGTTATGGTTAAATCTAGCTATTTCAGCTCTAAAATGATAAATGATAATAGTGTTTAATATATTTGATGTCAATTCTCAAGAATAAAGAGAATGTATAAATTCATTTTCATATTTTGGGGTTTTATTAAAATTGTAATCATTTCTTGTTAAAACAATTGAATAAATATTGCCAAGTGAGTCAAAATGTATATACAATACTAGCGGTGGCAAAGGAATAACCGTCCTTTTGACCCACTCTTTGTTGGCACGAAGGTGAAACATTGCTGAAATTAAATAGGAAATTCAAAGCAGACGTTTACTTTTCCTGTCGATTCCTTGATAGCTGATTTCATTTTTTTTTTTTTTTTTTTTTTTTTACGAATGTCGTTTTAGACGAGGTGCGGAGCGAAGAATTTGACCATGGGATTGTTTTTGTCATTTCCAAATATAAAATCCAGCCAAGCGGTTACATACTCATTCTCGCTGACTTTCCCTTCATGATTGGTCTCCATTATTCTGAACACATTTTCAATGGCTTCTTTATCGTCGTACCCAAAACAGTAAAAACCTTTCTCGAGCTCATCACACGTAATGAATCCGTCTTGATCAAAGTCAAAAATCTTGAAAAAGAGTGTCACCATTGTTTGGAGGCTCACTTTGGCGAGGTCCGGATCGATGGTCATTAATTGTCCCAGTCCCTCGATGTATTGGTCTTCGTTTATTTTCTCTCCGTTCTTAATTGCTTCGGACAGTTGTTTCACGATCGGCATGTCGTCGCCGGAATGTTCGTTGTCTGTCTTCTGGAATCCATAAACCAGCCAATCGTAAATCTCCTTGGCGCGGTCGTCGTCCAGGTTGTATTGCGCTGCGAAACGCTGGGCTATTAACTCGAAGTCATCTTTCGACATAAAGCCATCTTTTGTAGTATCCATCATTTTAAACCAGATTCGTATCTTCTCTTTAACAAAATCAGTAAAGTCCATGTCAGGTGCAGGCGACAGACTTTCGGACATTTTGCTTGTTAGTGTCAGACGAAAGACAAATACAGAGGAAATCTGATCGTAATTTCAAGCCGATGGCGACTCTGCGACGAATGGCGAATATGTGAAGAAACTGATTAAGTAAAGAGAAGTGAAATCGGATTTTGCAATCAGATTATCTCTTTCAGATGATTTTAAATACTTCTTGATAAATTAATCATGAATAATCTTTTCGTGTTTAATCGAATTATCCACCTTTTACGTAAAGAGTAGGTTAATATACTAGAATTTTTTTTTACAACACGCTGAAATCCCCACTATTTAGTATCGCTAACATTTTTTGTCGAGACTTACAAACTCTACGTTTCGTTCAATTTAGCAAACCAAACGATGAAATTTGAATAAAGCTAATTAAAAAAATAGTTTGACAAAACCCCTACTTTTAGTCTAAGGCGTCTTGCAAACATTAGCTAAGCAGAGAGCTCAACTTTTACGTATAAGATCACAGCGATTTTTAAACCAGTTTTTGGGAATTAAAAAATGTCTTATAAACTATTTAATATATTTATAAGTTCAGGGAAGCAAAAATTAGACAATGCAGAAAATACGAAAAGCAGACCTACTTAATTTGTACACCGGAATAAGAATGTCTCAGCATAAAGGGGTTTTGTAGTTTGAACTAGTTGGTGTCACAGGGACTTTTTAGGTTTTTCCTTTACTGAATTATATGAAAAAGTAATGAAATCATAAATATGAATAAGTAATACAATAGACGAAGTTTTTTTTTTATTACGTTTTCTTTTCAGGTCAGTATTTAAAAAATAGGTATAAAAAGAAAGTCACTAATACGGCTTCTTTTAAAAGCTCTTTTGATTTTTGGTTTCGTTGAAATTCATCTCTTCCAGAAGCAGTTTAAATGGATTACCCTGTCGGGACTTATAACAGCCTTCCGGTTAAGATTGACTCGTCTTTCTTTCCCCGTGCTGATTTATGATCCCTATCGGCTTGGCACTCCCTACCCCGGCCTTAAAGTGTGGGTGCTTTCTGCTCCAATGTCTGAATGCTTTTTGATCGTATCAGCGGATCAGTCTCCTTTTATGCGAAAAGAGGAGACTCCCAGGGTCCTTAATTCTGAGATTTACAAGGGGACGAAACCGCGTCTCTGATAGGTCAGTAAATACAATTTTTTTTCAAAATTCAAAACAAAAATGTTCAGCCTTCGTCATCTGCGACAGCACATTGCTACAAACAGAACTGGCCTCAAGGACAAAGAACTTTCCCTGCAGCATGCGGACCATGAGGCCTTCAACAAACGGCACTACCACTCTGCAATGAAAGAATGCATGACCAATGGTCTCGACTTCCCCAATACGGCGACGGCAGTTTGGAGATTTCTCCAAGCCCGCTAAACAAAGTCTTTTGGCGACCCAGAGGGCCCCACGAATCACCAGTCAGGTGAGTAATGCCTCATGGTTATTGAGGCATTTCAACCCAGGCGCCCAAAGCCATATCGAGCGAGCCTCCTGCTTCGTAAGACCGAGCTTGTCAATCAGATCATCCTGAACGGCCCCCCTAACTAACAATTGATACAATGCTCTAAGTAACAACGCCTGAGCATTGGAGAGGCCATCCGACGCCCGTAAGAGGCGTTTCAGAGCACGACGACATTCGTGGTAGAAGGAGCATTCGGCTCGGGGCGTACGGCCGGCCTCCTCCTCGCACGAGTGCACACTTCTCAGGGATAGGAAGTTTCTACGGACGTCTTCCTTCCAGAAGGCGCCCACCTCATCCGATTCGCTACACATTCGGTCTAGAAAGGCGATGCGAAGCATATATTGACGAATCTCAATGCTAGGCATACCCAGACCGCCTTCAGCAGGATGAAGGCAACATATCTCCCGAGAGACTCTGGCGGCCTTGCCTCCCCACAAGAAGGAGAACAAGAGCCTCACTAACGCCAGTAAAGTGCCAGACGGAAGTGGAAGTACAGAGAGTCGGTAAAGGAGAATCGGGTAGATGTATGAAACACATACTTCCGCCCTCCCCTTTAAGGAAAGATTCCTCCGAGACCACAAATTAATTGCGATCTCGGCTTTACCTTGCACCTCCGACCAATTCATATCCAACTGGAGATCAGGACCGAACCAGACGCCGAGAATCTTGATCGGCCCATCCGTCCAAAGGAAAGGTCCGGGCAGAGAAACTCCCTTCCACGCATCCAACCGCAAGCCAACAGACTTATCGCGGTTGATCTTGGTCCCTGTCACCATCTCATAACCACTGATCTCTTTGCTGACTTCGTCAAACTCGGCTCTGCTCGACACAAGAACCGAAACGTCATCAGCATAGGCAGAATACCTGGCTGAGGTGGTAGCCCCAGACAGGGAAATTCCATGCAGGACCGGATTCGCCTTTAACTTACGAAGGAATGGTTCCAACGCAAGAACGTAAAGCAAAGGCGAAAGCGGACAAACTTGATGAATGGAGCGAGACAATACGAAAGGCTTCGATCTTACCCCATTCACCTCCACCAGCGCACCGGGGGTTGCATACAAAAGTCGGATCCAGGAGCGAAAGTCGGCTCCGAAACCGGCCGCCGAAAAGACAGCCTCCAGAAAACGATGGTCAACCATATCGAACCATAAGATCAAGCGTAACATATGCAGGTTAACCTGAATAGTCCTGCCTTTCACAGCACAAATCTGTTCGGAGCCAATCAGACTAGACAGGACAAGCTGCAAACGGTTGGCTAAGATCTTCGCCAAAATCTTTAACTCTGTGTTTAACATAGTCAAAGGGCGAAAGTTATTTAACCCATCCCCACCGTTCTTGTCCTTACGCAGCAACTTGATCACACCCCTAGTGAAGCGTTGGGGTATAGACCCCTGCTTCATCCAGTTGTTGAAGACCAGTTCCAGCAAAGGAAGAAAAACGGGCGACTGCCTCAAGTAAACTTCGTAGGGAAGACCATCTAGTCCCGGAGATTTATCCAGGCTAACCTGTTTCAGCGCTTACCAGATTTCCGACTCTGTGATGGGACCCTCGCACCCAGCCGCTTCAGCTGCCTCGAGGCAGGGAAAGTCGGCCAAATAGGCGTCGAACCGAGCAGGGCTTAGATCGGGCTCCCTGGTGAAAATATCCTGAAAGTAATCCCGAAAAGCCTCGCATATGCCCACGTTTGTAGTCACGGTCCGATTATCCGGCAATGTGACGCACGCGATATGTCGCCGAGCTGCGCTCCGATTTTCCTCTGCACCCAAATCAGCGGCCATATTCGTCGCCTCAGAGGACATTCTTTTTAACCCAGCCCTAACTACCAGAGCTTGATCCTTCTTGATAAACAAGGAGGACAACTCTGCCTTAGCTAAGGCTATTTCACCACTATTACGTGATTTCACTGCCCGATCAACTTTTTGTTCTAAAGCCGTTTGCGCCGCTAATCTATCTAGATTGAGTCGACGGCTAAATTCGGCAGCAAACGTACTAATTTTGGATTTTAATTTATCCCACCAGGCGTTCCCAACCATCCCCCCGTCAATTCCCTCTGTATCATTAGCAGCAGCTGGTCCCGGAAATCCTGCTCAACAAATAGTGAACAGTTTAATTTCCAGTACCCAGCCAACCTAGCCTTATTATGGAAGATTGCGTGGCGGCTTCAAGCAAAGATCTGATCACTAAAGATCTGATTCTACGCTCGGAATACCAAGGCCGAAGAAGGACCAGTGTCGCAATATATTTAGGTCCCTCCTCAGGTTATCGGGGAACATCTCGCGGCATTCTCAGTTCGGCGAAATACTGAGAATAGAGAATGTCTCATATCATATCGAGAATATTTAATATTGAAAAACATAAAGGAAAAAAATGAATTATTTTTAATAATATGTGGAAATCTCCACCCTTTACCTGAAGACGGTCGCGAGACCAGAAACGCGTGTAGTAAAATTATGGAAAATAAAGCATAATATTTTTTTTAAAAATCCACATTACAACGAAAATCGTTTGCGGTACCTCTCTTCTTTTTAATATACATACATATATATATATATATATATATATATATATAGTCAACGACAAAATTACTCGTACACCCATCAATTTTGAATATTTTTATCCATTTCACAGAATCTAATGACCTTATGATTCAAGTTTTTTCTGTTGTGGCCAGTTTAGGGGCCAGAAAGCAAGACACGGAAGACTGTTGGGGTTGCTATGAAATGAGTGTGTAATCAGAAGGTTTTTTGTTTTAAGATGATGAGTTTGAAAGCATGTTCTTCATATTAATCACGACAATATTAAGCATAGACATACAAGTTGAATAAATCTCAAGGCAAAATTGAACAAGAAACAACGGTAGTTGTGAATTCAATTAGAAAATATCGAACATATATATACAATTAATACAATTGGAAAAAGCTTGTGTTTTGGTTATATGAAAGTTGACGAAGTGTGAATTAATTATGTTAATGAATTACAGTTCAGCAATGTTCAATTATTGAAGAAATGTTCAAATAGAATAGGAAAGGAAAATTTATCAAACAGGTAATTTAGGTAGTAAATATGCGAGAATAAAGTAGGATGTGTTTTCTTATTCTTCCAGAGTTGTTTACCTTGGACTGTCTTTTGTTTGTCTTTTGTTGAAATTACAATTTCTATTTAGTAGTGTAAATGAACACTTTTTAAGAAAGTTGTAATGGACTTAGAGAGAGAATGACGTTGGTGGTTGAGTCAGCAGTTGACGCGCGAAAAGTTTCTTAAGTCAAAATAGTGACACGCGTGAATTCATGTGGAATCTCTCTGAAACTGAGTTACTGACTGGTGAATTGGACTGAAATTTGTCCTTTTATTTGTTTTGGGAAGTCAAAGTAGGTTCCAGCGAGCTTGGCGGGAAAGTAAATTTTCGACAATCGATACACATTTTGGTGTCGTCTCGACGATATTTATTTCTGTTAAAAAGACAGAAAATGTGGCACAAGATTTAGAAAGGGGAATGGCGAAAAGGACGGTCTTGTTCTGTCTTAATTTTAAAACTTAGCTCGCCACAAACACTGACCCAAGCATACAAACAATATTCCTAGCACCAAAACAACACATTCATACTTACCTTTCTTACTACATCCACCAAAATACCTCATTGTCTCAATGAAAATCCTAAATAGTCCCCATATGTACAAATCGACGTCTGTGGGAGGGGAGGGGGAATAAAACAACAAGTTAAAAAATCCCCAATGATTATGTACAATATGAATATAAATTATTTACAAGAAACTTCCGCTGCCCAAAGACTATGTGGTTTGTTTTGTTTTAAGGCATATATTAACCCCAATGGGTTATTTAATGCCGACAAAATTTCATTTTTTTTTCAAAAATTTATAGCTGGTAATATATTTTTTTCAAAAATGTATAGTTTGGTTTCTTTTGTTTTATGGCATATTAACCTCAATGAGTTATTTAATGCTGACAAGATTTTTATTTCTGGTAATATTTTCTTTTTAAAAATATTTATTGCTGGTACTAATTTTTTTTACAAAGTATTTCTGGCATTAAAATCTATTTATACACTTCCATAGTGTTTTGAGTCAGGTTGTGGGGTCAACTATTTGCCCATAGCTGCTACCACCCCGGGTCAGGGTGGACCTGGGGACACCAGCAATTAAGAGGTGGTTCCACGCTCCTCAAAACCTCCTGATGAGAGGCCTTGCTGTTGGACGTAGTTTATCGTCTTACCCAGGACCTGGATGCAGTTCATTGTCATACCAGGACGCGACTGCCCTAGGAAGTCTCGCAGTTAGTATTTATGAGAGGAGGAAGAGTTCTTTCTACTGTAGGAGGGTTTACCACAACACTATGTGAAAACGAAATAGTATTTTTTCGTTAAAAATAAATATCTGTAAATGATTAATTTGGGTACGGTCATGGAATGATTTTTCGTTTTTTCTCCACAAGTTTATAATCCAGAGTTATTCTATCAAGGCTAGAGAGATCAGTCTGTCTTAAATTTTTTACTCATGACTGAACTGACGAATGATGGGTTCATTTCGTTTTCTGACCTTTAAGTCATAGAATGAAGTGAGCGCAATAGCCTCGGATGGAATTTGAAATAGGAAAGCCAATTCCATTATCAACGTTAATAACTACTACGCCACTCGCATATCCACAATATTGATTTAAAAAAATACCATCTCCCTTCAGGACGTGGGATGTCATAGGTCTACACGGCTTTCTTTTCTTTATTATTTGTGGATTGCTATAATTTTCGGGGAAAGATAGTAGAGTGGCTTCCTGCTGCCTTCGCTACAGTTTTGAATTCAGAGTTATCCTAGAAAGGAGCCCACTTTTATCAAAATATAATACATTACAAGAAGAGCTTTTAAATGCTCTGTATAAACAAAAGATCTTTGCTACTTCCACGGAAGGTGCTCGGACGAACTACATTCCCTGGTCCCGCCAAGACAAACCTTCACAGTAAAAACACGCCATGCCACTTACATCGTAGCAAACTACCCACATTCCATCCGTATCCCATCAGTGAGAAGTACTGTAGTATCCACTAAAATATCAAATACAATATTTATAAACCAATCACACTCAAGAAAACACTTACATCTTAAAACACACCAATAAAATCATAGATTACAAATCAGAATGTTTGTTGTATTAGTCATCATTATTTTTAGGTAGATACCGACCAAATATCGTACGGACGTAGTAGTAGACATACCACGTGCCCTTTTAGGGCCAATTAGGAATAAATAAATAATTTAATTCTGGAGCCGATTTTGTTCGGAAAAAGTGTATAAAAACATACGAAATCCGTTCCTAAACAGGATACACGCGGCCGTCACCAAAGTCCACACAACTCTCGCTGATGATCTTCATGACCTCATGTTAAAAGCGACAGCATTGACAAACTCCAGACTACGGCAACACCGCCAACAGTAAGAAACAATTCCTATCTCTCGTATCCACTTTTACTATGAATCACGCACACACATGTTGACTTTTTCATACAAACACACATATCACAACATTTTATTGTTTCTCACATACGTACACAAAGAGAATTTATATTTTATTTCAGAACTTTATCAACCCGAACGAAAGACATTAATTTCCAATCTATCATCAACTGCTTGTATTCTTGTCGCTATATTAAATCAATGTTTATTTGTTGAAACTACGTTGTCTTTTCTATTGAATTTTATTCCTTCAATGAAAATCGTGTGATTATTCTAGATGACCAAATTACGAGCGACCCTGTAAAGATATTTTGTTAATGTATCGAATCCCGACACTCCAAATTTTAACATTCAACGAAAAACCGAGTAGAAGGATTCCTACAGTACGTTCAACTCGAGCAGCTACTTTCCATGGATCGTTGCCCTGTGGAATCGACTCCCAAACCTCAAGAGGAACTCATTTATATTGATGGAATAATCCATACTAACCTTTCACCCCTCCAGCATAATCCACTTCACGCCAAAATATCTATCAGCCAATCAAAACTCCAGTTTCAGCAAACGAAGTTTCCTATTTGTCAAAAGCCTTAGAACTGTAGCAAATTCACGTGAAAATGCTTTTTCGCGCGCAAGTCACCGGAGCCTATATTTTTGTCCATATATAAATAGGAAATTCCTGATCACTTCCGACAGTCAGACTTGCATTCCTAGAGAGATGCCAAACTGACCCACGCAAGTCAAAACTCTGACCAACCACGACTTTGACGCGCAAAATATCTCTGACTCAACAAACCACAAGCACGCTCTATCTCTCTCAGGAACGCTATCTAAACATCATTTACAATACTTTAAAAAGTGACATTTTTCTCACTACTTAATAAGTATTAGTAAACAAGCAATCAAATTCTCACACAACTAAAGGTACGCAACTCCTACCAAGTCTGAACAATAATACAAACAAACTTACGTACACACACTAATAATAACTGAACTAGCACTTAGGACAATTTCGTACGTAACTGGACACTTAGTTTAATTTTGTGAACAAATCTGAATAGCAATTGCAAACACGTTGAAATATTCATAGTAATATTCTACCTAGTCAAATACATCTATTCTCATTTATCCATCAAAGTTCAACTGAATTGTATTCGTGAATTGTATATAAACCAATGTTATTGTTGTACATTTAATGTTTGTCTTTGCTTTCAATCTTCTTGCATGATTTGTTTCTAATATTTTTCTTTAATTGTTGTGGACGAATGTTTTAGAACACCAATACTAAAAATCCTTCTGATCACTCAAAATACATTCACCAGTCCGCAACAATATGATCCATCGTTAAAGATGCAAGAAAAATGGTCGGTTCCCTGTAACGTTCTAGTAAGTACCTGACTCCTCCCACCATCCTTTACTTTTGCAAGAGCCAGATCAAGCTGAAAATGCTGTATTGCTGCCGTATAAATTTCAAAAGTAAGACGTTTTAGAAGTCATTTGAGAAGGGTTTTGTGTGAACTAAAATGCGTACACCTGTATGTATGTGTAGTGGACCGTGGACTGAAGATGTGAAGAGATATCAGAAGGTTAAAATTTCCTGCTAGCCGGTCCAGCTACATGAGAATGTTGGACTTTAATTAAGTCCAAAGAAGACAAAGAAAACAAACAAGACCGATATTCATGTGTAAACAAATATATATTAATAACAAGTTAAACAAAGACATGGACAGTTACATAGTGTATGTGTGGGAGAAATAATGTGTGTGTTGTGAGTGTTCGTACGTACGTGTATTGATCTTAGCGTGTTCCCAGAATTTGGGAAACGTTGTATCTGTAAGAGGTCACGTATTGGTGTTAGTTGAAAAGAGAGATTTACCTCACCTCCACGCGAGGTGGTGGCCCAAGGACTAAGTGGAAAAGAGAGATCGAGGCGAAGGGTCAGCCAGTATTTATAGCCAGGGGAGAGAGACCCCTGTTGAAGGATTAAGGAACTGAGGAGGAGCTAACTCCGACATATGTGTGTTTATGTGTATGAGAGTGTCACCCCAAACGAACACAGAAGTAAATTCCTCCTCCCACCACCAAATTATTCTCCGCCCACAGTCGGGATGTGTGTGGCAAGCCTCTAGCTACTCTAGGGCTACTTCTACGGAAAGTGCTCAGATGAACTACATTCCCTGGTCCCGACAAGTCAAACCTTCCCAGCAAGAACACGCCATGCCACTTACATAGTAGCAAACCACCCACATTAACTCTGTATTCCATCGGGGAGAAGTAAGTTCCACTCGAGCAGCTGTGGAATCGACTCCCAAGAGGATGTTTCCCCAATCACTACAATCTTTTCAAGGCTAGGGTTAATCGTTATCTCAATCACCTATATACACAAATAGCCTCCTAACGTAACTCTCTACCTCGTGTGGCTCCCGGGCCTTGTAAAGGGTGGCTCTCACTGTAAAAAAAAAAGATAATTTTTAAAATATTAAAATTTTTTTTGAATGTTCAATCCTCATTCGTTTCTTTCTTAGCAGAGACTGAAGTAATATTAAAACGTAAGTATTGTAAATTTATACGTATATTTTCACTATGCTTGTTTAGAGATTTATAACCGGATTTATTTTCGATTTAAGATTACAACAGATTAATAGAAATAAAGCCTTTATTCGACGCTTTTTCGTGAAGTGATAAATCTACGTATGTCAATATGGGTCAGGACCTTTAGTTGATGCGAACTATCAGTCTGTAAGCTTTCTGGTGATAAAAAAAAGGAAGAAACAAAAAAGAAAGAAAGAAAAGAAGGAAGAAAGAAAGAACAGGTGAAAGGTTATTGGCCTGATCCACTTCCTAAAATAAATTATTCTGATGAAACTGACCCCCCCCCAATATTTTCACTCTACTTATAAAATGAACTATTCAGTATACAAGTCATTCATTAATGAATGTAATGACATTTCTATTTAAATCGGATAATTCCCTGGTTTTTGTATGACGGGAGGTTTTGAGAAGCGTGGAACTACCTTTTAATTACTGCTGTTCTCAAGTCCACCCAGACCCGGGGTGATAGCACTTGTTAGGGTCCCAGCTATGGACGAATATTTTCCCCCCTATGAAAAGTATAAAGTCAAAAAATAATTTGTTTCAAGAATTGGTGCTTGCGTAATGTAATAAAGCACATTATTTTGTTTCAGTTTTAACGGAAAAAAATCTAAATTTAATATTTATCTTTAAAAAAATTACTTGCAATTTTTCAGTGTAATTTTGAAATTATTTGCTGTTCGTTGCAAAAGATTATTTTATGAAATACAGACATGTTTGAAGTTTTCAAAAAGTAAAGTTTAATGCTATTTTTGAGTGTGAACCTTTTTTTAAAAGAATTTTGTTTATTTTTTCCTTTTAGTAACTGTTAGATTATTTTTGGTATGGATATACGAAAAGGGAAATAATTCTGATATTTTGCGCTGACTGGTTACTATTCAGTATCGGAGGAGTATCGTGAGTGCAAAAATAATAACTTCCTTCACCCACTCCCTTCAAATTCGAAGGACTGAGGAAGAAGAAGAAAAGGAATTCGCGAGCTTATGTGAAATTTTCTTTGGGCCAATGAAAACCTTGTCTTCCCAGAAATTTGCCCAGTGAGCTGAGAAGAAAAAGGAAAGATATTCGCGAGCCTATGTGAAATTTTCTTTGGTCCAATGAAAACCTTGTCTTCTCAGAAATTAAACCCTTTTTTCATAGAAATTAGCTGATCAGCCGAGAAAAAGAAGAAAAGGAAATAGCGAGACTATTCGAAATTCTTCTTGGTATAAAATGAAAAGAAGAATTGAATTAATCAGAAAAGAGTGTTTGAAGTCATGTGAAAGGTTTTTCCTTTCATTCCTCCCGGCCAGCGTTGGATTTCTCGCCAGTGTAAAATTGTCCGCCAATTATGTTATAAGCCTCTAACCAACACGCAAAACTTCAAAGACTTTTCTCTTAACAGTCAAAGAAAGCTAAGTATTTCAAACTATTGTCGGAGTTAGCTCCTCCTCAGTTTCCTTAATCCTTCAACAGGGGTCTCTCTCTCCTGGCTATAAAGGCTATAAATACTGGCTGACCCTTCGCCTCTCTCTCTTTTTTCGACTCAGGCCTTGGGCCGCTACCTCGCGCGGAGGTGAGGTAAAATCTCTCTTTCACTTAGGCCAATATGTGACCTCTCACAGATAGAGCGTTTCCCAAATTCTGGGAACGCGCTAAGAACAATACACGTACGTACAAACACTTACAACACACATAATTTCTCCATACAAACTCTATGTAACTGTTCATGTCTTTGTGTAACTCGTTATTAATATATATTTGTTTACCCATATATATCGGTCTTTGTTTTCTTTGTCTTCTTCGGACTTAATTAAAGTCTGACATTCCCATGTAGCTGGACCCGCCAGCAGGAAAGTTTAACCTTCTGATATCTCTTCACATCTTCACCCCCACGGTCCGCTACACTATCTCTCTTCGTCTACTTTGGAACGTATGCAAACCATGTATCCCTCCTGTGAGCAACAAACTCTTTTACGTGTGTTTTAAACATTTTTCTATATTATTTTTGTCAGATCATTTAATCTGTTGTATGAACATTTCTTCTTCATGACAATACGTTAAAACTATGGACTTTAAGAATTCTGATTTATTTTCCCGTAACGAGCTACTGATACTACTTCAAGCATGTAAATTCATGAATAAATTCCTTATCTTGTTTTGTTAAAATTAGCGGTATGTTTCCTCATCGTTATCATCCTTCATTAATCATCTTGGCGCGGGTAAATCGACTGTTCATTTTAATAATCCTTAAGCCCCACGCCACTATAGAAGTAACAAATTTCATATATTCCGTGTGTCAGTATAAAAAATAAAATTATTCATTGTACTAAATTTAATACAAGCGTATAGAATAAAGAATTATATTCTTAAACTATTGGTTATGTAGCGATTACTACTATGTTTGACACGCCTACATTTTTCTCAACTGTGATTGGTCAAATAATAAATACTAACTATCACAGGACAATTTACTGATCGCATTCATCACACTGAATTTTTCCTACTGTTAATTCACAAACATGCTTTTGTTACAAAATCACCGATTGGGTAATTTTTCATCCAATCAGATATTTTTTGTGTGCTCTCGAAATTTCTCCCGCCATTGTCCTGGGAGCCTACCCATGGTTATATAAACCGGAATTCGTTCCAAACATAGACAGTAGAAGCAGAACTCAGTAGAACTCAGCAACTCACACGCGTCTACACAGACTATTCATTCTACTCACTGCACGCACACACGCATGCACGCAGAACTTAAATATCATTCACCATCAGTTCTATGTAACAAGCCAAGTTGCAACAGCTCTGTTAGTTATATCTAATTCACAAACTGATTTATTACATGTTCTTCTAAAAACATCATTCTATCTAATACAGAACTTTGAACATTCTTTCAGAAAACTTGTTCATTTACATTTAATCTTTCAGCTAACAGATAAAGGGAAACAACTTCTCCTATCTTATTGTTTCACACATTACAAAAAATGTTTTGTATTTGTTGATTTTAATATATATTTTATCGTTGAAACAAAAATCGGTTTTCCATTGTTTTTCCTTGATACAAAAATGTATAATTGTTAAATGCTATTCAACACGCAGCCACATCAATCTTTTCAACACAATCAGCATTTACAGTTATATAAGGCTAAAGAAAATGTTGTTTTAAACATAAATAACAAATTCTTAATCATTGCACTGCCGGTCTTTAAGATTTATCTTTACGTTTTCCCGCGCTTTTTCGGACAAGGGAGAATTAATGTTTTTCAAGATTATTTCTGGCCTCACAGGTTGGTGTACGTACTTAAAAGGTTATTTTCATTCTGCTTTAAGTAAAAATAAAATGTAATCATTATTACTTAACCCAGTTAATTAAGTCGTAAATTTACTAATAGACTTTGAATCACATCTCTAACAAATATTGGATTTTAAAGAGAATTTGTTTTCATTTTCGCAGACGAAAAAATACTAATGCTTTAGTTTTAAGTTTAAGAATACCTAAAACGTTTATTTATATACAGAAATTATTTTTCTTTTAATTTGGATTAGGCTTTTATAGACCATCATCTTTCAAATGAAACTGAAATTTATGTTCAAAAGAAGCCATAAAAAATGTTTTTCGTTTTATAAAAAAGTCCGTGTCAGATAAAAACAAATCATATTTTTTACCGGTTCAATATTTAGAAAAAATTTTGCTATTAACTTTTTCTTTTTTAAAACTCCAATTTTGAAGATGTGGTCATTCAAAAAAAAAAAATCATCATCGAAAATGGAAAAGAATTGTTGATCATTTTTTTTCATTTAAATTTTCCACTGTGGCTGTATGTTTGTTAATGGGGTACAGTTTGTCCTTTTACACCGCAATCGAAAATTCAAGATGGCAGCGCCCGGACGTAAACACGCGAATTTTCTAAATATGATTGAATGAAGTTACAAGAGATCAATATCTTTACTCTTCGGTCTTAATGTAAGTTATCATGTAACACGAAACCATTACCATGTTTTACCTCAATGACTCGCAGTAAAATAACATCCACGAGGCTCCGATATCTTTGCCCTTCCTCCCTCGTGAAATTTGCCCTCTAACTTGTTTGTATCGTATTTCTTTTTAAATTTAAGTTAACAAAAAGCACGTGATGTTGTTATTTTTCTCTTTGCGTCTGTCATTTATTCTGTAGAATCGGTGTCTATTATTTTTAATTTATAAAAATTAATCTTATAATTCCAATCTCAAATTTTTCCTCTCTACCGGTTTCAAGGCATTTACGTAAGAATTAGTAATGAGAGGATTTCTTTGGTAACAAAGAAAGAATACTGAGCTGCTACATGACGTCTGTCCTCCTATACGGCAGCACATGTTTGACGGTCTCCTCAAAGCTGAAGAAGAGACTTGAGGCAACGGAGGTATGGTTCTATAGGAAGATGCTAGGGATATCATAGACCGAGCGTGTGAGCAACGATGAGGTTTTGGAGGGGACGCAAACAAGGGAGAAGCTTATACTTAACATCAGGAAGAGGCAGCTGAAATTTCTGGGACACGTAATAATGAGGAAGGAGGGCTTGGAGAATCTGATACTCACAGGACGAATAGAGAGAAAGAGAAATAAGGGAAAGCAATGCATGACATACCTAGCGGGCTTAAGCAAGTGGATGACAGAACAAGGTCTGGGGGAGGTAGCTGAAGGAAGGAACTTATTGAGAGCTACAAGGAATAGGGAGACGTGGAGAGCCATGATCGCCTACGTCTTGAAGGGACGTGGCACATAAAAAGAAAGAAGGTTTGCCTTTTTAAAAATAAGAAAGTATTGATAAAGTCATAACTATGAAATTTTTTTTTGCTTGAGCATAAAAAAGACATTATTAGACTGAGTAATAGCAGCAACTCTGAAAAAAAAAAAAAGAAGCAGCCTATTTATAAGCTTTTACAGCACTTGGTGAAGTGATTGGAAAATTGTGTTCTATTAGTTTAGTACTAAATAACCAGTACTAAAGTAGGACACAACTAGTATCTAGTTGTTGTTTTAGTGGAAGTGTTTGCTTGGTTAGAGAAAATTTCTTTTCTTTTAAAACTTGGGGTCCGATTAACCCTGGTGTTGAAATACACTAATAATCTCCTCTCCACATATATTACATTTGGACTAATATCTTCATCTTTGTTGTATGTAGCTTACAGCCATATCACGTTGAAACATCGGTTCCCATACAATCACCTAAATTAAGCAAAGTTGAATCTGGTTAGTACCTAGATGGGTCACTGCTTGGAAATATCAGGTGGTTCATGGTCTAATGGGTAATAACTTGGAATTGTTAATTGGACAACTGATTTCAACTTCCTGTTGGGTTTCTTCATTTATGTGCAATTACCCTTGGGTATGAATCCAACTATTTTCGCCTCATCTTCGGTTAATTAGTAAGACTTGTAATACTAAAATAAATCATTCTTATCTTTAAAAAAATAAATTCTTACAATCTAAAAATATTTTCTGGCTTTAAATAATCTAGAAAGGGTTGATAAGTCATAGAAAATAAATAAATGAATGAATGAATCAAACGTTTCGGCCTTTGTGTGCTCTGGCCTTCTTCAGGCAGGTGCTTGTCAATTTAGCAAACCTTCAGGGAATTTTGAATTGAACCGTTTATTTAATCTATGAAGGTAGATTGTTCTTGTTCCACTGTCCTTGTCTAGGAACAGCATGTACTGCCTCTGACTACCCCAATCAGTGGAGGGCTGATTGGGGTCCCCAGAGTAGTGTTTTGTTACCTTTGCTATCTTATCAACATTTGCTTTTTTTTCTACCTACATTTATATATATTACAAATTAAACTAAGCACAAGTAAAGAATGAAAAACTTTTGTGGATTTTGATGTCATTCTGGTGTTTTTTTTTGGGGTTTTTTTTTTGTCCAAATCATGAATTTGCTCATGCTAAGTCTCAAAAAAACACCATATAAAATTCACTATTTTTTATCCATAATGTTGAACATGTTAAAATTCAACTTTTTAACACGAAAAATTCTCAGATTGGCATTAAAAGTTGCCATAAAACATTGTGACATTTGTATTTAGATGCATTTTATTTTTTTTTTCAATATTTCTAGTTGAATTGTTTACAATTACCCTTGGGAAAGGTATGAATCCAGCTATCAAATATCAAAAAAAATTTAAAATATAAATCTTTATTTGAAATATTTTACATGCAGGCACTTCAAACTTTGTACTTTCAGTTAACATTAATAGGAACTGAAAAACATATGATCCATTATTGCACATAATTAGGTTACAATTTGTATAGACTAGGAGCCCATATCAAAGATTCAAGAGGGGCCCCATAAGACCCTCGAGCCAACCTTGTCTAGCAACATCTTGCTTTTTTTTAGTACCGCTCAGTGATTACTAATTCTGTTAGGGAAAATTGGTGGGGGGAGAGAAAGGAAAATTACTAAAGTAAACAGTCAAGTGAAAGGAGTTCTCTAAAATAGGAGCAATATTTATAGTAAATTTAAAACCAAAGTACCTAAAATTTAATAAAACATTAGATTACAGAGAATATTTACCAAAATTTTTAAGATTACTGGGTAGTTAAAAATTATATAAGAAAGGGGCTCACGTTATTTTAAGTAATTTTTACAGATGTGTCCACCATAGAAAAAATTAGATAAACATCCGTCTGTCAGTCAAGCTGTCAATCCTTCAACACTTTAAGTAAACACCTACAGTTGTTAAAAAATACATTTTTGCGATAGTTTAAACTAAGTAGTAATTGTTTCAAATCAAATTTAATTAAACTTTAAATCAGCTAATAAAGCTTAAGAAAAGCATATTTTATTTTTGGAAGATTCTTTAATAAAGAGAATTATGTTGTGATAACAGATGGCTAAAAATGGCGCTAAAATCACTGATATTTAGTGATTTCAAAACAAAAACTCCTTCCAGTAAATTTAAATTAGTTTGGAAATATTAAATTTAATCTATTGCCTTGAAATTAAGACTAAAATAAAAGCTTCAAGAAAGATTTTTCATTTTTAAAAATTCATTTTAAGCCTTAGGTATTGCATTTCTTTGGACGTACTTGCTTAATAGATAACTGTACTTTAGCACAAAACCTATTCAGAACTAATCTCCATAATTTTATTTATTATTTATTTACTTTTTCCTGCTTGTGATTGGGTTTTTGGTTACTTCTAAAGTTGACTTGAGTTCTCTTCTTCTAACATCTCCACCTGAACTCCAAATTTTAATTCACTAATTATTATTTTTATATATTTCCTCTCCCAATAGGAGTAGGTATGTCTGCCAATTGTCTGGTTCGCTCTCCTTCCTGGTTCAAATATATACTTCTAATGTCTTTGTCTGAAATCGCAAATTTTATTCACTAATTTATTTATTTTTTTTATCTTCCTTCTCTCTCAATAGGAGTAGATAGATTTGCCTATTGTCTGGTTCACACTCCTCCCTGGTCTTTTGAACTGGAGTAGAGGTTTATCCCTTGTTTCCTGTTTAGGATTGTGTTTCCAGTTCCTTCTAAAGTCTACTTCAACTCTATACTTCTAATGTCTGCCTGGACTCTAAAACGTTATTGACTACTTATTTATTTCCTCAATAGGAGTAGATAGGTTCACCTATCATCCAATTCACACTCCTCTTTGGTCTTTTGAACAGGCGTAGAGGTTTATCCCTTGTTTCCTGTTTATGATTGCGATTCGAGTTCCTTCAAAAAATCTACTTTGACTCTATACACCTAGCATCTCTGCCTGAACTCTGAACTTTATCTATTTCAGTTTGTTCATTTTATTATCTATCTTGTGATGGGATTCAAGACATTCACAGTGGTTTGCTTCAACCGTTTACTCAAATTTCACAAATTTGTAGAATTGATTCATAAGTTTTCTTCGATTTTTATATCCATGAACAAAAATTAGGGGTATAAAAAAGAAGAGAGGACTGATTTCTTTTTGTTTAGGGGTATAAAAACGAAGAGAGGACTGATTTCTTTTTGTTTAGGGGTATAAAAACGAAGAGAGGACTGATTTCTTTTTGTTTAGGGGTATAAAAAAGAAGAGAGGACTGATTTCTAATTTCATAGATGAATCATTTGGGATACAAAGGAAGGGAGAATCAGTTTCTAAAATATTTGAATACCATTACTGCTTTAAGTTATAACTTAAATAGTAGAGTTGTCTGGGCCGTCTAGCTAAGATATGCTAGAGGACCCAGTTTACTCTGTGATTTAATTATGACATCTGAATTTCCAACCATTGGTAAAGAAGGCATGGCAATTCACAGATAATAAAGAAAAGGAAACTGTGGAGAGCCATAATCACCTATGTCCTGAATGGAGAAAGACTTCTCTAAATTCCAAACTGTGGATAAGGGAACAGGGAACCACTCCATTATCCTTCCCGAGAAAGCATGGAAATTCACAGATAATAAAGAGAAGGAAACTGTGGAGAGCCATAATCACCTATGTCCTGAATGGAGAAAGACTTCTCTAAATTCCAAACTGTGGATAAGGGAACAGGGAACCACTCCATTATCTTTCCCGAGAAAGCATGGAAATTCAGAAATAATAAAGAGAAGGAAACTGTGAAGAGCGATAATCGCCTATGTTTCTGAAGGAACATTGTATTAAAAAAATTAAAGTCACATTTGGATTTTATTTTAAGCTGATGCATAAAGAAAATATTAAACTGTCATCAGAAATAGATTTCTTTTGAAAAGTTTTTCCTCACTTCAGCCTATTACTTTTTTCATATTGATATTTACAGTGGCAGACTTTTTTACAGCAGAGACTCCAGGCCCTGAGCTGAGCATACAAAATGGCGCAGAGATCCTTTGCAACAGCCGTGGCACAGTTGTGGCCTTTAATTTCAAGACATTCAAAAGTTCTTGGAACCTCTTGGAATTCCATTTTGTTCAAAGCGGAAAAGCAAGCAAAAGTCTTATTGGCCGTGAGTAACCAACCAAAGAAGCAGTGGATCCATTTATCAGCACCTGAAGCTGCAAAAAGAAGAAAGGTAAAAAAAGATGTTTAACTTTTTGGCTTCACAGAATTTAGACTTAAAGGGTTATTGATATTTTACTTAGTCTGGCACAAAGCTACAAGTGTAGAGCGCTCAGGATGAAACTCATTACAGTATTAACCCTAGAACACTAACCATCAATTAAAGTTACACCACTACTAACTATGGGTATATCATACCCGATTTTGAAAATATCAAAAAAAATTTAAAATATAAATCTTTATTTGAAATATTTTACATGCAGACACTTCGAACTTTGTACTTTGAGTTAACATTAATAGGAACTGAAAAACATATTTAGGTAAGAAAATCAGGTACTGAAAAAAAAAAATAGGAAAATTTGTGCTGGGTACTATATACCCATAGTTATTGTTCTAGGGTTAATGGTATCTAAGATTAGTTTATTAACACTTAAAACTCTGCATCATTTATAAACATCACTTCCCCTTTTACTGTATATGGTATCCCCTCAAAATATAGTGTTTTATATATTAGTTCTATATATTTGAAATTGTAGTAGTCTGGCTATCAATTTCAGTCAAGATTATTTTAGGTGTTGCCATAGAAGGATATGACTACTCAACTAAGAAATTAAAATTCAACTTGCATTGGAAGGACTAACATTTTGCTTGACAAAAATAGCCAGCTACAGAGTGCTAAAGATTATATGTACAATACCACATTAAGCCTGCCTAAATTTAAGCAGATTTTTTTTTATTGTTAATGAAGCTTTATTTCTTTAGATTCTCCAATAACTTCTTACAATTTGAAAACAAAATTTTCAAGTAATTTAACATATTTGATGGCACTTTAGATATTCCTACTATTTCAACTAAAAATTTGGGCAAACATGGACGTTTGTGCCTGCAAAATAACGGAGTGTCAAAAGGATGGGTTTTTCCTTGGCATCACTATTATTTTAACTACGTTCACTCTTTAGTAATGTTTATTGTTTTAAAAAGTCATGATTAGAATTTTAATAAAAGCTAAGTATATGAAAGTGAATTTATACATTTTCTTTGTTCTTGAGAATTGACAACAAAAATAATAAACACTATTAGATTGTTTATTGGAATGGTTGCCAAAACATTGGCTAATTGGCATTTGATTTGAACTTTATAAAATGGTAAACAATAAGATTCATATTTTTATAATTTAGTAAATGTTTATAAATTTATGAATAAAAACTTGTTTTCATATTTCTTTATAAACTGGTAAATGATAAATATCATATTGCTTTAGTTTTAATTGTATTAGTTTTTAGAGTATTGTAAATATAAAATTATTCTTGTAAATAAACAAGCTAATAAAATAGTGCTTAATATTTTTTATGTAAATTCTCAAAGAAGAAAAACAATGTGTAAATTTACTTTCATCAGGTTTTAGGTTTTATTAAAATTCTAATCACCACTTTTTAAAATAATAAACATTGCAGAGGAGTGAAGGTAGTTAAAATAAAAGCGGTGTCATGGGAAAAGCCATCCTTGTGACCTTTCCTTTTTTTTTTTTTTTTTGAGGGCATGTAGGTCCATGTTTGCCAAATTAAAATGTGTATCTTCATTTATTGCCTTTTTGTAAGGGTTTATCTCCCCTTCATCTGTTGCCTTTGGAAGGATTTATCTCCCCTTCATTTGCTGTCTAAACTTCAAGGTCTCTGATCAGGAGACTGGAGGTTTTAAGGAGTGTGGAACCAGCTCTTAATTGCTGTTGGTAACCGTACCAAGTTATGGGCTAATATTGAAACTCCAGATAAAAACAAAACACTATGAAAGTATAAAAATACATTTACCATCATTACATTTTTATATTGTAAAATGGCCAAAAATACTTATTTATAGTAAAGTGACCAGCAGTACATTTTTATAGAATTACCAACAATGCATTTTATAGCAAAATGACCAACAATGCATTTTATATTTAGTTGAAGGCATACAATTACTTTAAAAATATGGTTAGTTGAAGCCATAAAACTGTGTTTGAAATATTTAGATTTTGGCATTAAATAATTCCCTTGAGATTGATATGTCGCTAAACAAAATCAGCCAAACAAAGTCAACCAACCAAATCACCAACATGGAAGAACTCTTTCATGGCATTAATCCATATAATATCTTACAATTTCTTGAAGAAATCAAACTGTATTCCAAAATATAACTTCAACAAAACTTCACCATAAAACACAGATATCACTGCCTCTAGTAATCATGTCCCTACAAACATGTATATGCACAAAAGCTGAGTATCATCTACCATGTATTCAATTGTGAAAGCAGAATCACATATCATATTTTTATTACTTCAAAGCTCCTCCTAAGATGAAATTTTAGCATTAAATGACTGATAAGGGGTTGATATGCCATTAAACAAAAAAATCAAATCATCATCTGTTGCCTTTCAGAATGGTTTATCTTCCCTTCATCTGATGTGTTTTGATTTAACATTTTTTTAACGTTTGGAAAAAGAATATTAAATGTCATACAACTTTTATCATTTAGTATTTATATTATTTTACATTTCTAAACTGTATGTGCATTTTTTTTTTTGCTTGTTTTTGCTTTTATTCCATTTTAGATGACCTGTCTTCCCTTTTTAGTAAATTTTGAAAATGTGGAATGCAGAATTGTGACTTGAAAATTCACCTTTCAACAAGGCAATGATCCGAAACACTCTCCTAAATTATGTCAAAATTACCTAGAGTAAAAAAAAAATAAATTAATAAATAAAAGTAGCAAAATTTTTTAAATTATGACTTGGCCACCTGAATCCTCTAATCTCTCAGCTGAATTAGTATGAGATGAATTGGATAGTAGAGTTTAAAGAGAATACCCAAAGAGTGAGAGTGAGCTTTTTCAGTGCTTGAAGAATGCTTGGGAAGGTCTGCCATTTACTTTCTTAGATTTGAAAAAGGCTGTGTGTATTATCACTGCACAGTGATAATACTGATCTCATTATAGTCACTGTACAGTGATATTACTGATCTCATTATAGTCACTGTACAGTGAAAAGAACAGTGCTTTCATTATCACTGTTTGGTGATAATATGTTTTTTGAATTTTCGCTGAGAATCTAAAATATTTAATTGGTACTTATAAATTACTGCCATATGAAATTATAGGTTATTTCATAAATATACATTTATTTCATATTAAAATTAAAAGGTATTTTCTAAAACACTGTATTATCACCGTACAGGGAACTCTTACGTAAGTCCTTTTCCTCCATATTGCATTGTGTTGTAGAGTTACTTTCCGCAGTGGAAACTTTTTGGACTAAATTTGGTCCTAAATAGGTTCAACGTACAAAAACATTAGGAACTTGTTATAATAAGTATTACACAGAGTAATCTAGTTGTGGTAGCTGACTACTTTCGTATTCGACTCCCAGTCGACCCTCACTGACTCCTACTTATATTAGGTGGGAGAGTCTATTATCTATAGACTAGGTGTGTTTCACCATAACACCTTGACTGGTAGGAGAAGTATAATCTGGAACTTATTCCACAGAGGTGGCAGGAGGATTGAAGGGAGGACCTGTTTACAAAACACGCCCCCCGCTGCAGTAATTCTGTAACTACTGTACTGGCTGTTTGAGTAATAAACAAATCTCCAGAAGTTAGTTCTCTCTATACTTCATTACTCTCTCACCAACTCCCTCTAACTACTTCATCCTGGATAAGACGATAAACTATGTCCAACAGCAAGGTCTTTGTTCAGGAGGTTTTGAGGAGCGTGGAACCACCTCTTAATTGCTGGTGTTCTCAGGTCTACCCTGACTTGGGGTGGTAGCAGCTGTTAGGGTCCCAGCTTTGGGCAAATAGTTACCCCCAAACTGAGGTCAAAACTCTATGAAAGTGCAAAAATAGGTTTTAATACCCAAAATACTTTGTAAAAATATTATTATCAGCATTATATTTTTGAAAAAAATATTACCAGTGATATATATTTGAAGTAAAATTATTACCAGAAATAGATTTTTAAAAAAAAAATATTACCAACAATGAAAATTTTGTTGGCATTAAATAACCCATTGAGGTTGATATGGCGTAAAACAAACCAAACCAAACCAAAACCCTCTATTTAAGCTCCTGATATTTTTCCTTCACAAACCACCTTCACTATCCTTAGAACACTTAACCTATATCTGTATGATGATATTGTCCTGGGTATGACGATAAACTACATCCGCGTCCTGGGTAAGACATTAAACAACATCCAACAGCAAGGTCTCTGATGAGGTTTTGATGAGCGTGGATTCACTTCTTAATTGCTGGTGTTCCCAGATTCACCCTTAGCCAGGGTGGAAGTACCTGTCAGGGTACCAGCTATGGGCACATAGTTGACCCCTAAACAGGGTGTAGAGGTGTAAAAATAGGTATCAATACAAGCAATACATTTTTGAGGGAAAAATTATTACCAGAAATACATTTTTGAGAAAATTTTTTACCAACAATACTTTTATGAAGGAAAAATTATTACCATCAATACATTGTTGAGGAAAAAATTATTACCAGCAATACATTGTTGAGGAAAAAATTATTACCATCAATACATTGTTGAGGAAAAAATTATTACCAGCAATACATTTTTGAAGGAAAATTATTACAAACAAAATTTTACCAGCAATACATTTTTGAAGGAAAATTATTACAAACAAAATTTTACCAGCAATACATTTTTGAAGGAAAATTATTACAAACAAAATTTTACCAGCAATACATTTTTGAAGGAAAATTATTACAAACAAAATTTTACCAGCAATACATTTTTTGAAAAAATATTACGGCAATACATTTTTGGAAAAATTATTACCAGCAATACATTTTTGAAGAAAGAGTTATTACCAGCAATATAGTTTTCAGGGAAAAATTATTATCAGAGATACTAAATTGAAGGAAAAATTATTACCAGCAATACATTTTTAAAGGAAAATTATTACAAACAAAATATTACCAGTATACATTTTTTGAAAAAATATTACGGCAATACATTTTGTAAAAAAACATTAGTAGCTATACATTTTTTGAAAAATATTACTTGCAATAAGATTTAAAAAAAAAAATTAACTGCAATAGATTTTTGAAGAAAAAATATTACCAGAAATGAATTTTTGAAGGCAAAAAAACATTACCAGCAATACATTTTTGGAAAAAAAAATACCTGCAATAAAAAATTTTGTTGGCATTAAATAAGCCAATGATGCTGTAAAAGAAAACAAACCAATCCAAATGATGATAATAATGTCACCTGTAATATAAGTGTGGGGTGATAATAGTCACTCCCTTTAAAAAAAAAAATAGTTGATTTTTGATTCAAGAGATAATTATGATGGTAATCCTATATTTTCTTTTTCATGGACTCCAGGCTGACCCAGTTCGCTTCAAACCAAAACCAATTGATAGAGATGCCAAAGTCATTCCAATCAGCCCCAATATGACAATTGCAGAGATTGCAGAAAGCATGGAGAAAAGCATTGGTAAAATGAATTCCTTTTTGTTTACTTATTTTATTTTTAGTATTTTACTTTTTTTTTTATTTATTTCTTTTGTTCTTTTTTCATCTATTCTTTCATTTTCTTTCTCTAAATTGATAAAAGTTCACATAGTTCAAATCTATATGTACACACATGCAGCCTCCTTTCAAAAATCTGCCCTTGTAGGAAAAGTCAGTTGCTTTTATAACAGTTAGGTGGAACCTTACCAGGTTTTTTGTATTTGTGAAGCATAGAAATGGATTAGCGTATTTTTCTATGCAATCCATTCCACTCAGTAAAACTTGAACCATAATTGGTTAGCAGAAGCTAATTTACCTGAGCTCACTGACCTCATTCAGTGGTGAAGCATTTTTCTTTTCTTTTTCCTTTCCTCTTCTTTCTTTTCTTCTTTTTCTTTTCCTTTTTCCTTTCTTTTTTCTTTTCTTTTTCCTTTCTTTTTTCTTTTCTTTTTCCTTTCTTTTTCTTTTTTCTTTCTTTTTCTTTTTCCTTTCTTTTTTCTTTTCTTTTTCCTTTCTTTTTTCTTTTCTTTTTCCTTTCTTTTTTCTTTTCTTTTCCCTTTCTTTTTTCTTATTTTATTTTGTTTTTTCTTTTCCTTTTTTCTTTTCTTCCTTTCTTTTTTCCTTTTTTCTTTTTCCTTCTTTTTTCTTTTCTTTTTCCTTTCTCTTTTTTCTTTTCTTTTTCTTTTCTTTTTCCTTCTTTTTTCTTTTCTTTTTTTTTCTTTTTCTTTTTTCCTTTCTTTTTTCCTTCTTTTTTTTTCTTTTTTTCTAACACAAAAACATTTTGGCCTTTGGGGTATGTCACCATTTTCTTCTGTACATATAGCAATATTTATTCCTAGTAAAAAGAAAAGAAATTTTTAGCATAGAACTTACGGTTACATCTAGCTGATTCAACTGTAAATTGATGAGACGATGTTGCCAATCTAGTACTGCACTTGAATTCATACAGTCTAGTTACCACAGGGAAAAGTTCATCTGAACAATAAGCATGAAAGTATTTATAGAAAAAGCACAGAGAAGCTACATTACAGTGGATGAAAAGTGACCGAACCTTGGATGCCATGTCAATAATTCAATTTGAAACCTGGATGACTGGTTACTCATTTCCGAGCACATGTCTGATAAGGTGGCTAGCCAATCCATATTGCCTGCTCAGACATATTTATGCTTTTTGAACCCCCACGGAGCTGATATGCTGATTATTAATAGTAGATAGGTTTGCCTATTGTCCGGTTCACACTCCCCCTTGATCTTTTTGAACAGTAGTAGCAGTTTACCCCCGTTTCCTCCTTAGGATTGGGTTTCAAGTTCCTTCTAAAGTCTTTTCATTTTCTTTCAGTCCCACTAGCCTCTTGGGGCAGTGGCAATATCACCTTACTTGTGATGAATTGATTAAAAAAAAACAATTCCTCAGTCAGGTATGTGCCATGTGTGATACACACTTAGGTGATCATGTATCTTTCAATACATGACTGATGAGGCAGGTTTTTTTCCCGCAGTAGTTTGCCATTTCTTTCTGCGGTAGACCAGTTACCATCAAAGGCTATAGAACCCAGTCTGTCCTGCTATTTACCCATAGCTGGGGGGAGAAGAAGAGGATTCATACCTTTCCCAAAGGTATAAGCACATAAGTGAATGTAATAGATTCGACTGGAATTTGAACTCTGGTCTCCAATTTCGCAACTAACTACTGATGTTACTTGCTCTGTTGTCTTAAATCTCATCCTGACTACTCACTCAAGAATAAAATTATGAGGAATAGTGCTTAAACTAGCTGGCAGGTTTCCTTTTAACTGTTCCATCTTGTTCAGTAAACTACTTTTCAAAATTGCTTCATGTTTTAAATTCTGTTCTTTTGATTGGTTGGAAACAATCTTGAAGAAATTCTCTACCTGCAGACTTTTTAAAAAATTTTTTCAAGAATATTCCTTTTCTCTTAGTTTGTACCAGATATGTCACCACAATCAGGCTCAGAAGCAAGGGTTATCAAAAAAAGTCCTATCTGGACATCTCATTGTTTGAAAATGTCTGTGTTTTTTTTTTTTAGTGAAAAGTAGGTAGAGTGTCATTTTTTTATACTTTGCTTATACTCCGATTTAAAATCTAACAATACCAAATTGCTCTAATATAGATATAACAGATATAAATAGAACAAACAGGCATTCTCTTGAGTCTGGACATTGGGAGGTGATAACATAATGTAATTTATGATTCCCACTTATCAGAGATCCCAAGGCACTTTTCCTCACATACAGTTTTGTCTTTCCTAGTGATTTTCAACTACCATACTGGAGCACACTAGTGTGCTGTGCATTCCTCTTAAGTGTGACACGAAATATTGTTACAGCTTATATATGTGTGTGTAGAAGTACTAATGGTACAGTGTCAGTACAGGGTGACCCAAAAAAACGGGAACTTTTTATCAATCCAATAAAACCAAGAGTGATGGAAGAAAAATATTTAATTCATAGTAATTGAAACCTTAAAACATGCCATTTAAGAAACAATGATGGAATTTTCATTTTTAAAAAATTACATCCTGTAGATGGCGTCCTCCTGTACGAATGCATTCTTGAAATCTGCTGTTGAGATTCCTCATTGACTGCTGCAACATCTCAGCTGGGATACTGTGAATTTCATTCTTGTTACTAAAATGGCAAAATGTTTACTTGCTCAAGGTCACTGTCTCGCAGTGTTGCCACTTGCTCATGTCTGGCAATACGCACTTCAAAAATTCCTGTTTTTTTTGGGTCACCCTGTATTTGAATAAATGAATAAGTATTAAACTTTTTTCAAATAATTCTTTTAACTATTCTTCAATTATGTTATTTTAAATACTTTGTTTTAATATTCATATCTTATGGTTACTATCAGAAAGTGCTCGATGAAAACATCAGCTATTATTTTCTGTCATTGAGCACAGAAAAGTATGATTGAACTTAAAATCCCTTCATAAATGTTTCTTCTAATATTGGACTTTAGTTATGTGTAAAAGAAGAATTGGCCACCATTCCTAGTGATCGATGGCTCAAAATAAAACTTTCGACGGTACCCATTGATACATTTTGGATTTCAATACAAAAGGAATATCCCACATTAGCAAAAAAGGCTTTATCAGTTTTATTGCAATTTTCTACTTCTTATTTATATGAATTAATCTTCTCAGCCCTAAATAACATAAAAACTAAGAAGCGACAAAGACTACACTCAACTGAAGAAGACATGAGGGTCTGCTTATTGCACGTTTGACCAAACATTGAAGAAGTCGCAGAAAAACACCAGCCACAGGTTTTACAATAAACAATCTGCACAAATAGATGAATAGAAATAGTGAAACAAAGTTTGTATTTGTGTGTTTGTTTTTAAAAAATCAATGGTTTTATTTCATAATATTTAAATGTATACCCATTAAAAATTTCGCTAAGCATGCTGTGGTATTTTCATTTGCTTTTAGGTGTGCTGCTGCTTAAAAAGGTTGAGAAACACTTGCTCTAAGCTGAGAAAACCAAAGAGAGAATTGTGTCGTTAATAAGTTTTCCACTTTCTTATCATCTTCACTTTTACTATTATACATCTTAGAAAATCCAAATACATATACTTGCATGTACACCTGTCATTGAATTAATTTCTACTTATATTCTTAAATTTCTTTGCATCTGTTTATTTTTATCTTTCCAGATATTCCAAGTTCTGCTAATATAGAGGGTGGTTCGAAAGACTTGTCACCCTAACCCTTTCTTTCAAATTGTAGCTTGTGTCAGCCATCTGAAATAGAAAATTATATTATGTAGGGGTGACAAGACTTTCGGACCATCCTGTAGATTCATTTTTTTTTTCCCCCTCTATATTCCTAGTTTATTTCCCCATTATAATCCGTGTTTTCTCAATTGAATCTTTCAGATCATGTTTTCGAAATCCTTTTATATGTGGAAGATGGAGAAAAATATGAAAAAGCAGACAGTAGTAAGTATTTTTCTGGCTTAATTTTTTGGATGGGGAGTTACTTATATCATTTACATTGAGACTAATATCCTCATCTTTGTTGTTAGGATCACTGACCCTCTCTCAACCCCACCACAAAAAAATAGCCTAGGGGGTTAAAGCATTGGCTTGTAAATTTGGTGATATAGTAAATGTGACTTCAATTCCTGAGCTGGGAAGTACAGACTCCGTGAGAACCTTGGAGCTTCACAGTTAGGAACCGCCATGCTGTGATCCCGGTGGTAAACCATCCCGAAACCCATTCTCTTCATGTTCCTTTGATAAGAGCTCTCAAGGGACCGTTTCCCTGACAACTACAATCTTGGTCCGGAATCAACTGATATCTATCTACTCGTCCTCATAATACTCTCTTACTTCCTCTTCTTTTACAATCTTGCGTCCTGGGTACGACGTTAAACTGCATCCAACAGCAAGGCCTCTGATCAGGAGGTTTTGAGGAAGCGTGGAACCACCTCTTAATTGCTGGTGTTCCCAGGTCCACCCTGACCCGGGGTGGTAGCACCTGTTGGGGTCCCAGCTATGGGAAAACAGTGAACTTCCAGGTCTTTTCCAGCACATTGAAACAATGATGTTGCCAGCTATACGTTTTTGATATATCTAGTAAATACTGGATCTGGCATTAAATAACCCATAGTGGTTGATATGCCATAAAACCCCAAACAACCAAACCAACCAATTTACAATCTTACTCAGTAACTCTCTACCTTCAGTGGCCCTTTGGCCTTGTATTTTTTTTTATCATTTCACCCTCAAGCTAGGCAACAAAGCCACTAAGACACTAGTTGGGGGGGGGAATGTGTGTGAGAGAATTTAAGAAAAAGAAAAACATTATTAAGGAGTAAGAAGAATAAAAGTACAGAATTTAAGAAGACAAGATAATGATTGACATTTGTATTTAAATTTTTGAAGATCAAAGTTGACCAGAAAGTAAGAAGAGAGTTCCACAAGCAAGAAGTGTGAGAAAACAAACTGTTAGCATAGAACTTATGGTTACATCCAGCCATTTCAACTGTGTAATGATGAGATCTTGCCGCCAATCTAGTACTGCACTTAAATCTATAGCGTCTAGGTACCATACAGGAAAGTTCATCAAAACAATTACCATGAAAGCATGTTACGGCAAATGAAATGGACTGGAGCTGAGATGCCAGGTCAGGACCAGTAACATTGCAGATTCTTCTTTGGATTTCATCAAGAATCTCTAAATATATAGCAGGAACACCGGACCAGATGTGGCAGCAATATTCAAAGCAAATATGAATGGTAGATGTAAAATAGATTCTGGCGAGAAAAATTGTCTAGCACAACATAGTGAACCAACTTTCTTAGCTGCAATTGATTCAATATCCTATTTCCGTTTCATGTCAGCTTAAGACAATAGTCCAAGAAGGCTCAATGAGTCACTCCCCTAGAGGAAAGTAATATCTATTTTGATTATACAAAATATGTGTGACAAGGCCAAAAAGGAGGGATAGGGGAAGGAGGGTCTTCAATCTGGCTTAACTTAAACTTAGATAGCCATGATTACTGACCCAAACCTACTACAGTATTCCTTACACCAAGACAACGCATTCTTACCATTTTTTACTACAACCGCAATAATGCCTCAAAGTCCCTACGATGTCCTAACCAGTTCCCATACGTAAAATTCATCTGTGGTTGGTGGGGGATAAAAAATAACAACTTTTAAAAATGAAACCCCAGAGAAAAGTTCATCAGAACAATTACCGTATTTACATTAGTCGGACTATTGTCCTCATCTTTGTTGCCATATTTGTCGTTGTACGCTCTGGCCTTCTTCAGGTGGTTGGAATTTCGAACTGAACCCTTTATTTCGCTCACTGGGGTAGACTGTTCTAGTTCCACGTGCCATGTTTGATGGATGTCAGTTATCAGTTATCTCCTGCTAATTTTCCCTCTGAAAGTTCTCCACTGCCTTAACCAGGTATTGAACTCACTCTCTTTGGGTCTGTCACTGGATCTAACCAACACCTTTATCCACTGTGCCATGTGTCCTTGAGGACATCTGGGTATGAATTTCTGGGTATTATAACCCTAATGTTTTCAGCAACCATTTTTTACCAGACATATTTATATAAATTTAAGAATATTTTATTTATAAGACACCCAAGATTATGGGGGTGTCTTAGTCATAGTATCACACCCTAATATTAATTTGGCACTAAGCCAATTTTTTTAATTTTATTTTCAAGGTTTATGAATTCCACATTTTTTCTTATTTTGTTAGAATAGGTGATAAACAGAAATATCCCAGTTATATACGTGGCCTAGTGGTTAGGCTTCCTGGCTTTCACCCAGGTGGCCCCAATTTTTATGGGAGGAATGGTTTAGTCATGAATTGAAGAATTGGAGAACTGAGTTTGAATTCCAGTCGAGTTCATAACATTCACTTATGTGTTAATACCCTTTGTAAAGGCATGAATCCAATTCTTCTCCCCTCGGCTATGGGTATGTTGCGGGTAACTGACACCGCCGGATGGATTGGTCTAAGACTATTTAAACAGCGCTCTCACTTACTGAGAGAGAAGAGTTAACCCTTAACAGTTTATTCCATTAGTCTGTGTTCTCAACCATGTAGCATATTATTCTCCGGAATAAACTACTTCTTATTTTCTATATGTGTGTCAACCTTTCCTCCCTATTTACGACACAACAGGATAAATAGTAGGACAGACTGAGTTCTATAGCCTTGGGTGGCAACCGGTCTAGGAGAAGTGAAACTTTGAAGTCAAAGCTGTATATAGCGCTGGAAGCCTCTATACCGCTAAGGAAAGGATCTTTTGCATTGACTTGATGATCCCAACTATGGTCGAAAAAAAAAACAAACTATGTATTAATCATTGGAGAATTGTAGATCATTTCATTTTCAATGCATTATTCAGTAAATTTTATTCACACTTATATATTGTGTGCCACTGAAATCTTTGTGGACACAATTTTGATCTGGAAAATGCCATTTTAATAAAAAGGGGAATATATTAGCTAACTTTGCCACTGAGAACTGTTCAGCTATAGCCGCAGTGACATTTTAGGGTCATTGTTGATTATGTTCTGTAACTGCTAAGCAAATGTTGCCATCTTTATGACAATTATGTAGAATATTTCTTTGTTATAGCTTGAGATGACTCATCCTCACTAGAAGCTTCTGTCCCGTTTTTGACCTTGAACATGAAGCACATGACTTAACTCAAAGTCACTTTGCATAGCAGCTAATAGTCATACGCACAGTGCCTTTTCATTTTCTGTGATGGATTGGAGACTGCAATGTTAATGCTCTCAATAAGTTTTGAAAAGACATGAGAATGCTTTAAAATTTGGAAGTGTAACTTTTCCTCTTCGGAATTCTCGACAAATTTTAAATCGGGTTTCAGTGTCATGTACAAGCCAGTCACTTTATCAGATGAGTGTCTCTGAGAACCATTTTATTCAGATGTTAGTCCTGGATAAGACAATAATCTACATTTGGCAGTAAAGCCTCTGCTCAGGAGAGTGAAGGTTTTGAGGAATGTGGAATTTGGCTTCTTCATGAACCATTGCACCATGTATGCCTTCAGAAACATCAATGCACATCCAAGCATCATGTCATCTTCTGTAAAACCATTTTGTTAATGTCTCAACCTGTGAGTGTAACATGTCATTCATCAGTGAAAATCAGTCTTAATGTTGTCTTATTTGTTTCAATTAATTTTCATTGATGGATGCCTTTTAAAAGAAGCCGAGAGATGAAGGTGCAATATTTTGTGATTTTTTTTATACTCCTAAAATGTCTAAAAATTTTCTAACTTGATAGATGTCTCCCTTCATAAAACACAGTGGGAAAAAGTCCACAATATAATTTTATCAAACTTGGAGTCATCGTAGATCTTAATCAAACTTCTTCATAATTAGGTAATACTTTTTGATTATTTTTACAAGTTTCTCTGTGGTTTTATCTCTTGCAAAGAGTGTATTGACCCAGTATTGGGATAAAAAGCAACAATAATAAGATGGAATAAAAATAGTAATATAATAATAGTAATAATGAAGAGTGTATAGAGCCAGAGTGTTGGGATCAAAAGTAACAATAATAAGATGGAATAAAACTAGTAATAAAATAATAGTAATAATGAAGAGTGTATAGAGCCAGAGTGATGGGATCAAAGGCAACAATAATAATATGGAATAAAACTAGTAATAAAATAATAGTAATAATGAAGAGTGTATAGAGCCAGAGTGTTAGGATCAAAAGCAACAATAATAAGATGGAATAAAACTAGTAATAAAATAATAGTAATAATGAAGAGTGTATAGAGCCAGAGTGTTGGGATAAAAAGCAACAATAATAAGATGGAATAAAACTAGTAATAAAATAATAGTAATAATGAAGAGTGTATAGAGCCAGAGTGTTGGGATGAAAAGCAACAATAATAAGATGGAATAAAACTAGTAATAAAATAATAGTAATAATGAAGAGTGTATAGAGCCAGAGTGTTGGGATAAAAAGCAACAATAATAAGATGGAATAAAAATAGTAATAAAATAATAGTAATAATGAAGAGTTTATAGAGCCAGAGTGTTAGGATAGAAAGCAACAATAATAAGATGGAATAAAACTAGTAATAAAATAATAGTAATAATGAAGAGTGTATAGAGCCAGAGTGTTGGGATGAAAAGCAACAATAATAAGATGGAATAAAACTAGTAATAAAATAATAGTAATAATGAAGAGTGTATAGAGCCAGAGTGTTAGGATCAAAAGCAACAATAATAAGATGGAATAAAACTAGTAATAAAATAATAGTAATAATGAAGAGTGTATAGAGCCAGAGTGTTGGGATAAAAAGCAACAATAATAAGATGGAATAAAAATAGTAATAAAATAATAGTAATAAGGAAGAGTGTATAGAGCCAGAGTGTTAGGATAGAAAGCAACAATAATAAGATGGAATAAAACTAGTAATAAAATAATAGTAATAATGAAGAGTGTATAGAGCCAGAGTGTTGGGATGAAAAGCAACAATAATAAGATGGAATAAAACTAGTAATAAAATAATAGTAATAATGAAGAGTGTATAGAGCCAGAGTGTTGGGATAAAAAGCAACAATAATAAGATGGAATAAAAATAGTAATAAAATAATAGTAATAAGGAAGAGTGTATAGAGCCAGAGTGTTAGGATAGAAAGCAACAATAATAAGATGGAATAAAACTAGTAATAAAATAATAGTAATAATGAAGAGTGTATAGAGCCAGAGTGTTGGGATGAAAAGCAACAATAATAAGATGGAATAAAACTAGTAATAAAATAATAGTAATAATGAAGAGTGTATAGAGCCAGAGTGTTGGGATAAAAAGCAACAATAATAAGATGGAATAAAAATAGTAATAAAATAATAGTAATAAGGAAGAGTGTATAGAGCCAGAGTGTTAGGATAGAAAGCAACAATAATAAGATGGAATAAAACTAGTAATAAAATAATAGTAATAATGAAGAGTGTATAGAGCCAGAGTGTTGGGATGAAAAGCAACAATAATAAGATGGAATAAAAATAGTAATAAAATAATAGTAATAAGGAAGAGTGTATAGAGCCAGAGTGTTAGGATAGAAAGCAACAATAATAAGATGGAATAAAACTAGTAATAAAATAATAGTAATAATGAAGAGTGTATAGAGCCAGAGTGTTGGGATGAAAAGCAACAATAATAAGATGGAATAAAACTAGTAATAAAATAATAGTAATAATGAAGAGTGTATAGAGCCAGAGTGTTAGGATCAAAAGCAACAATAATAAGATGGAATAAAACTAGTAATAAAATAATAGTAATAATGAAGAGTGTATAGAGCCAGAGTGTTGGGATAAAAAGCAACAATAATAAGATGGAATAAAACTAGTAATAAAATAATAGTAATAAGGAAGAGTGTATAGAGCCAGAGTGTTAGGATAGAAAGCAACAATAATAAGATGGAATAAAACTAGTAATAAAATAATAGTAATAATGAAGAATGTATAGAGCCAGAGTGTTGGGATGAAAAGCAACAATAATAAGATGGAATAAAACTACTAATCAGTGAGGTTTACGGCCATATCACATTTAAACTCTGTTTCTTGTGCAATCATCAAAGTTAAACAAAGTTGAGCCTGGTCAGTACCTAGATTGGTGCCCACTTGGTAATACCAGGTGCTGTAAGCGTGTGTGTGTGGGTTGCATAATGGATAAAGGCTTGGAAATGGAAATCAGAGAGCCAAGTTCCAATTCCAATCAGGTTTGTTATATTCACCTATGCACAAATAACCTTGGGAAAGGTATGAATCCAGATCTTCTCCCTCCAGCTATGGGTTAATTAGTAGGACTTGTATCAGTAAAGTATTATCTAAAAAAAGTTCTTACAATCTGAAAATATTTTCTGGTTTTAAATAACCTGCAAAAGACTGATAAGCCATGAAAAATTAATAAATCACCAATGCAGTAAAACTGATTGTTAATAATAATAACTATATAAATGCATTGATAAAAAGCGTTATCATCCTGGGTATGATGATAAACTACATCTGGCAGCAAGACCTCTGATCAGAAGGTTTTGAGGAGCATGGAACCAATTGCTATTGTTCTACGGTCCACCCTGATACTGAGTGGTAGCACCTGTTAGGGGGCTCCCAGTTGTGCGCAAATAGTTAACACCTAAACTGGGGTCAAAACATTATGAAATTATAAAAAAAGATTTTATAGTAAAAATACCAGCAATACCTTTTGAAAAGAAAATTATCAACAGTACACTCTTGAAAAAAAAAAATTACCAGCAATAGATTTGACTCTCTGCACAAAAATCTTTCAAAGAAATTTGATTTATAAACTGATTTCTTACAAAAAATACATATTCTATTCATACAAACTTATCCAAAAAATCTTGTCGACATTAAATAACCCATGGAGGTTGACATACCATAAAACAAAATATACCAAAACCCTGATCAACAAACTGATTTCTTACAAATAATACATATTCTATTCATTTGAGCCTATTCTAAAGATCTTTTTAGCATTAAATAACCCATTGAGGTTGATATGCCGTAAAACAAAATAAACCAAACCAATCTAAACCAAAGAATACATATTCTATTCATGCGAGTCTATCCTGAAAATGTTGTCGGCATTAAATAACCCATTGAGGTTGATATGCCGTAAAACAAAATAAACCAAACCAATCTAAACCAAAGAATACATATTCTGTTCATACGAATCTATCCTAAAAATGTTGTCGGCATTAAATAACTCATTGAGGGTGATATGCCGTAAAACAAAATAAACCAAACCAATCTAAACCAAAGAATACATATTCTATTCATATGAATCTATCCTAAAAATGTTGTCGGCATTAAATAACCCATTGAGGTTGATATGCCGTAAAACAAAATAAACCAAACCAATCTAAACCAAAGAATACATATTCTATTCATGCGAGTCTATCCTAAAAATGTTGTCGGCATTAAATAACCCATTGAGGTTGATATGCCGTAAAACAAAATAAACCAAACCAATCTAAACCAAAGAATACATATTCTGTTCATACGAATCTATCCTAAAAATGTTGTCGGCATTAAATAACCCATTGAGGTTGATATGCCGTAAAACAAAATAAACCAAACCAATCTAAACCAGAGAATACATATTCTATTCATACAAATCTATCCTAAAAATGTTGTCGGCATTAAATGACCCATTGAGGTTGATATGCCGTAAAACAAAATAAACCAAACCCATCTAAACCAGAGAATACATATTCTATTCATACAAATCTATCCTAAAAATCTTGTTGACATTAAATAACCCATTGAGGTTGATATGCCGTAAAACAAAGTCAAACCAGACCAAAAAGTGTTATGATAAAATGTAGTAATAAAACAGAATGCTCATAAGAAAATAATTCTATTTTCTTATCTTTGATATTTAGTTTTCCATGTGTTTTTCTTGATGTGCTAATTTTTTATTCATTTTATTTCTCATCAGAAATTGAAAATATTGACATAATCAAAGAGATTGTTAAAAGATCAGGAATGAAATTCATCCCAGCACCAAAACGACTTGAAAAGGTGAAAGAAAACAAGGATATTGTTCGACAGTAAGTTTTCTTTGAATTTGCCTCTTTTTATTATTGATACGTTTGAAAAAAAATCCTTTTGTCTTGATTTTGCTGAGCAAACTTATATATTTCACAAAACTTTATGATCACACCTTAAATTGAGGCATGCAGAAAAATTGATATGCAGTGAAGAATCTCCCAACTGACCTTGTGGTCATCAAACTGTTGTTACAATGTTTGGATTTGTGTTTTGAGCAAAAATGAAGTGTTGAGAAAATAGACAAACAAAAGAATGGGACAAAACAAAGTAGAAATATTTATTCTGTTAGGAACATCTTTCATGTCGAGGAAATTTCAAGGAATATTCTAAAAAAGTGTATAAATAATAAAGGTAAAGTTGAACTTACTCTGCTGGTGAATCAGTGAGCATCTGAGGCGTACTGCCTATGCCATGTTGCATCTTTTGTAAAAGAGCTCTAACTTTTGCATCTTGACCTGAAGTGAAAAAGCTAGCCTGTCAGGTCCACAGCATGCATGCTTTCTCTTTGAAAGCTGAAATGGGTTGATTTCCTCTGAAAGGTTTTTTCCCCACATGGAGAAACTAGTACTTAGATATATATATTTTTTTTTTTAACATATTTTGTATTTTTGTTGTTTACTATATTACAAAACATATTTTTAAACTATCAGTGAAAATGTTTAGCTAACAACTGGAGACATATTTGTTATGATTGTGTTGTGTTTGTGTGTTCTTCCTTCCACTTGTGCTGTTAGGCGTCATAGGGAGACATAGTCATCTGTCAGTAGCAAGGCGAGTGGCCTGGAAGAGAGATATCTCGTGGGCTCTGAGAGCATTTGCCAATGAGTTGCTCGAGCATCTTCTTGGTCTGCTTCTCGCTCTCCAGCCAGAGTACCTGAGTGTGTATGCCCGTATGTCTGGTTGGTTGATAGGCATACAAGTGAGGTGTCCAAACCACTTGATCTTCTGTTGTTTGATGTATTGAATGATTGGTATTGCTCCTACCATACCTCTTATGATTGGCTGTGATAATATAAACTTAATTTTGTAGACCCTGTTCCAGTTGGCATGACAGTCAAGTAAGTGGAAACCTGTCAGGCTAATAAACGTCATTTAATAACACTATCATTTACTATGAAACTTTTAATTGGGACTGAATTTCTCAGTGAACTACTCAAATTATTACCTGTGGATCCTGGAGACTCATGACATTAAAAATCTATCAGCATCACTGTATATATGATGTATATTCCAAAACTTGAGTGTTTAGCAAGTGTAGTTTTGGGGATTTTCTTTGCGCAGAATGACTAAAACCTTTTCCATTTTAAAGATTATCACTAAGTCTATAGGGTTTTACCACCTTCATATGAACAAATAAAATAAATAAACCAGGCTAGAATAGAAAAAAAAAAACTCTCAGAAAAACCCACCTCGGCTCATCAAAAAAACAGACAGTGTCCAAAACAGAAAAGAGTGAAAACACATTGCATGAATATTTGTGTTCCAACTCTTTTCTGGATTGTATATACTGCACTTGGTTATATTTCATCGCAAGCAATAAAGCCACTAAGATGCAAGGTGTTACTGAGAGTGAAAGTAACTGAGAAAACATTAAATAAAAAAGGACAATAAAAGAACAGGATTCAAAAATTCATTTGCAGATACGTATTTGTTAAAATTGCTTGTGATAATATGTATTTAATTTTGTAGCCTCCGTTCCAGTTGGCATGATTGTCAAGTAAGTGGAAATGGCTCAGACTAATAACTTCATTTATTAACACTACAATTTAAGAAACTTTAGTTGGAACCCATGGAATTTCCTGGTAAACCACTCTAATCACCAGATATGAGTCTCAGACTTACTACATTAAAATCATTTATCAGCATCACTTTATAATGTATATTCCAAATTTTGAGGATTTAGTATGTGTATTTTTATTTTTTTTTTTTAAAAAGAAAAATTAAAAATTTCTTATATATGTATTACACATAACTAGATATGCGTCCTGTGTCCCTGAAGCATAAAAATCTAAATGGCCTCAGTAAGCCCCCTTATCCATGTCCCAGGAATGTATCTCAATTCTCCCATAAAAACCAATACATTGCACACAACCAATTTGCAATACTTACAAGATAGTAAAAAGAATTTGTTGTTTGCTGATACTAACTAAACAAGGACATCAGTCCACTGGTGCATCCACATTTACTTTAAAATGTAACTAATATATTATTTCTGTAACTGAAAGCGAATAATGTGTCAAATGAATTAATGGTTGAATAATTTATTTTTTTTTTTTAAATCTTGTATTTTTGTTGCTAAATATAAAACATTTTTAAACGATTAATGCCAATGTTTTAACTAACAACTAGAGACACATTTGTTATGATTGGCTGTGATAATATATAATTAATTTTGTAGCCTCTGCTCCAGTTGGCACGATTGTCAAGTAAGTGGAAATGGCTTGGACTAATAACATCATTTAATAACACTAGACTTTATTAAGAAACTTTAGTTGTGACCCACTGAATTCTGTGGGTCCCATGAACTCAATACAGTAAAAAAAAAAACTATCAGCAATCACCACATATGTGTTATTTATTTTTTAATTTAAATTTAAAAATTGCCATATATAGGCAATGTTTCTGTTAAAAGATTTCTTTGTTTTTAATTCATAGTGTTTCTATAAACTCTTTATGTTACAGTCTTAACAACTTAAGATAATGCAGATGACATATTGTTGATAGCAGACACAGAAAGGAAACTACAAGAAATTCTACAGAAGGTTGCAAAGAAGGATGCATGGTTGTTAGCAAAAAGAACAACCCAATATGCAAATTACAGATGCCAAAATCAAACGAGTAGAACAATTTAAATATCTGGATAGTGTTTTAACAGAGCACCAAAAGTGCAACACTGAAGGTGCATTGGGATAGCAAAAGATGCCTTCCAAAAGCTAAGCAAAGTATTAAGAACTAGAAAAACTTTTTTAGAAACTGTAACCAACCCACCTACATTGACAGCCCTTTATCAGTGACACGTCTATCAACATACCTATCACTTCTCAACTTACACACACATCAGCTCCAAGCTCTTTCTCTTCTCTTTTTATTCTCAGCTGCAAGTCACTAGTTGAGTAATACCGACCTTACAGTTATTTGGCTTTTCTTTTCCCTCCTCGGTTGGGGCTGGTGTGTCGTCTTGATGGTGTTGATTCAAGTTTCTCAAAATCTTACGATATTGGGATTGATGATGAAGTCTAGTGTGAACCCCTTTTTATACATTGTATACCATAGACAAGATTACATAATTTCTGCCGATGATTATATAATTCCTGTCTGTGGCCATGGTAACCTTTTGTCACTTCTGTCCAGGTGCACATCGGAATTCAGGTTGGAATAAGAACTCCTTCAATGAAATGCCCAAACTAGTTGAATAATGTGTTTCTATTATTAGCTACTGCAAATCAAAATACTTTACTGCAGGTGATTCTTTGTATGTCTCTGTTTTTGCATTGGCCTGAGAATTGCAGGTGTTCTCTTTAGTAATGACTGTCTTACAATAAAATTCCAGACTGTCTCTATCCACCAAAATGCAGGTGTACTCCTTGTGTCTGACATCTGATCCACACTTGGGGGGAAAAAATGACCACCAAGTAAAATGCGTGTTGGCTTTATATAGAGAAATCTGTTCTGATAACAATAATTGATGGCTTCCTTTACCTAGATAGGCAACAGAAAATGGCAATTCACAATGGCCAATTTCATTATCTCCATATTCCCGTAAACTAACAATCTGACTTTTCTCATTCACACCAGAAATCCAAAATAATGACAACTATAAAAAGTGCAGATGATTGTCGCAGAAAAAGGTACATCCTAATCTTAGGCGATCTTGCTAATTGGTGTGGGAAGAACGGGAATTAGGGGGGGAAAAAAAAACAAAAAACTGTCGCACATGGCGATGCTACACCCGATCGAATGCCTTCTTGCGAACCTGAAACGAACGTACGATTCTTCCAAACGAACACTTTACAACAGCGAACGAGCAAACGGCACTCACAACTGTTGCCGACAAACAGACGACCGACCGCAACGGCTTTTGCCGCCCAAAAAACGTCAAACGACTCGTGCGTCTTCTTGTAGTCCTCGGTCGAGTCCATTATGGTACTCCAAGGTGTGCCCAGCAAAAACACACACACACGCAGTTCAAGGTCGCTTCCGCACATGCTCGTTACAATTGGCCATATGGTGTTTCACTTTTATATTCAAAGTCTCTCTAATTATTTTTCTGTAAAGATATTTTTCCTGGGTGGTCAACAAAATGTATTCTACATAAACCAGATGTACACTATTTACATTATTCAGACTATTGTCCACATCTTTGTCGCCATATTTATTACAACGTTTCGGCCGTTGTACGCTCTGGCCTTCTTCAGGTGGTTGGAATGTCGAACTGAACCCTTTATTTCACTCACTGGGGCAGACTGTTCTAGTTCCATGTGCCATGTTTAATGGATGTCAGTTATCTGTTATCTCCTGTTAATTCCCCTCTCCAAGTTCTCCACTGCCTTAACAGGAGATAACTGATGACTGACATCCATTAAACATGGCACGTGTAACTGGAACAGTCTACCCCAGTTAGTGAAATAAAGGATTTAATTCAACATTCCAACCACCTGAAGAAGGCCAGAGCATACAACGGCCGAAACGTTGTAATAAATATGGTGACTAAGATGAGGACAATAGTTGGAATAATGTAAATAGTAAACATAATACTTCATCTCAGAAATGTAGAGAGATAAACCAGATGTTCCTTGGTTCTTTGGCCAGAATAAATTAAATCATTATTTTTTGTGACCACACACATTCTCTGCTGATAGTGTATTGTAAACAACTCTTGTTTTCTAGTTTCTCAGGACCTAAGAAATTTGGACAACATATTAATCATGACGTCTTATCAGTGGGAAGTATATAGGGTTTGGATAATGTATTGTATTTTATCGGTGGGAAGTGTATAGGGTTTGGAATCTTGGTTTTGCTCAATTTTATTAAATCCTGTGTCAGTAAATCTGGGTTGGATTCTCCTTGTGCTTAATTTCATTTTATTATTTTAAAACATAAATTTTAATACGTTTCATTTTCAGTTTTCTTCTCAGCCATTCCCCTGAGAATTTTAACAATTCTAATCCAATTAGTAATCTCTCCAAATCACCATCCATTAATTTAAAACTTTAAACAGGGTCATTGCCATGTTGCAAAACTAAGAAAAGAGTACTGAACTGTTACGTAATATCAGTCTTCCTATATGGCAGTGAATGCTGGACTGATATAGAAGCGACTTGAAGTAACAGAAATATAGCTCTACAGAAGGATGCTGAGAATACCATGGACTGAACATATGAGCAGCAACAAAGTTTTAGAGTAAATGGAAACAAAAAGGACACTTAACATCAGCAAAAGGTAGTTGAAATTTCTAGGGTACATAATGAGGAAAGAGGGCTTAGAAAATTTAATACTCACAGGACAGAACAACACATAATCTACCTAACAGGCTTGAGTAAATGGATGGTGGAACAGGGTTTAAGAGAGATAACAAAAGGACAAGATTTATTAAGCTACAAAGCACAAGACATTTTTGAGAGCCATGATCGCCTATGTTCAGTAGGGATGTGGTACAAAGAAGTTTCTATCGAATGAATTTATATCTGCCTTGTCAGAAGCTTAAGTTAGAAAACCTACAGTGTTCATAATAAGTATTGTTGTCATCTGCTATTTCATATTACTGCAAATTAGTTGAATTGAAGCAGTTTTATTGAGACACATGTTTATTCATTTGATCTTTGAAATCATTTGTGTGCCTATTACTTAACACTGTTTTCACAATGTTTTTTTTTCTCACAGAGATCCTCCTGACAGTTCTGTTTTGGTGAAAAGACCTCCAGTGGTGACCATTATGGGCCATGTTGATCATGGGAAGACAACATTGCTAGATGCATTACGCAAGACAGATATTGTATCACAGGAATTTGGTGGCATTACACAACACATTGGTGCTTTCTCAGGTTGGTTTACTGAAGGATTTAAGACATTTTTTCAAGAATTTAACAAAAGAAAACCTCTTTGAGGGAATTTTTTTGTATTTATCTTTTTAGTCTTATTAATTTTTAATTGTAATTTTTTGGGGTGTGGGGATTATTTTATTTTTTTTTGTTTTTCATTACTATTTTTTTCTCAACACCCAATTGTTATCATGATTCCCAGAAGCACATCTTACAGAGATGTTGCCTTGATCAATAGAATATTCAGATTTTTAAGGGCTGGTCTTCTTAAGTCTGAAAGCGCACATAATGGCCCTTACCCAGCCACACTGGCACATGACATGTTTGCAGTGCCATTTTGAATTTAGAGTTATCTTTCTCTGACTAGTTGCCCTACCAAGGCTAGTCTGCCTAATTATTTTACCCTGGTTCAAGAAGAGATGGTTTCATATCTTTGCTGGAGAGATTAATGTGAAATGAACAAAAACTACCTAGACTATAATTTGAACTTGGCTTGCCAGTTCTGTTTTCTGAGCCAATAACAGTTTCACCATTTGTATGGCTGCAGCAGCAGAATTTTATCCTTGTACTTGAGGTAGATACGCTTTATCATCATTAAAATAAGCAATGTGAATGAAAATTAAAAAATGACATAACGTGATGTGAAAACTTCTCCCCAAATTCTGGTAGCAAGTTTTATGCATTTTACTGAATTTGTCCCCACGTGGTAACAGAATCAAATCTTCTCATCCTTTTATTAACACTATATTTTTACTACCTATTAGTGGGAGTAGTAGACAGAGGAAAGGGGGATTGGAAAATTTGACACTCTGTGATGATATAAAAAGAAAAACGGCCACCAGCGAGTAAATTCGAGCTTTCCCAACTGGTAATCCAACCCCTAGACGTCATAATAGATCAATCCATCTTAAATAAATCAACTATATTCCGGGGCAATTTTTAACATCGACTTCAGATTTTTCTTTTTAAAAAGTTGAAGAATTTTAACACATTCAATATTGGAAAAATTGTTTTAAGAGAAAGATTTTATAAATTTCAACTGACAATAGCACCAGCTGATCAGTCAATGAAGGCCAAATGTTTATGATAATGATAACATTAGCTGTTTCTTGATACACTATCTGAAAAGTATATAGGGTTTAGATAATGTATTGTAAACAACTCTTGTTTTCTAGTTTCTCAGGACCTAAGAAATTTGGACAACATATTGGCCTGCATGTCTTGCCTTCAATATGTCCCGTGAGTGTCAAATTTTCCAATCCCCCTTTCCTCTGTCTACTACTCCCATTAATAGGTAGTAAAAATATAGTGTTAATAAAAGGATGAGAAGATTTGATTCTGTTACCACGTCCTGAGAAACTAGAAAACAAGGGTTGTTTACAATACATTATCTAAACCCTATATACTTTTCAGATAGTGTATAAAGAAACAGCTAATGTTATCATTACCATAAACATTATATTTAGTGAATATGGGTGTTTTGAGTAGACATCTGTTTTTTTTTGTTTTTTTAAGCAGAATAACTGACGCCTCCTTGCTTGTGTTTTTTCAGTGTCTTATATAAACGAAAATATGCCTTTTAGCAGGGTTTGAATATGCATCCCTCTATATAGGAGAAATCACTTTATAGACAAGCATGCTTTTAGACCACTTGGCCACAAAAGATTTTACAGCAAACCTAAGCTAATTTCCCTTACATAATTAGAATTTATTTGTATTTTTTACAGTTTATTGACCCTTTGTGGGTTATTTGAAGCTAAAACATATTTCAGATTTTAGGATATTGCTTACAATGAAGCAGTCCCCCCCATCTAAGTACTGACCAGGCACAATGTTGCTTAACTTTAGTGATTTAACAAAGACTGGTTTTCAGTGTGATTTGACTGTAGGCTATATAGTTAGAAAGGCCATTTATTAATAATACTGATTTACTCAGAATATTCTGGTTGCTAGTAGGTAAATTTTTGAACCTTGTACTATATTGTAAACTGTGTATAGCACAATCAGTAAAAATAAAATCATTAGACTCTGTTAAATTTAGTTTGCACATCCTATATATACCTAAAAAACAGTTAAAAAAAACCCTAACCCTAACTATTTTATTTATGTCAACGCATACATCTCTAACTATCCAGTGGGGTTGCTCTCCCTTCACTGTGAAGCAGTTTCCAGACACAAAGAGGAAACACGTCTACATTGTTCAGTTAAGGCACTACTTCATGAAAAACCTTTCTCTGTCTATCATTCCCACGCTAGTTCAGCCAATCAAAATTGACTTCCTATATTTTGTCTTGTATCTGACCCTCAAGGTCAAACTTCTCTACAAAATAATAGTCTGCTAAACTATTATTTTACAAAAGTACTAATGGTTTATTATTTAATCATACACACAAATACACACATTTCTTTCTTTTTTTTTTTTAGATCTGATGAAGCCTAGAAAGGCGAAACGTGTAATCAAATCTAGTTTCAATGAAACAGTTTCCATTTGTAATATATATATATATATATATTTTCAGATAGTGTATCTGTAAAAGAACAAAATGAATCTAGGATGTCATTGGGTTATCAAAGGTTATCACAGTTATTTATATATATATATATATATATATATATATATATATATATATAATCTCCAAATACATAGTTGGTAAAGATAGAAAAAACTTCTAGTAACCAAAAACATTATTTTAAAAAAAGGGCTCAATACAGAATAGAGCGAATAATATTTATTTAAAAATTATAACATAAGACACCAGAAGTTTTGAAACAAAATGGCTATTTTTTAGTGATCTTATACTTATGTTATAATTTTTAAATATATATATATATATATATATATATAAAACAAACAGCCACTCTCTGGGTTTTGGCCATAGATTCAATAAGGTAATTTGATTTATGGTCCCCACTTATCCTCAGAGATCTCAATGCATTTTCTCTTGCATGAAATTTTGTCTTTTTTTAAAATTCTAACCTGAGGAAGCCAAATAGAGCAAACACTATTGGGGAAATGCATCATTTATATATTTTCAACTTTGTCCTATCATCCTAACAAAACAGTACATAAAATTCTTTGTGGGAAAACATTCCAATAGCAAAGTTTTTACTAAGTTGTGCTCCTGTTTATTTGGTTAGTGAATCTGCCTTCGGGAGAGAAAATTACATTCCTGGACACACCTGGCCATGCGGCATTTTTTGCTATGAGAGCGAGAGGAGCTTTGTTGACGGACATTGTGGTACTGGTTGTAGCAGCTGATGACAGTGTGATGCTGCAGACGATTGAATCCATCCAACATGCGCAAAATGCAAATGGTAAGTAGAAATTGACTTTCCATGGAACAAGACAAGTGATATTCTCATATTTTAATTTTTTCATAACTGCTTGATCAATAGTTATTGGGTATTTAGACAGATGAAAAGCAAATGAAATTAAGATGAAAGAAATCCAAGTCAAAAATGAATAATGGCTGACAATGCTTCATCTAATAATAATAAAATTCAAGATAATATTACTACTAATACTACTAATGTAATAAAAAGCAAGTGAAATTAAGATGAAAGAAATCCTAGTCAAAAATGAATAATGGCTGACAATGCTTCATCTAATAATAATAAAATTCAAGATAATATTACTACTAATACTACTAATGTAATAAAAAGCAAGTGAAATTAAGATGAAAGAAATCCTAGTCAAAAATGAATAATGGCTGACAATGCTTCATCTAATAATAATAAAATTCAAGATAATATTACTACTAATACTACTAATGTAATAAAAAGCAAGTGAAATTAAGATGAAAGAAATCCTAGTCAAAAATGAATAATGGCTGACAATGCTTCATCTAATAATAATAAAATTCAAGATAATATTACTACTAATACTACTAATGTAATAAAAAGCAAGTAAAATTAAGATGAAAGAAATCCTAATCAAAAATGAATAATGGCTGACTGTGCTTCATCTAATAATAATAAAATTCACAATATTACCATTAATTTCTCCTGTATATAGTTCTAATTAAAGAAGTTAATATTGATAAAAGGAATAATACCCTGAAAATTGTTAATTGCTTTTTTTTTGTATTTTTTTAGTGCCACTAATTGTGGCCATCAATAAAATTGACCAACCACAAGTTGACATTGTAAGTACTTTATTGGTTGTTTATTTTTTCTTTCTTCAAATGTAAACACAATTAGAAATGAATAAACTCAATTCATGACTGATTTCTTAAACATCTTACATTAGTAAAATGCCCTGTCGAACATTCAAGTATTTTAGCAGGATTTATTATTTCTATAAAATAGACACCTGTAGCTGTATACTTTTCATTGTTTGTGTGTATCTCTTTCTCTGCTTGAGTGTAGATGTGAGCATGTTGAGAATCTTTTCATTTACAACAATTATCTGCTGAAGCTTAAGAAACAATGTGTTTCCCTAGACATTTCCCTTTCAGTGGACACTTTCCTTTATCCTATAGTTACAGACTGATTTTTCAATGAATAATGTAAAAAAGGAGCTTCTTGTTATGCTTATCAGTTATTTTTGGTACGTTCTTAAGGCTCACCTTTAAATTATGTTTATTAAGTTCTATCAAATATTTTATTAGTGTGCTTGAATTAGAAAAATGCTTGTTCATCCAATCAACCATGAAGTGATTTCAGTTGTTAAATCACTGGAATCCTGACTAAATTATTGAAAAATCTGAATATGTATTTTTAGTGCAACTGATATATCTCAAAAGCCCTTGACAATAAAATATTAAAAGTTGATTTTATATAAAAGTCAATTGATTTCTTTTTCATCTCACTACACACGCTTTTTGCTGAATTTAGGTAATTTTTTTAGCATTTTATGCTGTCCAAATTTATTTTATTTTATTTGGTTGTGTTAGGTGTGAATTTGTTAACAGTGACTATTTAAGCTAATACTGCACGACTCTTCGACAGAATTGAGTCACTGTCAGTCACTGTGTGTTTATCTGAATCTAAAAATAAACACGCTAAAATTCACCTTCATCCCGTACCGTACGCTGACGGCTTAGTGGAAGAAGTTCGGACTGACACAAATTCAGTCGGGTTTCGATCCTAGCTAGAGGCAACCGGACGTCTAGCCACACTGATGAGCTATGAAACAGCGAAACAGACTGTCTGTGGATGACAAAAATATATATATATATATATATATATAAGTGAACTCATTGCATGAGGATTACGTACAAGCATGAAACAGACTGTCGCCACCTGGTGTTGACCTCGATGTCCAATTTTATATAAAAACACAAATAAACAAAGGGTGTCGACCATAATGTCCACTTATGTATTTACATACACTCTATCTCTGATATCGAGCACTTTATCCCATAAATATAGCATACTATAAAACTATATGTTTATCATATATGAAGAAATATAGTCTTAAAGTGTGCTATATTTATGGGATAAAGTGCTCAATATCAGAGATAGTGTGTGTAAATATAAAAGTGAACATAGAAGTCAACACTTCGAGGCGACAGTCCGTTTCATGCTAGATGCAATCATCAGGCCACGAGTGCTGTTATTTTTCTCGGCTATTTATTTATACGGGTCAGTGGTGCATTGTGGTTAGTCTATTTTGGCGATTATTTTTACTGGAAGTCGTTTATTTGTTTATTTATTTATTTGGGTTAAATTATTTTGCTTGATTTTATTTATTTTTATTTTTATTTTTTATCTTATATATGTATTTATTTTTTATTTTGATCGGTGTTTTTATTAACGTAGTAAAAATTTGTTTATATAGCTTATTGTGGGTAGTCTAATCACTTCTGCTTTCTGGATCAAACCAAACACAACCTGAGCAGGAAGCAGGATTAAACCAGGAGACTGGTCGAAAATTTGTTTATATTGCTTATTGTGGGTAGTCTACCCACAATAAGCTATATAAATAAATTTTTACTACGTTAATAAAAACACTGATTAAAAAAAAAAAAATATATAAGATAAGAAATAAAAATACAAAATAAAAATAAATAAAAACAAGCAAAATAATTTGACCCAAATAAACAAATAAATGACTTCCGGTAAAATAACTGCCTAAATAGACTACCCACAATTCACCACTGACCTGTATATATAAATAGCTGAGGAAAATAACAGCACTCGTGGCCTGACGATTGCATCTAGCATGAAACAGACTGTTGCCTCTAAGTGTTGACTTCTATGTTCACTTTTATATTTATCATATATATATATATATATATATATATATATATATATACTGATCAGATAAAAAAGATTTACATGTTTATATTATCTATCCCAGTGTATTCAAATTTACCAGTCTATCTGGTTACTTTTTTCATTGTATTGTTATCTATCCCAGTCTGTTTGCAGTCTGTTTGCATCTGTCTCAATCAGCTATCTCTCTCTCTCTCTCTCTCTCTCTCTCTCTCTCTCTCTCTCTCTCTCTCTCTCTCTCTCTCTCTATATATATATATATATATATATATATATATATATATATATATATATACACACACACACATTTCTCAGTCTATTTATATCTATTTCAGTTTGTATCTCAGTCTCTCTATCTATTGATCCATTTGAATCTGCATCTAACTGTTGATTTCAGTCTGTATCTATCTTAGTCTGTATCTACCTGTCTATCGCTGCAACTCATTCTGTTCATATCTGTTATGGTAATTTACCCACGCACGCACGCACACATGGACTCTCCCAGCTATAAATAGGAGCAGGTACTGCCTTTTGGAGAGAGAAGTGTTCAGCAATCAGCTCTGACAGTCAAGCCAAACTTTCTTGCTGTAACACTTTCGTTTGTATATGTTTGTATTACTGTTTCTGTTAATATATTTGTTATACAACAGATAGATAATGAACAGCCTTAGATAGATAGATAAATAGTGTTATGGTAATTTACCCACACACGCATGGACTCTCCCAGCTATAAATAGGAGCAGGTACTGCCTTTTGGAGAGGGAAGTTTCCAGCAGTCAGCTCTGACATTCGGACCAAACATTCTTGCTGTAACTCACGTTTGTATATGTTTGTATTACTGTTAATATATTTGTTTAACTCAATTCCTCTCTTGTGTCTTTAACAAGGCCACAAAAATATTGATCTCTGTTTTTGATTATCTGCAGGAAAAAACACGTCATGATCTTCTTACTCACAATGTTACGGTTGAACAGTTAGGAGGCGACGTACCTTCTGTACCAATTTCTGCTTTACAGGTAAGATGATATCATTTTTTGTTCTACAATTATGCATGACTTTTTTTTTTTTAATATTGATATTTTTTGTGATCAATTATGAGCTGTCTGAATTTATTAGGCAAGAAAGATTGAATAAATATACATCATTTTTTTTTTAAATGATCATTAGCTTCTAACACTTTTGCCCCAGCCCCTTAACCTCCAACGTCTTACTCTCTGGATTGAGGTGTCTACTCGGTCTAAAATTGAACTTAAGGGAGTGGCCGTAGGTCCCCTGAGCATCCGTAGATCATTCGACTGGTCTCCTGGTTTAATCCTGCTTCCTGCTCACGTTGTGTTTGGTTTGATCCAGAAAGCAGAAGTGATATTCATCCATTCATGGTCGACTGAAGATGTAGACACGGCTAGAGAGTCTGTGCTAAGAAATTTAGAATGCACCAAAAAAAAATATATATATCTTCAGAAAGCCGGACAAACAACTATTCAATGGTTGAATTGTTAATGTCTTTTATATAGCAGAAAAGAATAGTATAGAAAAGAAACGGGTTACAGAAAAGAAAAGTAATTGACGTAAAAACTCATACACTGGATTCTAGACAGAGAGAGAGTGGGTTGTGAGTAAAATCGTCTCAGAATGATATATGACTCTTGCGATGGAGAGATAAAGATTTCTGTGCGCGGCTTAAAGTTTATAGTTGCGTTCCGCCTCGGCAGTAGTAACAGTAGTAGTAATCTTCGTGGTAGCAGAAGCAGCGGTACTTATATCAACAGTACATGTTAGCGGACACTTTGTTCCAATCTCTGATGTCATTTCCTCTCCCCCTCGAGTTTCCAACTCAACTCTCTACTGTCTCTCTCTTCCGTCTGCCTCTTCTGTCTGCAAGGAGATGGAGAGAATAATTTGTCCTGCTCGGGCCAAATTCTCTCTTCTCTCTTAAGAATTATCTCCAGTCTCTCATATGTGAATGATGATCAACAAAACAAAAGAAAATATTTTGTGTAATTTTTTTAAAGGAGAGGGCTGGCTTGTTCGATGTTTCCATTCCCAGTGGTAGTAATAATAGTAGCAGTAGTAGTCTTAGATGTTGGAGGAGTAATTTGCTTCTTCGTTCTTATATATCAACAGCACATGTTCCAATCTCTGATGTCACTTTCGTACTTCTTCGAGCCTTCAATTCAACTCTACTCACTTTCAATCTCTGACATCTCTCCAGCTCGACTGCACTCGAAGACAGACGAGCCAAAAACTACCACTTTTTTCCGCATAACTACGCATTTATATAGATAAACCTGACTGGTCATAATCGACTCTTGGCCCTACTACTTCACACTCGATTATCACGGGTTCTGGCTACTTTCAACCAAAATCATGTGAATTCCAAAGTTCCTCATAGCTTACTAAGTTCTCTTTATAATTTTAAGCGATAAAAATTATTTTGACCATTTACATTGTCTTTCTAATGACCCAATTCTAAATGGGTACTACTCCTGCCCTAGATCAGATTTCCCATCAGTAAACAAAAATGCTCTGATCTAATTTTGCTACTCGGATCCACTCCAATTTTAATTTAAAAAAATATATACGTGTGTGTGTGTGTTTCCCCAAGTCTCTCTTCTCTGTCACAAGCAGCAGAATATGTGAAAGGTTTATAGGCACTAAATAATTAAACAATTTGGCCCTACAGAAAAAAAATTTAATTTGAAGAAAAAGGTATTAAAAGATATAAGTGCAAACTACAAATTCATATTTTTTTAATGGGGCAAGACATGTACATGCAAGGTAGGATTTGATTTCAATTTACAATTTATGTTGTAAACTAATTTCCTCATGTCATCAAAAATAACAGCCTATTTGATTATGTCCTCCGATTATTACAGGGTATGGCATAAATACTGATACAAAAGAAAGAGCTCATAACTCGTGGAAAATTTATTACATTTATTATATTATATTTATATTATATTGATTATATTTATATTATATATTTTTATTATATTTATATTTATTATATTTATATTTATTATATTTATATTATATTTGTTATATTTATATATATTATATTTACTTATATTTATATATTTATTATATTCATATTATATTTATAATTATATTTAGATTATATTTTCTTATATTTATATTATATTTATTTATATTGTATATTTATTATATTAATATAATTATTATATTTAGATTATATTTATTTATATTGTATATTTATTATATTATAATTATTATATTTATATTATATATTATATTTATTATATTCATATTATATTTATAATTATTACATTTGTATTATATTTATATTATATTTATTATATTTTCTTATATTTATATTATATTTATATTATATTTATATTATATTTACTTATGTTTACATTATATATATTTTATATTATATTTGTATTATATTTACTTGTTTACATTATATATTATATTTATATTATATTTATTATATTTATATTCAATTTATATTATATTTATTATATCTGCCTAGAATTTTATCACAAAGTAAGTATTAATCTGCTAAATAACACTAGGAAATCTCATTCAATATGGTTCTTTTTAGCCTTCACCACACTTCAAAGTCTTTCAGGGAAAGCAATGAAGGTGGCACACACAGTTTCCATGGGTATTTTATTCTATTCTCTTTTCAGTTTTGCCTTCCAAGCTTCAATATTGTGGTGTGGTGCTGAACAGGTTTCACTCTCAAGAACTACCCACAAACAATAGTCAAGAGTTTTGATATCTACTGATGAGAGAGGCCATTCATCCTTGGTGATAAAACCAGGATAATTGTCTCTGCACTATTGCAGTGTTACATGAGCAATATGGCTTGTCGTTCAGCCTTGCTGAAGTGTCCAATATTCATCACTATATTACACTACAGCTTCAGTGCACATTCCAAGAAGTCCTCCATGTACACCTCCTTGTTATCTTTACCCCTTGAGACGCAAAAGCAAGAGGAGACTTTCCTCTTTCTGAAATGGCTGCCCAAACCATAACTGATGCTAGTTTCTGGGTTCCGAGGCATTTACCTGAAATGACAGGAACTGATTGACGACTTTTTGAAAGAACACTATCATTTTGATGATTAAAAGTCTGTTCAACATTGAACAGTTTCTCATCCGTGAAGATGATGTTTCCATTGTGCCATCACAAATCCGTTTTAGAATCTGCTTATTTCTTTGAGGCTTTTTAAAAATTTTGGCTGCTGAAAGAAACTGTCTCTCATTTATCTTGTAGGACGACATCTCTAGATCATTTCGACATAACCTCCACATGATTCTCTCCGATATTCCCGCTTCCTTAGTCAATTTTATCATTCACCTTCTTGGATGACACCTGATTTTTTCACATACCTGTTTAATGAGTTTTGGCATTCTGAAGGTGTGACGACGTCCTGCTCTTGGTCTATCTTTGATGTAGTGATTGATTGTACTTTTGATAAACATTCTATTTATTCCAAGTTGTTTTCCATTGTTAAAAATTTCAAGAGGAATCAGTCTGTTTTTATGTTGCTCTGTTATATACTTTCTTTTAATTTCTAAAGATATTGTTGTCAGTAAATATTAAAACACTTTGAAAAAACAAATAGTATATATTGTTGGACGAGTTTCAAACTAAAAACAATATTGTAATGACCAAAAATCTAGAAGTTAAATTTATTTAAACTTTTGTTACAACATTTATTCTGTACTTGGTAGAAACATTTTATATGTGAACTTTTCAACAAGTTTTTTCACTCAAGGGACAGGAAGTTGTGGAAAACTATGATCGTTTATATCCTGAATAGACTTAGCACACAGAAAAAGTAGTCAGTTAATTATGTGCCATGCATGATACACGCTTAGGTGATCATGTATCTTTCAATACATGACTGACGAGGCAGATTTTTTCCCACAGTAGGTTGCTATTTCTTTCTGCGGTAAACCAGTTACCTTATTATCTGGCTATATTTCTGAGATGAGGTATTATCTACACTATTTACATTATTCGGACTATTATCCTCATCTTTGTTGCCATATTCATTACAATGTTTTGATTGTTTCAGGTGGTTGGAATGTCGAACTGAACCCTTTATTTCATTCACTGGGGTAGACTGTTCTAGGATGTCAGCAGTTATCTCCTGTTAATTTCCCTCTCCACCGCTTTAAACAGGTATTGAACTCACACTCTTTGGGTCCAGTCACTGGATCTAACTAACACCTTTATCCACTGTGCCATGTGTCCTTGAAGACATCTGTATATGAATTTCTGGGTATTATAAACCTAATATCTTCAGCAACCATTTTTTTCAGTGCTCATATTGCAATTTTTGCTGTAGGGATGAACATGACTAAAGACTGTGTGTACGCCATCCCGTGCAGCTGCAGAAAGAAATATAAAGAGGAGACAGGCTGCCTCCTTAAGGTAAGGCTTCAAGAACACCAAAAAGCTGCAACACAAGGGGAAGTGGAAAAATCAGGCTTGGCTGATCACATATGGAGAAAAAAGGGAAATCACCACTCTCTGTGGAATCGAGTTGAAATAGACACAAAACATCATTGGAAAATTCGTAAACTTAAGGAATCAGCACAAAAATCTCCTGAGCCGACCAAGAATAAAAATGAATACAATATGGGTACCAGTAATAAAGAGTGTCAGAGAAAAGCGATAATAACAACAAAAATTGCAATATGAGCTCTGGTAAAAATGGTTGCTGAAGACATTAGGTTTATAATACCCAGGAAAGTCATACACAGATGTCCTCAAGGACACATGGCACAGTGGATAAAGGCGTTGGTTAGATCTTGATGACCTCTACACCTTCAAAACAAGTCCCCTTAGTGATCCCCATGAGCTTGGAGAAAAGAAAAAGTCACATGTAGCAAGATAAAGTAAGTAGGGAGATTGTTCCAGTATGGCAATGTTCTTCTCAGCCAGGAACTGCCAGATGCTCAGGGCATTGTCGTGGTGAGGCAGCTATGATTTGTCCTGCCACAGGATCTATTTGTAGACTTGCTGATTGGCCATCTGGCTGAGTGGCAAGAACTCACTGTAGACGATGCTTCTCACATCAAAGAATGGATAAGTCCTGTTACTTTTCAGACAGACCTCATATACTTTGATATTGTGATGCCAAATGCTGGTCATTCCTTAGGTCCCATATCTGACGTCAATGTGAGTTGTCTAAACTTTTGTGTAGTGTTTACGGTAAATTTTGTCATCTGCCACAGAGGAAATAATTTCCTTAGTTGTGATATTTGCTTCAAACTTGCAACTACTTGCACGCTTAAATCTATTCTGCTTCTAGTGGTTTTTTGATTTTTATAACAATTCAGTGTCATTGTGGCATATGCGTGCAGATATTCTTGGTGATGTTTATTGGACACCTAGGAGATAAAATGAACTGATTCAAGGGTTTAAAATAATTAAAATATTTATTTATTTTCCTTAGAGTGATGCGTGAGTCCTTTGGTATTTGGCATAGCAGTAAGTTTGTTAACCAAGCCGATATAAGTAGGCTGGTCTCCTGCAAACTTCTGCTGCTTTTTTGGCCACGTTCAGTCCTTTCTTCTTAATCTTTTTATTTGAGGGTTGTCTTTTTGTAGGATGAGTGAAGTATATAAAGTGAAGTTTCGATAGAATGAGATAAGGGTTTTTAAAGAAATTTGAATACTTTTCATTTATATTTTTATCATCAAAATTGTGAGATTTCCTGACCAGCCCATTTCAATGATGCAGATTGCAAAATTAATCTTATTTCTTTAAGTAGGATCAATAATTTTTGTTCTACATATGCAGGCTAGAATTCAAAGAGCCTGACGTCCTGTGTATGACGATAAACTACATCTGGAAGCAAGGCTTCTGATCAGGAGATTATGAAGAGCTTGGAACCACCTCTTAATTGATATAGTTCCCAGGTTCATCCTGACCTGAGGTGGCAGCACCTGTTAGTGTCCCAGCTATGGGCAAATAGTTAACCCCAAAACTGGGGTCAAAACACTATGAAAGCATAAAAGTAGATTTTTATTGTAAAAATACCAGCAATACATTTTTGAAAAAAATAAAATTACTAGCAATTCATCTGACTCTTGAGAAAAACCCTCTTTACAAAAATATGTCAATGAAACATGATCTACAAACTGATTGCTTACAAAGAATACATATTCTATTCATATGAACCTATCCTAAAAATCCTGTCGGCATTAAATAAGCCATTGGGGTTGATATAAAACCAAATAAACCCAAACCCTGATGTACAAGCTGATTTCTTACAAAGAATACATATTCTATTCATATGAACCTATCCTAAAAATCCTGTCGGCATTAAATAAGCCATTGGGGTTGATATAAACCCAAACCCTGATGTACAAGCTGATTTCTTACAAAGAATACATATTCTATTCATATGAACCTATCCTAAAAATCCTGTCGGCATTAAATAAGCCATTGGGGTTGATATAAAACCAAATAAACTAACCAACCAAACCAAATAACTTGTAAGTGTGTAAACATTTCCTTCTTTGTTTTTCTTTTTCTGTAGGGAACAAATCTACTTGAATTGTGTGAGACGATCGCGGCTGTGGCTGAAGTAATGGAGCTAAAAGGTGATCCAACTGGTTTAGTAGAAGGACGAATTGTTGAATCACGAACTGATCCTTACCGGGGGTTTGTTATCCTTATTCATTATTATATTTGTACTATTTAAAAGTTATGTAATTTAAAGAAAATATCTTTTATTTATATATATATATATATATATATATATATATATATATATATAACCTTAAAAATCCACCTTGATTATATTTCATAGATATTTTTATATTCATCTCTTTACTCTGAAAGTTTATTTAGAAATGGAATCAATCCATCCATCCAGATATATTGTGATAAAATGGAGAAAGTGGGGGGAAAAAAGAGTGAGAAAAAAAGGGGAAAGGAAAAAAGAAAAAAAAAGAAAAAAATTCTAATAATAAAAAAAGGAAGAAGGAGAATAAAAAATTACAAATATAAATTTTTTTTAAAAATTAAGGGAAGAAAGAAAGAAAAAGACAGAGAGAACTTACGTTGATCCAACTTTGGATTAATGTCCTGCTTTGAATTATCCCTAACAATTACAAATTGGTATTTTATATATATATATATATATATATATATATATATATATATATATATAATTATTGTCATCCACAGACAGACTGTTTCGCTGTATCACAGCTCTTCAGTGTGGCTAGACGTCCAATTGCCTCTAACTAGGATCGAAACCTGACTGAATTGGCGTCAGTCAGAAATTCTACCACTAAGCCGTCAGCACACAGCAGGGATGAAGGTGAATTTTAGCGTATTTATTTATAGATAAACACACAGTGACTGACAGGACTCAATTCCCTTTACCGAAGAGTCTTGCTATATAAGCCTTAAAAGTGGACATTGAAATCAACATCGAGCAACAACAATCTACTTCATGCTTAAGCATAATCATCAGTCTATGTGCATTGTGTTTTTGCTCAACTATAGATACTGGTCAGTGATGCATTATGGGTAGGTCTATTGTATTATTCTAAGTTATTTGGGTGGGCAGTAATGGTTATCTTTAGAATTATTCTAGAGGCTATTGAGTGGAAATAATTGTGGATCGAGATACAGATTTTTGGCTATTTTATTTTATTAAATTTTTTACTCATTAATTAGTTATTACTGATTATTTTATTATTTGGTATTATTATTATTAAGTTTAGTTGTGTTGATGTGTGCATTCATAGTTTGATTATTATTTACTTATTTATAAATCAATTAAGTAAATAATAAACAAATTAACAAATTATGAACATACACATGAACACAAACAAAATAACAACCAACAATAAAAATAATAAATAATAAAAAAAAGTTAAAATACAACACTTTAAAATAGCTGCAAAATTGCATCTGGATCCACAATTATTTCTGTAACGAAAGACATGACTTACCTCGGAATTTGAAACGAGCGCGAACATGTCTTGCCTGCAAAGTGATGACAAAAAAGAAATATGGCTGCTACTGAAGACATAATTTATGCGCGCCTATCTCGTCCAAGACGAGACGATATTTGCATACATGCAAATTTTGGCCATCTTGGAATAGCATAAAAAGCTGGGTGCCAGCAGCACAATGAGGACTGAAGTCATTTGGCAGACTGCATGTGATAGAGTTGGACGTACGGATTGACAGACAGACAGACAATGATGAAGTTGAAGTAGGTGTGGCTGAGTTGGTGTCTGTTTCACAACTGCCCAGTGTAACGGCCGAGAACAGGAGCCACGAAATCCATTTCTTTGAGGCGACCAAAGAAGAAGAAAATAGCTGGCCTGCCGGCGATGAGCCACACTGCACTTTTTGTTTGACCCCCCCTTCATCATCATTTATTTTTCTCTACAATTTCCACTCAACAACTCTTAGAATAATTTGAAGAATAACCATTACCGCCCACCTAAATAACTATTGGAATAATACAATAGGCTGAGATCCAACTGGATTGTACATACGAAGGAGGCTACACAGATGCAAATGTGGACAAAGTGTGAAACTTGGTACACTCGGATCAAAGATTTAATGTACAGTTGTTAGTTGAAGAACTGAATGTGAGTAAGGAAGCAACTAAGGATTTGGGAATGAGAAAAATTCCCTTAAAGATAATGGTTTGAATCTTGAATCTTTAATTCCTGGCATGCCCATGTGAAAGCAAAATATGCTTACCTGGTTACTATTGGTTGCTGTCACCTTCAGATTACTCACCTTCTGAGATAATGATGATAGTGAGTAGATCAGTAAACTTTGTTTACCTGGTCACTATTGGCTGCTGCCACCTTTAGATTACTGATGGTAGTGAAGAGATGAGCAAAATTTTATTACACTATTCACTGCTGCCACTTTCAAATTACTCACCTTGGAGAAGTAGTGATGATAATGAGTAGACACGCAAACTTTGCTCTCCCAAGACCATTCTGGGAATTAAATTGTCACACCTGTGCAGTCTCACTATACCTGTAAGATATTGCAGAAAATTCCCTGTAGCCATACTCAACAAACCCAACTCTGTTATAGACGACCCTAGCCCACTCAGATATACCTACTCGATTACACTAACATATCCTCAGCCCCATGTTTAATCGCCCTTGTTATTCAAGTGAGGGGTTGTGCGAGATTTGAGAGATTCACCTCTCGCCCAGTTCACACTCCTCCCCAGTCTTTTGAACAGGAATAAAGTTTTATTTCTTGTTTCCCCATAAAGGATTGGTTTCCGGTTCCTTCTAAAGTCTATTTCAACTCTATACTTCTAATGTATACAAAGAAAAATCACGCATACAATCAATCAGCAATATTAATGCGATTGTATATAAAATACATGCTGCCTAATGTTTTATGTTTATAGATAACTTCTAATGTAGTAGATAGGTTTGCCCATCATCCAGTTCATACTCCTCCTCAGTCTTTTGAACACGAGTAGAGGTTTATCCTTTGTTTCCTGTTTAGGATTTCATTTCCAGTTTCTTCTAGTCTACTTTGACCCTATACTTATAATATCTACACCTAAACTTTGAAATATTATTTATTATTATTTTTTTTTTCTCAATAGGAGTAGATAACCACACTCCACCTTGATCTTTTGAACAGGTGTAAAGGATTATTCCTTGTTTCCTGTTTAGGATTTCATTCCCAGTTTCTTCTATAGTCTACTTTGACCCTATACTTATAATATCTACACCTAAACTTTGAAATGTTATTTACTATTTATTTGATTTTTTTTTTTCTCAATAGGAGTAGATATCACACTCCTCCTTGATCTTTTGAACAGGTGTAAAGGTTTATTCCTTGTTTCCTGTTTAGGGTTGGGTTTCTGGTTCATTCTAAAGTCTTTTTCATTCTCTTTCACTCCCAGTAACCTCTTGTGTTTTAGTGGCATTATTGCCTCACTTGGGGTGAATTGATTAAAAAGAAAGTTAATAAATGTTGCAAAAATAACAAAGATTAAAATACATGCCTGGAAGATATTTTTTATTATGTTGTGGACATTTAATTTTTTTTATGTGTCTTCATCTTTGTGTTGCGTTTGTATAATTTGTTTTTTTAATGTGTCTTTTTCTATTTTATTTTTTACTGACCTAACAAAATTGTTTTGTTTTTCACCTGCTGTCTTTTTTTTTTTATTTTAATAAAGGAAATTAGCCACTGTTATTGTCCGAAGAGGAACTTTAAAAAGGGGTGACTTACTTATTGCTGGACAAACTTGGGTGAAGGTTTGTTGATTTAAAAAAAAAATTTTGTTATTTCAAAGAAAAGAAAAGAAACTTATGACATATATAAAGAGAAGATGAAAAGTTCTCAACCTTACCAAGACCCCCTCCTCCTGAACCCTGATGTTTGGTCATTTGGTCAGATTTTGGCAAGCAGGTAAAGCTGAGAACTTTTCAAAGTACCCCGTCATAATATGTATTTACAAAAAAAAATGTCACAATGTTACGTTAAAATTCTGCATGTTCCTTCTTTTGTATGAATGTCAAATCCTGCCCCTGTTAGGGTCCCAGCTATAGACAAATAGTGAAATGCCAAACAAAAACAAAACATTATGCATTTGTCTTGTATTTCCTGATAGGAATCATAATTTTGTATTCATTTTCTAAATATCATTATATGCTTTTTAGGTTCGTGCAATGTTTGATGACAAGGGCTTACCTGTACAAAAAGCTGGACCTAGCACACCTGTCGAAGTAATAGGCTGGAAGGATCTGCCATCTGCAGGTGAGGAAATGCTGCAGGTGAAAACTGAGGTAAGAACATTTGTGCAAAGTATTAACTGGCATTGCATGCAAAAATATCATTCTTAAACCTGTTTGATATCATTTACTATCAGATATTAGATACTATAAAATCATTACAAAAGTTTGTGCCTGATTTTCATTGTTAACCCCTTCCCTGGCGCAAACGTGTGCGGAGTGTTTCACAACTTTTTGAAACAGAATGATCGAACACAAATCAAGGACCCCAAATGATAGAGTAATGGAAATTACATTTATTGAAAGGTAAAAGGATAACATTTTAGAATCTGCAACCATTTAGTCTCAAACATGAACCAAAAATGTCAAGAGGAGCCCTAGAGTACATGCTCAAGATGTCCGCTGTTCAGTCAAAGGCACTGTTGAATGTAAAGTTGTTGATAATGCATGCACATTCCCCCTGGGTGGTCACTTGAATCATCTCAGTGATGGTTGTCTTCAATGCAGCAATGGTGCGAGGGTTCTCCTGGTAGATGTTGTCCTAGAGGAACCCCCAGAGGAAGAAATGTGGGGTGTTCAGGTCAGGCGAGTGAGGTACCCATACCACTTCAGCTTTGCGGCTGATGAGACACTCCCCAAACTTTTTTATGGAGCCATGCCATTGCTAACATTATCAATGTGAAGAGGAGCATCATCCTGCTGGAACCACTGTTCCTCCTCATCAAGGTTCTCACACTCCTCAAGCTCTCCCCATCTAAGAGGCCGCTGCTTCAGCAATTGTGAAACACCCTGTATATACGTTTTTACCAAAAGTAAACGGACAAACAAACACATCGAAAATATAACGTTCAAAAACTAGCTACGGACGTGATTATACGACAATCTTGATTCTTATTATGCCCTTCTGAGCTTGAAATGAGTTCAATTGTCATCTCGTACATCTGGTAGAGGTGTTAGTCACCACTTGGTTATTTCAAGATGAGACACTCCCCAAACTTTTTTATGGAGCCATGCCATTGCTAACATTATCAATGTGAAGAGGAGCATCATCCTGCTGGAACCACTGTTCCTCCTCATCAAGGTTCTCACCCTCCACAAGCTCTCCCCATCTAAGAGGCCGCTGCTTCAGCAATTGTGAAACACCCTGTATATACGTTTTTACCAAAAGTAAACGGACAAACAAACACATCGAAAATATAACGTTCAAAAACTAGCTACGGACGTGATTATACGACAATCTTGATTCTTATTATGCCCTTCTGAGCTTGAAATGAGTTCAATTGTCATCTCGTACATCTGGTAGAGGTGTTAGTCACCACTTGGTTATTTCAAGATGAGACACTCCCCAAACTTTTTTATGGAGCCATGCCATTGCTAACATTATCAATGTGAAGAGGAGCATCATCCTGCTGGAACCACTGTTCCTCCTCATCAAGGTTCTCACCCTCCACAAGCTCTCCCCATCTAAGAGGCCGCTGCTTCAGCAATTGTGAAACACCCTGTATATACGTTTTTACCAAAAGTAAACGGACACACAAACACATCGAAAATATAACGTTCAAAAACTAGCTACGGACGTGATTATACGACAATCTTGATTCTTATTATGCCCTTCTGAGCTTGAAATGAGTTCAATTGTCATCTCGTACATCTGGTAGAGGTGTTAGTCACCACTTGGTTATTTCAAGGTGCCTCAGTTTTTTTAGTTACTATATTAAAAACAAATAAAAAAAAGATTTTGTCTGGAAATGATTGTTTTTCCCAAAATAATTGACAGGGAAGGGGTTAGTGATCACTACTTGACACTGGTATTGGTTTTGGTGCCAAATTTGGTGTGTTCTTGATTGAAACCTTGCATCGTTCAGTTGCAAGTCAGACTTTGTTGAATGTCAACATTTTGTCCATGGATGAAAAATTGTATTTCTCTCCATATTATGCGCTATGAATTTCAGAAAGGAGTAAAAAGTGGTTTGGCAGATTTTGTCGGGTGGTTTTAACCTAAACGTTCAACAACACTCCATCTGACCTTCCATGTTGGTGAAGATGCTCTGCTTGGTATCATGGAGAATAAACCGAAGATTTCAATGGAAGAGATTGTTGAGCTATTGACAACTGAGATCACAACTGCCTTTTCCTATTTGAAGGGACTTGGCTTCATGGATAGCAACCGATTTTGGCAAATGCGAATGGTGTCATTTTCTACCACAACAATGCAAGACCGCATGTTGCAAAACGGACCTTGTAGAAGCTGAATGAGTTGAACTGGGGAAACCCGCCTGCATCCACCATATTCTCCTAGCTTGGCTCTTTTAGATTTTCATCTGTTCTAGTCTCTACTCAACAACTTAAATGACAAAATTGTTGTGAATATGGATTATCTCCCCTTTGATAATCCAAGCGATAAAAGCTGTACATTTCCGCTTGTCAAGTAGACGAGTAGTAAGATTCTTAATTGAATAAAAGATTACTAGACAGAATCTCTTGTCCTGTTTTCATTACAATTTATTCAATTAAGAATCTTACTACTCGTCTACTTGACAAGCGGAAATGTACAGCTTTTATAGCTTGGATTATCAAAGAGGAGATAATCCATATTCACAACAAAAATATTTGACACTGTACAGTCAGTTCAAAGCCTTCTCATAATGTTCTTCCAACAAAAAACACAAAGTTTCTATGAAAATAACATTAACAAGCTTGTAGACTGATGGGAGATGCTTGTTAAAAACAGCGGAGACTATGTACTTGACTAACAAATGTTTTTTGTGGGTATGTGAAATTTTGTTTTTAATTTTCTAATCGGGCACAAACCTTTCGCCACTTATGGTTTTTGCCTGGTGTTGTAGGCATTGAATGATCCCTTTCTTAACTGTATGGATGGTGGGAATTGAAGTTGAGGTATTGTTTGGTGAAGGTTGGCTTGTGACACATGGTTGTTTTTTAAATTTAATGTTTGTTAAATTTGAACAAAATTTTATTCTGTCTCCAAAAATTAAAAATTTAAGAAACTATCAGTTTCCTCTTGATTTTTGAATACACAGCAAAGACTTAAGGAAGCTCTTAACTGGCGGAAGCATCAAGAAGCTGAGGTCAAAAGAAATACGGACCAAGCAGTAATTGACCAAAAGCGCCAGGAAGCACGGGCAATTTATGAAAGTGAATTACAAAAACGTCGCGAGGCCGGCCGTAAAAGATCATTTAGGAAAATGAAGACCAAAGAGGCCATTTTAACACACGATGGACCACAATTGTCGATTGTTCTAAAAGGTAAATAATATTTTTGAAAAACCTATGACTTCTATCTATATATGAAATTCTGTGGCTTCCGTTAGTTCATCTGTACATTCGTCACATCCTCTAAAATCGCCATACATTGACTGATTGTTATATACCATACCTATGAACACGAATGGGTGTGTCCCAATCCGCATAAATACATTGGACACTATTGTAAGTGGGGGCAATATGCTGTCTAAGCGGTCCACCACTAGCAGTGGTTTACCTACTTCCTGCCGCTAGTGAGTATTCTATTTTATTGATGTTATAAAGATTACCATTTCATTTCCAACCGCCATTTTGGTTATTCCTCATTCTGCAACTCTTTCTACGTTACAACAGATAGATAGGTAGATAGATAATGAAAAGACTGAGATAGTGTTATATACCGTACCTATGAACACTAATGAGTATTTCCTAATCCTCATAAATACGTTGGACACTATTGTTAGTGGATGTAATATGCTGTTTAAGTAGTCCACCACTAGCAGTGGTTTACCTACTTCATGCCATTAGTGAATATTGTATTATGTTGATGTTATAAAGATATTATATTTTGTACAATGAGCCATTATTTTTTCTAGTATTTCTTTCATGTTAATTTATTTGCTTTTTATTACATTAGTATTAATATTATATTGAATTATTCAATAAAGAATTGTTGGCTATTATTCATTTTTGACTAGGATTTCTTTCATCTTAATTTCACTTGCTTTTTATTACATTAGTAGTATTAGTAGTAATATTATCTTGAATTTTATTATTATTAGATGAAGCATTGTCAGCCATTATTCATTTTTGACTAGGATTTCTTTCATCTTAATTTCACTTGCTTTTTATTATATTAGTATTAGTAATATTATCTTGAATATTATTATTAATTTTTGACTAATATTTCTTTTATTTTAATTTTTTAAGTTTCTTGTCAATAAAGGAGCATTTTCTAATTTCTAGTGTTTGCTTTTTAGTAATGACATTTTGAGTAGCTTTAAAAAGGAATGAAAAAAAAGAAAGTAATAGACTTTTTTTTCTTTTTAGTCTTCTTTTGTTTATGAAGTACTGTTTAGATTTTCTGCCATATTTGTTTTACAGGTGATGTTGATGGTTCATTGGAGGCCATTATGGATACTCTAGACACGTATAAATCAGAGAAATGCCGTCTGGATATATTACATTTTGGGATTGGCAACATCACAGCCAATGATATTGAGATTGCCTCAGCCTTTAAAGGTTGGTTATTTGTCTCAAGTTTTAAAGATTTCTTCTTTTTTAAGAATATTGATGTTGGTATCCCAGGGTGCATTAGCTTTGCCAATTGAGAGGAACAAACAGTAAAAATAGGCATAAAAATATAACCCAAAAAATTGGGAAGACAATGAATAACAAGTAGAAAATAAGTAATAAAGATTCGACTTGAATAATCATATATTCTTCTTTTTATAATGCCCCCAAAATATAAGCATATATTCTTCTTTTTATTATACCCTAAAAATATAACCATATATTCTTCTTTTTATTATACCCTAAAAATATAACAATATATTCTTCTTTTTATTATGCCCTAAAAATATAACCATATATTCTTTTTATTATGCCCTAAAAATATAACCATATATTCTTCTTTTTATTATGCCCTAAAAATATAACCATATATTCTTCTTTTTATTATTCCCTAAAAATATAACCATATATTTTTCTTTTTATTATGCCCTAAAAATATAACCATATATTCCTCTTTTTATTATGCCCTAAAAATATAACCATATATTCTTCTTTTTATTATACCCTAAAAATATAACAATATATTCCTCTTTTTATTATGCCCTAAAAATATAACCATATATTCTTTTTATTATACCCTAAAAATATAACAATATATTCTTCTTTTTATTATGCCCTAAAAATATAACCATATATTCTTTTTATTATGCCCTAAAAATATAACAATATATTCTTCTTTTTATTATGCCCTAAAAATATAACCATATATTCCTCTTTTTATTATGCCCTAAAAATATAACCATATATTCTTCCTTTTATTATGCCCTAAAAATATAACCATATATTCTTCTTTTTATTATACCCTAAAAATATAACAATATATTCCTCTTTTTATTATGCCCTAAAAATATAACCATATATTCTTCTTTTTATTATGCCCTAAAAATATAACCATATATTCTTTTTATTATTCCCTAAAAATATAACAATATATTCTTTTTATTATGCCCTAAAAATATAAACATATATTCTTTTTATAATGCCCTAAATATATGACATTATATTCTATTTTTATAATGCCCTAAATATATGACCTTATATTCTATTTTTATAATGTCCTAAAAATATAAACACATATTCTTCCTTTTATTATGCCCTCAAAATATAACCATATATTCTCCTTTTTGTAATGCCCTAAAAAATAACTATATATTCTTCTTTTTATAATATACTCTCTGTATTATTATTCAATAACAAAATGGTTTACAATGTGATTCTATCTCCTTTGTTTATCTGCTGTGTCCCTTCATGACATGCGCAATCATGGCTCTCTACAACTTTCTATCTTTTGTAGCTCTTATTAAGATTTGTCTTTTCACTAACCCTCCCACTCCCCATTCTGCAATTTTACACAAACTTATTAGGCCGGTTACTTGCTGTTTCCTTCAATGTGTCCTGTAAGTGTCAAGTTCTCTAAACCCCCTTTCCACATATATTCCTGATATTTCAGTTCTTTCTGATTTTAAGTATAAGTGTCTTTTTGTTTCCATTATCCTTAAAACTGTCCAGTCCATGGTATTCTTAGAATCCTTTTTTAGAATTACATCTCGATTGCCTTGAGTCTCCTCTTCATCTGGGATGGAAATACCCAGCATTCACTGCCATATAGGAGGACTGATGTATCTGATTAAATGATATGCAATGTATTCTTATAGTAAAATGATTTGTACACTGATAAACCAAAACATTATAACCACCTAACTAATAAGGTGTTAGTCTTTCATATGCACATATAACAATTCTTATGTAATCAGGCATGAACTCTAAAAGATACAGTTTATCAAACACATTTTGTATGTGTTCAATGGGATTGAGATCTGGAGGTTCGGTGGCCAAGGCAGCAACAGATTTCTTTATGTTTCTGAATGATGCGTCTGGCATTATAAAAGGAGGAGAGTACCTTCAGGATGTGGGTAGCCATGACTCTCCATTTTTTGTAGCTCTTAGCAATGTTTGTAAAAACTATTCCTCATGCTCCCTGTTCTGCTCTCATTTAAACGAGCTTGTCAGGTAGGTCACTTGAGGTTTTGCTTTGTTCTTCTTGCCTTCAATATACCCTGTGAGTGTCAAATTTTCCAAATGTTCTTTCCTTATGTGTCCCAGAAATTTGAGCTGCCTTTTTCTGCTTCCAAGTGGAAGTGTCCGTTTTGTTTCTATTTCCCTTAAAACTTTGTTGCTACTTAATCCATCTGTGGTATTCTCAGCATTTCGACAGCTACTTCGAAAGAACTGGTGCTTCATGGAACAGACTCCCAAGCGGATGCTTTCCCAATCACTGCAATCTTAACCAAGTCTTGGATTAACTTCTATCTTTTGATATAAAATCAAATGTCAGTCACTATCTTCTGTCTTCCTAATTTCTATTCTTTTGTTGTTGTCTCTCCTTAACAATGTTTTCTTTTTTATATATTCTTTCACACTTAGTAACTCCTTATATCATAGTGGCTTTATTGCCTTGCTTGAAGTGAAATGATTTTAAAAAATCGCCTTAAACTGCACTCTTTACCTCCTCTTATGTGCAACAGTCTCAATCAGTAACCTTCTACCTTGAGTGGCTCGTGGGCCTCATATTGAGCGAACAATCATTAAAAAAACAAAACAAAAAAAACATATCTCGCTTGTCTCAAGTCTCCTCTTCATCTGTGAGGAAATTGTCTCGCATCTACTTTTTAAATTGAGTATGAATTTGCTACGTCTTTCTGCATTTTCAAAATTTTTTCGGTTGTTGTTTGGTAATTGGAAACTCTTATAATCTTTTTTTTTTTTTTTTTTTTGCAGGCATCATCTTGGGTTTTCATGTGAAAATCGATGGACAGGTAGCAAAGATGGCACAATCTCAGAAAGTGCCAGTTCGAATGTACAATGTCATTTACAAACTTTTTGAAGACTTGAAGGATTTTCTCAGTGAGCAGCTGCCAGATATAACTAAAGAAGAAGTCATTGGTAAAATCACTGAAACCATTTTAATTTGATGTATTTAAAAAAATTTTTTTAATTAAATTTAATTACTGTATATACTTGCGTATCAGGTTGACTTTTGAAGAACTAATTTTAAGGGGGTTGCATCATGCACAAGATATAAAATTAGTGTATGGACTGCTGACCCTGGCTACGCCATTGACCAAACTATATACCCATTTACTGTAGTCAAAAAGTGCAGCTGTATTTAAAATAAACATGATTTTGATAAAACTGACGGTTTACCTAATTGTATCTAATAATAATGCATGTAATATTCACATATTAGTATCATATTATAAAATACATAGTGAATATGTAACTTTTCCATTGTTTACATTTATAAGATGTTTAACTGTTTCTCATTCGGTTGTTTATGGCTGTATGTGTTTACGCAATGAGTATTGGATTACTATCAATACTTTTAATTTTTGAACTTTTTTAACTAGAAGATGGGATAAAGAGATAGAGGAAAAGAGGTTAGTCTATTGTAATTTGGTCTCTCAAAAAAGGGAAATCGCATGATACACAAGATACATGATAAAATCATTTTTTATAAGTGAAAAATTTGGACGGTCACACGATATGTGAGATTGTGCTTTACACGAGTATATATGGTAATTGAATTTAATTATTTGTTATTGCTTTGGTTAACTTTCCTTAAAACTGGAAGCAATAAGTTCAATATTTTTTACTGTAGTTTCCAAAACATTATTTACATTCAGACTAATGTCCTCATCTTTGTTTTCATAATCACAATGTTTCAGCAATTGTTTTCTCCAAGTAACCAGGGAATTTCAAACTGAACCCTTTATTTGATCTATAGGACACATGGCACAGTGGATAAAGATGTTAGTTAGATCCAGTGACAGGACGCAAACAGTGTGAGTTCAGTACCTAGTTAAGGCGGTGGAGAACTTGGAGAGGGAATTAAGCAGGAGATAACTGATAACTGACATCCATTAGACATGGCACATGGAACTAGAACAGTCTACCCCAGTGAGCGAAATAAAGAGTTCAGTTCGACATTCCAACCACCTGAAGAAGGCCGGAGTGTACAACGGCCGAAATGTTGTAATGAATATGGCAACAAAGATGAAGACAATAGTCTGAATAATGTAAATAGTGTACATAATACCTCATCTCAGAAATATAGACAGATACCTTTATTTAATCTATAGGGGTAGTTTGTTTTTGTGAACCCTTTATTTAATCTATAGGGGTAGCTTGTTTTTGCGAACCTTTTATTTAATATATAGGGGTAGCTTGTTTTTGTGAACCCTTTATTTAATATATAGGAGTAACTTGTTTTTGTGAACCCTTTATTTAATCTATAGGGGTACCTTATTTTTGTGAACCCTCTATTTAATCTATAGGGGTAGCTTGTTTTTGTTTTGCTATTTATATCTAGGGATATCTCCTCTTCTATTTTTTAATGCTTATGATCAAATCACGTTAAAAATACTGGTTCTCTTTCCGTCACCAAAGTTGAGCAATAGCTGAGCCTGGTCAGTGCTTACATGGGTACCACTTGGTGGAGGAAGTGGATGACCCAAGATGACTTGGGAGGATGTTTTCGGAAGAAAATGCAAAAATTGGGCCTAGTACGAGCTGTTAGCAAAAGGCATATGTGAAGAGGTAAACTGAGGTCTTCTATTAGGCAGTGTAAGATTAATTCCAGTTCTGGATCAACAAAAAATATGGCAATGATGATGACTTCCGCATAGGGCTGGAGCATGTTACCCTTGTACTCCCCAACTGGGAGTGCTGATTGGGAGCCCTAGGCAGAAGTTTCTGAGACTTGCTATCTTATTAACATTTGCTTTTTTCTACTTACATTTATATACATTACAAATGAAACTAACTACAACTATTAAGGGATGAAAAATTCTTTGCAGATTTTGATGTCATTCTGCGGTCGTTTCTCTTTGTCCAAATCTGTGAAATTGTTTTGCTAAATCTTAAAAAACACGATATGAAATTCACAAGTTTTTTTTTTTTTTATCCAATATTGAATGTGTTAAAATTCTTCAACATTTAAACAAGAAAAATCGGAAGTTGATGTTAAAAATTGCCCCCAAACATTGTTGATTTATTTGATGGATTGATCTATTATGACGTCTCTAATTTGTATTTAGATACATTGTATTTATTTTCAATTTTTCTAGTTGAATTGGTCACCCATATTGTATAGGATCCATTACTGTATATAATTAGGTTACAATAAAATTTGTATTATTACCTTATGAAAAGTGAGATATAGTAGTGTAGGAGCCCGTATCATAGATTCGGCCAGGGTACCAGTCCCTTTCACTGGCCATGACTGAAATAACGCATATCCTGCCGAGAGAGTTTGACTGAAGACTTCGATAGCGTGCAACCAAAATCACGTGAGTGGCAACCCTTAAAGAAACATTGTTAAAGGTGTGGCAAAATATGGATCAGACGATTGTTGATAACTTGATCAAATCCATGAAAAATCGAATACAAGCACTGAAAGTAGAAAAATGGAGGACCTACTCTATACCAGTTCCAAATACTGTTCATTTATGTTGAGTTGGGATTACGTAATTAAATTTTGAAATTGGATGTGGTTTATTTCTCCTGCCTAAAAACGTTTCTTAGGCCATTGTATAATATTGAATGTGCTAAAATTATTCAACTTTTTAACAAGAAAATTTCAAGTTCATGTTACAAATTGCCACAAAACATTGTTGATTTATTTAAGATGGAATGATCTATAAAGACATATCTCTAATTTGTTTTTAGATACGTTGTAATTATTTTCAATTTTTCTTTTTGAATTGTTTGCCTATATTGCATAGGATCCATTACTGTACATAATTAGGTTGCAATAAAATTTGTATTTTATATGAATACTACCTTATAAAAATTGAGATGTAGCAGAATGAGGGGGTCCCATATCATAAATTAACAGGGGGCATATCATAGATTGGGGGGGGGGCACAAGATTCTTTTATGGGCTTTGAATATAATGTTTATGGTAATGGTGTTATTAGCCATTTCCTCATAAGGAAACATTTGGCCTTAATTGACTGTGCAGCCAGTTGAAATTTATAAAATTGGAGACCTGCTTTTAAGAACGACTTTTTTTTGAGAACGACTTTTTAATTTTGTTCTCTGCCTTTGCTGTGTTCACATCTGGCCAGCATGCATAATGGATCGAAAAAGAAATCTAATTGCAATGGAGTAAAACAATAATAAAAATATAATGCAAATAAGAGGATAAGAAGATTTGAATCCCACCAGGCTGTTACCATGTGGGACAAGAATTTGGTACAGTGTATAAAACTTGAAATAAGATGAACTCATTAAAAACTTCCAGAGAATTTTTTCTAGATTATTGAAGCTTTTTATTTATTCGTTCTTCAGCATAATGAGATTTTAAAAGCTTTTTTTCTTTTTCATTTCAGGCCAAGCTAATATCTTAGAAGTTTTCCAAGTGACCGTGAACAAGAAGAAAACCTTCATTGCTGGATGCAGATGTACAAAAGGAAGTTTACAAAAAAATTGTAGATTTAAAATTGTGCGAGGAGAAGAAGTGATTTTTGACGGTGCGTCTATTTTCTTGTCTCCACATTCTGTTTTGATTCGGTTGGACATGCAAATTCACTTTTTAATAATGAACATTTCAAAACCTATATATCAAGAATTAAGTTGGCTTTGCAGGTCCATATTTTACATTTAGTGTTTTTTTTTTTATTTTGCTTTATTATTTATCATTATTGTATTTTATTTTTTTATTGTTTATGAAGTGAATGCTGGACATAGATGAAGAAGAGACATGTAATGAGGAAAGAGGACTTAGTGAATATAACATTCACAGGACTGAAGGCAAGAGAAGTAAGGAGAAATAACAAGAAACCTACGTAATGAGCTTGTGTGAATGGATAACAGAACAGTGACAAAAGGGATGGTAAAAAGTCAAAAGTTACTTAGAGCAACATAAAACTGGAAGCTGTGGAGAGCCATGATCACCTACTTAATGATTTTGTGTGAATGGATAGCAGAACAGTGACAAAAGGGATGGTAAAAGTTCAAAAGTTACTTAGAGCAACAAAAGTCTGGAGAATGTGGAGAGCCATGATCGCCTACTTAATGATTTTGTGTGAATGGATAGCAGAACAATGAGGGATGGTAAATGGTTAAAAATTACTTAGAGCAACAAAAGACAGGAAAATGTCGAGGAATACGTAAATCATCAAAGGTCTTATCACATAAAAGAATAGTTTGATTCTTATCTTCCTAAAGGTCTCTATCCTAGGTAAGACGTTAAACTACATCCAGCAGCAAGGCCTCTGACCAGGAGGTTTTGAGGAGTGTGAAACCACATATTAATTGCTGGTGTTCCCAGGTTCACCCTGACCCGGGGTGCTAGCACCTGTTAGGGTCCCAGCTATGGGCAAATAGTTAACTATTACCAGCAATACTTTTTTGAAAAAGATTATTATCAGCAACACAATTATGAAGGAAAAATATTACCAGAAACGGATTTTTGACAAAACAAAATATTACCCGCAATAAAAATTTTTATCGACCTTAAATAACCCATTGAGGTTGATATGTCATCAAACAAAATAAACCAAACCAATCTAAATCAAAGAATACATATTCTATTCATATGAATCTATGCTAAAAATGTTGTCGGCATTAAATAACCCATTGAGGTTGATATGTCGTCAAACAAAATAAACCAAACCAATCTAAACCAAAGAATACATATTCAATTCATACGAATCTATCCTAAAAATGTTGTCGGCATTAAATAACCCATTGAGGTTGATATGCCGTAAAACAAAATGAACCAAACCAATTCTGGATGTCTTTTACTGGTTTAGTCAATGTCTCTCGGCCAATGATCTTACAAGTCTGCTTGATATTGTCTAGGGGTAATTCTTTGGATTTATCTAGTGATACTTTTCGTTTTTGATGTGTAGTATGGTTGAAGAGTCCTTCGAGGAGCTGCACTGGCCTGACTGGAAAGAACCATTGTTGAAAAAACAATGGACTTGCAAAAAAATTTGTTATCCATTTTGGTTGTTGCTGCTGTTAAATGTTCTCAAGTGATGTGGTTTCTGATATTTGCTACAGTTCTTTGCTTGCGATTATGTAGTGCCACTCCACATAGTTCGAAGGAGAATGGTCCTTGCTAAGACCTACAGACTTCATTCACTCAAAGCCTTTCTTCTCCATTGATCTGAGAAAGCGGTTGTATATAGCTGGCAGTTTAAATATTTATGAATGAGTTTGGCGCCATGCATGACCTCTACTTTCATATATAAATATCTAAAATCTAAAAAAAACTAAGAAATCTAAAAAAAAGTTTAGAAATATCTAAACTGTCAGTTGTATACAAATTAGATTAATGGTGAAAAGGTGAAGCCAGAATGTCTTGGCAAAGGTCATCTTTTTTGAACATTATGGACTATCACTAGAGAATCACAAACAAAGAACCATACCAAATAACAGAAATCACAACATTTGAGGACTACCAACAGCAGAAACAACTAAAATGAATAGCACATGCATCTCGCAAGAGAAAATAATTATATAATCAAGATGTTAAAATTCCACACTACTTCAAGTAAAATGTTAGGAAGAAAACCCCCATTAGTACTGGAAAGAGCAATAACAGCTACTGGACTTGAGAAATCTATTTTCCTGAAAAATTGTTTTAAGGGAAAGATTTTATAAATTTATTAAACTAAAAGCAGTACTGTCTGCAAGGTCAAGAAATGCCAAATGTTTCCGTATAGGGAAATGGCTTATATTACTGTTGTAGCATACCTATGGATGATAATGAGTATGTCCCCATTCACATAAATACAGTAGTAAATACTGTATGTTGGTCTGCAGTTGGAGATTCATTGTGGAATTCACTTGACTCACTTCCAGCAGTTGACTACTTCTTCTATGCGCTGCTGGCGAATCTTATATGTGTTGTTCTTGCCCTAAGTATTATTGTTTATTACCAACCTTCGTTTGATCATTCTATTCAGTAATCTTCCCGAGGTTACAACAGCATTTAAAAAAAACTAAATATACCAAATTTAACTCCTTGTATATTGTATATAAGAGGTGTTGAAAAGTTCTCAACCTGGCTCACTTCCCAAAATCTGACCAAACATTGAAATTTTATTTTGGATTTCTTTCTTGGTTGGACTAAAAACCTTTTAGCATATTCTCAGATATGTTGGTGCTATTATACTCTGGCTTTATGGTAGAAGCATTTTTACACTTGAATAATAAGGATTTATTGATACATATTGTTGTAGGATACCTATGGATGATAATGGGTATGTCCCCATTCACATAAATAACAGTAGTAAATACTGTATGTTGGTCTGCAGTTGGAGATTCATTGTGGAATTCACTTGATTCACTTCTAGCAGTTGACTACTACTTCTATGTGTTGTTTGTGTCCTAAGTATTATCGTTCATTACCAACCTTCGTTTGACTATTCTATTCAGTAACCTTCCCTAGGTTACAACAATTACTATTACCATATTGTTTCACTGCCTGCAGAGAAATAGTTCATGGTTGCTTTGAATATGTGACTGTTTAGTAGCATTTGCTAAAAAAAGATTTCTGGGTATGATGATAAACTACATCTAGCAGCAAGGGCTCTGATCAGGAGATTGGTGGTTTTGAGGAGTGTGAAACCACCTCTTAATTGTTGTTGTTCCCTGGTCCATTCTGACTCAGGGTGGTGGCACCTGTTAGGGGTCCCAGCTATAGGCAAATAGGGAACCTCTAAACAAAAACAAAACACTAGGAAAGTATAAAAATACATTTTTATATTAAAAATACCAGCAACACATTTTTATATAAAATAATTACCATCAATACATATAGTAAAATGACCAATATATATTAATAGTAAGATGACTATCAATACATATTTATAGTAAAATGACCATCAATGCATAGTTATAGTAAAATGACCATCAATGCATAGTTATAGTAAAATGACCATCAATGCATATTTATAGTAAGATGACCAACAATACATATTTATAGTAAAATGACCATCAATGCATAGTTATAGTAAAATGACCATCAATGCATAGTTATAGTAAAATGACCATCAATGCATAGTTATAGTAAAATGACCATCAATGCATAGTTATAGTAAAATTACCATCAATGCATATTTATAGTAAGATGACCAACAATACATATTTATAATAAGATGAACAATAATACACGTTATAGTAGAATTAACAATACATTTATCCGTCGTTGAAGGCATACAATTATGTTCAAAATGTATTTAGTTGAAGGCATGCAATTATGTTCAAGATGTATTTATTGAAGATATACAATTGTATTCAAAATGTATTTAGTTGAAGCCATAAAATCATGTTTAAAAATATTTAGATTTCAGCATTAAATAACCCATAGAGATGTTAATATGCCACTAAAGAAAAATAAACCAAAATCTATGAGGAGACATTTGGCATTCACTGACCCAGTATCCAGTACTACTTTCAGTTTAAATTTATAAAATCTGTCAAATATTTAACTCTCCTGCATTCTTCCTTGTGCAGTATTTTTATCCTTGTCCAGAATTTTCACTTCACTCCACAAAATTACATTTTTTTTCTTTTCTTTTTTCTTTTAGGTGGCATTATCTCATTAAAGCATTTTAAGCAAGAAGTTGATGTTATCAAGACAGATTTTGAATGTGGACTATCATTCGATGACCCGAGTTTAGAATTTCAACGTGGAGACCAAGTTCTCTGCTATCAGGAACATCAAGTCACTCAGAGGATTGATTGGGATATTGGTTTTTGATAAAGTCAGGGGGCTTTAGGTAGATTATTACAATTTTTTTTCTTTCTTTTATCTTTGAGAAATGTTTGAGATTCATTGCAATCTTTTCACCAGTTATGAAGTACTTGCTTGACCAGGGTGAAATTTCAAATATTTTAAAGCCAATTTACCAAAATCTAAAAAGATTTTTTTTATCTGGATGAATGTATAAAAGCCATTTTCTGTGAGTATGGTTTACTCTAAATTCCTGACCACTGACAATCCCTTTCTTCCTGATTTTCAATGCATTCCTATAGTAAAATCATTAGCAATGCATTTACATTATACATATAATTGCTCTATTCTATCAGTAATGCTTGCATTAATTCCTGACCACTGACAATCTCTTTCTTCCTGATTTTCAATGCATTCCTATAGTGAAATCATTAGCAATGCATTTACATTATACATATAATAGCCTTATTCTATCAGTAATGCTTGCACACATACACGCACACACACACACACATATATATATATATATATATATATATATATATATATATATATATATATATATATATATATATATATGCACACACTTAACATACATATATATATATATTAAATTCAAAACTAGAAGGTGAAATAAAAAAGTTATTTTTTTATTAAGAAATCACTGACTGTACCATATTTTAGTGTACAGTTCATTATTTAAACATAGTGAAAAAAATTTTTTTTTTTTTTTTTTTTTTTTTTTTAAACGTGTTGTGATGAACATTGAAATAAAATTACATGGATTGCAAGAAGTTTGTTTGTCAAGCCAAATGACCCCCCCCCCCACGCTACCCTAACTAAGCAAACCAACTGGTAGTCTTCATCCAAAGAAGATGAGGATGATGGTGCATATGTGGTAGGAGTTGAAAGAAAACCGCAACACTGAACTTCCTTTTCAAAACTTGAATGATTGATTTAAAAAAAAAAAAGAAGAAGAAAAGCAGACTAAAACTGCTCCCAAATAAACTAATGGATGGCAACAATTGATGAAAAGCATCCTTATCGAATTAAGGGAATTATTTACATTATATTTACATGCAGACTATTGTCCTCATCTTTGTTGTACCCTTTGGCATTCATCAAGTGTATTTTAACCTGAGTAACCTACAGCTTGGAAGGCACAACAACCGAATATTATGCTAATAACAACAAAGATAAGGATATTAGTCTGTATGTAAATAATGATAAATCCTCATCCCAGAAATTCAAACAGAAATTAGTTAAGCTAAACAATAAACTCTTCCATCAGGATAATGCTAGACTGCATGTTTCTTTCGTAACCAGGCTAAAATTTTTATGTCTTGGCTGGAGAGTCTTTCACTCATCTGCCATATTTGACAAATATTATATTCTTTGGATTACCATTTATTTTGATCTTCAAAGAATTGGCTTTGTGAAAAATATTTCAATTCCATGAAAGACTGCAAAAGGTATCTACGCTTTTTTTTTTTTTGCTGTGAATGTTAAATGGTTTTTAAAAGATAAAATTATCAAAATTTGCCTGAATTTCTGGGTTAAATAGTTATTTACATATGGACTAATGTCCTCATCTTTGTTATTGTTATCACATTTTGACCGTTGTGCCCACCAGCCTTCATCAGGTACTTGACAACCTTCAGGGAATTTTGAACTTAGCCCTGTATTTAATCTACAGGAGTAAATTGTTCTCATTCTGCTGACCATATCTAAAGATAACACATCTTGTTCTCTTTTTTTAGTACTGCTCAGTTATTGCTAGCCCTGTTTCCAATTAGTCTGAATCTGTACAATCTAGACAAGAGATTGAATTCACACTTCTTTAGTACTGCTCAGTTATTGCTAGCCCTGTTTCCAATTAGTCTGAATCTGTACAATTTAGCCAAGGGATTGAACTCACACTTCTTTAGTACTGCTCAGTTATTGCTAGCCCTGTTTCCAATTAGTCTGAATCTGTACAATCTAGACAAGGGATTGAACTCACACTTCTTTAGTACTGCTCAGTTATTGCTAGCCCTTTTTCCAATTAGTCTGAATCTGTACAATCTAGACAAGGGATTGAACTCACACTTTTTTAGTACTGCTCAGTTATTGCTAGCCCTGTTTCCAATTAGTCTGAATCTGTACAATCTAGACAAGAGATTGAACTCACACTTCTTTAGTACTGTTCAGTTATTGCTAGCCCTGTTTCCAATTAGTCTGAATCTGTACAATCTAGACAAGAGATTGAATTCACACTTCTTTAGTACTGCTCAGTTATTGCTAGCCCTGTTTCCAATTAGTCTGAATCTGTACAATTTAGCCAAGGGATTGAACTCACACTTCTTTAGTACTGCTCAGTTATTGCTAGCCCTGTTTCCAATTAGTCTGAATCTGTACAATCTAGACAAGGGATTGAACTCACACTTTTTTAGTACTGCTCAGTTATTGCTAGCCCTGTTTCCAATTAGTCTGAATCTGTACAATCTAGACAAGAGATTGAACTCACACTTCTTTAGTACTGCTCAGTTATTGCTAGCCCTGTTTCCAATTAGTCTGAATCTGTACAATCTAGACAAGGGATTGAACTCACACTTCTTTAGTACTGCTCAGTTATTGCTAGCCCTGTTTCCAATTAGTCTGAATCTGTACAATCTAGACAAGGGATTGAACTCACACTTTTTTAGTACTGCTCAGTTATTGCTAGCCCTGTTTCCAATTAGTCTGAATCTGTACAATCTAGACAAGAGATTGAATTCACACTTCTTTAGTACTGCTCAGTTATTGCTAGCCCTGTTTCCAATTAGTCTGAATCTGTACAATTTAGCCAAGGTATTGAACTCACACTTCTTTAGTACTGCTCAGTTATTGCTAGCCCTGTTTCCAATTAGTCTGAATCTGTACAATCTAGACAAGGGATTGAACTCACACTTCTTTAGTACTGCTCAGTTATTGCTAGCCCTGTTTCCAATTAGTCTGAATCTGTACAATCTAGACAAGAGATTGAACTCACACTTCTTTAGTACTGCTCAGTTATTGCTAGCCCTGTTTCCAATTAGTCTGAATCTGTACAATCTAGACAAGAGATTGAACTCACACTTTTTTAGTACTGCTCAGTTATTGCTAGCCCTGTTTCCAATTAGTCTGAATCTGTACAATCTAGACAAGAGATTGAACTCACACTTCTTTAGTACTGCTCAGTTATTGCTAGCCCTGTTTCCAATTAGTCTGAATCTGTACAATCTAGACAAGGGATTGAACTCACACTTCTTTAGTACTGCTCAGTTATTGCTAGCCCTGTTTCCAATTAGTCTGAATCTGTACAATCTAGACAAGAGATTGAATTCACACTTCTTTAGTACTGCTCAGTTATTGCTAGCCCTGTTTCCAATTAGTCTGAATCTGTACAACTTAGCCAAGGGATTGAACTCACACTTCTTTAGTACTGCTCAGTTATTGCTAGCCCTGTTTCCAATTAGTCTGAATCTGTACAATCTAGACAAGGGATTGAACTCACACTTCTTTAGTACTGCTCAGTTATTGCTAGCCCTGTTTCCAATTAGTCTGAATCTGTACAATCTAGACAAGAGATTGAACTCACACTTCTTTAGTACTGCTCAGTTATTGCTAGCCCTGTTTCCAATTAGTCTGAATCTGTACAATCTAGACAAGAGATTGAACTCACACTTTTTTAGTACTGTTCAGTTATTGCTAGCCCTGTTTCCAATTAGTCTGAATCTGTACAATCTAGACAAGAGATTGAACTCACACTTCTTTAGTACTGCTCAGTTATTGCTAGCCCTGTTTCCAATTAGTCTGAATCTGTACAATCTAGACAAGAGATTGAACTCACACTTCTTTAGTACTGCTCAGTTATTGCTAGCCCTGTTTCCAATTAGTCTGAATCTGTACAATCTAGACAAGAGATTGAACTCCCACTTTTTTAGTACTGCTCAGTTATTGCTAGCCCTGTTTCCAATTAGTCTGAATCTGTACAATCTAGCCAAGGGATTGAACTCACACTTTTTTAGTACTGCTCAGTTATTGCTAGCCCTGTTTCCAATTAGTCTGAATCGGTACAATTTAGCCAAGGGATTGAACTCACACTTCTTTATTACTGCTCAGTTATTGCTTGTCCTGTTTCCACAATTGTTATGCCAACAAATTCACAAACCAACAATTTAATGTGCTGGTCTATTTTTCAGTAGTGATCAGTTGTTGTGCTTTCCACTGAGCACTGTAATACCCAGCTTAGGGATGAAACTGACAATTACTCTGCTACCAAATTCGCATTCCAATTGTCACATGGATCCTAATAGATTAAGTAGTGGTTTGTAAATTTGGTGATATTTTCAGTTCAGTATCTGTCTATATTTTATAAAATCAGGTATTATATACATTTACATTATTCGGACTATTGTCCTCATCTTTGTTGCCATATTTATCCGATCCTTCAGTATCTGTCTATATTTCTGAGATGAGGTATTATGTCCACTATTTACATTATTCGGACTATTGTCCTCATCTTTGTTGCCATATTTATCACAACGTTTCGACCATTGTACACTCTGGCCTTCTTCAGGTGGGTTTTCAGTTCAATTTTAGACCAAGATTCAGTGGATTGATTGGTTTGTTTTTTACATTAGTTTTTACTTTAGTGAAATTGGAACTCAACATACTGATTAATAAATCCAAGCCATTATCCATTTTACACCAACCACACCTCCAAGGTTATAGCACCCTGTATTCCTAAGCAGTCACTCCTCTAGGTACTGACCAGGCTCGACTTTGCTTAACTGCAGTGAATAGGGGAGAACCAATGTTTCAATGTGATGTAGCTGTAGGCTTTAGTATGGTGATTTAAGCGGCAATAAATATCAATACAGGAAGAACACGGAACACAAATTGAAAGTTAAAAAAAGGAATATTATTGAAATTCATATATACAAATACTATAGAAATAATAGTTCTTGTTGCAAACAAATTGTTCTGTTTGCGGCTATATTATAATGAAACAATATAAATCCACTTACCTGAATTCCTTGGTGTTGTAGAATGGTTTTGTTTATGTACTAATATAGTACAGCTGTCCTGTCAAAATGCAGGTAGAATCAGAGACGACTTTGACGTCCTGTGCCTGGCAGATCTTGGCAGAAAAGAGGAAGAATAAAAGAACAGAATAGCATTCTTTATAATTGGCACCAACATATTCTGGCTAGTGATTGGTTGTTTTGACGATATACGTGATCTTAGAGAGTGCAGTTTACCAAGGATGACAACTCGCTTAGATAACATATTTTTCTTATATTAGAGTCAGTCTATCCCTGTAGGTTAAATAAAGGGTTTAGTTTGGCATTCTTTGAAAGTTACTTGGAGTGACAGATATCTGATGAAAGCTGAAAGGTACAATGGTCACAATGAAGATCAAAATGTTAGTTTGAATGTAAATAATGGAATTATGAATTTCGGAGGAAAGAGAAAGATGACTGAATAAAATAAAATTATTAGGACCTTGAATAAATTCTTGCTGATTTTTCATGAAAAGTAATGTTTTTATTTACAAAAATTAGTAAGAAACATGTCACTGAAAATATTGTCCATTGCTAGCCACTACTTTTCCCATCTTTTTGGAAGTATTTGAATTCCACGTTGGAAAAACAACACGTCTTTTGAGGTTAACTACGAGTCAACCAATTTTTTGGCATCTTCAAAATAATGTAAGTGCTGCTCGGCCAGGTCATGTGTCATTGATCAAAACAAGTGATAATCAGATGGGGCAATATCTGGTGAATATGGCAGGTTGGGTGGGACTTCCCATTTAAGTGTTTCCAAGTCGATTTTCAGCCATTTTGCAACATCTGGCCTAGCGTTGTCATGTTGCAAAATCACTTTGTCATGTCTCTCTGCTCATATAGTGGTTGTTTTTTCTTCAATGCTCGGCTAAAACACATCAATTGTAGTCGATAGCGATCTCCCGTGATTGTTTCGGTTGGTTTGAGCAGCTTATAATAAACTACACCCAGCTACCCCACCAAATTCAGAGCATGTTGATGCATGACCAGGTTTACCTCACAATCTTCTACGCTTAGGGTTATTGTAGTATCCACTTTTCATCACCAGTCATGATACAATGCAAGCAGCTGTTCACACATGACAAGACGCTGTTTGCTGTCTCTTGGCTTCAAGTTGTACGGCACCCAATGTCCTTACTTTTGAATCATTCCTAATACTTTCAAATGTTTTGAAACTGTTGTGTGATCAACTCCTAATGATTTTGCAAGTTCAGCTTGCACCTGACATGATTCTTTGTCTTCAAACATCTTTGGTGTGCCAGATCATTCTTTATCTTCAATATCAAAATCATTATTTTTATAGCATCTAAACGAATCTCTGCATGTTGTTTCTGAAAGAGCATGGCTGCCGTAAGTCTCAACAAGAATTCTGTGTGCTTCAGCTGCAGATTTCTTTTGAATAAAGTAGTGCAGTAAAATTCACCGCAAATACAGTTTCTTTGGCACAAAATTCGACATGTTTAACATTATGAAAAACAAAGTTGTTTACACTTCAGTGAAATGACATACACTGAATTTCAAGCTTCCTTTTAGTACTTCCTTATAGATGTGTTACCCTCTGAAACTACACACATGCAGTTCTGGGAACGCCATCTGTTGGAAAATGGTGAGAGCTTATTCAAGGTCCTAATATATCAAATATAAGTATTTTATGTTCGGTCTTTAGTTATTAAGCTGAATGATCATTTTCTGTCTCCCACTATACTAAAGCTGTATGAAGATGATTAGACATTGGATGCAGAACAAAAACACGATAGATGTGAACAACTATGGATATTTCCATTGGAGAGTGATTATTCAAAATATTGTTGGCATCAAGGGGCATTGGATCCAAGGAAGGATCAGATGGATTGAAAAACTCAAAAGATCTGAATCTCTCATGATACAAAAGTGTTGTAATGTTATCTTTGTTCAAAATCACCAAGAATTAGGAAAGCTGTAGTTAGAAAGAGTATCAAAGGAACATAAGACTAGGTAGAGGAAACAAAGAAGAAGAGGTTTATTGAATAATCTTACATAGAATGGAAAAAAACTTGAGTAAATTAAGTATTACTCAAAATCCTACTCTAATTTGGCTACTTGCCATATTTATAAGTAGGATCAGTCCATTGTCACAGTAGTAGGGAAGAGCAGGAAGTATGCTGAGTCCTACTCTACAACAAAATTAAACAGACTTTGTTAGTTGTTTTAATAAAACTTTTTTAAATATATAGGCTGGCTAAAAAGTTATGCCACCATTGAAAAAGAGAATAACCTTTGTACTTAATAAATGAAATTTTGTTTCTGTATTTGACAATATATCATTTGGAAATTTCATTAGTTTAATTCTGGAATATGATATCATGAAAATATCCCCTATTTGCTACTTTACAAATGCACGTTCTTTTCTGATGGTAGAATGATGAAGTTCAGAGGAAAGAGGAAGAAGATGACAAAATAAAATTATATTAAAAATAAGCATTTTATGTTCAGTTTTTAGTTATTAGGCTGAACAAACATTTTGTGTCTCCCACTAAAGCTGCACAATGATGGTTAGACATTGGATGCAGGACAAAAACACGATAGATGTGAACAACTATGGAATATTGTTGGCATCAACAGGCATTGGATCCAAGGAAGGATTGGTTGGATAGGAAATCTTAAAATCTCAGAATCTCATTATATGAAAGAAACCACACATATTAAATGCCGTATCTTTCACCACAGAAGACAGTATCTAAAAAAGAGAATACTATCTTCATTCTCAGTTGCTGTCAAATTTTGTGTGCCCTGATGCACTAATTAAAAAAAAAAATGTTTATTACCGTAATCCTATGTGTATAAGATGCAGGCTTTTTTATCCAGCATTGTGCCCAAAAGTTTGTTTTATACATTAGTTTAGAATTCCATGCCATTTTTTTTCCAGGACTCAAAAACAAACAAAATTGAGTCAAATTAGATTTTATTTGTTTACCAGAGAGATAATATTTATCTAATGGCGTATTGCAACAAAGGGAGAAAAATCACGCCTACACATTGCTTTTCTCATTCTGCCTCCCAGAGTTTGAAGTCATCTGCAAGTGGATTGTCAATGCTTGAGAAGAGTTGGATGTCACCATCATTGTCAAAACCTTCAAGAAATGCTGCATCTCCAACAAACTCAAAGACACTGATGATAACATCCTATATGAGTAATTCAGGGATCAACAGAGGAACCACAAGAAGATAACAATGACGCCGATGATACTTACTATGCAAATCTGTATCCAAACCTGACAGAGAAAGAATTCCATCAGTTCTATGGGTCCAATGATGAAGGCGTGTTTGATGCGTTTGACAAGGATGACCTTCCACTCTCAGATCTCGGATGCCACTTAACATAAAAAAAAAATGACCTGGATTCCTTGTAAATAGTCCTTTTCAGGACTACACAAATAATTTTGAAAGAAATAACTCAGATTGTCATAAAAAAAAATCAAAACCAACTAAACAAGTTAAAATTTATTCAATTTTATTTTCATTTATATTTTCGATATGTATTGATGATATAGTGGTTTTAAACTCTGTTATATTCTGTTGTAATAGGAATATATAATTGAAAAACAAGGTGGATAAAATAAATAAAGGTTTATTGTAAAAAAACTAGTACAATAAGAATAAAGGTAACAGTTATACACAAGGTTGTCACAAGTCAATCAAGTAGTGAGTGCTACTATTGGAAGGTCGGTAGTTCTCGCGCAAGTCTGAGTAATACTCAACAGATCCCAGGTAGTCTCTGTAGTCTGTTGACTTACAGCTACTTATAGGTAGTTACTACCTATAGTGTAGTCACTCATGGGGGTGACAGTTTATTCCATTACATCAAACTCCAAGACTCATTATCCCATTTTCATAATGCTTATGATTCACAAAAGCAAACAAGATGACCATTTTTTTTTATTGTTTTCTTTCTCTTCCTTTTTTTTTAACAAATTTTGGTATTTTTCTTTGCTCTAAAATCAGTTGCATTTTATATATGAAAATACGCTTTTTTTTCTTTGATATTTCTCTTCATTTTTAACCATCTTATACACTCTAGTGACCTATGTACAAAGGATTACAGTAGTTCACCTTTATTGAGCTTTGCAAAACATTCACAACACCAACCAAAACTTCTGGCATCTCGTCTGCAGTCGCTCTCTCACAGATGTGCCATCGCCTCCCTCTGTCTTTTTTACAAATACTTTCACGGTAACTGCTCCTTAACCGGGTATTGAACTCACACTCTTTGGGTCCTGTCACTGGATCTAACCAACGCCTTTATCGACTGTGCCATGTGTCCTTGAGGCAGTGGAGAACTTGGAGAAGGGAATTAACAGGAGACAACTGATATCCAATAAACATGGCATGTGGAACTAGAACAGTTTACCCAAGTGAGCGAAATAAAGGGTTCAGTTTGACATTCCAACCACCTGAAGAAGGCCGAAGCGTACAACGGCTGAAACGTTGTAATAAATATGGCGACAAAGATGAGGACAATAGTCTGAATAATGTAAATTGTGTACATAGTGCCTCATCTCAGAAATATAGACAGATACTAAAATTTATTTCTGTCCAAATTTCTACAATGTGCAGTTACATTATTTCCAGTCAGACTAATGTCCTCATCTTAATTGTTATCATAACATTTTGGATGTTGTACTCTTTGGGTTTCTTCAGATATCTGTTGATCTGGGTAACTTTCAGCCAAGCCCTTTATTTAATCTCTAGGAGTAGATTGTTCTTGTTCCGTTGTCTAGGGCAGTGATTCTCAACTGCTGTGCAATGCGATCCTCTTAAGTGCGCTGTGAAATATTGTCACAAAATTGAAAAAAACAAAAAAACAAACACCAGGCACAGGTTTCACACTAAATAAGCTGCACAGAAAGATTGAAAAAATAGCAAGTTCATATCTGTGTGTGTATTTTGCTAAATCTATGGCCATAACATTTAAATGTATACCCTTTAAAAATTTTGCTAAGTGTACCCTGATATTTTCATTTGCTCCTAGGTGTGCTGTTGCTTGAAAAGGTTGAGAAACACTAGTCTAGGGATATCTAGTCTTATGACATAGTAGTAACTGTGAGTTCAATCCTTGGGTCAGGTTTTACGGACTCGGAGGAAACAGGACAGGCAAGAATTGAGCAAAAGAAAAAAAAACAGTAACCCAAGATATCTCTAGACAGTGGAATGAGAACAGTCTACTCCTGTAAATTAAATAAAGGGTTTAGTTTGAATTTCCCTGAAGATAACCCGGATTGAAGGCAGAGTGACTGAAGCACTGTGATTATGACGATTCAAATGTCGATACAAGTTTAATTGTAAATGCTAAATCAGGCAGAGTTCACAGGTACTACCCCGATTCAAGGTAGGTACGAATCCATATTTGTTCCTTTTTAAGAGTATGATCACCGAAGTTAAGTAACATCAAGCCTGGTCAGTACCTAGATGGGTGACTACTTTGGAATACCAGGTGCTGTAAGCTTGGATGTGCAATTGGTATAACGGATAAAGGCTTGGAATTGGAAATCAGAGAGTTGAGTTCCAATTCCAGTCAGGTTCGTTATATATTTACCAACAGGGAAATACTCTTAGGAAATATTGTTACAAAATTGCGAAAAAAACACACCAGGTACAGGTTTCAAACTAAATAAGCTGTACAAAGAGTTGAATAGAAACATTGAAATAAGTAAGTTCATATTTGTGAGTGTATTTTTTTTAAATCTATGGTTTTATTTCATAACATTTAAATGTATAGCCTTTAAAATTTTTGCTAAGTGTGCTGTGCTATTTTCATTTGCTCTTAGGTGTGCCGTTGCTTAAAAACTTTGAGAAACTCTGATTTAACCCATAATTGGCAAAAGAAAAGGTGGATTCATACCTTTCTCAAGGATATTCCCACTAAATAAGCTGCTCAAATAGTTGAACAGAAAAATTAAAATAGAATCATTGGAATAAATATCATTTTTTGTGTGTATTTCTTTTTAAGTCCGTTGTTTTATTTCATGACATTTAAATGTATATCCTTTAAAGAATTTGTTTACTTTGCTGTGATATTTATTTTCAAATAATTCTTTTCACTATCCTTCGATTATATTATTTTAAATATTTTGTCTTAATATTCATTTTTTAAAAACATTTTTTATGGGCTCAAAATAAAACATTCGACGGAACCTCTGATACATTTTGGATTTCAATACGAAAGGAATAGCCCACATAAGCTAAAAAGGCTTTATCTGTTTTATTGCAATTTTTTTTATTTCTTATTTATCTGAATTAGACTTCTCAACCCTATATATCATCAATAATAAGAAGTGAGAAAGGCGATGCTGACTGGTTTTATTTCATAACATTTAAATGTATACCTTTCTTGATATTGAGAAATTAATAACAATGAAGAAGTGTTGAGGGTGCAAAGAAGTCCCTCAGACAAATAATAAAAGAAAATACACTACAAATAAAGCAAAATAAATAAACTTTTGTTTATTTTCGTAAAAAAAAATTATAAGAATTATTTTTTTGTACAAAAATGAAATTGTCTGTAAAGCAGTGGAAGAAAAGGAGAAAGAAAGGCACTGAGAATGTGAGAGGGAAAAGGTAGGCCGATGTGTAGCGAGCGAGATGAAAGAAAGAGAGGGTGAAGGAATGTTCACTGATACGCAATACTGCCTGTTGTGTGAACTGCTGAATTCTCTGTGTGTGTGTGTGTGTGTGTGTGTGTGTACGAAAGCTGTCCGTGTCGCTTTTGATGTCGGCTTGTCGCTGTTCTCCCACTGGTCTGATGAGAGTTTCTACCTTCCTTATATCTGAATGATGAGGCTCCGGGGAGATTAAGAAATGGGTTTCTTATGTCGAGCCCTGATTGGTCAATAAATCATTTTTTTTACCACGTGGTGTGCTTTTCACTACGTCCGAACTTTTGGGTGCGCCGTTCTTGTTTTTGACCCCACGGGGATGGTGAGGAGTGAATTCCCACGCAGTTGTATTTTTTTGATACCCGTGGTGTGAATTAATTTTTATTGTGTGTATGGAAAATAAAATAAGGAACAGCACAGAAGTTAACATTCCATAACAATTCAAATAGGTTAGAAAAGAAACCCCCGTCGATACTGAAAAGAACAATAACAGCCACTGGACTTGAGAAACCTATTTTCCTGGAAAATTGTTCTAAGAGAAAGATTTTATAAACTACAACTGAAAGTGGTACTGGCTGCTCAGCATGCCAAATGTTTCCTTGTAGGGAAATGGCTAATACTACCATTTGTGATTTTGTAATACCAGTCAAGAGTTCAATGAAGGATGGTCTTTAAGATTTACAGGATTCATATTCTTGAAGGCATTGATCTGATAAAATAATTATATGTGGTTAACATTTCTGAATGTGTCGGACGCCAGGCATAATGTTTGTATGAAAGTCTAGATCTGGTTCAATGTTGGGTTCAATTTCTGCTTCACAACCGAGTAGTGGCGCCTGGCTCAACGCAGTGCCCTCTTCATCTACCGGTACCCTTCTAGATGATGAGTGCACTCGGGTCGGCGTCACGATCCGTCTTGGACTCAAATTATGTGAGCGTCACAGATGCAGATGTGGAGCCTCCATCGATGAGTTTGATTTGCATCCTCTCTCCCGTCATCGTAGTGCCGGCCGCTTTCCACGGCATGCAGCAATTAACAGCATCATCATAAGAGGTTTGGATGCAGCTGGGTTCCCTTCCCAAATCGAACCCGTAGGCCTCGACCGTGGTGATGGAAAGCGGCCGGATGGCATTACCATCTTCCCTTTTAAAATGGGTAAGTCGTTGATTTGGGATGCGACCTGTGCAGATACATTTTCAGCCGGTAATTTGATCAGGTCCGCGGTTGAGCCGGGGTACGTCGCTCGAGACGCAGAGATAAAAAAATAGCTAAATATTCTTCTCTTGCTGATAGATTATTTTTACTCCTGTGGCAGTGGAGACTTCAGGGGTTATTGGCCCTCGTTCGATGGCGTTCCTTCAGAGGATTGGCGCGATTGCGTCTCAATTAAAGAATGAGCCTCGTGAAACAGAGTGGCTCTTGCAGTGTGTCTCACTGGCGATGGTTCGAGGTAAAGCTTTCTCCATCATAGCGGCTGGCAGAGGATAGAAAAAATTGTTTATAGTTACGTTGTTCTGGAATTGTCATCATTGGTCGACTGAACTTGCTTTGTTTCAATGACTTGTTTTGTTATTATTAGTTACTTTGTTCAATAAATACATTTCTTTATCTTCTATACTAAATATGTTATAACTAATGCATTATTTTAATGCCAGATCCCTTCAGGATGTAGGTGGTCATGGCTCTCCACAGATTCCTTTTTTCTTTATGAATTGCCATTCTTTCTTGGGAAAGATAGTCGAGTGGTTCCCCCTTTACCTTCTCCATAGTTTGAATTCAGAGTAGTCATCTATGCCACAACCCTTCAGGATGTAGGTGATCATGGCTCTCCACAGTTTCCTTTTTCTTTATTATCTGTGAATTGCCATAACTTTTTGGTAAAGACAGTGAAGTGGTTTCCTTTTGCCTTCTCCACAGTTTAGAATTCAGAGTAGTCATCTATACCATATCCCTTCAGGATGTAGGTGATCATGGCTCTCCACAGTTTCCTTTTTCTTTATTATCTGTGAATTGCCATAACTTTTTGGTAAAGACAGTGAAGTGGTTTCCTTTTGCCTTCTCCAGTTTTGAATTCAGAGTAGTCATCTATGCCATATCCCTTCAGGATGTAGGTGATCATGGCTCTCCACAGATTCCTTTTTCTTTATTATCTGTGAATTGCCATTCCTTCTTGGGAAAGACAGTGGAGTGGCTTCCCTTCTCTACGTTTTTGAATTCAGACTAGTCCTCTATGCTATGTCCCTTAAGGTGTAGGTGATCATGGCTCTCCACAGATTCCTTTTTCTTTATCTGTGAATTGCCATAAAATTCTCGAGAATGATTGTGGAATGATTTCCTTTGCCTTCTCAATGGTTTGGAATTCAGAGTTTTTCTTCTCTCAGGCTGTTTGTCACCCGTGGCTAAAGTATTGACTCTACCCTGCTATTTAACCCAAAACTAGGGTGCAGGAGAAGAGATGGATTCATGCTTTCCCCAAGAACATTTGTATGAAAATGAACGTAACTGTCAAGGCTGATATCTGAACCCAGCCTTCTAATTCCGCTTTCTGTGCTGATATCTGTTATACCACTTGCACATCTATAACTAAGCCAACTTAAATTTATTTAGGAAACTTTGCTCAGGAATATCTGGCCTTGAGCCAAACTAAGTATTATTTATAAAGCTATTCTTAGTTTGACACCATGCCAAATGCTTCTTATAGTATGTGAAGATTTTACTCTATCAAATAGCACCAATTCTAAAGGAAAGGCAATTGAATCTTAAAACAAGAAAAGAACAAACCACCACTGCTCGACTACGCATTGGACACACAAGACTGACTCACTCATTCGTACTAAAACAAGAACCTCCTCCTAAATGCTCCTGCGGAAAACAATACACTGTAAAACATATACTAATAGAATGTGCAAACCTCACACACATCTGTAGAAAATTCTATAACGCGAAGAACATGAAGGAATTATTTGCAAAAACTGAACCAAAAAATATATTGGATTTTCTAAAAAGAATTGGTCTCTTATCAAAGATATAGACTGATGTATAAACAACATATCCTACCTTTTATCTTTTTTTCAAATAAATTGTCCTTATCAAATGGAAATTCTTGACTTAAACAAAATACCTAGGATTATTTTGCAGTGTGCAAGCAAATAAGCTCTGGGTTGCTAAAAATGTTCCATACAAAATAGGCATTTAAAATTCATATAAACTGGATTTGGCATTAAATAACCCACAGTGGTTGATATGCCATAAAACCCAAACAAACAAAACAAACACTCCTCTAAGTCACAGGGTTTTTGCAATTGTTACTATGTAACCATGGAGATCAATGGTAATATTGTCTTCTCTGACATTTGTTTATGGAACTCTTTTGGTTTCTTGCTTTCCTGTCAGCTACAATCTTCAAAAGTTTAACTCTAACATCATTTCTCGTCTTTTAATCCTGTTCCTTTAATTGTGGACTATTTAGGGAAACTGTCCTGGGTAAGATGATAAACTACGTCCAGCGCAGCAAGGCCTCTGATCAGGAGGCTTTGAGGAGCGTGGAACCACCTCTTAATTGCTGGTGTTCCCAGGTCTGCCCTGACCTGGGGTGGTAGCACCTGTTAGGGTCCCAGCTATGGGCAAATAGTTACCCCCCCCAAGCTGGGGGTCAAAGCACTATGAAAGTGTAAAAATAGGTTTATAGTACCAGCAATACATTTTTGTAGAAGAAAATGTTGCCAGCAGAGAAAATCTTTTTGGCATTAAATGACCCATTGAGGTTGATATGCTGTAAAACAAAACAAACCAAAGCAATTTGGGGGGGGGGGGAAATAGAGAATAGTCCAAACATAACATTTATTGTATTGAAGAAACAATACACAATATACAAACCTTTTACCTTGTTTGCGAATGTGTCCTTAAATATAGAAGGAAGAAAGTATTGTTTTCATAAGTCTGGTGTGCAATATCAGAAGGGAGAAACAGGTGAGCATATAACCTCTTACACCTTAGTGGCTTTATTGCCTTTGATCTTCAAACATTTAAATGCAATGTCAATTGTTATCTTCTGTCTTCTTAATTCTTGTTCTTTTATTGTCTTCTTTCCTTAATAGTAGTTTTTCTCATATTCTCTAACACTCAGTAACCTTTTGCCTCCTCGTGGCTTTATTGCTTTTGATCTTCAAAAATTTAAATGAAATGTCAATCGCTATCTTCTGTCTTCTTAATTCTTCTTCTTTTATTGTCTTCTTTCCTTAATAGTAGTTTTTCTCATATTCTCTAACACTCAGTAACCTCTTGCGCCCTAGTGGCTTTATTGCTTTTGATCTTCAAAAATTAAAATGCAATGTCAATTGTTATCTTCTGTCTTCTTAATTCTTGTCCTTTCATTGTCTTCTTTCCTTAATAGTAGTTTTTCTCATATTCTCTAACACTCAGTAACCTCTTGCGCCCTAGTGGCTTTATTGCCTTTGATCTTCAAAAATTTAAATGCAATGTCAATCGTTATCTTCTGTTTTCTTAATTCTTGTTCTTTTGTTGTCTTCTTTCCTTAATAGTAGTTTTTCTCATATTCTCTAACACTCAGTAACCTCTTGCACCCTAGTGGCTTTATTGCCTTTGATCTTCAAAAATTTAAATGCAATGTCAATCGTTATCTTCTGTTTTCTTAATTCTTGTTCTTTTGTTGTCTTCTTTCCTTAATAGTTTTTTTTCTCTCTCTCTCAACACACACACCCACACATACATACATACATACATACATACACATACATACATTCAGTAACCCCCTTGCATCTTTGTGGTTTTATTGCTTTTATGCTAATAGGTTCTTCTCTTGCAATTCTCACTCATGGAACTCTCTTCCGACTTCTTGCTTTCCTGTCAACTATGATCTTGAAGAATTTAAATACAATATCATTTGTCGTCTTCTGTCTTTTGATCCTGTTCCTTTTACTGTCCTTTCTCCTTAGAATTGTGGACAATTTGGGGGGGGGGCGTAGAGAATAATCCAAACATATATCAGACATAACATTTATTGTATTTAAGAAACAGTGCATGATATACAAACCTTTTACCTTGTTTGTGAATGTGTCCTTAAATATCGGACAAAGAAACTTTTGTTGTCATAAGCCTGGTGTGCAATATTAGAAGGGAGGAACAGGCGGGCACATGTTGAATGTTCACCTGGAGGTGAAAAGAGGCCAAGAGCCTTGCATCTCCCACTGAGGCAGCAGGGAGACTGGCTGCAACTGGAAAGTCCTGTGACCAATCTGGAACTCTCACACATGTAGGGTTTGACAGAACCCTAAATCCTGTCGCAATGTATATGTTCTGACCGGTGCATGCATGCATGTTGTTAATTTGCTACATCCTCAGTAACATTTTTCTCATTCTCTTCCACTCTCAGTAACCCTTTTTGTCTTATTGGCTTTATCACCTTGCTTGGAGTGAAATGATCCATCCCACCAAAAAGAAAATGGTTAAATACTGCTTAACATTAATTATCATGCTTCACATGATTTGGCCAGAAGTCATGCCATCTTAATTATTTTACTGATGGGAATCGGGGGGGGGGAGTATAAATATAGACATATATACGGTTCTAGAGAAAGGGACGGATTGTTTTTTAATTTATTAGTCTGACAGGTTTTTATTACTTAAGTGTTATTTTTAGTGGATAATTGTATTTTAGTAGACACTGTTTATCTATTAAACAGTATATTTATTTTTGTCTACCAGCCTGAATATTTGAGAAATCTTATTAGAGAAAATATGTAAGAAACTCAGGTTCAAGTCCTTCTGGTGAGTGCATATTTTTCTTGGTTGAGATTTCTTGAATATTCAGGCAAGTAGATGAAAATAACTAAATATACCGTTTAATAAATAAACAGAGCATCTACTCAAATACAAATATCCACTAAAAATAAAGTTTACATAATAAAACGCACACACACACACACATATATATGTATGTATGTGTATATAAAAATGACCAGCTGGATGTTTTCCATAAAAGCTGCCTGCGTACCATCTGTGGAGTTAACCTTCAAGATAGGACATCTAACGTAGACCTGTTTAACAGGTGTAATATTGGAGGAATCGAGACTTTTCTCATACAGTCTCAGTTACAACGGACTGGTCATATCTTGAGAATGTCTGATGACAGGATACCCAAGATCCTAATGTACACCCAGTTAGATCAGGGCTACAGGAATGTAGGATGCCCATGGCTAAGATACAAAGACAGGCTGAAGAGCAACTTGTCAGCTGTCAATATACCACATAACATCCTTGAGCACTTAGCCTTGGAGTGGGTAGAATGGAGATCAACGTGTTTTAGTGGACTCAGCAGTTTTCAATCGGCTTGTCTGAATCGTCTTCAAGAAGCGAGAGCAGGATCTAAGAGGTCAGCCAATCTAACAGTGATCTCATCCCACAATCCTCACTCTTGTTCCATATGTGGCCTCCTTTGTAAATCACTAGTGGGTCTTAAGTGCCACTTAAGATTATCGCACAAAATTTCATAACTGAATCAATTGGTTAAGTTGTCAGATCCTCATATGTCGAAACCTATGGGAGAGTCCATTATGTAAAATAAATATATATATATATATATAAATATATATATATATATATATATATATATATATATATATATATATATATATGGTACTTATTGGAAAGCACTCAATATCAATGATAGAGCTAACAGGGTCACAAACAGACATCAATCCAACAAAATATATATATATATATGTGTGTGTGTGTGTGTTGTTTCTGATTATTTTAGAGATATACTTGTGTCTCATTGGGTCACTTGCAAACTAAACAAAATAAACTTTCCTCTCCACAGAAAATTGACGGAAAAGAAACAAACACTTATTGAAAAGCTTCGAGCCTCGGAGATGAGGCTAATAATCTGAACAAGCCACCAAATCCTTCTTCAGTGAATGAAGACAGATTTAGTAAAGTCATGAAACTCTTATTTCATAACTGGAAGAGTTTATCAACTTTGTCTGCTACCATTCCAGCGATGGCTAATGATGACGTGGCTGCTGGGGAAGGTGCATTGCGCACATGAAGAATGCGATGTGCTAAGTCGCTTTTGCCAGTGTCGAATACAAAATCATCAACAAGATTTCCATCACGGTCCAAAGCCTGTGCTCGAACACCAGAAGGACCTCTAAAAACAGAAAGATAAAAGAGAAACCGATTTGGAAACTCATATTGTTAAAGTTTCTGAAACAAAATTATTTTTATTTTTGGGTAGTTTTTTCATTTTATCAATTTTTATCACATGGTTCAAGGTTTCACGGCCACCAACAATTAAAGAAACATGAATATAAATCAAAGCGGTGGCAATATGGCTGTAGATTTAGAAAGAGTCACACCACTGAAGATATTTGAATTTAAAGATGAAGTCTTTTCATTATTCATTTTTGCCTAGTCTTTTCTTCATCTTATTCTTGCTTTTTATCCCAACTTTCTCGGTTGAATCCTTTCCAACCATTAGAATAAGTCATGTGAAATCAGAGAGGTGGCAATATGGCTGTAGATTTAGAAAGAGTCACACCACTGAAGATATTTGAATTTAAAGATGAAGTCTTTTCATTATTCATTTTTGCCTAGTCTTTTCTTCATCTTATTCTTGCTTTTTATCCCAACTTTCTCGGTTGAATCCTTTCCAACCATTAGAATAAGTCATGTGAAATCAGAGAGGTGGCAATATGGCTGTAGATTTAGAAAGAGTCACACCACTGAAGATATTTGAATTTAAAGATGAAGTCTTTTCATTATTCATTTTTGCCTAGTCTTTTCTTCATCTTATTCTTGCTTTTTATCCCAACTTTCTCGGTTGAATCCTTTCCACCCATTAAAATAAGTCATGTGAAATCAGAGAGGTGGCAATATGGCTGTAGATTTGGACAGAGTCACACCACTGAAGATATTTGAATTCAAAGATGAAGTCTTTTCATTATTCATTTTTGCCTAGTCTTTTCTTCATCTTATTCTTGCTTTTTATCCCAACTTTCTCGGTTGAATCCTTTCCAACCATTAGAATAAGTCATGTGAAATCAGAGAGGTGGCAATATGGCTGTAGATTTGGACAGAGTCACACCACTGAAGATATTTGAATTCAAAGATGAGGTCTTTTCATTATTCATTTTTGCCTAGTCTTTTCTTCATCTTATTCTTGCTTTTTATCCCAACTTTCTCGGTTGAATCCTTTCCAACCATTAGAATAAGTCATGTGAAATCAGAGAGGTGGCAATATGGCTGTAGATTTGGACAGAGTCACACCACTGAAGTTATTTGAATTCAAAGATGAGGTCTTTTCATTATTCATTTTTGCCTAGTCTTTTCTTCATCTTATTCTTCCTTTTTATCCCAACTTTCTCGCTTGAATCCTTTCCAACCATTAGAATAAGTCATGTGAAATCAGAGAGGTGGCAATATGGCTGTAGATTTGGACAGAGTCACACCACTGAAGTTATTTGAATTCAAAGATGAGGTCTTTTCATTATTCATTTTTGCCTAGTCTTTTCTTCATCTTATTCTTGCTTTTTATCCCAACTTTCTCGGTTGAATCCATTCCAACCATTAGAATAAGTCATGTGAAATCAGAGAGGTGGCAATATGGCTGTAGATTTGGACAGAGTCACACCACTGAAGTTATTTGAATTCAAAGATGAGGTCTTTTCATTATTCATTTTTGCCTAGTCTTTTCTTCATCTTATTCTTGCTTTTTATCCCAACTTTCTCGCTTGAATCCTTTCCAACCATTAGAATAAGTCATGTGAAATCAGAGAGGTGGCAATATGGCTGTAGATTTGGACAGAGTCACACCACTGAAGATATTTGAATTCAAAGATGAGGTCTTTTCATTATTCATTTTTGCCTAGTCTTTTCTTCATCTTATTCTTGCTTTTTATCCCAACTTTCTCGCTAGAATCCTTTCCAACCATTAGAATAAGTCATGTGAAATCAGAGAGGTGGCAATATGGCTGTAGATTTGGAAAGAGTCACACCACTGAAGTTATTTGAATTCAAAGATGAGGTCTTTTCATTATTCATTTTTGCCTAGTCTTTTCTTCATCTTATTCTTGCTTTTTATCCCAACTTTCTCGCTTGAATCCTTTCCAACCATTAGAATAAGTCATGTGAAATCAGAGAGGTGGCAATATGGCTGTAGATTTGGAAAGAGTCACACCACTGAAGTTATTTGAATTCAAAGATGAGGTCTTTTCATTATTCATTTTTGCCTAGTCTTTTCTTCATCTTATTCTTGCTTTTTATCCCAACTTTCTCGCTTGAATCCTTTCCAACCATTAAAATAAGTCATGTGAAATCAGAGAGGTGGCAGTATGGCTGTAGATTTGGAAAGAGTCACACCACTGAAGTTATTTGAATTCAAAGATGAGGTCTTTTCATTATTCATTTTTGCCTAGTCTTTTCTTCATCTTATTCTTGCTTTTTATCCCAACTTTCTCGCTTGAATCCTTTCCAACCATTAGAATAAGTCATGTGAAATCAGAGAGGTGGCAATATGGCTGTAGATTTGGACAGAGTCACACCACTGAAGATATTTGAATTCAAAGATGAGGTCTTTTCATTATTCATTTTTGCCTAGTCTTTTCTTCATCTTATTCTTGCTTTTTATCCCAACTTTCTCGCTTGAATCCTTTCCAACCATTAGAATAAGTCATGTGAAATCAGAGAGGTGGCAATATGGCTGTAGATTTGGACAGAGTCACACCACTGAAGATATTTGAATTCAAAGATGAGGTCTTTTCATTATTCATTTTTGCCTAGTCTTTTCTTCATCTTATTCTTGCTTTTTATCCCAACTTTCTCGCTTGAATCCTTTCCAACCATTAAAATAAGTCATGTGAAATCAGAGAGGTGGCAATATGGCTGTAGATTTGGACAGAGTCACACCACTGAAGTTATTTGAATTCAAAGATGATGTCTTTTCATTATTCATTTTTGCCTAGTCTTTTCTTCATCTTATTCTTGCTTTTTATCCCAACTTTCTCGCTTGAATCCTTTCCAACCATTAAAATAAGTCATGTGAAATCAGAGAGGTGGCAATATGGCTGTAGATTTGGACAGAGTCACACCACTGAAGTTATTTGAATTCAAAGATGATGTCTTTTCATTATTCATTTTTGCCTAGTCTTTTCTTCATCTTATTCTTGCTTTTTATCCCAACTTTCTCGCTTGAATCCTTTCCAACCATTAAAATAAGTCATGTGAAATCAGAGAGGTGGCAATATGGCTGTAGATTTGGACAGAGTCACACCACTGAAGTTATTTGAATTCAAAGATGATGTCTTTTCATTATTCATTTTTGCCTAGTCTTTTCTTCATCTTATTCTTGCTTTTTATCCCAACTTTCTCGCTTGAATCCTTTCCAACCATTAAAATAAGTCATGTGAAATCAGAGAGGTGGCAATATGGCTGTAGATTTGGACAGAGTCACACCACTGAAGTTATTTGAATTCAAAGATGATGTCTTTTCATTATTCATTTTTGCCTAGTCTTTTCTTCATCTTATTCTTGCTTTTTATCCCAACTTTCTCGCTTGAATCGTTTCCAACCATTAAAATAAGTCATGTGAAATCAGAGAGGTGGCAATATGGCTGTAGATTTCGAAAGAGTCACACCACTGAAGTTATTTGAATTCAAAGATGAAGTCTTTTCATTATTCATTTTTGCCTAGTCTTTTCTTCATCTTATTCTTGCTTTTTATCCCAACTTTCTCGCTTGAATCCTTTCCAACCATTAAAATAAGTCATGTGAAATCAGAGAGGTGGCAATATGGCTGTAGATTTCGAAAGAGTCACACCACTGAAGTTATTTGAATTCAAAGATGAAGTCTTTTCATTATTCATTTTTGCCTAGTCTTTTCTTCATCTTATTCTTGCTTTTTATCCCAACTTTCTCGCTTGAATCCTTTCCAACCATTAAAATAAGTCATGTGAAATCAGAGAGGTGGCAATATGGCTGTAGATTTGGACAGAGTCACACCACTGAAGTTATTTGAATTCAAAGATGATGTCTTTTCATTATTCATTTTTGCCTAGTCTTTTCTTCATCTTATTCTTGCTTTTTATCCCAACTTTCTCGCTTGAATCCTTTCCAACCATTAGAATAAGTCATGTGAAATCAGAGAGGTGGCAATATGGCTGTAGATTTGGAAAGAGTCACACCACTGAAGTTATTTGAATTCAAAGATGAGGTCTTTTCATTATTCATTTTTGCCTAGTCTTTTCTTCATCTTATTCTTGCTTTTTATCCCAACTTTCTCGCTTGAATCCTTTCCAACCATTAGAATAAGTCATGTGAAATCAGAGAGGTGGCGATATGGCTGTAGATTTGGACAGAATCACACCACTGATGTTATTTGAATTCAAAGATGAAGTCTTTTCATTATTCATTTTTGGCTAGACTTTTCTACATCTTATTCTTGCTTTTTATCCCAACTTTCTCGGGTGAATCCTTTCCAATCATTAAAATAAGTCATGTGAAATCAGAGAGGTGGCAATATGGCTGTAGATTTAGAAAGAGTCACATCACTGAAGATATTTGAATTCAAAGATGAGGTCTTTTCATTATTCATTTTTGCCTAGTCTTTTCTTCATCTTATTCTTGCTTTTTATCCCAACTTTCTCGCTTGAATCCTTTCCAACCATTAGAATAAGTCATGTGAAATCAGAGAGGTGGCAATATGACTGTAGATTTAGAAAGAGTCACACCACTGAAGTTATTTGAATTCAAAGATGAAGTCTTTTCATTATTCATTTTTGGCTAGACTTTTCTACATCTTATTCTTGCTTTTTATCCCAACTTTCTCGCTTGAATCCTTTCCAACCATTAAAATAAGTCATGTGAAATCAGAGAGGTGGCAATATGGCTGTAGATTTGGACAGAGTCACACCACTGAAGTTATTTGAATTCAAAGATGATGTCTTTTCATTATTCATTTTTGCCTAGTCTTTTCTTCATCTTATTCTTGCTTTTTATCCCAACTTTCTCGCTTGAATCCTTTCCAACCATTAAAATAAGTCATGTGAAATCAGAGAGGTGGCAATATGGCTGTAGATTTGGACAGAGTCACACCACTGAAGTTATTTGAATTCAAAGATGATGTCTTTTCATTATTCATTTTTGCCTAGTCTTTTCTTCATCTTATTCTTGCTTTTTATCCCAACTTTCTCGCTTGAATCCTTTCCAACCATTAAAATAAGTCATGTGAAATCAGAGAGGTGGCAATATGGCTGTAGATTTGGACAGAGTCACACCACTGAAGTTATTTGAATTCAAAGATGATGTCTTTTCATTATTCATTTTTGCCTAGTCTTTTCTTCATCTTATTCTTGCTTTTTATCCCAACTTTCTCGCTTGAATCCTTTCCAACCATTAAAATAAGTCATGTGAAATCAGAGAGGTGGCAATATGGCTGTAGATTTGGACAGAGTCACACCACTGAAGTTATTTGAATTCAAAGATGATGTCTTTTCATTATTCATTTTTGCCTAGTCTTTTCTTCATCTTATTCTTGCTTTTTATCCCAACTTTCTCGCTTGAATCCTTTCCAACCATTAAAATAAGTCATGTGAAATCAGAGAGGTGGCAATATGGCTGTAGATTTGGACAGAGTCACACCACTGAAGTTATTTGAATTCAAAGATGATGTCTTTTCATTATTCATTTTTGCCTAGTCTTTTCTTCATCTTATTCTTGCTTTTTATCCCAACTTTCTCGCTTGAATCGTTTCCAACCATTAAAATAAGTCATGTGAAATCAGAGAGGTGGCAATATGGCTGTAGATTTCGAAAGAGTCACACCACTGAAGTTATTTGAATTCAAAGATGAAGTCTTTTCATTATTCATTTTTGCCTAGTCTTTTCTTCATCTTATTCTTGCTTTTTATCCCAACTTTCTCGCTTGAATCCTTTCCAACCATTAAAATAAGTCATGTGAAATCAGAGAGGTGGCAATATGGCTGTAGATTTCGAAAGAGTCACACCACTGAAGTTATTTGAATTCAAAGATGAAGTCTTTTCATTATTCATTTTTGCCTAGTCTTTTCTTCATCTTATTCTTGCTTTTTATCCCAACTTTCTCGCTTGAATCCTTTCCAACCATTAAAATAAGTCATGTGAAATCAGAGAGGTGGCAATATGGCTGTAGATTTGGACAGAGTCACACCACTGAAGTTATTTGAATTCAAAGATGATGTCTTTTCATTATTCATTTTTGCCTAGTCTTTTCTTCATCTTATTCTTGCTTTTTATCCCAACTTTCTCGCTTGAATCCTTTCCAACCATTAGAATAAGTCATGTGAAATCAGAGAGGTGGCAATATGGCTGTAGATTTGGAAAGAGTCACACCACTGAAGTTATTTGAATTCAAAGATGAGGTCTTTTCATTATTCATTTTTGCCTAGTCTTTTCTTCATCTTATTCTTGCTTTTTATCCCAACTTTCTCGCTTGAATCCTTTCCAACCATTAGAATAAGTCATGTGAAATCAGAGAGGTGGCGATATGGCTGTAGATTTGGACAGAATCACACCACTGATGTTATTTGAATTCAAAGATGAAGTCTTTTCATTATTCATTTTTGGCTAGACTTTTCTACATCTTATTCTTGCTTTTTATCCCAACTTTCTCGGGTGAATCCTTTCCAATCATTAAAATAAGTCATGTGAAATCAGAGAGGTGGCAATATGGCTGTAGATTTAGAAAGAGTCACATCACTGAAGATATTTGAATTCAAAGATGAGGTCTTTTCATTATTCATTTTTGCCTAGTCTTTTCTTCATCTTATTCTTGCTTTTTATCCCAACTTTCTCGCTTGAATCCTTTCCAACCATTAGAATAAGTCATGTGAAATCAGAGAGGTGGCAATATGACTGTAGATTTAGAAAGAGTCACACCACTGAAGTTATTTGAATTCAAAGATGAAGTCTTTTCATTATTCATTTTTGGCTAGACTTTTCTACATCTTATTCTTGCTTTTTATCCCAACTTTCTCGGTTGAATCTTTTCCAAACATTAAAATAAGTCATGTGAAATCAGAGAGGTGGCAATATGGCTGTAGATTTAGAAAGAGTCACATCACTGAAGATATTTGAATTCAAAGATGAAGTCTTTTCATTATTCATTTTTGGCTAGACTTTTCTACATCTTATTCTTGCTTTTTATCCCAACTTTCTCGGTTGAATCTTTTCCAAACATTAAAATAAGTCATGTGAAATCAGAGAGGTGGCAATATGGCTGTAGATTTAGAAAGAGTCACATCACTGAAGATATTTGAATTCAAAGATGAAGTCTTTTCATTATTCATTTTTGGCTAGACTTTTCTACATCTTATTCTTGCTTTTTATCCCAACTTTCTCGCTTGAATCCTTTCCAACCATTAAAATACGTCATGTGAAATCAGAGAGGTGGCAATATGGCTGTAGATTTAGAAAGAGTCACATCACTGAAGATATTTGAATTCAAAGATGAAGTCTTTTCATTATTCATTTTTGGCTAGACTTTTCTACATCTTATTCTTGCTTTTTATCCCAACTTTCTCGCTTGAATCCTTTCCAACCATTAAAATAAGTCATGTGAAATCAGAGAGGTGGCAATATGGCTGTAGATTTAGAAAGAGTCACACCACTGAAGTTATTTGAATTCAAAGATGAAGTCTTTTCATTATTCATTTTTGGCTAGACTTTTCTACATCTTATTCTTGCTTTTTATCCCAACTTTCTCGGTTGAATCTTTTCCAAACATTAAAATAAGTCATGTGAAATCAGAGAGGTGGCAATATGGCTGTAGATTTAGAAAGAGTCACATCACTGAAGATATTTGAATTCAAAGATGAAGTCTTTTCATTATTCATTTTTGTCTAGTCTTTTCTTCATCTTATTCTTGCTTTTTATCCCAACTTTCTCGCTTGAATCCTTTCCAACCATTAAAATAAGTCATGTGAAATCAGAGAGGTGGCGATATGGCTGTAGATTTAGAAAGAGTCACACCACTGAAGTTATTTGAATTCAAAGATGAAGTCTTTTCATTATTCATTTTTGCCTAGTCTTTTCTTCATCTTATTCTTGCTTTTTATCCCAACTTTCTCGCTTGAATCCTTTCCAACCATTAAAATAAGTCATGTGAAATCAGAGAGGTGGCAATATGGCTGTAGATTTGGACAGAGTCACACCACTGAAGTTATTTGAATTCAAAGATGATGTCTTTTCATTATTCATTTTTGCCTAGTCTTTTCTTCATCTTATTCTTGCTTTTTATCCCAACTTTCTCTCTTGAATCCTTTCCAACCATTAGAATAAGTCATGTGAAATCAGAGAGGTGGCAATATGGCTGTAGATTTGGAAAGAGTCACACCACTGAAGTTATTTGAATTCAAAGATGAGGTCTTTTCATTATTCATTTTTGCCTAGTCTTTTCTTCATCTTATTCTTGCTTTTTATCCCAACTTTCTCGCTTGAATCCTTTCCAACCATTAGAATAAGTCATGTGAAATCAGAGAGGTGGCGATATGGCTGTAGATTTGGACAGAATCACACCACTGATGTTATTTGAATTCAAAGATGAAGTCTTTTCATTATTCATTTTTGGCTAGACTTTTCTACATCTTATTCTTGCTTTTTATCCCAACTTTCTCGGGTGAATCCTTTCCAATCATTAAAATAAGTCATGTGAAATCAGAGAGGTGGCAATATGGCTGTAGATTTAGAAAGAGTCACATCACTGAAGATATTTGAATTCAAAGATGAGGTCTTTTCATTATTCATTTTTGCCTAGTCTTTTCTTCATCTTATTCTTGCTTTTTATCCCAACTTTCTCGCTTGAATCCTTTCCAACCATTAGAATAAGTCATGTGAAATCAGAGAGGTGGCAATATGACTGTAGATTTAGAAAGAGTCACACCACTGAAGTTATTTGAATTCAAAGATGAAGTCTTTTCATTATTCATTTTTGGCTAGACTTTTCTACATCTTATTCTTGCTTTTTATCCCAACTTTCTCGGTTGAATCTTTTCCAAACATTAAAATAAGTCATGTGAAATCAGAGAGGTGGCAATATGGCTGTAGATTTAGAAAGAGTCACATCACTGAAGATATTTGAATTCAAAGATGAAGTCTTTTCATTATTCATTTTTGGCTAGACTTTTCTACATCTTATTCTTGCTTTTTATCCCAACTTTCTCGGTTGAATCTTTTCCAAACATTAAAATAAGTCATGTGAAATCAGAGAGGTGGCAATATGGCTGTAGATTTAGAAAGAGTCACATCACTGAAGATATTTGAATTCAAAGATGAAGTCTTTTCATTATTCATTTTTGGCTAGACTTTTCTACATCTTATTCTTGCTTTTTATCCCAACTTTCTCGCTTGAATCCTTTCCAACCATTAAAATACGTCATGTGAAATCAGAGAGGTGGCAATATGGCTGTAGATTTAGAAAGAGTCACATCACTGAAGATATTTGAATTCAAAGATGAAGTCTTTTCATTATTCATTTTTGGCTAGACTTTTCTACATCTTATTCTTGCTTTTTATCCCAACTTTCTCGCTTGAATCCTTTCCAACCATTAAAATAAGTCATGTGAAATCAGAGAGGTGGCAATATGGCTGTAGATTTAGAAAGAGTCACACCACTGAAGTTATTTGAATTCAAAGATGAAGTCTTTTCATTATTCATTTTTGGCTAGACTTTTCTACATCTTATTCTTGCTTTTTATCCCAACTTTCTCGGTTGAATCTTTTCCAAACATTAAAATAAGTCATGTGAAATCAGAGAGGTGGCAATATGGCTGTAGATTTAGAAAGAGTCACATCACTGAAGATATTTGAATTCAAAGATGAAGTCTTTTCATTATTCATTTTTGTCTAGTCTTTTCTTCATCTTATTCTTGCTTTTTATCCCAACTTTCTCGCTTGAATCCTTTCCAACCATTAAAATAAGTCATGTGAAATCAGAGAGGTGGCGATATGGCTGTAGATTTAGAAAGAGTCACACCACTGAAGTTATTTGAATTCAAAGATGAAGTCTTTTCATTATTCATTTTAGCCTAGTCTTTTCTTCATCTTATTCTTGCTTTTTATCCCAACTTTCTCGGTTGAATCCTTTCCACCCATTAAAATAAGTCATGTGAAATCAGAGAGGTGGCAATATGGCTGTAGATTTAGAAAGAGTCACACCACTGAAGTTATTTGAATTCAAAGATGAAGTCTTTTCATTATTCATTTTTGCCTAGTCTTTTCTTCATCTTATTCTTGCTTTTAATCCCAACTTTCTCGCTTGAATCCTTTCCAACCATTAGAATAAGTCATGTGAAATCAGAGAGGTGGCAATATGGCTGTAGATTTAGAAAGAGTCACACCACTGAAGTTATTTGAATTCAAAGATGAAGTCTTTTCATTATTCATTTTTGCCTAGTCTTTTCTTCATCTTATTCTTGCTTTTTATCCCAACTTTCTCGGTTGAATCTTTTCCAAACATTAAAATAAGTCATGTGAAATCAGAGAGGTGGCAATATGGCTGTAGATTTAGAAAGAGTCACACCACTGAAGTTATTTGAATTCAAAGATGAGGTCTTTTCATTTTTCATTTTTGGCTAGTCTTTTCTTCATCTTATTCTTGCTTTTTATCAGAACTTGATTGAATATTATGCCTGTTAAAGTAGGATGGAATAAAAATTTAATTCTGAGAAGACTAAGAGTAACTAACCAAGTTCACTGCATGTTCTAAAACAATTTATATCACCATATATAGAATTTCATTTGAGAAAGAAGAAAAAAAGAACTTATATATATATACCCACCTGGTAACATCTTCCAATTTCAGGGCCGGGACAAACCTTTGTAACTGTTTGACTTGTGCCTTTATTGCAATAGTTCGATACATTTCACCCATACCAAATTTTAGATTCTTTAAGGCAATCTTTCTTAATCCTCTGAAAATCAAAAGCATGTAATGAAAATGTCAATCAGTTAAAGAATTGCGGGGAAAAAAATAACTAAGTTAAAATGAAATATACATTTATAAAAATATGAATGAAATATACATTTGCAAAAAGATGAAAATTTTTAACAAATGCAAAAAAAAAAAAAAAAGTATATAGGTTTATTCTTTAAATTCTGAAATATTAAAACAATACAATGCTAATTATAAATTTAAATTAAATTCAAAAATATAAATCAAATTGAGATATAAATTCTCAATAAAAAAAATGAATTTTAAATATGAAATTTAAATTATAAATTCAAGATTTAAATATGAAATTCAAAATTTCAAGAAGATTTAAATTATAAAATATAAATTAAATTTAAACAATAAAATTAAATTCTCAAGAAAAATTTAAAAACATACAAAAAATAAAAACTAATAATTTATTCTTTCAAGAAATGTCTTGTAAATGTTAATGCCTCCTAAATAAAATCCTTTTATTTAATAACCACAGAGAAGCTTTTCTGCCTGTCATCAGCAAGAGAGCAACATTGTACTTTGTTTGGCTCACATTTTTCACCAAGATGAAGTGCGGCAACTATATCAAATCAATTGCTATGTCTCTTGCTAAGAAAGAGGATTCATTGTGTCATGCCAGGAAATTTTTCTTGTCCGAATATATCTTGCACATTTATAAATCTACCATTTGTCTGTGCATTGAATACTTGTGCTTTTGCTGTACATCTTGAGATTCTTGACAAAATCCAAAGAAGGATCTGCAATATAATCAATCCTGACCAGGCGTCTCGACTTCAGTCACTTTCTAACAACAAAAATTGCAATGTGAGTTCTGGTAAAAATATGAATGATAACAGCAAAAATTGCAATATGAGCACTGGTAAAAAATGTTCGCTGAAGACATTAGGTTTATAATACCTAGAAATTCATACACAGATGTCCTCAAGGACACATGGCAAAGTGGATAATGTTAGATCTAGTGACAGGATTCAAAGAGTGTGAGTCAATAACTGGTCAAGGCAGTGGAGAACTTGGAGAGGGGAATTAAGAGGAGATAACTGACATCCATTAGACATGGCATGTGGAACTAGAACAGTCTACCCCAGTGAGCGAAATAAAGAGTCTAATTCGACATTCCAACCACCTGAAGAAGGACGGAGCATACAATGGCCGAAACGTGATAAATATGGCGACAAAGATGAGGACAATAGTCCGAATAATGTAAATAGTGTGCATAATACCTTATCTCAGACATATATATATAATATATATATATATATATATATACAGTGTAACCCGGATATAAGAGAGATTTTCTCTGGACCCAAATTAGAGCCTGTGTTAATGTATATATAATAGACCAAACCCGGATATAAGAGAAACCTGGTTATAAGAGACCTATTCTCCGGTCCCGACAACTCTCTTATATCTGGGTTACACTGTATATATATATTATATTATATATATATATATATATTCTAGGTAAATATTGGTCATTTATATTAAGTCTATAAGGATTTACTTGGTTTACAAATTGGTAAACCTTGTCTGTTTATATTTGAGTCTATAAAGTGACCCATTTTAGGGTAGGCTTTATCTCTCCACAGGGGGGTCCCAGGTCTTGCCAACTGGGTAACCGATGGTAATATTTGAATGCTCAGTCAGGAGAACAGTTGCTACATTAAGACAGGTTCAGCAAGGGAAAAGGAATCTGAGCAGTTGCAATAAAAAGCAACTGAAATGAAGACAGAAACATACAAAGAAAAATCAAAAATATTTACTCATGTTTGCTAACAAAGATTTTGAAATTTTGCAAAAACTCCTTACCGATAACTTAAGGCATCAATTGTATCTCTGAGACTGAAGGCAAACATTTTGTATCCTTCTCTTTTGAATGAGAGAACTGCATTTGGACCGAGCCAAACACTGCCATCCATTCTGGGAGTGAAATGCACCCCAAGAAAGGGAAACTTTGGATCAGGAACCTAGAAGAAACAAAATTCAGTTGTCATATGTTTTTTTTGTGAGGAAAATAGAATTAAAATGAGTTAAAAGGAAAAAAAAAAAATAATGATTTCAAAAGTTTCAAACAGATTTAAGTAAGATTTTATGTACAAAGGCACATTTAAAATAAGATATATTTAAAGAAATGCGAACCAAAACTTTCAAGCAGACTTGATGTAACCACAACTTTGTGAGCAAAAACTTAGTTCCATCAAAACAAAAACATGCCATAATAATAAGGAATGAAAAGTTTCAGACTTGATTTAAGATTTTGTGGCATGTGTGTTCACATCAGAAGGTCACCAGTGTGGATAGGTTATTATTATTATTATGCCTCTTGATTCCTTGAGGAACATAGGGCTGCAACAACACCTCTCCAATGGACGAGGTTCCGGGCAATCCTCTTCAGCTCAGAGGACTCTTCCTCGGCCATATTGTTGTTTGAAGATATTGTAGTTTCTGTAACAAGCTCATTTTTAAGTGAGTAGGTTGTTAGCTCAACCTGGAGGACCAGGGTGTGTCGTCTGGCTCCTATCCCACAGACCTGTTGACTGGAACTGCTAAGGGCCAAAGCCCCCACCGACATAGCTCTGGAGGTTACTGAAGCACGCAAGCCATCCTACCATATCAAGGGGACACAACATCAAGAGAGCGTATGGATAGGTGGTAGGATAATTATTTTATTGGAAACACAGGACATAAAATGAACTAACCCGAGTGTTTAAAATAATATTTTTTTTTTTTTTTTTTTTTAAAGCAGCGCTTCTTAGAATAATTTCATTCATGACCCCATTTTTCATCACAAGATTTTTTGCAACCCCAGGTATTAACCAATTACACTGAAAATACATGTGTTGTCACTGCACCAGTTGTAACAGCACTGCATGCATGTTTTATTACTGTAGTGCTTGCATGGCACATCAGGTTAAATATTGTGCATTTGTGAAATAACATATAAACTGAAATTCAAGTGTTTGAATTCAATTTTTGCGACCCCCAGCATTTCACTTTGCAACCTCATTTGGGGTCATAATCCATAGTTTAAGAAGCGTTGCTTTAAAGTGATGAGTACATCTGCTGGTAATCAGTGTAGCAAAAAAAGTTTGTTAATAAGGCAGACATTTTGCTGGCAGTCTGAAAAAAATGTCCATTTTAGTAGTTTTGGTAATAATCTCAGAAATTAGGTTACTGTCAATCTACTGTGTTTTTTCTTGGCCCCGAGCAGGGCAGAAATATCAGTAGCAAATGACCTCTTGACTGCTTCTTCACACATCATGCATGCCTGGTTTCTACAGGGTAGCGTTCTTTTGTTCAGTTGTTTCCTGACCCCATCTGCCTCTAGTCCAGAAGAATCAAGTTTATATCCTTTTGAGCAGGCCTGACAATTTGGCGTGAACATTGGTTTCAGCTGACGCCAAAAGCCTGTGCCAGTTTTTTGTTTGAGAGTTGCCTCCTTGTAGCTTGAGAGAAGTATAGAATAAGAAGTTGAGAGAGAGAGAGAAAAAGTAAGAGATAAGGGTTTTAAAGGAAAGTGCAAATGCTTTGTTTTAATTTAAAATTTTTCTTCTGAGAGATATTTTCATTTCACCATTATATTAAACACATAAAATTTTTAACATGAAAAGATATTGAGCAAAAAACAATTTCGATAATACCAGGAGTAATCAAAGATACCATTGAATATCCAAAAAATATAAAGGGAATGGATTAATTAAACAGTTCATCAGCCTCTATTTTAGTTGCGAATTCCGACCGGTTCCAATCCCATTTAGAATGACCGAAAAACATTTTCCCCCTCTCCGCAATTTATAGGTAGAAGCACACAAATGCATGCTGGGATTTCTTTCTAGCTAATAAAATAGGCCAGTATCTGTCTATATTTCTGAGATGAGGTATTATGTACACTATTTACATTATTTGGACTATTTTCCTCATCTTTGTCGCCATATTTATTACAACGTTTCGGCCATTGTATGCTCTGGCCTTCTTCAGGTGGTTGGAATGGCATGTGGAACTAGAACAGTTTACCCCAGTGAGCGAAATAAAGGGTTCAGTTCGACATTCCAACCACCTGAAGAAGGCAGGAGCGTACAACAGCCAAAATGTAATAAATATGGCATCAAAGATGAGGACAATAGTCCGAATAATGTAAATAGTGAAAACAGGCCAGTCCTTGGTTTCATATGACTCAGTCCCAGTCTGTCTTGAAGTCAGAATGCTACATTTGCTTATCCGAACTTGTTCTTGGGTGTCAACCCCAATTCTTAGTTTGTTAACTTTTTGCCATATTACTGTTGCTTTGCCTTATTACTGTTAATTTGCCTTACATATATTGTTTGCTTGCTTCATATTATTTTTGGCCCTGTTCTTTTCTTCTTGTTGCTTATTGCAAACATTCATTCTGTTTGTTGAGCAGTTCTGCCCTTTATTTACATTTAAGCATGGCCTCTCACTCTACAATTCTTTATCTCTGCCTTACTGAATTGGCTCAAGACTGATTTCATTGCATCTCATGAGTAAAAATTTAAAACAATTGCCATCATTTTTGATCCCACAAATATACTAGTAATAATGATAAAACAAAAGTGGAAACAGCTTTACCAGATGAGCTATAACCTTTCCCTATTGGGCTGAAACTGAAAAAAAATAATGGAGAAATAGGCTTGTACCTTACCTGCTAGCGGCCACAAAGTCGGAGGTGTGTTTACAATTTACATGTTAGTAAAATTGATTCCCCACTTTATGCCCACCGTGTAGGATCGAATTGAACTTAACTGGATAGATGTTTCCATTGACCATGTTGCTTTTCTCAGGCTTCAGCAGAAGATAGTCTCCTCGAAATGGAACAATTCGAGGTTCCCGGTTACACCCAGATTTTTCAGCCAGTCGGTCTGAATGTAACCCTCCGCATGTGATCAGATATTTGCAATGGACTTTCTGACCCTAGAAATGAATACCATGGCAAACGTCATTAAAAGCAATACATTCTGTCACTTTGAAAAAAAAAAAAAGATTTGCAATTGTTAACACAAATATTATAATGCTAGCTTAAAAGCTGCTCTATCGTGTGGCATTTAATCTAGCTCTGAGGAGGACTCTTGATTGGTCCTTCATCACAATAGATAGGGAGGAGTAGAAGCAACAATAAACTACAGAAAAACTCAAAATTGACCGCTACATTTAAGTATTACATTAATATTTAAACTTATCTTTTAAAAGTTCAAAGATAGATTATTCTGCCGCCACTTAATTTAAAGAATTTTATATATGTAGGTTTTTACTTTCCATACAAACAATTATTTTTATTTCATGAGTAACTTTGGCTGGATTTTGCAATTAATTTTGATTATTCCCAAATTTATTTCCAAGTTATAAAAATTGTTATTATGCAAAAAATTTGTCATCAATATCACCGAAAACAAATCACAGTAATGAAAACTTGGAAATTCAAAATTTCATGATTGTGTGTTCGGATCCGGTCCAGAATGTTTTTAATTTGCTCATAGAATCGGCCCAATTCCAAAATGGTATGATATGTTGGGCTACAACATCTAAGAGTAAAGTTGAAAAAGTGTGACACACTGACATTCACATTTATTATATAGAAGAATATGAGATATTTAAAAGTTAGAGAGTTGTGTCCCTTTAATTGAAAAAAGGTGACTCGCTGACATTTGCATTTATTATATAGATTGTAAACATACAACGCCACACTCGCTCAGCTTTCCACTAACTGGCCAACAATGTCTCTAATTCATGTTCACATCAGTCTGCACCAAAAACTGTGAAAGGCACATTGCTTGTTCACACGGGAATGAAAAATGAAAATGTACACCACATCAAGAAATACTGTCTATATTTCTGAGATGAGGTATTTTAACTATCTACACTATTTACATCATTCCGACTGTTGTTCTCATTTTTATTGCCACATTCCTGACATTTCGGCTGTTATATGCTCTGGTTTTCTTCAGGATCTGTCTAAATTTCTGAGATGAGGTATTGTAACTATTTACACTATTTACATTATCCAGACTGTTGTCCTCATCTTTATTGCCATATACATGACATTTCAGCCATTGTGCTCTCCAGCCTTCTTCAGGTGATATATGTTGGAATTTTGAACTGAACTCTTTATTTTGTCCATCTAGTTCCAGGTGCCATACCTCTTCTGGATATCTCAGTTTCAGTTATTTCCCTTTAGTAACTCAATTCTCCAAGTTTTAAGCTGTACCAGAACATTAGACATCTGTCTATATTTCTGTGATGAGCTATTGTAACTATTTACACTATTTACATTGTTTGGACTGTTGCACTCATCTTTATTATCATATTCATAACTTTTCATTGTTAATTTATGGCTAGTTTTTTCTTCATCATATCCCAACTTTCATGGTTGAATCCTTTCCAACTATAAAAATTAGTCATGTGAAATCAGAGACGTGGCAATATGGCTGTAGATTTGGACAGAATCACTCCACTGAAGATATTTGAATTCAAAGATGAAGTCTTTTCATTATTCATTTTTGCCTAGTCTTTCTTCATCTTATTCTTGCTTTTTATCCCAACTTTCTCGGTTGAATCCTTTCCAACCATTAAAATAAGTCATGTGAAATCAGAGAGGTGGCAATATGGCTGTAGATTTGGACAGAATCACTCCACTGAAGATATTTGAATTCAAAGATGAAGTCTTTTCATTATTCATTTTTGCCTAGTCTTTCTTCATCTTATTCTTGCTTTTTATCCCAACTTTCTCGGTTGAATCCTTTCCAACCATTAAAATAAGTCATGTGAAATCAGAGAGGTGGCAATATGGCTGTAGATTTGGACAGAATCACTCCACTGAAGATATTTGAATTCAAAGATGAAGTCTTTTCATTATTCATTTTTGCCTAGTCTTTCTTCATCTTATTCTTGCTTTTTATCCCAACTTTCTCGGTTGAATCCTTTCCAACCATTAAAATAAGTCATGTGAAATCAGAGAGGTGGCAATATGGCTGTAGATTTGGACAGAATCACTCCACTGAAGATATTTGAATTCAAAGATGAAGTCTTTTCATTATTCATTTTTGCCTAGTCTTTCTTCATCTTATTCTTGCTTTTTATCCCAACTTTCTCGGTTGAATCCTTTCCAACCATTAAAATAAGTCATGTGAAATCAGAGAGGTGGCAATATGGCTGTAGATTTGGACAGAATCACTCCACTGAAGATATTTGAATTCAAAGATGAAGTCTTTTCATTATTCATTTTTGCCTAGTCTTTCTTCATCTTATTCTTGCTTTTTATCCCAACTTTCTCGGTTGAATCCTTTCCAACCATTAAAATAAGTCATGTGAAATCAGAGAGGTGGCAATATGGCTGTAGATTTGGACAGAATCACTCCACTGAAGATATTTGAATTCAAAGATGAAGTCTTTTCATTATTCATTTTTGCCTAGTCTTTCTTCATCTTATTCTTGCTTTTTATCCCAACTTTCTCGGTTGAATCCTTTCCAACCATTAAAATAAGTCATGTGAAATCAGAGAGGTGGCAATATGGCTGTAGATTTGGACAGAATCACTCCACTGAAGATATTTGAATTCAAAGATGAAGTCTTTTCATTATTCATTTTTGCCTAGTCTTTTCTTCATCTTATTCTTGCTTTTTATCCCAACTTTGTCGGTTGAATCCTTTCCAACCATTAAAATAAGTCATGTGAAATCAGAGAGGTGGCAATATGGCTGTAGATTTAGATAGAGTCACACCACTGAAGTTATTTGAATTCAAAGATGAGGTCTTTTCATTATTCATTTTTCCTAGTCTTTTCTTCATCTTATTCTTGCTTTTTATCCCAACTTTCTCGCTTGAATCCTTTCCAACCATTAAAATAAGTCATGTGAAATCAGAGAGGTGGCAATATGGCTGTAGATTTGGACAGAATCACTCCACTGAAGTTATTTGAATTCAAAGATGAAGTCTTTTCATTATTCATTTTTGCCTAGTCTTTTCTTCATCTTATTCTTGCTTTTTATCCCAACTTTCTCGGTTGAATCTTTTCCAACCATTAAAATAAGTCATGTGAAATCAGAGAGGTGGCAATATGGCTGTAGATTTGGACAGAGTCACACAACTGAAGTTATTTGAATTTAAGGATGAAGTCTTTTCATTAAAGAGACATAAACTGCCAATCATATTATTAAGAACATGTACTTTAAATATTTATGTTAAATTGTTCATTTTAAAGAAGGTGAATTCAGCGATAAATTTTCCTGATTTTTAGCAATGGGAGTTCAAAACCCCTTTGGGAATTTTTTCCAGTTACATGTGTGTTTGTGTTCGGCAGTTTGTGTGGAATGAACTAAAACCCAAAGCTTGAAAATAACTGTTCAACAGCTTTTATTTCTGGTTGAAAAGAGAGAGTGCAAAATAGTAGTATTTTGCAGGGAAAAAGTGGGAGGTTCCTCAGTTAACAAAGTTTTTGAGTATAATAGTTGTTTTTGTTGAGAGATTCCTTTGCTAGTTCCCATGTGAGGAAGGAGAAATCTGAAACTACGAGGATAGGCCTTGTCTTCTGCAGCAAGGATTACGTGTAGTTTTCCTTTGGTAGGTGTCTCGAAGGGAGATTTCTCCACTGGTTCCCATGGGAAGAACGAGAAATCTGAGTCAAGCTGCCAGGACAGGGCTACATGTCTTTTGCAGCAAGGACTGAGTTGCCCTTCACGCTAGCTTTAAGGTTGTGACAACTGTATAGGTAAAGTGGAAAAGAGCGAGCCTTGAATGTAGAGGCCACTGAAAAGGAAGATGAAAAACAGGCCAAATAGGGTTTGGTCAAGGCTTTTATGACTTCTGGGACTTCCGGTTGTACCCTGCTGATTATTTCCTTTGTTACTAAATCAAAGCAAGGAAGCCCCAACATGCCACAATCGCCAACAAGTAAAATAGTTTCTATGTCCCCTACTTCACGCCGCAGAGGTTATTTAGTCTAGTGTTGTGATAAAAGCCAACAATGAATGATGATGATGAAAAAAAAAAAAAAAAATCAAGCCAAAATTTCATAAATTAAAAATGGTGAAAAATATTTCAAATTAAAATTCAAGAAATCTAAGATCTTACCTTTTTTGCGTCCCCAAGAATAGTGACTGGATAATCAGGATTGTCAGTAGAAAATGATTCTACTGCAAATTCTGTAAATATCTTGCCGCCTGCCCTCTCAAAATTGGCCCCGTAACTTATGGCCACTTGTCTCCAGTCTACAATACCTGTATGGGGGGAATGAATGGCACGGATGCCCTGCAGAAAAGAGAGAGAGAGAGAGAAAGAACAAAGATATACTGAAGCATTATTTAAAAAAATGAAAGAAATACTAAAGCATTGTACAAAGAAAAGCTAAAGCATTTTTAGAAAAGAAAAGAACAAAATATTGTAAAGTAAGAAATACTAACAAATTATAAAAAATATTAAAGCATTATAAAAAAGAAATACTGAAGCAATGTAAAAAAAATATATACTAAAGTATTATTAAAAAATGCTAACATATAAAAAGAGAAATACTAAAGAATAGTAAAAAATAAAAAAGGTTTATAAAAATAAAGCTTTGTAAAAAGAAAGAAATGCCAAAGCTTTGTAAAAAGAAAGAAAGAAATACTAAAAATTGTAAAAAGAAAGAAATGCCAAAGCTTTGTAAAAAGAAAGAAAGAAATACTAAAAATTGTAAAAAGAAAGAAATGCCAAAGCTTTGTAAAAAGAAAGAAATGCCAAAGCTTTGTAAAAAGAAAGAAATGCCAAAGCTTTGTAAAAAGAAAGAAATGCCAAAGCTTTGTAAAAAGAAAGAAATGCCAAAGCTTTGTAAAAAGAAAGAAATGCCAAAGCTTTGTAAAAAGAAAGAAATGCTAAAGCTTTGTAAAAAGAAAGAAAGAAATACTAAAAATTGTAAAAAGAAAGAAATGCCAAAGCTTTGTAAAAAGAAAGAAATGCCAAAGCTTTGTAAAAAGAAAGAAATGCCAAAGCTTTGTAAAAAGAAAGAAATGCCAAAGCTTTGTAAAAAGAAAGAAATGCCAAAGCTTTGTAAAAAGAAAGAAATGCCAAAGCTTTGTAAAAAGAAAGAAATGCCAAAGCTTTGTAAAAAGAAAGAAATGCCAAAGCTTTGTAAAAAGAAAGAAATGCCAAAGCTTTGTAAAAAGAAAGAAATGCCAAAGCTTTGTAAAAAGAAAGAAATGCCAAAGCTTTGTAAAAAGAAAGAAATGCCAAAGCTTTGTAAAAAGAAAGAAATGCCAAAGCTTTGTAAAAAGAAAGAAATGCCAAAGCTTTGTAAAAAGAAAGAAACACCAAAGCTTTGTAAAAAGAAAGAAATACTAAAAATTGTAAAAAGAAAGAAATACTAAAGCATTTAAAAAAAAATTAAAGTATTGTAAAAAAGAAAAACTAAAGCATTATTAAAAAATGATTACTAAAGCATGTTAAAAATACTAAAACTTTGTAAAATAAAAGAAAAGAAAAAATACTAAAGCAAGAATAATAATTATATCATCTATTCTACAAATTGTTTGGACTAGTATTTTCATCTGTTGTTTTGATCTGTTTTCATCGGTGTGCTCTCCAACCTTCTTCATGTGTATGCTCTCTAGCCATCCTGAAGAAAAAGTCTGATCTGGCAAACTTTGAATCAAGTCTGCATTTGAGATCTCATTTACAGATCAATCTACTATTGATTTTATGTTAGTGAAAATTTATTTTAACTCTGAAAAAAAATTCTAACTATATTTCTTTAAAAGATAACAAAAAAGTTCTTGCTTGATTTTCAATATGAATTTATTTGTTCATGGACAACCTCTACCTACCATTGGGCCATGTCAGATATGGCTCATCATACAGCCGGTCGCACTACTAAAAAGATTCAAGGTAATTTTTTGTTGAAGCTGTCTCAGCCATTTTCATCAGAGAAGACTATACGCGTAAGCATCTGCCACAGAAATGGTGAAAGGTTGATTGGGGGCATACAGAGGGAAACGCATTCCGGTTAGAAGGGGTCACACAGAGGATATAGTGGAGTGGGGAAAAAAACAAAACAAAATTATCTTACCACACAATTTGGTTCAATGTCTTTAATTTCTTCTGCACCCACCATTTTCATGTCTTTCACATTATTTTTCTGTCCCCTCTCAAACAAATTATCCAACCTGGATAGCTCTTCTTCATTTGTAGCAACAATGAGCTGGTGATTAAAAAAAAACAAAAAAATAACATTATAAATTGGGGTTTTAAAAAAAAAACATAATTTGGGGGTTTAAAAAATACATAAATTGGGGGTTTAAAAAAAAACAAATTGAGGGTTTTAAAAAAAAATTGAGGGTTTAAAAAAACGTTATTGAGGGTTTTAAAACATTATAAATTGAGGGTTTTAAAAAATAAATTGGGGGTTTAAAATAATCATAAATTGAGGATTTTAAAAAACATTATCAATTGAGGTTTTAAAAAACAAATTGAGAGTTTTAAAAAAAACAAATTGGGGGTTTAAAAAAACATTATAAATTGAGGGTTTAAAAAAAAAATTTACACTTAAGAAACTAATAGCAATACTTGTTTGCTTTTTTTAAGGTTCTCATATGATCACTGAAGTTAAGCAACATCAAACCTGGTCAGTACCTAGATGGGTGACTGCATGGGAATACCAGTTGCTGTAAGTTTGGATGTGCAGGTGGTGTAATGGATAATGGCTTGGAATTGAAAATTGGAGTGCTGAGTTCCAACTCCAGCCATCAATGCCCTTGGGAAAGGTATGAATCCACCTCTTCTCCCCACAGCTATGGGTTAATTAGTACAACTTATATCAGTAAATCAGTCTTATCTCAAAAAATTCTTACACTCTAAAAATATTTTGCTGGCTTTAAATAGCCTGCAAAAGGTTAAGCTGTAAAAAATAAATTAATCAAAACATGAAAGATGAGTTTCTGTCTGAATTTCTAGGATGAGGAGTTATTACTATGTCACCAAATTGATGGCATCTTACTGGGTCACCAAATTCATGAACCAGCATTTTAATCTACTAAGCTATTGGGAGTTCAATCCCTGGGCTGGGCATTGTGTACTTGGACTCAGTGGAAGCAGAGTGAGCAATGAGTAGTACTAAAAATAAGATGAGATATCCCTAGACATGGGGAGTGGAACTAGAACAGTCTACACCTGTAGATTAAATAAAGGATTCAGTTTGGAATTCTCTGTAGGTTATTCAGATTGGTATTCACCTGATGAAGGCCAGAGAGCACAATGGTCAAAATGTTATAATAATAACAACAACAAAGATAAGGACTGTAGTCTGTATGTAAATAAGTAAAAGATGAGAATATTTATGGATCGTAGTAATTAAATCCACAGTGATACACCAGGTTACCACCCCAAGTTTATGGGGGGGAGGGACGCTAGTGTTAAGTTACATGCGCTCAAAAATCTGCGTGACAGCTTTTGAAGAAAAAGAAACACAATGACCTGTACTATTTAATATCCACATATAAAAAAAAGGTTTGTTTTATGGCATATCAACCTCATTTAATGCCGACTATTTTTTTTTCTGGTAATATATTTTTTTCCTCAAAAATGTATAGCTGGTAATTTCAAAAAATGTATTGCTGGTAATATTTTTTTTTTCATAAACGTATTGCTGGTAATAGTTTTTCTTCTTCAAAAATTTATTTCTGGTAATAATTTTTACAAAGTATTTCTGGTATTAAAACCTATTTTTACACTTTCATAAAAATATGAGAAAATATTTTTTGTTGCAAAGTAGATAAGGTAAGCGAAAATGAATGAAGACAGATTTAATGCGCTTGTTATTTTGTATATTTTCACAAAGACATTCATGTATACTAAGATAAAATTGGAAACCTCTATGCAAATAAGAATCCGCAAAAATTTATTTTAGTAAACCCTCTTTCATAAATACTATATAATTACACTTTGTCTCTAAAAGTTTGAATTTACAATTTTACATATCAAATAAAAGAAAATTTAAATATATATATATATATATATATATAAATAAATAAAACACTCTCTACTCATTTGTAGAACCTAATATAATCACAGAATTTTAAATTTTGAATTGAGATTTTTACTGCGGAACATGCCTCCTCTAACTGAAAATGCTGGATCCACCCCTGTGCAAAGAACTGGAAATCGGAGAGCCGAGTTCCAATTTCAGTTGGTTTTGTTATATTCACTTACGCACAAATACTTTTGGGAAAAGTATAAATCCACCCCTTTTCCCCTAGCTATGGGTTAATTAGTAGGACGTATATCAGTAAATCCTTTTTATCTCCAAAAATATTTTCTGGCTTTAAATAACTTGCAAAAGGTTGATAAGCCATAAAAAAAAACAAATCAATTTTACGGTTGCTGGCTCCATTCTTCCCGATGCCACTGTCTAAGGTTAATGGTGAAGGGGCAGCCTTGCTTGGTTTTGCCTGAATAATGTGGATTTGGTATTTAGGTAGTCAGTGTCATGTGACTGTTATAGGGAAAATGATTGGCTGTTGCTTTGGCCATTTTATATCTTCATTATATTCCAAGTTTGATTAAACTAATTTTTCAGATTTATTGTTCTAAATTCCAATTGCCAAAAATTTACAAAAGAACCATCATGATTGACCTTTAACCTGATGCCTTTTTATTTAGAAATTAATCAAATCATTTTAAACTTTTAAAAAGGAAGACAGAAAACAGATGAATAAGTTGGAAGGTGAGATATGTCAATTTCTATCTTTTCAAATTTTTTAAAACAAACCAACTATATCCACATACTGGGCCTCTTAAAATTTTTTACACTTCATGCCAACTCCCTCAAATGGTGTGTTAAAACAGAAAGTTCTAGTAGAACTAACTTATTTTGACCCCCATAACCTCCTCTAGTTATTAATGTTGCCTCCCTCCCAACTCCCATACTTATTAGGCATAGGAGAATAGAAGTTTATTTTCTACTTATATATCATTTGTGGTATCATTTTTTTTTCAATGCCATGTCTCTTTATTGACAAGATTTATTCTTTATTTCTATGCTTGATTTAATATAAAAAATACTACAAGTTTGTATTGAGTCTATGCAAATAAAAGAAAAAGAAAAGAAAAATGGAAAAGAAAAGAAAAAAAAGGAAAAGAAAAGAAAGAAAAGGAAAAAGGAAAAGAAAAGGAAAAAGGAAAAGAAAAGGAAAAAGGAAAAAAGAAAAAAAAGGAAAAAAGAAAGAAAGGAAAAAAGGAAAAAAGAAAGAAAAGAAAAAAGGAAAAGAAAAAAAGGAAAAAGGAAAAGAAAAGAAAGAAAAGAAAAAGAAAAAAGAAAGAAAAAAGGAAAAGAAAAGAAAGAAAGGAAAAAAGAAAAGAAAAAAGAAAAAAGGAAAAGAAAAGAAAAAAGGAAAAAAGGAAAAGAAAAGAAAAAAGGAAAAGAAAGAAATGAAAAAAGAAAAGGAAAAGAAATGAAAAAAGGAAAAGAAAAGAAAGAAAAAAGGAATGAAAAAGAAAGAAAAAAGGAAAGGAATGAAAAAAGGAAAGGAAAGAAAAAGAAAGAAAAAAGGAAAGGAAAGGAATGAAAAAAGGAAAGGAAAGGAATGAAAAAAGGAAAGGAAAGAAAAAGAAAGAAAAAAGGAAAGGAAAGAAAAAAAGAAAGGACAGTGTTGGACCTTTGTGCCCACAAAAAAAAGAGGAGTAACAAAAGTATGGTTTTTCCATTGACACCTTTATTATTTTGACTACCTTCACTTCTTGGCAATGTTTGTTTTAAAAATGATGATTACAATTTTAATAAAAATCTAAATATGTGAAAGCAAATTTATATTTTTTTTGTCTTTGAGAATTGACAAAAAAATAAAAAACACTATTTATTTATTAGATTGTTTATTTAAATAGTTTTTATAAATAATAAGGATTTCCTTAGAGTTGCGCTTCACATATTTGAATAATTTAGTAAATGTTCATAAATTTATGGATAAAAATGTTTCATGTTTATTTCTTTATAAATTAGTAAATGATAAATATTGCATTAGTTTTAATTGTATTAGCTTTTAGAATGTTGTAAATATAAAATTATTCTTGTAAATAAACAATCTAATAAATAGTGTTTAATATTTTTGTTGTAAATTATCAAGAGCTAAGAAAAATCTATAACTTCACTTTCATCATATGTTTAGGTTTTATTAAAATTCTAATTCAGTTTTTAAAACAATAAACATTGCTGAGGAATGAAGGTAGTTAAAATAGTAGTGGTGTCAAGGGAAAAACCACCCTTTGGACACTTCATTTTTTTTGAGGGCTTGAAAGTCTGAAATTGCAAAAAAAAAAAAAACAAGAAAAGTTTTTAGAAGTTTTCTGCAACAAGAATTTCATAAGTACAAAAAAGTCAGAAATAAAGAAGAAAAAGAGAGGATAAAAAAGAAGAGAAAAATTTAGAATAAATAAAAAAAGAAAAAATGCAAAAAGAAAGTAGGAAATAAAGAAGAGAAAAAATATTTAAAATAAGTAAAAAGCAAAAAACAATTGGAAAAATTGAAAAAGAATGAAGGAAAAAAAGAAGAGAAAATACAATTATAATAAAAAAAACATAAAATACAAAAGGAAAATAGGAGAAAAGGAAAGGAATGAATAGAAAAAGAATGAAGGAAAAAACAAATGTTTAAAAAAATGAAAAAGAAGGAAAAAAGAAGAGAACAAACATTTCAAATAGGTAAAATACAAAAAGTCACTAAAAAGAAAATAGGAAAAAAGGGAAAGAAAAAATGGAAAAAGAGAAAGAAAAAATGGAAAAAGAAAAAAGGGAAAAAGAGAAAGAAAAAATGGAAAAAGAAAAAAGGGAAAAAGAGAAAGAAAAAATGGAAAAAGCAAAAAATGGGAAAAAGTGAAAGAAAAGAGAAAAATCATCTAAAATGTGTAAGAAAAAATAACTAGAAAAAGACTAAAGGGAAAAAGAAAATAAAAATTTTAGAATAAGTAAAAAACAATAAAATATTAATTAATATCAATGATGTACTAATTAACGATATAATTTATACCTTGCCACATTTCTTGTAAGGGATATCATTTTCGTCACAGTATTTATACGCCAAGTTCAGTCCTTCGACACAGAGTTTGGCTTTTAATGACCCTGGGGCATAGTAAATTCCAGCATGAATGACCCCACTGTTGTTTCCACTTTGATGTAAGGCTAAAAATAAATTTCAGGAGTAAATCAAATCTGGTTGACATACAGATATTTAATGACATATAAAACACCCACCTTTGTTACACACACACACCTTTTCTTTACACTCCAAACAAAATATAACTCAAAAAATATGTCCAAAACCTGAACAATCTGCTTGGCTGTAAAAAGATGCATACGTGTACCTAGCCTGCCCCCCACCCCCTGTTATCATTCGTTATCTATTTGAAAAGGCTTAGCACCATTATGTTGATGAAGGAACATTGAGAGGAAGTGGCTTTCAGGTGAGTAATGAGATGCACAAGTCCAGGACAAGTAATGGAGAATAGAATATACTGGTTGTATTTCCTGCAGAGGGGTTAGATGCCCCACCCACAAAAAAAAAAAAAAAAAATTATACTGACATTTCTGCTATTACCGATTTGATCATTTTAGTCTGAATACTTGAGATGAGGAATTATTATTACATGCTCTGCTATTCGGACCAGCATTCTCATCTTGGTTGTTATATTCACAACGTTTCGACTATTTCCGATTTGATCATTTTAGTCTGAATGTTTGAGATAAAGAATTATTATTATTATATGCATTGCTATTCGGACCAGCATTCTCATCTTGGTTGTTATATTCACAATATTTTGGCTATTATCAATTTGATCATTTTAGTCAGAATTCACCAGGTGTGGAATTATCATTATAAAAATTCTTCCATTCTTATTAGAATTTTTTTTCTGGCTTTAAATAACCTAAAATGGATTGATAAACTGTAGAAAATTAATCAAATCTTGTAACGTTTCTTATCTTGGTTGTGATACTATTAACATTTCAGTGGTTGCACCCTCTGGCCTACTTTAGATGTCTGTCTTTATACTTCGTAATTTTCTCAGAATTTTAAACTCCACACTTTATTCAATCCATGAGAATAGAATGTTCTTATTTTACTTTGAGGATGTTTTGTATTAATTAATAAGTGTTCTTGTCATGTAGAGAAAAAAAACCGGACAAGTGACACAAAAGTGAATAAGACTGGTGAGTATTAACTGATATGGGTTATCTCCCCTAAGTAGATTTTGACTTTTGTATCTTCCTTGAGGCACTTTTTATTTCTTCCAACTTCTTGCTGATACAGTCTTCAAAAACAATTTTTTCCCCCCCTTTTTCCTTTTGCTTTGGCCAGCCTTGGATGCCAGAGCAGGAAGTGTTGGGGGAGATAGTAAAAAGGAAACTTTCTATTTTGAGTGAAGTATAATATCCTTTGACAAAAAAAAATTAATCTATCTTCCACATTTATAATTTTACCATTCATCCATGCAATGAATATTGCTGCCACATCTGGTCTGGTGCTTCTGCTATATATTTAGAGATTTCTGATAAAATCCAAAGAAGAATCTGCAATGTTATCAGTCCTGACCTGGCATCTTGGTTTCAGTCACTTTCCCACTGTTGTAATGTAGCTTCCCTGTGCCTTTTCCATAAATATTTTCATGCTAATTGTTCTGACGAACTTTATGAATTTAAGTGCAGTACCAGATTGGTGGCAAAGTCTCATCATTTTACAGCTAAAATGGCCACATGGAACTGTAAATTCTTTGCTAACAGTTTCTTCTCTCATATTTCGCACTTAAGGAACTGTCTCCCAGCTTCTTACATTCCAGTCAAGTTTGATCTTCAAAAATTTAAATGCAATCTTGTAAGCATTCTGAAAGCAAAGGAAATGTTTGTCGCAGATTAATTCCAAAACGCAGAGAACAAATCACTGTAAGTTCAGACTCAAATATCGGGGGCAGAAAGAAATGCCGAAAACTCGATTCGCAGGTACTATCTCGCAAATCCCAATGCACGTAACCAGTCAGAAAAATAACTCACTCTCCGACAAACACGGTAGCCAAAATACATCAGTTTTTCAGGCTGATTCGAGAACACCAACTGCTTTTATCAGCCAAGCAGTTTTTTCATTTGTTGACAACTGGGAGAGGACGCCAAGTATTTTGCATATCAAAATACTGTTATAGAGACTCCTGCGACAGACTTGTTTTTAACCTAAATATTCCGTCTTCAGCATGTCATGCGGAATACGTGCCCTTTTTTTTTTGTAAGTAATTTTCTTTTCCGTCATAGGATACACGCGACGCGCTGTCGCTTGGTTTGAAGAGGTAAGTTACCGTTTTCTTCGCTATAAATGTCAATTGTTATCTTCTGTCTTCTTAATTTATGTTCTTTTATTGTTCTCTCTTTAATAATTCTTTCTTTTTCTTATATTCTTCCACATTGAGTAACCCCTTGCATCTAAGTGGCTTTATTGCCTTGCTTGGAGTAAAATGATTTAAAAAAAAAAAAAAAAAAAAAAAAGAAAAGGAAAATATATTACTTTTCAAATACCAAAAGTAATTTTATGCCTTACTCAGGTCCTTTTTTTTTTTTTTTTAAATCAGTTCATAAGAAACAAATGCTTCAGAATTTAGAAATTACAATTTTTTTTTACTAAAACTGAAAAAAAAAAAAAAAAAAAAAAAAAAAAATATATAAAAAAATATATATATATATATATATATATATATATATATATATATATATATATATATATATATATATATATATTACTTTTCAAACAGGTAAAGTTACCAAAAGCAATTTTATGCCTTACTCATGTCCTTTTTTTTTAAAATTCAGTTTATAGGAAACAAAAGCTTAAAAATTTAGAAATTAAAATTTTTTTTACTAAAACTAAAAAAAAAAAAAGGAATATATATTACTTTTCAAATAGGTAAAGTTACCAAAAGCAATTTTATGCCATACTCATGTTATTTCTTTTTTTTTTTTAAATCAGTTTATAAGAAACAAAAGCTTCAGAATTTAGAAATTACAATTTTTTTTTTACTAAAACTGGAAAAAAAAAAAAAAAAAAAAAAAAAAGAAGAAAAATATTACCTAATTCTTTTTCTTTTTCCAAAACTGCAAAAGAAAGATTTGGATGTCGAAGAATCAAGTTCCGTGCTGTTGCCAGGCCAACAATACCACCACCAACAATGACGATATCAAATTTTTTCTGTGAACTGAAGAAGATTGAAAAAGAAATTAATGAAAGTTTATAAGAGACGTTTCATCGGGGGTCACCAATTTTTAGTAACGGCCAAATTATAGTTAACAATCTAGAAGAGTTTTTTTACCACTTGGAAATTATGAAGTTACCTCTTGAAAATTAAAGAAAAAAACAAAGATTTCTGTTTGAATTACTGGGACGAGAAGTTATCATCATTTACATTCAGACTAATATCCTCATCTTTGTTGTCATTATCACAACATTTCGGCCCTTGCATCCTCTGGCCTTCTTCAGGTGTTTGTTGATCTATGTAACTGTTGGAAGGAAACATAAAGGGAGATAACTCCAAAGTATTGTAAGAGTTATCCCTCTTGCTTTGGACATCGTGACGTCAGACGTCACGTGTGGCAATACAGAGAGAGATCCAAGATGGCGGACTACACAGAACACATGTGGCAAACGTCTCTCCATATTTCACTAATTCTTTTGTAGAGTAGTATTAACTCAGTTTATCTAGTTATTAATAAAATGCTGTAAACCTAAAAAACGTTCTTGGTAATTATTTCCAATCAACAAATGCATTGCTCGGTCCTCAGAACTCACGCAAACATAACGGTAACCCTCACAGAATTTCAAACTGAATCTTTTTATTTAATCTTATTGTTCCACTGGGCTTAGGGTTGAAAGCTATATTATATGAGACTGGCTGCTGAAAAGTTGAAATGACACGTGGTTATCTTAACTTTATTATTCAAACTGCCCTCCAGAACCATCTTGCTCCCAGCATTCTCTTACGGGACTACAAGTGCTTACAATCATCATCATCATTACAATCATCATCATCATTAACATTACTGATGTTCAGTATTTACATTAGTCGGACTATTGTCCTCATCTTTGTCGCCATATTTGTCACGTTTCGGCCGTTGTACGCTCCGGCCTTCTTCAGGTGGTTGGAATTTCGACCCGAACCCTTTATTTCGATCACTGGGGTAGACTGTTCTAGTTCCATGAGCCATGTTTGATGGATGTCAGTTATCAGTTATCTCATGGTAATTTTTCCCTCTGAAAGTTCTCCACTGCCTGAACCGGGTATTGAACTCACACTCTTTGGGTCTGTCACTGGATCTAACCAATGCCTTTATCCACTGTACCATGTATCCTGAAGAAGGCCGGAGCGTACAACGGCCGAAACGTTGTGACAAATATGGCGACAAAGATGAGGACAATAGTCCTACTAATGTAAATACTGTACATAATACCTCATCTCAGAAATATAGACATTACTGATGTTGTTATAACACTTGCAAGAATGTAGATTGTTCTCGTTCTGTCGACAGCGGAGCATATGTGCTGATTCCTTCAGACATCTGACTCTCCAATGTTATGTCTTTTTCATTTTTGTAAATGTTCAGAATTCAATCAATTAACAATATCAATTCAACAAGTCACTATACGTTTTTAATGATTGCATGATGGAAGTGATCGGCAGTGAATCTAATTACACAAAGTCAGTAATGGTGGACGAACGATCGCGAGTGAGTCTGAATGTTTCTTGTTGATAACTCCAAAACGGTAGGTTTTATCATAATCTAATTGTTATTTCGAGTTCAGCATGTACATTTACACAGAAATATAACGATTTCAGAAAATTTAAATATATTTAGCATGGGGAATAAAAAGCAAATTTACCAATAATTAATATGTACTGAAATTTTCATTTAAATTGGATAATTTCCTGATTTTTGGTAACTTAAAAATAGTGGTGCCTTTCCCCACCAATTTTCCTTAAAGGGTTTGTGGCCCCCAAATCAAAGATTCAAGGGGGGGGGGGGTGAGGCCCTAGCACCGACTCTGCTTGGACCTATTTTTCTTTTTTACGAATTAAATTTATTATCTTTCAAATAAAACCAAATTCAACTTCAAAGTTATTTAAATTATTTAAAATGAGTTTTACTTTTTAAACTGAAGTTCCAAAACAGTTTTTTTTTGTTGCTGTTTTGTGACTTCATTGGAGAGAGAGAGAAAAAAAAAAAAAAAAAAAAATCGAATTAATTATTTCCAAATTTTTAGTCGTTAAGAATTACTTCTCTTGGTTTGTAATAAATTCCTGTCATTTTTCGTCTTTTTCTGGACCCAAAAGTGGAAATTAATGCCCAAATCCAGAGACCGTCCTCACCAAACTACACTTTCCCCACTACACTTAAAAGGGAGAGGGTCAGGGTCAATCCCTAATACGTGAGGCTTCTCAAAGGAGGAAGTTGACATTTTCTTGCACTAATCACTCGTATGGATGTGAGGCTAGCTCGACGAACTATATTTTATGACCGTATCATCATATGAGGCTCCACATTATAACATTATTACTGTGTGAATTAATTGGGACAGTGACTTCAGTTTAATATATTTTTCTTTTACACAGTCTTTGGACAGCGTTACAATAGTTTAATGAATCCTAATCACAATGAAGCCATTACAGTGCACATTCCTGTTACAGTAGAACACTTGAAACAATTTTTTTGAATATTTTAAATTTATTTGTGTTGTGACTAAACTTTGTATTTGCTTGTGTGATTTATCTTGTAAGTCAGATTTTTTATGTTTTTTGGTTACTGCTTCTGATTTCAAAACTAAGCTGATTATTTTCTTTCAACAGGTAAAATAAAAACGCATATAACTCCTAGAAAGCGTGTGATGGAATAATCCATACTAACCTCTCACCCCTCCAGTATAATCCACTTTACACCAAAAATCACCTATCAACCAATCAACACTCTAGTTTCAGCAAGCGAGACTTCTCATTGGCTCAGACCCTTAGAACTGTAACAAGTTCACACAAAAATGTCTTTTCGCGCCTAGCACTCTGGAGCCTATTTTCTTCACCAAAACTCTATAAATAGAAGAATCTGAATCGACTCAAACAGTCAGACTTTCACCCCTGGAGAGATGCCAAACTAATCCACGCAAGTCAAAACCTTGACCAACTACACTTTTACCACGCAAACTTCTCTGACTCAGCAAACAACAACCACACTCTCTCAGGAACAATTTCTAGCAATTACTTACAATACTTAAAAAGTGATATTTACTCACTACTAAATAAGTATTCGTAAACAATCAATCAAACATCCAAACAACTAAAGGTACACAACTCCTACCAATTTTGAACAATAACTTAAATAGACTTACACACACACACTATTGATTAAACTCGCACAAAGGACATTTTTGTACATAACCAAATACTTAGTTTAATTTTACGAACAAATCTTAATAACAGCTTCACACATGCTGAAACTTCACCAAAATACTCTACACAATCTAATTCAACCATCCTCATTTATCCAAAAATATTCAACCCAATTGTATATGTCAATTGTATATAAATCAATGTTATTGTTATACTTTTAATTATGTTTGTCTTCACTCTGAATTTTCTTGCATGATTTGTTTTCAATATTCCTTTTATCTCTTAATTTGCTGTGGATGAATGTTTTAAGAACACCGACATCATAAATCCTTCCGATAACTAAAAATACATTCACCAGTCTGCAACACGTACACAAGTTATTGCGCTCCATGAGCATTCAAACAAATCTGTGCGACAAATAACCCAAAGTCCTGTGTTGGACGCATTGTGAAAAGGCAGGTTCTGTTGGGTCACAATAAGGTTTTCAGAAAGGGAAGTTGTGGAAGAAAGCAATGCTGTTCAGAAAAAGCATTTAAAACCAGAGGAAAAGTAGCAGGGACCTGGCAACAGATTTTCAGTGGAATCTGGTGTGTCCAGATCTGATTCAACAACTGTCAGGAGACAACCGTTGCAGAGCTAAAGAGTATTAATTTAAAGAAATATTATCAGAAGGCTTTTGTTATTTTTAGCAATTATAGCTGATTAGTCTGTGTGAAGAAAACTCTACAAATATTTAAATTTCGTTGTCCACCCGGCACAAGGTCAATAATAATATTTTATATTAAATGACAAAAAATGACTCCTTTTGTATGCAAGAAATTTACAATTGGTTGTTGCTGAAATAAAATTTAAAGAGATTCTATTTTTCGAAACCTTATATGTTTTTTCTTTCCTTTTTTTTTGTTCTTTGCTGACAGGAAAGTTTCATTATTTTTTTTTTAATCTATTGTTCAATATAATTCCTGTGACAGTGAATTTTACAAGAAACTCTGTTTTGGTTTGAAACATTCTTCAGTCATATAAGAGTGGATGTTTTGATTTGTTGCTTTTATTTATAAGTCAGTTTAAAATTGCAAATACTGTTCTTTTAAAAACAAATGAGTAATTTTTTGCTTGCAAGGATATTTTCATAAAATGAACAAAGTTGTCTGTCTTTAACTGTGAATAGTTCAGAGAGAGAGAGAGAGAGAGAGAGAGAGAGAGAGAGAGAGAGAGAGAGAGAGAGCCTGCCTTTCTTTTTTTATATATTTCTTACAATTGCATCACATACAAAGAAATAGAATTTAAAATTAATAAATTCGAGAATGAATTAAAATAAATGTTGAGAGTCTGGCATGCGAGGTTGCAAGATGATAAATTTGTTGTTGAAATAGAATATATATTTTTTCTTTGTGCAAATGTGTCAGATATTTTTTGAAAAGGTTGTAATTTGAAATTGAGTGACTGAGTGTGTAAGAAAAAAGGCTTTTTTTCGTACGTGTCATACAGTTTACAAGAGTTGCTGCAGCTTCTTTTCTTTTGTGAGAGTTGAAATTTCTGATGCTGTATTTAAGAAAGGTTCGTTTTGCTTTTGCTTCACTGTATTCAACTGCAATTTCTCATGAAAAGTTCCAGGTTTTCTGCTGGAAACTTCCGATCCCAATATTTATTGTATATAAATACAATTATGGCACAAAGCCAAAAAGAGGTGTTGCGGTTGTGTGAAGATGTTAAGAGATATCAGAAGGTTTGAATGATCAGAAGGCTTAAAATTTTGCGTGTTCAATAATCTTCCATCCACAACAATTAATAAAAGACAAAAATAATGATTCAAAACATAATTGAATTTATTAAGTATTTGATGTACATGCATGTAAACTGAAAGGTTGGACAGAGTTGTGTCTCTTAGACTAGGTAATATTTGTACCGAACCTCATAATGAATAAATTGATTATTAAACTGTAGAAGAATGAGTTGTTGCATGTTTGGAATTGTGTATTGTACAAGTTGGTAATAGTTCAGAATTATACTTACATGAAATGTTGTAAAGTTCTTTTACGTCTGACTGCATTAGTCAAGACGGGAGTTGTTTAAAGGTCACATTTTGGCAGTGGAGTTGAGACGCGAGAGAGAACCAAGAGGGAGCGTGACGAAAGAGAGAGAGAATCACTAGTGTTTGGTTTTATAGTATCTTGTACCATGTGACTGGATCAGACTGAGTTGGTGCCAAAATAGATCTCTCGCGTGGGGGTGATTTGATTGGTTGAAACTGACCAATCAGCGAGCTAGGTTGAAGGTGATTAACCAATGAATGCTTGTTATATATTTTGTAAGATGGTGGTGGTGAAAGTCACAACAGGAATAGTGCATTTCCCAGCGGAAGGTAAAATAGCTGTCGTGGTGCATGATTCGTGCTGTTTGGTTTATATACCTACTTGGGTCACATGGTTGCCCCCAAAAGCCTAGACCCTTTTCCAAGAAAAATCGTTAGAATTCTAAGTAATGCGTAGGCATTATACAGTTTTAAATTAAAACTAGCTACCGATTGAAATTATTTTGTAAACATCAATATTTGTTGAAATATTTCCATGTTTCAAAATTAATTAAAAATAGAACTCTAAACAACTACTTGAAACCAGAAAACCACATAAAAACAGCTTTTGACGGGAAGAATGAAGGATAAACAACTCCAGTGGGCAAAATCTCAAAGACTGGACGGTGGAAGACTGGAAAAAAGTGTTGTTCTCGGATGAAACACTTTGGAAGTGAGAGGTCATCGATCCCGCTTTGTATGGAGAAGAAAATGTGAGTGAACCCTTAAGAGATGGCCATATTGAGCAAAAAAGCCAAAACACGTTTCAAAGAAAATGTTCTGGGGCAGTTTTAGCACAAATAGGTTTAGGTAGATTGAGAATAATTGAGGTGATGATGAATAGCACAAAATATGAAGATCTTTTGAAAGTCCATATGCTCCCAACAATGGAAGAATTTTACCTTGGAGATGGTGTGTTTCAGCAAGATAATGCCACCTGCCATACATCAAGAAAAATGCAGAAATTTTTTTCAAAATGAGGGTGTAAAAAAAAGTGTTGGACTGGCCAGGAAATTCCCTCGACCTGAACACCATTGAAAACTTGTGGGGTATTATGAAGCAACGACTAATAAAACACGACTGTACTACCACGGAGAAGCTACTGTGCGGTCATTCAGATATGGTATTATGGCGGACTTCACCACATTAATTTAACTTAGCTTAGGAAACCAAACTGACGTGAAGAAAAAGAGGATAAGCCAAAGACATCATTACACATAAAATTTGTATTTAACAAGATGTTCAAAGAAAGATGTGTCGCAGTTAGCTCCTTCTCATTTCCTTAATACTTCAACAGGGGTCTCTATCCCCTGACTATAAATACTGGCTGACCCTTCTCTCTCCCTCTCTCTTTTTCGACCCAGGCCTTGGGCCGCAACCTCGCGCTGAGGCGAGGAAAAACTTTCTCTTTTTCACTTAGGCCAATATGTGACATCTCACAGATACAGCGTTTCCCATATTCTGGGAACACACTAAGGACAATACGCGTACGTACGGACACTCAACACATACACAACTTCTCCATACAAAACACTCTGTAACTTTTCATGTCTTCATGTCATTGTAATTTGTTATTAATATATATTTGTTTGCATACATGTATATCAGTCTTGTTTGTTTCTTTATCTTCTTTGGACTCCATTAAAGACCAACATTCCTATGTAGCTGGACCGGCCAGCAGGAAATCTTAGCCCAGAGATATCATCCTCATCTTCACACATCTGTATGTGAAAGAAAAGTATGCTTGAGTAAAACAAGAGTTGTCTTTCTTTAACTATCAGTTGTTCCAAAGTTCACTGAAAGAAATAAGGTTGTAATAGTTTCTGGTAATAAATGTTTTCAACAGTTTTGCTATGTATGTATGTATGTATGTATGTATGTATGTGATGATGATCATCATCACAGTATCACAATGAAGAATTCGGTAACGTGTCAGAAATGGGCCAAATCTATACTAAATCATGTCCAAATCCTAATTAAAAGTAAAGGCGGATATATAAAATAGTCATTTGTGACATTTTAGAACAGTGAAAGAAAGCTTTTTGGAAAAAATAAACATAATTTGAAATGTCATTTCTCCATTTTATTGTCCCAATTAATTGACACACTGTAACTTACTATCGTATGTGTTTTTTTGGTAGTGTTGGTTAAACACTAAAAACAGCTTCTGATGTGAATTTGTAAAATATTCAGTATTTATTTGAAATAATATTTTCCAAATTTCTGCATAAAGAGGACTGAAACTACTCGATTTTGACATCTTTTTACTTTAATCACAACACAAGATCGGACTTTTTAAAGAGTTTTCGTTTTAGGCACCTCCTCTAATTCGGTATATACCTAAGAAGATTGAAAAAATTAATTTTCATAAATGAAAAATTTCTCTTGAAGCTTTCGTTTTAGCTTTAATTGAAAGCTAAAGGATTTACTATTTCCAGTGAGCAAAATACTCTGTAAGAAGTGTATTTCAAACAGAAATTATATTGGCTGGAGTCTTTTTTTTGGGGGGGGGGGGTAAAAATAGTTGATTAGCGCCCCCTTCTTTAGCCATCTGTCATCGCAATGAATTGTTCTTTATTAAAAATCTTCCAAAAATACATATACTTTTTGAAATTTTATTTGAAGAATATCAGCTGATTTAAAAAAAAATATTATTTAATTTAAATTAAAAAATTGTCCAAATACATTACAATCAGTCACAGCCATATGATGTTCAAACATCAGTTCTCGTATGATCACCGAAGTTAAGCAACGTCAAGCATAGTCAGTACCTACATGGGTGACTGCTTAGGTATACCAGGTGCTTTAAGCTTAGATGTGCGGGTGATGTAAAGGATAACAGCTCGGAATTGGAAATCGGAGAGCTGGGTTCAAATTCCAGTAGGGTTCATTATATTTACTTATGTGCAAGTACCCGTGGGAAAGGTATGAATTCGTCTCTCGTTCCCCTGCTATTGGTTAATTTAGGACTTGAAATCCAACCTACTGCGGGGAAAAAAATCTGCCTCGTCAGTCATGTATCGAAAGATACATGATCGCCTACGTGTGTATCACGCATGGAACATAACTGATCATTAAATCATTATTATCACAAAAAAAAAAAATTAATTCTAAAAAACAAACCAAAAAAAAAACACTTCATGGCTTTTTAAATAACCTGAAAAATGTTGATGAACCATAAAAAAAAATCAATACAATCAAATAGCCAGTTAAAAAAAGTGATATATGCTTGGGTGGTCAGGACTTATACGATTCATGACTGATTAGGCAGAATATTTTCCCGCAATACGTTGCCGTTTCTTTCTACGGTAGACTGGTTGTCAACCAAGGCTATAGGACCCAGTCTGTCCTGGTCTTTGACCCATAGCTGGAAGGAGAAAAGATGGACTCTTGTGAACTGAAAGGTATGAATCCATCTTTTCACTTACGTGCAAATACTCTCTTGGATCAAGAGTATTTGCGCATAAGTGAATGTAACAAACCTGGCAGGAATTTGAACTCGGCTCTCCAATTTCACATTCGGAGAACAGAGTTCGAATTCCAGTCGGGTTTGTTACATTTACTTACGCACAAATACAATTGAATAATTGTCATTTTTAAAAAAAAGTGTCTATTCTTTTTTATTAAGTTACTGTCTTAGTCTATCACAAAACCAGTCGTAAGGGATTTCAATGAAGGTCGAACTTGCAACACTATCAATTTAGCCTGTGAAACAAACTTTTTTTTTTTTAATGAAGCACAACTTAGTTTGACACAAAGACACCTGTAAGCATTTGACGAAGATTGAAGTTAAAAATATTTGTTTAAAACAGATTGTCCTGTGTGAACTATTGCACTACTACGATAGGAGCTTAGGTTTAACCCATAAGGGAAAGTCATAGTACTGCACTTAGTTGTAACATTTAAGGCTCGATCTTTACACAAAAGAAAAAAAAATTTAGGTCGAGGAAAGAAACTGTAATTATTGCTCTCCAGTAGGTGCCCTATTTTTTCTAACTATGATTTAACTAAGTCTGACACAAGGTCACAAGTGAAATCTTATTAAAGGAAAATGCTCAATGCGGTAGAAGACGAACGAAAATAAACTGTTTAAAAAATAAACAGAACGTCTACTCAAATATGGGTATCTACTAAAAAAATAACGTTTTAAAAAAAAAGTGATAAAAATAAAATACCTGTCGGATTAAATAAAAAAATCCATTACTTGCTTTTAGAAATTGCTTTTGTTTTACTACATTTCGGATAGGAAACTGAGCAATTATGAATTCTCGGGAGTCTAGGGATTCGCTTTAAAAGGTAACATTTCAACCGTGCTTAATCGGCGACGCCCTTTGTGGCCGAAGTCGGTTCACGTCGGACCTAACAGCAATTTCTCCTGCAAAGGGGAACGTTTGTTCATATCTTGCCTGAGGGCACATTTTTCTTTGGTATGACTTCTCGAATATTCAGGCCGGCAGACGAAAATAAATATGTTGTTTAAAAAAATAATAATAAACGGGGCGTCTATTCAAATATGGGTATCCATCCACTAAGTGGTAAAAATGTCCTAAAGAACCTCATAGCTTTTATAATCGGTTTCAGGGTAATGGAAACATTTTTTTGGTCTGTGGCGAACTGTTAAAAGTAAAACTGATGTCTTTTCACCCGAATCCTATCAACAACATGTCAAATCTTTCGGTATCAAGGTTAATGACTTCACTTGCTTGACTAATAAAAAAAAATGTTTTAAAATAAACTTATAATCGTGCATAAAAGTTCAACTTGGTATACGAATATAGTAATTCATTAATCATCTGATTAGTGTTTGATTCGCCGTGTGTGGATTGTACACAGAAACTTAGCTTCCTTAAATTAATTAAAAGTACAATATTTGGGCAGAGTTGTACAATAGGTACTAAGTTCAGAAATATTTTTTTCCCCAAAAAATTATTTTTCATATTCCTATGAATTTTAAAACAAATAATAATTTTTTTTTAAGAAAGAAATCACATGGTAGTGAGCATGTTGTTTTGGCTTTCAAATGAAATCCATTTTTTAAAAATTTAATTCATTTTTTTCCATAACATGCTGGGCCGTCCCTATTAACTTTAAAAATTATCATTGGATCTTCTTTTCTATTAGTTTTTTTTAAATTTTTTACCCTAAAATAAAAAGAATTTATATTTTTACTAAAGTTCAAATTCCCCTAGAGAGCGAATCCCTTCCATTTCATTTGGGTTGATCTTTATTCTTTACGATCGTCCCAAATGTGGGCACATTCGGGTGTGATATTTCTAAATGTGGGGTCTACGTTCGCGCTCAACCGTGTCTCTCGGTGGTCACGGCTCAACCCAATAAACAAGACAAGGACAAAACAGATTTTTGTTTTTTTTTAAAATTTCTTGTAAGTACCTCGATCATCCGCACTTACGAAATGTGAATAACTCCTTTATTTTTGGTAATTTTTCATTCTGAGGTTTGTAGTTGTTGCGAGGCAAGAAACATTTTGATTTAAAAATTTATAATTTCAAAAGATAAGAAGAGTGCCAAAAATTAGGAAAAAAAAAAACAAACAAAATTTGATTTTAAAAAAAATATGGGGGGGGATGGAATTATTTGCGTTTTGTGTTAAGTAACTTTATTATTGGGGGTGAAATAACAGAAAAGATCTATCGTGATCTAGAGTACTTAGTAATATGGGGAAAATATTTAAAAAAAAAAAAAAAAAAAATTATTTGGTACTACTTCACAAAAGTGGTCCCGTGCGCACATGTACTGATGAGCAGTGTTATGAAAGCGTTTTTTTTTCTTCACCTTTCAAAATGGTATATTCGTTTAAATAAAATAAACATTGTTAATTACTATTTATATAAAGTTTAAGAATTAAGGATTACGTGTTTTTTTATGTTAAAATAATCCAACATTCATACGCGCGTATGAATGTTGGATTTTTTTTTAACATCGTACGCGAGGCGGGGGGGGGGCTCTGTTTGTTTGTTTGTTTTTTTTTATATAGTAACTTAGTAGTAGTACCACCGATTGTTTCTGGTCGCAGTGTCTACTGTACAGCTCTGACTTTATTTGTTAATGTAGAAATTACATTTTTAACTTTAGATATTTTTGAAATGTTTGAATTTAAAACAACCGGTGTAAAAGAGAAAGCATTTCTAAAAAAAAAACAACCCACCAGCTTTGGTCAGATGTCCAGGCAGTGACATGACGAACTAAGGGACAACGGATCAGCACTGGTTCTAATTTTCTCATCAAGGTTATCATCCGATATGAGAGCAAATGGGACACCATGACTGACCCTTGTCGACTTAATCTCTCAATGTAAGAAATGAAACTAAAAGGCGGTGCTGAAGTTGAAGTTACACCCATGTTAGCCAAGGCCGGGACAATTATTTATCTTACAATGTGTTTTTACTTTAAAAATATGTTGAGATGTCATGCGTTTCATTGAAATACTTACAAACTGAAACGGGGTAAAAAAATAAAAGGGTCTTGTTTACAGATTAGTCAACTGGAACAAGATTTAAGTACTTCTTTTTTTTAAAGAATATAAATTTGAAATTAAATTAAGTCGTACAAAAGAATAAAAAAAAAAATCTATAAATAAATACACAAACAAAAAAGTTATATACAAATTTTTATTAGTTAATTAATAATACAAAATAATTAAATAATAATGTTTAATTTAAAATAATAATTAATCAAAATAGTGTGTTGGGGATTAGTGAATATGTATGTTAAAAATCAGAAGGAAAAATATTTGTGAAGGCGTGTTCAATAAAATTCAATCCTCAACAATATTCATTAAATTTTGAACAAGACATGTAAAAACAAAGTTTAAGAAAACCAAGGCAAATTGAATGCAAACAATAAAGGTTTATATACAATTAGAATATATACAAATGAGTTAAAAACTGTTAAATGTTTTGTGCTGATGTATTGTATCTGGTGTGTTGATTTTTAGCACGTTAGAAACTTTGAATGTGTCAATAAGATTTTGTTCGAAAAATAAACAGTTGTTGTTTTTGCAAGTGTTTATGTACAATTGTTTTTTAGTCAACCGAAGTTGCGTGCCCTTAGTTGTGTTTGTATGAAATGTTTTGAGTTATTAATACAGTGTAACCTGGATATAAGAGACCCGGATATAAGAGAAACCCGGATATAAGAGAGATTTTCTCTGGTCTCAAATTAGAGCCATACTTACCTAAACAAAATAGACCAAACTCGGATATAAGATAAACCCGGATATAAGAGACTTCTTCTCCGGTCCCGACAACTCTCTTATATCCGGGTTACACTGTACTTGTTTCGTAGTGATGGAAAAAGTCACTTTTGAAGTATAATAATGAAGTTTGTAAAGTTTTTTGTTTCACAGACAGAGAAAGATTATGCCAAATAGTTGTTGAGTCAGAGTTTGATTTGCGCAGAAAGATCAAGATTTTGAATTTGTTTTGCCGTCTCTCTGGATGCTGGAATCTGACTGACTAAGCAGTTGAGTTTTTTCATTGTATATGTTTTTAGTTAGAAAAATAGGCTCAAGAAATTTGAGCGCCAAAGAGATTTTTCACGTGCATTTTAGGCTGTTAACCAATGAGAAACTGAGTTGTTGGAATTAGTGTTCTGATTGGATAACAGGTGTGTGTGGGTGTAAAATGGATTGTTCTGTTAGTAGGGGTGAAGGATAACGTGGATAATTCCACAAGTGTATAAACAAATAAATAAATATTATCAGGGTCAGTGCAATGGTCACGTGTCCCGCCCCTCAATATACCATACAGACCCCCCACTCCATTCTATGGCATCTCAATTTTCATGAGGTAATATTTATAAAATTAAAATACAAATTTTATTGTAACCTAATTATGCACAATAATGGATTACATAGGTGAACAATTCAAAGAGAAAAATTGAAAATTAATACGATGTATTAATTTTTAAAGACAATGTATTGTTTAGTACAAATTTAGTTTCAGATTCTCTAAACTTTAGAAACTTTATTTTACTCTGTAGTCTCTAGAGGAGACTTAGTGACTTATTCTACCTTAAAACAATGTTTTGCAGCCATTTTTAACACCAACTTGAAATTTTTCTTCTTAAAAAGTTGAAGAATTTTAATTCAACACATTCGACCTTATGGATAAAAAATAGTGAATTTTATATAGTGTTTTTCATGGAAAAAAAAAATACCCCAGAATAACGTTAAAAAATCCTCCCCACCAAATTATCCTACTTTAGTAATACAGTGTAACCCGGATATAAGAGAGTTGTCGGGACCGGAGAAGAAGTATCTTATATCCGGGTTTCTCTTATACCCGGGTTTCTCTTATATCAGGGTTTCTCTTATATCAGGGTTTGGTCTATTATATATACATTAACACAGGCTCTAATTTTTGACCAGAGAAAATCTCTCTTATATCCGAGTTTCTCTTATATCCGGGTTACACTGTAATCAGTTGTACTTAATTTAATCTGTAACATATATATGTTAAATGTAGGTAGAAAAAGCAAATGTTGATAAGATAGCAAGGGCCACAAAGCACTGCCCAGGGCCCTCCAATCAGTCTTGGCTTCCCCCTGGTCAGGTGGGTTCTGGGGTAGTATGCACAGGCCTTGAATATTATAATCACTTAGGTTTTGTCTTATGCACATATTTTTTAGAGAAGTTTATTTTAAAGAAAGCCAGGAGGTTTATGAAAAAATTGTTACATTTTTATGTGTAAAAATTTTCTATTTCGGTCAAGGTCCGGGTGTTTCAAATTCATTTTTTAAATTCAAAGAATATATATTATTTCTAGTTATTATCCAATCAAAAGCGTGAGCGTAAAGCCCACAAAAACTTAAGTTAACGTCTGTTTGGAGCTCCTTCAATTGTTATAAAGTGAAAGGTCAGCAGATACATTTCAGAAGGCAATCAGGTTGTAGGGGTGCAGAACATATTTGGTTTATTTCTCTCTCTGGAGATAAAGCTGGCTCAAGGCCACCTCCAGGTGTACTTTCCAAATAAAACCTCTTTCCCTATTATTTAATTTATGAACATCAAAAACTCTTGACCTTAGACAAGAAATGAGAAGAAATAAGTTGAACAACGCATTCAATTTGTGACATGAAACAAAGGTAAAATATATTCAACAAATATTTACATTTAGGTTGAGTTGCATGCGAAAATGGTTCGTTATGCATAAGTTGCCTCCCAGTTTGTTTGTGCTAATTGGTGGTTGACAAAGTCTTAGTAAGAATAAGTGAGTTGGGTGAAGGTTTGTCTTGAATAGATTCATGTCTGTCCCTTGAGTAGTGAAGCCGCAACTGACTGATTTCTCGTGGGAAAATGTTTATATAGGAGTTTGAACAACCTTGTAATTTGGCGGTAAAAAAGATTAATACTCACCTTTGTTCTGATTGGCTGGATCAATCCAATCAGTGAACATTTAACATATTAAAAATCACATTCGTTTATTATGTATACACTTAATTTAACATATGTGAGCATATGTGATGATGATGATGTGTGTGTGTGTGTGTGTGTGTGTGTGTGTGTGTGTGTTTGTGGACGTACAGTTCCACAAGATTTCCAAGGATGAATGTAATTAAATTTCAAATCAGAAGGAGATCAAATTCTCAAGAAAAAAAACAAATGTTTCGACCAAGACAGAAGATGAAGTGACACAAAACTGTCATTTTGAAGGCAGAATGATAAGGATCCAGAGAAGCATATGTAAAAAGGAACTGAAACCTTTTAAAGAACTGTGTTCTAAAAAAAGATAAATTGTAAAAATTTTCTGTGACACCAGTGATTGCCAAAACTACCTTCGTTCTGTAATTTTTTTTTTCTCTTGTGATTAGGTGGGTGCACTTTTCTTTTTAAAAGATCTGCCTTATTCAAAGTCTGTATTACCTCCATAAAGTTTTTTTTTTGCCTTTTTTGAAGATTGTTTTGAAATCTTTTAAGATCAATTATATTTTTTTATATTATAAGTATGGGATTTTTAGTCACTGGTATGTAATATAATCAGCAAAACAAGATAACCAAAAACCTCACTTATAAAAAAGAACAGGTTTTATTTTATGTTAAACAAATACAACAATATACAATATACAAATGTCCTTCCCTAATGTGGAGATAATGACTGACAGACTTACACAAATGGTAGAACAGAGGAAAACTGGTTTCTCAGAGATCTGGTCTCATGGCTGCTGCCACAGATCAAGTCTGGACTGGAAACACCACACCTGTGTCGCTTGGTGAGGCCTGCTGAAAGAGGGAGCTTCTTCATATGCTATGCTTTTTGCATGGGCAGCCAGTGGCAGGATTGACCAATGGGAGACCACCCCATCATCACGTGATCTATCTCTCCACGCATGGGTAAAGACAAAGCTTTTTACTGCCCCAACAATATGTTATCCTGACTCTGGGAAAAGGAAATAAAATCAATAAATAAATAATAATAATGAGTAATAAAAAAACAATATTTTCCCATGATGCTTAGAGTAAAAGAATCATACATTTTATTACACTGCTTGGTTTTGCCAAACGTTATTAGGTAGCGCTGTTGAAGTCTATAAAAAGGTCTTTCTCCTTTTTGCTCCAAGATGTAGAACCACATGGAATTACATTTATTTATGAAGAGAATTAAAAAAGAAAGACAAGGAGGCAGGTTGTGGTAGGTGTTCCACTGGGCTTAGAGTGGAAAGATATATTATATGAGACTGGCCGCTAAAAAGTGAAGCAACACAAAGATGACATGACACATGGTAAACTCAACAACGTATTTTATTTAAACAGTCCATTGGATCCATCTTGATCCCAGCATTCCCTAGTGGAACCGGAAGTCCTTACAATCATCATCATCACTAGTGATGTTGTTATAACAGCAACAATGATAATGATGATGATGATTATGATAATGGGCGAAGAGGTAGTTTCATGCCTTTCCCAAGAGAATTTGTAAGTGAATATAATGAACCCAACTGGAATTGGAACTTGACTCTCTGATTAACAATTCCAACTTCCAAGCCATTATTCATTACACTACCCACATATCCAAGCTTACAGCATCTTTCCAAGTGGTCACCCATCTACGTACTGATCAGGCTCGATGTTGCTTAACTTTGGTGATCATATGGGAACTGGTGTTTCAACGTGATATAGCTGTAAACCAAAAATTTTATTAAAAACAAAGAAAAGAATGTTAAACTCAGTCAGTATCATGCGTGATACACGCTTAGGTGATCATGTATCTTTTGATACATGACTGACGAGGCAGACTTTTTCCCGCAGTAGGTTGCCATTTCTTTCTGCGGTAGACCAGTTGTCATCCAAGGCTATAGAACCCGGTCTGTCCTGCTATTTACCTACAGCTGGGGGGAGAAAAAGAGAATTCATAACTTTCCCAAGGGTATTAGCACGTAAATGAATGTAATGGATTCAAATGGAATTTGAACTTGGTTCTCCACTTCCTCAATCTGAGCAGCTATCCATTACTCCACCATGCTGCTATGTTAAACTGCTATGTAATAATATCAATCCTCCTATACCTATATGGCAGTTAATGTAGAATAGTGAAAGATGCCTTCCAAAAGCTAAGCAAAGTATTAAGAAACATAAACATTTTGTTAGAAACAAAGAAAAGATTACTGAACTGTTATGTAATATCAGTCCTCCTATATGACAGGGATTGAAGGATGATCTCCTCAGACGAAGATGTGACTTGAAGTGACAGAAAATAAATAATTATTATAAATAAATAATCTACTAAATAAATAGTGTTTATCAATCCTCTGGTTTGTTGTAAATTCTCAAGAACAAAGAAAATGTATAAATTTTCTTTCACATGATTAGGTTTTATTACAATTCTAATAATCACTTTTTAAAACAATAAACCTTACTGAGGAGTGAAGATAGTTAAAATAATAGCAGAGTCAAGGCAAAAATTGTTTAACATATAATTAGTACGACCCACAACAAATGGTGACCCTGATGTTCTATTCAATTCTTTTTATATTCTTTCTATTTAGTTTTGCTAAGGCAATAAAATGTTATTTTTACAATATTTTCTGTAATTTCATTCCTAACTCCTGTTCTTATATCACTCATTGATAATTAATAATGTGACAACAAACTGGCAATCCTGGTACAGACATTGTTAATGGAAAGAATGTATTTGATGAGCAGGAACAAATATTGATATTTGGTTGGAAATTAGTGAGTCTAAGTCATTAGTTATCACAATTTATTTATTGCCCTCTTTTTGATCCTAAGTTTTTATCAACTCCCTTTAGATCTCCGTGCATTTACCAACCTGTTTTGACACCCAAATTATTTACCAACCCCTTTTGACTCCCAAGGTATTTATCAAACTCCTTCACTCTTCCAGTCATTTATTATCTCCCAGCTGTTTTTAGCCCCCTTTTGACACCTAAGGCAGTGGTTCCCAACCTTTTTTAGCTCATGGCCCACTTTGAACCCAGACTTTTTCTATGGACCATAAAATTATTATAGTGTAAAAAATTACTTTGTAGCCCATAATCTGTGGCCCATATATTAGCCTGGTGGCCTAATAAAAATTATAAAATTTCTGTGGCCCACCTGAAATTTGCCATGGCCCATTTTGGCTATGTGGCCATAGGTTGGGATACACTACCCTAAAGCATCCATTAACTTTTTTTTAGTTCCCCGGTATTTATCGGCTCCCTTTTAACCCCCAATGCATTTAGCAGCCAGTTCTGTCCTCTAAAGTATTCATTAACTTCCTTTTATACCCCATGCATTTATTGGCCCCTTTTGACCCCCAAGGCATTTATCAGCCATTTTTGGAGCCTAAAGCATTCATTAACTTTCTTTTAGCCCCCAGGCATTTATTGCTCCCTTTTGATCTTCACGGCATTTATCAACCTCTTTTTGACCTGCTGAAGCGTTTATTGATTTCCGAGGTATTTATCAATCTCCTAGTTTGTTCTATCAACCTTTAGAGGTCTATATTGATCACGTTGGGAACCCCTTGTCTAATTTGTTGAGTGGGATGTGTGTACTTTTATTTATAACATTGATTTTTGTTAATAAAAGAATCTTCAAAATCCTTCTAGTTTTTTTCATCCAGAATTATTAAAAGGGAAAACTAATTTCTAATAAGAAAAGGTCCTAATTAGTTTCCAATTAGAAAAGTGACCACAGCTTGGCATCTGATCTCTCCCCTGACCGAGATCTAACAGCTCAGTTGGGGAAAAACTGACTGGTCACATTTAGGGAGGCTATGTGCCTTGAGCATCTACTGAGACTTAAACTCAGACTTGACCTCAAATGGAACTCATATCGTGTTATGGTAATTTATCCATGCATGCATGGACTCTACCAGCTATAAATAGGAGCAGGTACTGTCTTTTTGGAGAGAGGGAAGTTTCCAGCAGTCAGCTCTGACAGTCGGACTGAATATTCTTGCTGTAACACTCTCGTTTGTATATGTTTGTATTACTGTTTCTGTTAATGTATTTGTTTAACTCAATTCCTTGCTTTGTGTCTTTATTTCTGGCCCTAACATGGCCACAACATATAGACAGTCCATTACTAAAGATGCTGGAAAAATGGTTGGTTTCCCAGTACTGCTCCAGCATTTATCTAACTCCTCTTGCTATCTTCTATTCTTACAAGAGCCAGATCATGTCTTAGATGAAGTACTGCTGCCATATATCAGCAGAAGATGCCCAGCCTTCACTTTCCACTCTTAATAGAGTCCAAAAGAGTCTTCGCATCCTTGTGGGTGATCAATTATTTTCCACCCTACAACTCGTTTCTCACAGGCAAGATGTTGCAAGCCTCTCACTGCTTTATCACTGTTTCCATGATGAGCGCTCAGATTAGCTACATTCCTTAGTTCCACCTTCAGGGGCTAAGACCAACCATGACACGCATTGTAGATAACCAACTTCAGTCCCTTCATATTCCTTTGGTGTGATGTAAGTTCTACTTGATCACAAACAACTGCCTTGTGGAACCGACTCCCAAGAAGATGCTGCCTTGATTGCTACAATTTTGACCTGTTCAAGTTTACGGTTAACCTTTATCTTCCACATAAATCCATGTTATGCTTTGCCTCTTACTCTGTAACCCTCTAGCTTGAATGGTACCCGGGCCTTATATGGGGTGATTTTTTTTATTTTTTAAAACCCATAAGCCTCTAAAGTCATAGGGGCACTACATATGCTACCACAGTAGTAGCAGTGGTGTTTCCTGAGAAAGATAGTCTGATTGAGCCCGATCATCTCTAGGCTGGTTTTGAATTCAGACTTTTCCTAGACTGGTTGCCAACCAAGGCTATAAAACACAGTCTGTCCTGCTTAGTTGAACAGAGAAAAGATGGATTCACACCTTTATAAATGGTATTATAATGTAAGTGAATGTAATGAACTTGACTGGAATTCGAACTCGGCACTCTGATTTCTGAGGCTGAGCCGCTATCCACCATGCCTCCAGGGTCTATACCATTTTAAAAGAAGGAAAAAAAATATCTCATGCACGGAAGCTGATTACTTATTCTTGTTTTGTTCATCCCACAGATAAGCAGGTAACTTCAGGTGTTGTTTACAGCTTAGACCAGGGGTGGCCAACCTTTTGATTCCATGTGCCAATATTTTGTACGATTAATTTAAATGCGCCGCACAGACATTCACTTCCTTTCAGTACGTGTTGTAATATGGACATATTTTAAAGTTATAACAAAAAGAAATGGGACAAACACAAATCAAACTTTTAGCACTTTCGCAAAAGACGTGCAATAAATATAAAATCACTGAAATGAATGAGTAGAAGTGGCTTAGTTTCTTTTCATCAAAAGGACGCAATGCGCCGCTTGTAAGCATCCAATGCGTCACAGGTTGGCCATCCTTAGACCAATAAAATGTTGCGATGTCAGTTCAGTAAAGCCAGCCTGCTTCGTCTCACATCATAAAAGATATTATACGCAAATCCTTGTTATTTCTATCCGTTTCAACTCTCCCAGTTGCATTTTTAACATGTTGTGGGAGTCATTTGTATGTACAGATTATCCTAGCCCTGAGTTCTTGTGGACATGTCTTATCTTGAACAAAGAGATTAAATGAAGCCATTCAGTGGGCTACCTTGACCAGCAGCCCAATAATGAAAGGCTTTCTGATGACGAAAGAAAGCCGTACAAAAATACAAGAAAAACTTACTCGGTTGGAGGGGGCCTTGTGTCATGAAAGGGAATCCTTTTCAGTGCATAAGCTTTAGAGTCTTGATTGATTTATAGTGATGTTGTTAATTAGTCATAATTGAAATTAATTCAGGGTATAAACTTCTGATAATTGTGGTAAAATTGAAAACTTCATTTTATGAACTATTCTACCACAAAGTTTTCATATGTATAAAAATATTTCAGGTGGAGGAATGTTTTAGTACTGTTTGGTGTTTGAAATATCAATGTTCAGTTATCTTATAATAGAATCTGCTTTTTATTATACTCAAACCAGTAGATAAAATTTGCTCATGTTTATACTTGAGTCTATAGATAGATATTGGTTGTGCTCATACTTGAGGCTATAAGCAAACATAGTGTTTATCCTATAATCTGTAAACAAATATTGATGTTTATACTTGAGTCTATAAGGAAATATAGCTTGTGTTTATATTTGGGTCTAAAGGCAAATACTTGTCTTTATACTCAAGTCTATAAGCTAATATTGATAGTATTTATACTTGATTCTGTAGTCAAATATTGGTTGTGTTTAAACATGAGACAATAACGGTGGTGTTTATATTTGAGTCTATAAGCAAAGATTGGTAGTGTTTAAACTTGAGTCTTAGTAAACATGGTGATTATCCTATAGTCTGTAAGCAAATATTGATGTTTATACTTGATTCTATAAGCAAATATAGTTTGTGTTTATATTTCACTCTAAAAGGCAAATACTGGCTACATTTATATTTGAGTCTATAAGCTAATATTGGTGGCATTTAAACTTGTGTCTATATGCAAATATGGTGTTTATCAATAGTCTATAAGCAAATATTGATGTTTATATGTGATTCTTGGGGCAAATGTAGTTTGTGTTTATACTTGAGGCTGTAGGCAAATACTAGTTGAGTTTATATGTGAATCTATGAGCAAATACTGGTTGCTTTTATACTTGAGTCTATGGTCAAATATTGGTTGCATTTTGCATTTGTTTATGCTTCATTCTATGAGCAAACATGGTGATTATCCTATAGTCTGTAAGCAAATATTGATGTTTATACTTGAGTCCATAAGCAAATATAGTTTCTGTTTATACTTAAGTCTGTAGACAAATACTGACTGTGTTTATATTCGTGTCTATAGGCAAATAGTGATTGTGTTTATACTTGTCTATAGGTAAATACAGGTTGTGTTTATATGTGAGTCTATAGGTAAATTTTTTAATCTGCTGACCAATTCTGGGATGAAAACATAAATATATGCATAATAACTAAGGTGAAGAGTGAAGAACGATATCTGGTTAGCTATTTTTGATTTCTCCCACACTGATTTATATATTTATATATATATATATATATATATATATGCAAAAAAGGAAAAAAAAATAGCTATAACGATAAAAAAAAATGAATAAAAAAATAATATACTACATTACTTAAAAATTGAAAACCAAAAAGAGAAAATATACAGTGTAACAAATAAATAACAAGTAAAATAAATAAATCTAAATACATCCAAATATATAAATAAACCAACAACCGATACCGATAAACTAGCCGTTAGAAAAAACAAATAAAGATAATCAATCCAAATAAATACATGAAGTAATAAACAAATTAAAAACTGTTCCCGCCCAAATAATAGTTAGAACAAACTACAACAATCAACCCCAAAATTGAAGAAATAGCTTTAATTATCTTCCCAAACAAAAACAAAACTATTAAATAAGCTATATAAACAAATTTTTACTACGGTAATAAAAACACCGATCAAAATAAAAATAAAATAATAATAAAAAAATAAATAAATATATAAGATAAGAAATAAAAATAACAATAAAAAATAAAAATAAATAAAAACAAGTAAAATAATTTAACCCAAATAAATAAATAAACAAATAAACGAATTCCGCTAAAATAACTGCCAAAATAGACTACCCACAATGCACCACTGACCCGTATATATAAATAGCCGAGAAAAATATCAGCACTCGTGGCCTGACGATTGCATCAAGCATGAAACAGACTGTCGCCTCTAAGTGTTGACTTCTATGTTCACTTTCATAATAACACATGTTCTATCTCTGATATTGAGCACTTTATCCCATAAATATAGCACATTTTAAGACTATATTTCTTCATACATATATATATATATATATATATATATATATATATACATACAATTAAAACATTAATTTTGAAATTCAGTCCTGTTTTTTGTTTTATTTTCTCAGACATACAACCAGAATTGCTTCCATGGTTGACATAGTCATTAGTATCAATGCAAGTATTAATGTAATAATAAATCCTACCAATAATATCGCAGATGATATTAAGTGCTTATATTTTAAAAAAATTAATAATATCATTTTATAGTAAAATCCTAAACAATGCATTTCCATATTAATATAATTTGTTAAGTATTTCTACAATAAAATCATTTCAAATGAATTTCTATCTATGCTTTTAGTATTTGCTATGTCACTATATATGTAATCATTAGAGGGAATGAAAGTTTGGATGGATTTGTTTAATAAATCCTATCAGTGATAAGACAGCTTACATAAATGGCTAGTAAATAATTTGCAATGCATTCCTATAGTAAAATCATTTCCAATGAATTTCTATCTATGCTTTTAGTATTTGCTATGTCACTATATATGTAATCATTAGAGGGAATGAAAGTTTGGATGGATTTGTTTAATAAATCCTATCAGTGATAAGACAGCTTACATAAATGGCTAGTAAATAATTTGCAATGCATTCCTATAGTAAAATCATTTCCAGTGAATTTCTATCTATGCTTTGAGTATTTGCTATGTCACTATATATGTAATCATTAGAGGGAATGAAAGTTTGGATGGATTTGTTTAATAAATCCTATCAGTGACTGAGCTATGAAGAACTTAATCGATCACGAGGAGAATTTCACTTAAAGACACTGTTCAGTCTTGCCTAATCAGCTAAGTTCTTTGTAGCTCAGTTGGTCTAGAGAATATTGCAATTAACAATGGTCCCTTCTGCCCAGGGGGTGCAGGTTCAGTTCCTGCCAATGAGAGCATATTTTCTTTAATAAGATTTCTTGAATATTCAGGCCAGTAGACAAAAATAATTAAATATAATGTTTAATAAATAAACGGACCACCTCGTCAAATATAAGTATCCATTAAAAATAGCATTTAAAGTGGTAAATTTTGTCAGATTAATAAATAAAAATTCCATCACTTCTTTAGAAAAACGTTACTATGTGTGTAAGCATTAGAGCGAAAGAAAATTTTGATATATTTGTTTCATATTGCTTAGTGATTGATTTGTTTTCTACGGCTTATCAAACCTTTTAGGTTATTTAAAGCCTGAAAATATTTTTAGATTGTAAGAATTTTTTTTTTTATTTAATCATGATTTTGTGATAAATTATTTACTAATTAACACGTAACAGGGGTGGGGCGAAATGATGGATTCATACCTTTTCAAAGGATGTTTACCTGTAAGTGAAGGAAACAAAGCCAATGGGAATTTGAACTTGGCTCTCTGATTAACAGTTCAGAGCTGTCATCCCTTGCCCCACCCACACATCCAAGCTTACAGCATCTGGTATTCCCAAGTGGTGAACCATCTACATACTGACTTTACTTTGGTGATTGTACAGGAACTGGTTTTTCAATGTGATATGGCCATAAATATATTTGTTTTATAAATCCTACCTATGATATCATAGTTTACATAAATGAGTGGTATATTTTATTTTGAAAATGTATAAAAGGGAAAATAAAAAAAAAATGTTTTTGTTCATTTTCTTATCATTTTATTCTTTTTTCTGAAAATTAATTTGTAAGTCTCAGCTTTCAAAATTTCTTGATAAATTGGTAAATGATAAATATTGTATTGCATTAGCTTTAAATTAAAACTTTTAACTGTATTAATTTTTAGAATGTTGTAAATATAAAATTATTCTTGTAAATAAACAATCTAGTAAATAAATCATGTTTAATATTTTTGTTGTAAATTCTCAAGAATAATAATTGATAAATTGGTAAATGATAAATATTGTATTGCATTAGCTTTAAATTAAGACTTTTAACTGTATTAATTTTTAGAATGTTGTAAATATAAAATTATTCTTGTAAATAAACAATCTAGTAAATAAATCGTGTTTAATATTTTTGTTGTAAATTCTCAAGAATAATAATTGATAAATTGGTAAATGATAAATATTGTATTGCATTAGCTTTAAATTAAGACTTTTAACTGTATTAATTTTTAGAATGTTGTAAATATAAAATTATTCTTGTAAATAAACAATCTAGTAAATAAATCGTGTTTAATATTTTTGTTGTAAATTCTCAAGAATAATAATTGATAAATTGGTAAATGATAAATATTGTATTGCATTAGCTTTAAATTAAGACTTTTAACTGTATTAATTTTTAGAATGTTGTAAATATAAAATTATTCTTGTAAATAAACAATCTAGTAAATAAATCGTGTTTAATATTTTTGTTGTAAATTCTCAAGAATAATAATTGATAAATTGGTAAATGATAAATATTGTATTGCATTAGCTTTAAATTAAGACTTTTAACTGTATTAATTTTTAGAATGTTGTAAATATAAAATTATTCTTGTAAATAAACAATCTAGTAAATAAATCATGTTTAATATTTTTGTTGTAAATTCTCAAGAATAATAATTGATAAATTGGTAAATGATAAATATTGTATTGCATTAGCTTTAAATTAAGACTTTTAACTGTATTAATTTTTAGAATGTTGTAAATATAAAATTATTCTTGTAAATAAACAATCTAGTAAATAAATCGTGTTTAATATTTTTGTTGTAAATTCTCAAGAATAATAATTGATAAATTGGTAAATGATAAATATTGTATTGCATTAGCTTTAAATTAAGACTTTTAACTGTATTAATTTTTAGAATGTTGTAAATATAAAATTATTCTTGTAAATAAACAATCTAGTAAATAAATCGTGTTTAATATTTTTGTTGTAAATTCTCAAGAATAATAATTGATAAATTGGTAAATGATAAATATTGTATTGCATTAGCTTTAAATTAAGACTTTTAACTGTATTAATTTTTAGAATGTTGTAAATATAAAATTATTCTTGTAAATAAACAATCTAGTAAATAAATCATGTTTAATATTTTTGTTGTAAATTCTCAAGAACAAAAAAATGTATTAATTCATTTTAGCTTTTATTACAATTCTAATCATCACTTTTTAAAACAGTTGCCAAGGAGTGAAGGTAGTTTATTATTTTAACTACCTTCACTCCTCGGCAACTGTTTTAAAAAGTGATAATTAGGAGTGAAGGTAGTTAAAATAATAGAAGTTTCAATGGAAAAAGCATCCTTTTGACACTTTTTTTTTTTTTTTGTGGGCATGAAGCTACATGTTTGCCGGAATCACATTTACTTCAGTGTTTTTATTTTATTTAGTGTTTTGCAAACAGACCATTCATTAGGGTGTGGTTTCTGTTGACATGTGAGGCCATATGTCAGTGTCCCCGAAGTTCATCCCCAATAGCCACTTGACGTCAGAACAAAGATAAGAAGTATAATTTTCCAATGCATCCACTGTTTGGAGTTTGTTGCTATGGAAGCACTTCAGTCTCATACTAAATGTAGTAGAAATCAAGCTTTAGAGACATTACTAAATAGCTCCCTTGACAACAGTGTACATGTCCGCGGGTATCAAATGTGGAAAAAAAAAAGAAGACCGATACATGAATGGCAAAGCAGTATTGGGAAGATATCTAGTAATTGGCAGATGAACTGAAAAAAAAAAAAATCTCCTAAATTCTGTTCAGACAGTTAAACCTTTTCTTTGTTTACTCAATATTTTTAATGCAATCTTTTGGCTGATCCATACTTAACCCTTTCTTGGGTTTATAATCTGTAAAAAGAAAACTTATTTCTCTTGGAAAATATACCAACTCCGTTGATTCGTATAAACAGTTTTGTGCCCATAACTGCATAGAATCGCAAGTGTCCAGGCGATTTCAAATTATACAGAGCAGAAGCTTCCTAAAATCTTTGTTAAAGAAAAAAGAAACAATACATTGAAATCTGTACAGATCTGGTTTATGCCTTCAAATTCCTAATTGAAATATATTCAATTTACTCTCCCTGTCTTTGGACATATACAAACGGTTGTGATTATTAAAACCCTACAGAAAGAAATTCATCATGTATCGACGAGAAGCGTCTGAAGAAAGTGTTACCAGGCATGTCCATCGCCGGCTTCCAGAATCATTGTTAGTGAATTTCAGAGACCATAAACTGTCCGATTCAAGTCAGTTTATTTCTTATTGGCAAGCACTCAAGTGGATTAAGCAGAAACATTTATGTCTTCAAAAGTTCATTAACATCCTCAAACTTTATCCGAGCCTTATCCAAGAGAATGCCTATGATCCATTTTGGACTTTCATTCAACCTTTGCTACCGACGTCTGGTGCAGGAACAATCTCCTCCCCAGCTCCAGACAGTAACCTAAGCCTGGGATTTTCTTCAGCAACTTCTTCGGTGTCCAATGTTAATCTCTCAAATGACCAAACCAGCGCTGCAGCTGTCACTGACTCGACGACAATAAATTGTATGTTGGAGGCTCCTTCGAAGACCTCGTCCAGTTGGAAGAAAGAGAATCTCCTGTCAAGAAACCCGAATTTAATTCAACAACCCAAGTCCAATCAATCACTTTCTCTTCATGGCAAAGGAATCGTAAATATCCCCTCCATCTTTATCTCAACTGAGTCATCTCTGACAGATTCGCCAAGTAATGAGACCAGTCCTAAAGCATACAGTAGTAAAGTGTTTTTGTGTAAAGATGTTACAGATATTGAGGATTCAATGAACATGGCTGTACTAACATCGCTATCATCTGTATCTTTTGTTCACTGCCTTCCACCAACAATGCAGCCGGTTAAAAGCATAATTCCTGAATGTGATGCTTTCGTTTTTATCATGAATAATTTTACTGTCTCAGTAAGCGATTGCTTATTGCAGTTAGAACAAGCCCAGTTGCTGCACTTACCCATTCAGTTTATCCGCTACCATGATTTTCAGCTTCCGCAGAACCTCGAGGAGATTGTGAAGGTTTCCTTAGCTTCTGATACCAACTTAAATCAGTACCTTTCAATAAGAAGACGTAGTTATATCACCTCTCCAACTAGCTCTATGCGTGGTTCTTGTTCTTCTGATCGTGAAGCTAGCCCGGACAGATCCTGTTCCCCTCTTTTGTACAGAGGACAACATAGAAATGTATTACCATCTCTGCCACTCTCTGGTAATTGCAATTCTGAAAATAAGAACAGGAAGTCTACAGCCAGAATAATATCCATGCTTGTGTCCTGTCTAAAAGACGGCTACCAAAAAGCCCATCTTTACGACTCAAAATGCCACTTGGCATGTGTATCGCAGATTATAGATTCAGTATCGAACCTGTTGGAATCGCCGTTATCTTACAATACAGCCTATTTCCAGCTGAAGAAAAAAAAACAAACAGACCAGCATTCTTTATACTCAAGGCCAACAGTCAGTAAGCTCTGGTTTCATTCTTCATATGAACCACACTCTAACACTCAAACTCATAGCAAACGGTTACAAATTCAAAAACATAAAAAAGCACCGAAAGCATCTAACAGCAACTGCAAGAACTTTCCAGATACTGAGAATCTTATTCTTAATGTTCCAATTCAACAATCCAAATCAAAACGGAATCATTCATCCAGAAGGCAACGGCAAGTTCCATTTCATAAAGCCAGTCCCCAGATCAGTCCGGACTCGAGTGACTATCATTCACCAACAGACCCTGCAGGTATAATAAGATTAACGACTATGCCTTTTGAAGATAGCGATAATGAAGATGAAGATGATGATGAAGAGGGGAGCAGTTTGGAATTCCCCTCCTTGCAGGAGAGTTCTCAAGACATTTCTGAGGGAAAAGAGACTTCATATGTTGTCTATCCTGACTCCAATTTGACTTCAGATAAAAAGCCAACAGTAATAAAATGGCCAATACCTTTGAACCAAGACTCTCTGAGAGATGAGACTGATTCTAACTCAACTAATTTTTTTGATGTGGATCTTACAAAGGAATTATACACTTCTTCTGATGAGGATTAGATTCATGGAATCAATTTTTTGTTCTCATAAGAGAAAATTATGAAGCAACATAAGACAATTTTATCGCTATTATAATGAGTATGGTAAAGGGTCACTTTTCTGGAGACTCGTGACTTGATAAAAAATAACATGTAGCAATAGTAAATGATGAAAAGGTAGGGTTAATGTTCTTTGTTCATACACTCCCATCTTCTTACCTCTTATGTTATTTGTATTTTCATCTAATTAACAGTGTTACAATTTCAGTTCTCTCAGTAAATTAATATAATGAGCACGGTGAGGGGTGACCTTTCTGGGGACACTCAATAAAAAAAAAATATCATGTAGTAGCATCACAAGGTGAAAAGGTCAATGTTCTTGATGTAATGAATATGCATACACCTTGGTTCCCCCTCACAGTAATATGATTGGCTGGTGTCAGCCATAAATACAGACTGATGTGGAGGTACGGCCGACGCCTATTGCCTATGCCTATTGCCTATGACTACGACGAGTACCAGTCAATTACAGCTACCTGCTAAATTGTCCTACCCGGCTACAGTAGCCAAAACCACTTAGCTACTCCGAACAAATATACCCCTTTCTGGGACATATCAGTTCTTTGCTCGTAAACTAGTATCCTGTTTAATCAGTCAATTAATCTAATGAGTATTTAGAGTTTTAAAAGGTATGATTCTTTGGATAATTCTGTTCAAACTCCAGATCCACATTGAATTCTTGCTGTTCCTGAAATAAAAGAAGGTTAAGAAGGAGGCAGAGACACTGGAAATGGATTTAGGAACTTTATTACAGAGTAACAACGGTCTGTTGAAGGGAAATACCTTCCTGAGCAAAAGACATGTGTTTATCCCTTGAAATTTTTTGGGATAAAAGAGAACAATTCTTCTCGTTTGTCTTTGGCGCCAGAAAGACTTTATAAATTTCAACCAAGAGTAGCAATGACTACTCAGTCAATTGTAGCATCCCACTACCACTTCCTTATCAACGTATAATTTTGCACATTTTTGTGCACATTTTTGTGCAAAAAAGTGGATCAGAGAGCCTGCTCAGCTTAGTAAATATTTTCAGGAGATATCAGCTTCTAATTGGTCAGTAAACACACAAGTGGGCGTTGCAATCTACCCACGAACAAATATTTGTTCCAGTGCATGACCAAGTCAAGTTTCCCGCCGATTTGCTGCGATCCTGTCATGTGATGACATTATCTATAGATAGCAAACACTAGTTAGCTCATTCTCTTTTACTCTTTCAAATTCCTGCGAAGATGTGATCTCAAGGATCCTCGTCTAGACCATGGGCGGTCAGACGTTAAAAGCATATTCACGCATGCACGTATGTACAAACTTTTCCAACCTACATTACAAACATACAGAACATTTCAAAACATGCAACAAGAACTTTTCCCTTTGAAATATTCTCCTAAAACTACAGTTTATTCAGCATTTCTCAGCTTTATAATTAATTCAACATTTGTGAGTTCAGATAAAAATATTCCCAGTCTAAGAGACATAACTCCATTAGATCTTTAACTTCTACGCATGTTCATCAACACACAAATAAATACAAATATTATGTTTTAAAACCATTTTGTTCCTTCTTGTATTTCATGTTATGTGGGTTTTTACGTTTAATATAAATTGTGTGGCCATGTTATTCACACAGCCATAAATAGACATCTACAGTTGTCCATTCTTATTACAATACCACTACATATGGTAACCCCAACGTTTGACATGGGGCGAGAAAAGAATTAGATCACTACACAATGAATGCTGAATGTTTCTTTATGACGAAATGCTTAATGTACTGTAGAGGCATATTAAGAAGAATGACCATTTGTAGATGTTTGTTTATTGCTGTGTGAATAACATGACCACACGATTTATATTTAACGTAAAATACCACAAAATATGGAACACAAGAAGGAACAAAATGGTTTTAAAACAATAACATTTGTATTTATTTTTGTGTAATGATGTACATGCGTAGAAGTTACTATTTGTTGGTGTTATGTCCCTTCCCTTTGACTGATTTAAAGTTGACGAATTGAGATATTTTTATCTGAGCTCACAAAAGTTGAATGAATTATAAAGCTGAAAAATGCTGAATAAACTATAGCTGTAGAAAAGTATTTCAAAGAGAAAAGTTCTTATTGCTTGTTCAAAAAGTTTCGTATGTTTGTAATGTAGTTTGGAAAATTTCATATGTACGTGTATGCGTGAATATGCTTTTAACGTCTGACTGCCCATGGTCGAGACGAGAATCCTTAAGGTCACATTTTCGCAGGAAAAGGGAAGAGAAGAGAAAGAGCAAACTCGTGTCTGCTATTTATAATTAATGTAATCACGTGACATGCTCACGGAAAATTGGCGGGAAGACTTGACTTGGTCACGGGCTGGAAAAATATTTGTACGTGGGTGGATTTGTACAAAATTCAATATTGATAAGAAAGTGGTAGTGGGATGCTAAAATACCATTATGATTCTGGGTAATTTTAATACTTCCACAGCTGTGGATTCACTTATACATCTTTGCAAAACTTACATTGCTTGCTGTCAATGTATGTATATGTTTTAAGTCATATTTATATGTCTTTATGTGACTTACATTGCCTGCTGTTGACATATATATATACATTTTCAAGACTCTGTGAAATTTCAGTCCCTACTCTTGAGGTTATAAGCTAACTAGTGCTACTTCCAAACCAGCATCGACATATAGTAGTATACAATACAACCTGTTTTGTGATATATTTTTATTATATTGTGTTTTTTGGGGGGGGGGTGTTGTTTAATGTAGTCTGTACTGCAGTGTATCCAATCATAACCAAAATGGTGATGCCCTTGCAAAATCATTGTCAGTATCTTTAGAGTTATTTATTTTCAGTAAATGGCAACTTTCTATTTTTTCTAAATTGAGCCAGCACAGCCAGGCAATAATGTAGTAATAATACAGCAGTGAAAGTGTTGATAAAAACATTAGTTAAATGCATCAAGTTGTCTACTGGTTGTCAGTTCAACCCCTGGATCAGGCATTGAAAATCATGTAGTTTGGTTCAGTGAAAAAAAAATGAAGGAAATGTGGAGTTAGGTTACTCGTTCTTACTTTTCCCTAATTAGTATGTACTATGCTTGACTGGTCATATAGTCTTTAACAGCCAGTCAGTGAAGCCCAGTCTGTACAGAAAACAGTTTTGGGGTAGATGTCTTGAAGAGAAGATGCTTTCTTGATATGTGGGTAAAACACAGCCTCTTGTAACATGATGTGCAGAACCTTGTGAGTAGTGAGTAAAAATAGTTTCTTTTTAACATCCGTTAGTTTTCCTTTACAGGGTTGGAGAAAAGGCATGAAACATTTCTATACCTTGTGAACATGTTCTAATTCTAGAAAATAAAGACTTCATTTGTGTTCTTCTGACTTCTTCTGAGCCAACTTTATTTCCTTTTATATATATATATATATATATATATATATATATATATATATATATATATATATATATATATGTTTAGGTAAATATCTGTACCAAGGCTGTTCTCATATGTAAACGTGTAGGGACATTATTATTAATAAATATTATTATTATTATTATTTATCTATTATATTATTGTTTATTAATATTATTTATTTATTATTAATAAATAAAAATAAAAATATAAAATAATAATAACAACAACAACAATAACAACAACATAATCATCATCATCATCACCACCACCACCACCATCATCATCATCATCATCATCATCATCATCATCATCATCATCATCATCATCAAAACCACCACCACCACCACCACCACCCAGACCCGGTTACGGAGATAGGTCCTGTAACAATTTTATGGGACTGCACACAGACAGAACAATCAAAGCTAATCGCCCTGGCATCGTGATTAGAGACCGCAAAGACAAAATTGATATGGCAGTCCCCGCAGACTGCAATGTATATTGAAGATTTTCAGAAAGCTATCAAAATACAAGGACCTTTAAGCCGAAATCTCAAAAATGTGTCACATGGGAACATCAACAATCCCTGTTGTAGTTGGAGACCTCGGATTGATTGGAAAATATTCCAATAGACTCATTGAAGGGATTCCTGGAAGCCCATACCTTAAATAAATACAAAAAATTGTTCTCCCAAGTACAAGCCACACCTTACAAAGTGTTTTATCTATGTAAAGTATGTGTGTGTGTGTTTGTTTTTAATTGGTTAATGGAAAATGTCATGATGTCATTTCTGAGCTTAGGTCTCTGGGTGGGACCCAGCAAGAAATGTGTACACACCAGAAATCAAAAGAAATAAAATAATAATAATAATAATAATAATAATAATAATAAATGTGGCACATGGGAACATCAACAATCCCTGTTGTAGTTGGAGCCCTAGGATTGGTTGGAAAAGATTCCAGTAGACTAACTGAGGGGATACTTGGAAGCCCATGCCTCAAAGAAATACAAAAAAATTGTTCTGACAATTACAGCCCACACTTTACGAAAGGCTTTATCTATGTAAAATTTTTTTTTTTTTTATCAGTGGAAAGTGTCATGGTGCCATTTCCAACCTTAGGTCCCTGGTCGGGACCTGGAAAGAAATATGTACAAGCCAGAAATCAAAGGAAATAAAAACAATAATAATAATAAATATCATAAATAAAATAAATTAAAACAAATAAAATTAAAAGTTTGTTTAAAATAAAATAAATAAAACTAAAATAATAAAAGTTTTCCCAGCATGCAAGAGAAATATTTTTTTACCTGAAAACATACTTCGGGCCAAAATACACCAAAGTCAGTCTCTTTGCTACTGACCCTCAAATGGTCAAGATGTCCATCTCCTAAGCACCTTGCTTGTCATAAGATGAAGTGACTTTCTTCCTTTATTACATGCAGCCATAAAACACATATAACTAAAATACACACATACCAGTACACAAAAATAAACTAAATTTTATAATTTACATTTTAACATGATTTTAGTGTTATTTCTTTGTATGTTTTTACTCCTGTGAATATGAGGCTATCCCTGCTGGCATGATGTGAGTGGCCCACAAACCTAACAGCAAACTTTTGTGTCTGCAAAAAAACAGTGTATCTAAATGACAGTTTTTCCTTTGGTACTGGTATTATTTTGTATTACTGTAACTTCCTCAAGAAAGTTTATTTACAAGATTATAAAAATATGTGAACTACGTACAATGTAATATTTAAAAAAATTTTTAATTAAAAAAAAATCATCAAAATATGTAAGCTATTAATAATTATCATTTACCACTTTATAAATCAATTTGAAAAGAAAATTTTTTTTAAATTTACAAAATTATCAAGATATGTAAGGCATCTACAATGTAATAATTATCATTTACCACTTTATAAATCGATTTGAAAAGAAATGTTTTTATTCAAAATTTTTTTTTAAATTTACAAAATTATCAAAATATGTAAGGCATCTACAATGTAATAATTATCATTTACCACTTTATAAATTGATTTGAAAAGAAATGTTTTTATTCAAAATTTTTTTTTAATTTACAAAATTATCAAAATATGTAAGGCATCTACAACCTAATAATTATCATTTACCACTTTATAAATCGATTTGAAAAGAAATGTTTTTATTCAAAATTTTTTAAAAAATTTACAAAATTATCAAAATATGTAAGGCATCTACAATGTAATAATTATCATTTACCACTTTATAAATTGATTTGAAAAGAAATGTTTTTATTCAAAATTTTTTTTAAAATTTACAAAATTATCAAAATATGTAAGGCATCTACAATGTAATAATTATCATTTACCACTTTATAAATTGATTTGAAAAGAAATGTTTTTATTGAAAAATTTTTTTAAAATTTCAAAATTATCAAAATATGTAAGGCATCTACAATCTAATAATTATCATTTACCACCTTATAAATAACTTTGAAAGCACGTTTTTTATTCTGAATTTTATAAAAATATCAATGAAATGCTTCATGAAATAAATGTCTGAAAAATACATTTTTTCAAATTTACAATTACAGTTACTACTCACCAATATCTGTTTATTTAAACATTCATGTTTGATAGAAATGCTTTATAAATTTATGAATAAAGAATTTATTTTCATATTTATTTCTTTATAAATTGATAAATCATAAACATTTCATTGTATTAGTTGGTTTAGCATTTTTAGGGTATGCCTGTTTAGAATGTTGTACATATAAAATTATTCTTGTAAATAAACAATCTAATAAATAGTGTTTGATATTTTTATTGTAAATTTTCAAAGAACAAAGAAAATGTATAAATTCTCTTTTATATGTTAGGGTTTTATTAAAATTCTAATCATCGGTTTTTTAAAAGCACAAACATTGCTGAGGGAGTGGAGGTAGTTAAAATAGTAGTGGTGTCAAGGGAAAAATCGTCATTTTGACAGACCGTTTTATTGTGGGTATGAAAGTAAAAGATCACTATCCAACAGTGGCATCAGAAAAATGAATGAACTAATTTGAGATTTTCCCTACTATGTACAACAAAATAAGAACAATCTATCCCTTGTAAATTGAAGAAAGGGCTTTGTTCAAAATTCTTGGAAGGTTACTAAATATGACAGATGCCTAAAGAAGGCTAAAAGTTACAATGGCTGAAATGTCGTGTCTGTAACAACAACATGACAGCACAAATCTGAATCAATGAATGTATAATACTGGACTAAAAAATTTAGAATTATATTTTACTAAATTTTCCTTAGATAAATTATTACCTCTGTCTTATAATAGTTTTAACATTTAGTCGATGGATTGATTTGTTTTTTATGACTTATCAACCTTTCTTAGGTTATTTAAAGCCGGAAAATATTTTTAGATTGTATGACCTTTCTTTGGCGATAATAATAATTTTACTGATACTGAGTTCTACCCATAGCTGGTGGTGGTGGTGGGGGGAAGTGGATTCATACCTTTCCCAAGGGTATTTGTGTGTAAGTAAATATAATGAACCCAACTGGAATTGGAACTCAGACTCCTTTTTTTGACATAATGACTTAGTAAGGATGCTAAGGATATCATGAACTGAGCAGGTGAGCATCAATGAGGTCTTAAAGAGGTTGCAAACAAGGAGGAGAGAAGGCTTATAATTAATATCAGGAAGAGGCAGCTGAAGTTTCTGGGACACATAACGAGGAAGGAGGGTCTGGAGAATCTGATACTCACGGGTCGAATAGAGGGAAAGAGAGACAAGGGAAAACAACATGTGACATACCTGGCAGACTTAAGCAAACGTGGTCTGGGGGGAGGAAGCAAAGGGAAGGAACATGTTGAGAGCTGCAAGGGATAGAGGGAGGTGGAGAGCTATGATCACCTACATCCTGAAAGGACATGGCACATTAAAAGAAAGAAAGAAGATTTAGTAATACAAGACTTACTAATTAACCCATAGCTGGGGAGAGAAGTGGTGGATTTATAACTTTCCCAACAGTATTTGCACGTAAGTGACTATAACAGATCCAACTGGAATTGGAACTTAGCTATCCGGTTAACAATTCCAACCCATTATCCATTACACCACCTGCACATCCACACTTAAATGCTTTCAAGGTGATATAGCCATAAGCCATACCACCCGCACATCCAAGTATACAGCACCTGGTATTCCCAAGCAGTCACCCATCTAGGTACTGAACAGGTTCAACATTGCTTAACTTCGGTGATCGTATGGGAACCAATATTTCAACATGATACAGCCATAATCCATACCACCTACATATCCAAGCATACAGCACCTTATGTTCCCAAGCAGTCTCCCATCTAGGTACTGACCAGGTTCAACATTGCTTAACCTCGCTGATCATATGGGAACTGGTATTTCAACGTGATATGGCCATAAATCATACCACCCACACATCCGAGCTTACAGCACTGGGTATTCCCAAGTAGTCACCCATCTAGGGTGCTGAACAGGTTCAACATTGCTTAAGTTTGGTGATCGTATAGGAACCAATATTTCAACGTGATATGGCTATAAGCCATACCACCCACACATCCATGCTTATAGCACTTGGTATTCCCAAGCAGTCACTCATCTACGTACTGACCAGGTTAAATGTAGCTTAACTTCAATGATCATACAAGAACTGGTATTTCAATGTGATATAGGTTTAAGTCGTAACATTTAGTCTCTGAGATTAATCCTATTATATCTATCCCTTCTCTATCATTGTTGCCAAAGCAAATGTTCAGATAAGCTCCAATCTTTAGTTCCACCATTTCAGATAGGACACACCTTGCTATATCCACGGACTCAAATCACTCATTCCCTCTGTATTCCAAATTTAAGGAGAATGTTCCACTCAGTTTTTTTTTTTCCAAGAACTTTTACTCTGTGGAATAGACTCATATGTGGATGCTTCATTAAACAGGAGGCTTACTGCCATATCACGAAACACTGGTTCTCATATAATCACCGAAGATAAGCAACATTGATCCTAGATGGGTGATCATTTCGGAATACCAGCTGCTGTAAGTTTGAATGTGAGTGACTGCTATGGCATACAGTCATATCACGTTGAAACAGTTTCTTGTACGATCACCGAAGTCAAGTAATGTCGAACTTGGTCAGTACCTATATGGGTAACCGTTTAGGAATACCAGGTGCTGTAAGCTTGGATGTGCAGGCACTATGGTTTACAGTCACTGTTTCTCGTACTATCACTGAAGTTAAGCAACATTGAGCCTGGTCATACTGAGATGAGTACCACTTAGGAATACAAGGTGCTGTAAGCTTGGAGTTAATAGAGTATTGTCAACAGCAGAAAATTAGAAATTGGAGAGATGAGTTCCAATTCTTGTTGGGTTCATTATATTCACTTATGTGCAAATACCCTTGGGAAAGGTATGAATCTACCTTTTCTCCTCACAGATATGGGTTAAATAGTAGGACTAGTATCTGTAGGCCATTATTATCTCTGAAGAATTCTTAGATTCTAAACATAATTTCTGGCCTTGAATAACCAGCAAAAGCCATAAAACCAAGGCGATCAATCAAATGTTGAACAGGTCAATTTTAACATCTTCAAGTGAAGGGTCAGTTATCTATCCTCCTTATCCTCAAAATCTTCACTTCCGAGCACTTCCTATTTTATTTATATCCCACCACATTCATTATTATCATTTTAACAGTAACCCCTCTACATTGAGTGGCTCTCGAACCTTGTATTAGGTGAACTTTAGTATAAAAACAATCTCTGGATTTATGGGATGAGGAGTTATAATTATTCGCATTATTTACAGATGGACTATTATCTTCATCTTTGCATTTGTTATCACAATGTTTCAGCTGCTATGGCTTTGACTTTCATCAGGAGCTTGTTAATCTAGTAAGCTTTAGGGTATTTTGAACACTTTATTTAATTTATTGGGTTAAGGGTTAAATTGTTCTCATTCCACTATCCATGTCTATAGATATTTCATTTTGTTTTCATTTAGTACTGCTTACTTATTTCTCATCCTGTTTCCAATGAATTCAAGTACACCCTGCCTGGCCCAGGGATTGAAACTTGCATCTACTCAGTCAGTTATGTGCCATGCGTGATACACACTTAGGCGATCATGTATCTTTTGATACATGACTGACGAGGCAGATTTTTTTCACGCATAGGTCGCCATTTCTTCTGCAGTAGACCAGTTGCCATCCAAGGCTATAGAACCCAGTCTGTTCTGCTATTTACCCATATCTGGGGGGAGAAGAAGAAGATTCATACCTTTCACAAGAGTATTAGCCCGTAAGTGAATATCAGTCAGTTATGTGCCATGCGTGATACACACTTAGGCGATCATGTATCTTTTGATACATGACTGACGAGGCAGATTTTTTTCACGCATAGGCTACGACTTTTTCTGCAGTAGACCAGTTGCCATCCAAGGCTATAGAACCCAGTCTGTCCTGCTATTTACTTATAGCTGAGGGGGGGGGAGGAGGATTCATACCTTTCCCAAGGGTATTAGTATGTAAGTGAATGTAATGAATTTGGCTGAGATTTGCATCTACTATTCCACCAAATTCATGAACTAATGATTTAACCCACTACTTGTGTAATAAAAAGAGAAATAACTTATTAGTTAAAAACTAATAATAATTTAATTAATAATCTGTTGTCTAAGCAATGCAAATGCTATTATTTCTAGTAGTACACGTGCAATAGAAAGCAAGAGGAACTAGGACGGAGGAGATGCTAGTAAAAAATTAATAATAACTGACAGTGCTTTGTGAAAGAAATACAAACTCTTTTACGTCTGACAATACTTGTGTAATAAAAAGCAAGAGGACTTTTGAACTGAACCATTCATTCAATCTACAGGGATAATGAAGAATTAGATTCAGTAGAAATATGGCAACGAAGAACTGAGTCAGATTGCTTGCTGAAAATAATATGGTGTCGTATCAAACAGTGAAATGGTAGGATTTAATGTCCTTTGTTCGTGTATGTGCAGCTTCTTGTCAATGATGTCTTTTGTACATTTTCCTAATCAATAATATTAAGATTCCTGCTCTATCTGTGAATTAATGTAATAAGTATGATGAAGGGTGACCTTTCTGGATAACTGTGCGAAATAAGAATGAGACGAGATATCTGTTGCGGGGCGGTCAAGCAGGTGCTATCAACCCCGCAAACAGAAAAATTTATATTGGATAATACGATCAAAGCAAGGATAACAAAAGCGAGGGTTTTAAATCAAAGACAAATTTTATTCAACAATTTGGCAAAAGTATGTACAGGTATTGTGTTTGAGTAATCGATATGAAGTCGGGGAGTGCCAATCGAAAGATCGTCTTGTTTCAGGGCAGCAGACCAGAGGCAGTGCTGAGGCACTTAGGGTGACGGTCACCAGGGATGCAGCTTGGTAGTATCCAGAAGGACTATCGCATAAACATGTGGTCAGGTAGTCCTTAAAAGGACTATTGCATAAACATGTGGTCAGGGAATCCTAAAAAGGACTATTGCATAAGAATGTAGCTTGTTAGCCCTGAAAAGGGCTATCGCATATGAATGTAGCTGTTAGCCCTGAAAAGGGCTATCACATAAGAATATATGTGGGCTGCTGCTGCTGGGCTCGGCCTGGCTGATTGCTGCTGCTGCTGCTGGGCTCGGCCTGGCTGATTGCTGCTGCTGCTGCTGGGCTCGCCCTGGCTGATTGCTGCTGCTGGGCTCGCCCTGGCTGATTGCTGCTGCTGCTGCTGGGCTCGCCCTGGCTGATCACTGCTACTGCTGGGCTCGACCTGGCTGCTTGTGGTCAGCAGTGTGGGGAGCGTATCGCTCTGAAACCCGGATCCAAGATATTTGGTGGAAAAAAATCGGCAGTGTTTATGTCGGCTGGGGTCAGCATCGTAGCTTAGTTAACAATGTCTTTTGGTTATTGACTAAAAATTACCTTCTACTTTTGAATGTACACATGGGTTTCATTTAGGCCCCATGTGTATGTGAATTAGTTTCTGGTCATTATTTTAGTTGTGTATGTTATGTTTCGTTTTGTTTTTGTATTTTTGTGTTTTGATGTCTGAAAACGCTGAGTCACCAGAACTTAATGGTGTTCGTTCCGTTTTCCGTGGTGACACTTTCAGACGTTTGAGTAGCCGGCAGTAACTTCCGGCCGAGTGCGATATATCCCTAGACACAGCAAATGAAATGACATTATATTCAGGGTTCAGTTCAAAATTCCCTGAAGTTTACCCAAATCAATAAGTCCCTGATGAAAGGTGGAGGGTACAACGACCAAAACGTTATAAGAACAAGAACAAAGATGACGACAACAGTCTGAGTGTTAATAATGCAAATAAAAATAATATGTGATATTTTTAAATAAAAGCAAATGATAAACTCCAAGAAAGTGAAATGGTTTTGTGACGTACGGTGGCCATTAATGATTAAGTATAACTCAAGACTTCAATGTTAAGATGAAACAATATTTAAATACAACCACAAATAAATACTTAACAAGAACAAAGACGTAAAAGTCAACCAAAGATAATTAACCATTTTGGTGAATACCTTGTTAGTAGTGCAGCTCGGCTTAACATCTGGTAAATTCTAAATCAAAACCCAAATCATCGATGCCCAATGATTCACACTAATTTGACTGGATAGATCCACTCAACAAGTCACTCAATAATCACTGCAGTCAGTAGCCTGACACTGCTATTTATACACCTGGTGGAAAAACATATAGTCATAAGTCCAGAGTGTCATGCTCGAACTATGGTGTGTGTAGTTACTCATTTTCTTCCTATATGACAAATGGCTTGTTAATTCAGAGTTTGAAACTGGATTTTTGAGAAATATTTTATGGCGTCTCTGGAGGAATATTTGGCTTAATCCAATCATTCTTAAAAAATCATGACACAAAGTTTCAGTTGGGTGGACATGCTTCTAGACCATTAGTGCGTGTGTCCCCCATGGTTCTATCTTTGGACCTACGTTGCTTCTTATCTTCATCAACAAAGTTCCTGATGTCACCAGTTCCCAACTAGGTATTTATGTTGATGACACAAATATTTACTCCAGTCTTTGTAGATTGCTCCAATAAATCAAAATTGGCAGCTGCTCTTGAAAATTATCTCTAATCAGTTGTTAACTGAGGCAAGGAATGGCTTGTAACTCTTAACACCTCCAAAATGAAACTGCTATCCTTTGATTATCATAAAAAACCTTTTCTGCCTTCCATCAGCATGGCTGATGCTAACCTTCAGGAGAACAACACTTTGTGCCTACTTGGGCTCATGTTTTATACTGTCATGAAGTGGAATAATTATATTGAATCAATTGCTAGGCCTACTGATAGGTAAGTTGGTTCACTGTGACATACCGGATAATTTTTCTCATCAGAATCCATCTTACAAATTTATAAATCTACCATTCAACCATGCCCTAAATATTGCTGCCATCTCTGGTTTCGGAGATCCCACTATATATCTAGAGGTTCATGGCAAAATCCAAACAAGGGTGTGTAATATTACTGGGCCTGGCCTGGCCTGGCATGGCCTGGCATCTCAATGTCATGGCTTCCATCTGTCTTTTCTATCAATATTTTCATGTCGATTGTTCAGATGAGCTTTCCTTCTCAGAGCTTCCTATCAAGTTAACTTAGCTAAAGGATATATGCTCATTGGCTTCTAAATTTCTGTCACCCACTTTCTTTAGTTTAATTCCCCTACCCTCCTCATTATGTAACAGAGATTTCAGTTCTCTGATAGATTCAGGGAACTTTTCATTTTTTGAGTGAGCATTTCATATTTGTTTTTGTGTCTGGATGAGTGTGTATATCATATTTGTTTTTGTGTCTGGATGAGTGAGTATTTCATATTTGTTTTTGTGCCTGGATTAGTGTGTAGTTCATATTTGTTTTTGTGTCTGGATGAGTGTGTATGTCATATTTGTTTTTGTTTCTGGATGAGTGTGTATTTCATATTTGTTTTTGTGTCTGGATGAGTGTGTATTTCATATTTGTTTTTGTGTCTGGATGAGTGTGTAGTTCATATTTGTTTTTGTGTCTGGATAAGTGTGTATTTCATATTTGTTTTTGTGTCTGGATGAGTGTATATGTCATATTTGTTTTTGTGTCTGGATGAGTGTGTATTTCATATTTGTTTTTGTGTCTGGATGAGTGTGTATTTCATATTTGTTTTTGTGTCTGGATGAGTGTGTATTTCATATTTGTTTTTGTTTCTGGATGAGTGTGTATTTCATATTTGTTTTGTGTCTGGATGGGTGTGTATTTCATATTTGTTTTTGTGCCTGGATTAGTGTGTAGTTCATATTAGTTTTTGTGTCTGGATGAGTGTGTATGTCATATTTGTTTTTGTTTCTGGATGAGTGTGTATTTCATAATTGTTTTTGTGTCTGGATGAGTGTGTAGTTCATATTTGTTTTTGTGTCTGGATAAGTGTGTATTTCATATTTGTTTTTGTGTCTGGATAAGTGTGTATTTCATATTAGTTTTTGTGCCGGGATTAGTGTGTAGTTCATATTAGTTTTTGTGTCTGGATGAGTGTGTATTTCATATTTGTTTTTGTGTCTGGATGAGTGTGTATTTCATATTTGTTTTTGTGTCTGGATGAGTGTGTATTTCATATTTGTTTTTGTGTCTGGATGAGTGTGTATTTCATATTTGTTTTTGTGTCTGGATGAGTGTGTATTTCATATTAGTTTTTGTGTCTGGATGAGTGTGTATTTCATATTTGTTTTTGTGTCTGGATGAGTGTGTATTTCATATTTGTTTTTGTGTCTGGATGAGTGTGTATTTCATATTTGTTTTTGTGTCTGGATGAGTGTGTATTTCATATTTGTTTTTGTGTCTGGATGTGTGTGTATTTCATATTTGTTTTTGTTTCAGGATGAGTGTGTATTTCATATTTGTTTTTGTGTCTGGATGAGTGTGTATTTCATATTTGTTTTTGTGTCTGGATGAGTGTGTATTTCATATTTGTTTTTGTCTGGATGAGTGTGTATTTCATATATGTTTTTGTTTCAGGATGAGTGTGTATTTCATATTTGTTTTTGTGTCTGGATGAGTGTGTATTTCATATTTGTTTTTGTGTCTGGATGAGTGTGTATTTCATATTTGTTTTTGTTTCTGGATGAGTGTTTATTTCATAATTGTTTTTGTGTCTGGATGAGTGTGTATTTCATATTTGTTTTTGTGTCTGGATGAGTGTGTATTTCATATTAGTTTTTGTGTCTGGATGAGTGTGTATGTCATATTTGTTTTTGTTTCTGGATGAGTGTGTATTTCATAATTGTTATTGTGTCTGGATGAGTGTGTATGTCATATCTGTTTTTGTTTGTGGATGAGAGTGTATTTCATATTTGTTTTTGTGCCTGGATTAGCGTGTAGTTCATATTAGTTTTTGTGTCTGGATGAGTGTGTAGTTCATATTTGTTTTTTTGTCTGGATGAGTGTGTATTTCATATTTGTTTTTGTGTCTGGATGAGTGTGTATTTCATATTTGTTTTTGTTTCTGGATGAGTGTATTTCATATTTGTTTTTGTATCTGGATGAGTGTGTATTTCATATTTGTTTTTGTGTCTGGATGAGTGTGTATTTCATATTTGTTTTTGTGTCTGGATGAGTGTGTATTTCATATTTGTTTTTGTGTCTGGATGAGTGTGTATTTCATATTTGTTTTTGTGTCTGGATGAGTGTGTATTTCATATTTGTTTTTGTGTCTGGATGAGTGTGTATTTCATATTTGTTTTTGTTTCAGGATGAGTGTGTATTTCATATTTGTTTTTGTGTCTGGATGAGTGTGTATTTCATATTTGTTTTTGTGTCTGGATGAGTGTGTATTTCATATTTGTTTTTGTGTCTGGATGAGTGTGTATTTCATATTTGTTTTTGTTTCAGGATGAGTGTGTATTTCATATTTGTTTTTGTGTCTGGATGAGTGTGTATTTCATATTTGTTTTTGTGTCTGGATGAGTGTGTATTTCATATTTGTTTTTGTGTCTGGATGAGTGTGTATTTCATATTTGTTTTTGTTTCTGGATGAGTGTGTATTTCATATTTGTTTTTGTGTCTGGATGAGTGTGTATTTCATATTTGTTTTTGTGTCTGGATGAGTGTGTATTTCATATTTGTTTTTGTGTCTGGATGAGTGTGTATTTCATATTTGTTTTTGTTTCAGGATGAGTGTGTATTTCATATTTGTTTTTGTGTCTGGATGAGTGTGTATTTCATATTTGTTTTTGTGCCTGGATTAGTGTGTAGGTCATATTAGTTTTTGTGTCTGGATGATTGTGTATGTCATATTTGTTTTTGTTTCTGGATGAGTGTGTATTTCATAATTGTTTTTGTGTCTGGATGAGTGTGTATGTCATATTTGTTTTTGTGTCTGGATGAGTGTGTATGTCATATTTGTTTTTGTGTCTGGATGAGTGTGTATTTCATATTTGTTTTTGTGTCTGGATGAGTGTGTATGTCATATTTGTTTTTGTGTCTGGATGAGTGTGTATTTCATATTTGTTTTTGTGTCTGGATGAGTGTGTATTTCATATTTGTTTTTGTGCCTGGATTAGTGTGTATTTCATATTTGTTTTTGTGTCTGGATGAGTGTGTATTTCATATTTGTTTTTGTGCCTGGATTAGTGTGTATTTCATATTGGTTTTTGTGTCTGGATGAGTGTGTATTTCATATTTGTTTTTGTGTCTGGATGAGTGTGTATGTCATATTTGTTTTTGTGTCTGGATGAGTGTGTATTTCATATTTGTTTTTGTGTCTGGATGAGTGTGTATGTCATATTTGTTTTTGTGTCTGGATGAGTGTGTATTTCATATTTGTTTTTGTGTCTGGATGAGTGTGTATGTTATATTTGTTTTTGTGTCTGGATGAGTGTGTATTTCATATTTGTTTTTGTGTCTGGATGAGTGTGTATGTCATATTTGCTTTTGTGTCTGGATGAGTGTCTATGTCATATTTGTTTTTGTGTCTGGATGAGTGTGTATGTCAAATTTGTTTTTGTGTCTGGATGAGTGTGTATGTCATATTTATTTTTGTTTCTGGATGAGTTTGTATGTCATATTTGCTTTTTGTGTCCGGATCAGTATGTATTTCATATTTGTTTTTGTGTCTGGATGAGTGTGTATGCAATATTTGTTTTTGTATCTGGATGAGTGTGTATTTCATATTTGTTTTTGTGTCTGGATGAGTGTGTATGTCATATTTGTTTTTGTGTCTGGATGAGTGTGTATTTCATATTTGTTTTTGTGTCTGGATGAGTGTGTATGTCATATTTGTTTTTTTGTCTGGATGAGTGTGTATTTCATATTTGTTTTTGTGTCTGGATGAGTGTGTATGTCATATTTGTTTTTGTGTCTGGATGAGTGTGTATGTCATATTTGCTTTTGTGTCTGGATGAGTGTGTATTTCATATTTGTTTTTGTGTCTGGATGAGTGTGTATGTCATATTTGTTTTTGTGTCTGGATGAGTGTGTATTTCATATTTTTTTTTGTGTGTGGATGAGTGTGTATGTCATATTTGTTTTTGTGTCTGAATGAGTGTGTATGTCATATTTGTTTTTGTGTCTGGATGAGTGTGTATGTCATATTTGTTTTTGTGTCTGGATGAGTGTGTATGTCATATTTGTTTTTGTGTCTGGATGAGTGTGTATGTCATATTCGTTTTTGTGTCTGGATGAGCGTGTATGTCATATTTGTTTTTGTGTCTGGATGAGTGTGTATTTCATATTTGTTTTTGTGTCTGGATGAGTGTGTATGTCATATTTGTTTTTGTGTCTGCATGAGTGTGTATTTCATATTTGTTTTTGTATCTGGATGAGTGTGTATGTCATATTTGTTTTTGTGTCTGGATGAGTGTGTATGTCATATTTGTTTTTGTGTCTGGATGAGTGTGTATGTCATATTTGTTTTTGTGTCTGGATGAGTGTGTATTTCATATTTGTTTTTGTGTCTGGATGAGTGTGTATGTCATATTTGTTTTTGTGTCTGGATGAGTGTGTATTTCATATTTGTTTTTGTGTATGGATGAGTGTGTATGTCATATTTGTTTTTGTGTCTGGATGAGTGTGTATTTCATATTTGTTTTTGTGTCTGGATGAGTGTGTATGTCAGATTTGTTTTTGTGTCTGGATGAGTGTGTATATCATATTTGTTTTTGTGACTGGATGAGTGTGTATGTCATATTTGTTTTTGTGTCTGGATGAGTGTGTATTTCATATTTGTTTTTGTGTATGGATGAGTGTGTATGTCATATTTGTTTTTGTGTCTGGATGAGTGTGTATTTCATATTTGTTTTTGTGTCTGGATGAGTGTGTATGTCAGATTTGTTTTTGTGTCTGGATGAGTGTGTATGTCATATTTGTTTTTGTTTCTGCATGAGTTTGTATGTCATATTTGTTTTTGTGTCCGGATCAGTGTGTATTTCATATTTGTTTTTGTGTCTGGATGAGTGTGTATGCAATATTTGTTTTTGTATCTGGATGAGTGTGTATTTCATATTTGTTTTTGTGTCTGGATGAGTGTGTATGTCATATTTGTTTTTGTGTCTGGATGAGTGTGTATTTCATATTTGTTTTTGTGTCTGGATGAGTGTTTATGTCATATTTGTTTTTGTGTCTGGATGAGTGTGTATTTCATATTTGTTTTTGTGTCTGGATGAGTGTGTATGTCATATTTGTTTTTGTGTCTGGATGAGTGTGTATTTCATATTTGTTTTTGTGTCTGGATGAGTGTGTATGTCATATTTGCTTTTGTGTCTGGATGAGTGTGTATTTCATATTTGTTTTTGTGTCTGGATGAGTGTGTATGTCATATTTGTTTTTGTGTCTGGATGAGTGTGTATTTCATATTTTTTTTTGTGTGTGGATGAGTGTGTATGTCATATTTGTTTTTGTGTCTGAATGAGTGTGTATGTCATATTTGTTTTTGTGTCTGGATGAGTGTGTATGTCATATTTGTTTTTGTGTCTGGATGAGTGTGGATGTCATATTTGTTTTTGTGTCTGGATGAGTGTGTATGTCATATTCGTTTTTGTGTCTGGATGAGCGTGTATGTCATATTTGTTTTTGTGTCTGGATGAGTGTGTATTTCATATTTGTTTTTGTGTCTGGATGAGTGTGTATGTCATATTTGTTTTTGTGTCTGCATGAGTGTGTATTTCATATTTGTTTTTGTATCTGGATGAGTGTGTATGTCATATTTGTTTTTGTGTCTGGATGAGTGTGTGTCATATTTGTTTTTGTGTCTGGATGAGTGTGTATGTCATATTTGTTTTTGTGTCTGGATGAGTGTGTATTTCATATTTGTATTTGTGTCTGGATGAGTGTGTATGTCATATTTGTTTTTGTTTCTGAATGAGTGTGTATGTCATATTTGTTTTTGTGTCCGGATGAGTGTGTATTTCACATTTGTTTTTGTGTCTGGATGAGTGTGCATGCAATATTTGTTTTTGTGTCTGGATGAGTGTGTATTTCATAATTGTTTTTGTGTCTGGATGAGTGTGTATGTCATATTTGTTTTTGTGTCTGGATGAGTGTGTATTTCATATTTGTTTTTGTGTCTGGATGAGTGTGTATGTCATATTTGTTTTTGTGTCTGGATGAGTGTGTATTTCATATTTGTTTTTGTGTCTGGATGAGTGTGTATTTCATATTTGTTTTTGTGTCTGGATGAGTGTCTATGTCATATTTGTTTTTGTGTCTGGATGAGTGTGTATGTCAAATTTGTTTTTGTGTCTGGATGAGTGTGTATGTCATATTTATTTTTGTTTCTGGATGAGTTTGTATGTCATATTTGCTTTTTGTGTCCGGATCAGTATGTATTTCATATTTGTTTTTGTGTCTGGATGAGTGTGTATGCAATATTTGTTTTTGTATCTGGATGAGTGTGTATTTCATATTTGTTTTTGTGTCTGGATGAGTGTGTATGTCATATTTGTTTTTGTGTCTGGATGAGTGTGTATTTCATATTTGTTTTTGTGTCTGGATGAGTGTGTATGTCATATTTGTTTTTGTGTCTGGATGAGTGTGTTTCATATTTGTTTTTGTGTCTGGATGAGTGTGTATGTCATATTTGTTTTTGTGTCTGGATGAGTGTGTATGTCATATTTGCTTTTGTGTCTGGATGAGTGTGTATTTCATATTTGTTTTTGTGTCTGGATGAGTGTGTATGTCATATTTGTTTTTGTGTCTGGATGAGTGTGTATTTCATATTTTTTTTTGTGTGTGGATGAGTGTGTATGTCATATTTGTTTTTGTGTCTGAATGAGTGTGTATGTCATATTTGTTTTTGTGTCTGGATGAGTGTGTATGTCATATTTGTTTTTGTGTCTGGATGAGTGTGTATGTCATATTTGTTTTTGTGTCTGGATGAGTGTGTATGTCATATTCGTTTTTGTGTCTGGATGAGCGTGTATGTCATATTTGTTTTTGTGTCTGGATGAGTGTGTATTTCATATTTGTTTTTGTGTCTGGATGAGTGTGTATGTCATATTTGTTTTTGTGTCTGCATGAGTGTGTATTTCATATTTGTTTTTGTATCTGGATGAGTGTGTATGTCATATTTGTTTTTGTGTCTGGATGAGTGTGTATGTCATATTTGTTTTTGTGACTGGATGAGTGTGTATGTCATATTTGTTTTTGTGTCTGGATGAGTGTGTATTTCATATTTGTTTTTGTGTCTGGATGAGTGTGTATGTCATATTTGTTTTTGTGTCTGGATGAGTGTGTATTTCATATTTGTTTTTGTGTATGGATGAGTGTGTATGTCATATTTGTTTTTGTGTCTGGATGAGTGTGTATTTCATATTTGTTTTTGTCTGGATGAGTGTGTATGTCAGATTTGTTTTTGTGTCTGGATGAGTGTGTATGTCATATTTATTTTTGTTTCTGGATGAGTTTGTATGTCATATTTGCTTTTTGTGTCCGGATCAGTGTGTATTTCATATTTGTTTTTGTGTCTGGATGAGTGTGTATGCAATATTTGTTTTTGTATCTGGATGAGTGTGTATTTCATATTTGTTTTTTCGTCTGGATGAGTGTGTATGTCATATTTGTTTTTGTGTCTGGATGAGTGTGTATTTCATATTTGTTTTTGTGTCTGGATGAGTGTGTATGTCATATTTGTTTTTGTGTCTGGATGAGTGTGTATTTCATATTTGTTTTTGTGTCTGGATGAGTGTGTATGTCATATTTGCTTTTGTGTCTGGATGAGTGTGTATTTCATATTTGTTTTTGTGTCTGGATGAGTGTGTATGTCATATTTGTTTTTGTGTCTGGATGAGTGTGTATTTCATATTTTTTTTTGTGTGTGGATGAGTGTGTATGTCATATTTGTTTTTGTGTCTGAATGAGTGTGTATGTCATATTTGTTTTTGTGTCTGGATGAGTGTGTATGTCATATTTGTTTTTGTGTCTGGATGTGTGTGGATGTCATATTTGTTTTTGTGTCTGGATGAGTGTGTATGTCATATTCGTTTTTGTGTCTGGATGAACGTGTATGTCATATTTGTTTTTGTGTCTGGATGAGTGTGTATTTCATATTTGTTTTTGTGTCTGGATGAGTGTGTATGTCATATTTGTTTTTGTGTCTGCATGAGTGTGTATTTCATATTTGTTTTTGTATCTGGATGAGTGTGTATGTCATATTTGTTTTTGTGTCTGGATGAGTGTGTGTCATATTTGTTTTTGTGTCTGGATGAGTGTGTATGTCATATTTGTTTTTGTGTCTGGATGAGTGTGTATTTCATATTTGTATTTGTGTCTGGATGAGTGTGCATGCAATATTTGTTTTTGTGTCTGGATGAGTGTGTATTTCATAATTGTTTTTGTGTCTGGATGAGTGTGTATGTCATATTTGTTTTTGTGTCTGGATGAGTGTGTATTTCATATTTGTTTTTGTGTCTGGATGAGTGTGTATGTCATATTTGTTTTTGTGTCTGGATAAGTGTGTATTTCATATTTGTTTTTGTGTCTGGATGAGTGTGTATGTCATATTTGTTTTTGTGTCTGGATGAGTGTGTATTTCATATTTGTTTTTGTGTCTTGATGAGTGTGTATTTCATATTTGTTTTTTTGTCTGGATGAGTGTGTATTTCATATTTGTTTTTGTGTCTGGATGAGTGTGTATGTCATATTTGTTTTTGTGTGTGGATGAGTGTGTAGTTCATATTTGTTTTTGTGTCTGGATGAGTGTGTATTTCATATTTGTTTTTGTGCCTGGATGCGTGTGTATTTCATATTTGTTTTTGTGTCTGGATGAGTGTGTATGTCATATTTGTTTTTGTGTCTGGATGAGTGTGTATTTCATATTTGTTTTTGTGTCTGGATGAGTGTGTATGTCATATTTGTTTTTGTTTCTGGATGAGTGTGTATTTCATAATTGTTTTTGTGTCTGGATGAGTGTGTATGTCATATTTGTTTTTGTGTCTGGATGAGTGTGCATGCAATATTTGTTTTTGTGTCTGGATGAGTGTGTATTTCATAATTGTTTTTGTGTCTGGATGAGTGTGTATGTCATATTTGTTTTTGTGTCTGGATGAGTGTGTATTTCATATTTGTATTTGTGTCTGGATGAGTGTGTATGTCATATTTGTTTTTGTGTCTGGATGAGTGTGTATTTCATATTTGTTTTTGTGTGTGGATGAGTGTGTATTTCATATTTGTTTTTGCGTCTGGATGAGTGTGTATTTCATATTTGCTTTTGTGTCTGGATGAGTGTGTATGTCATATTTGTTTTTGTTTCTGGATGAGTGTGTATGTCATATTTGTTTTTGTGTCTGGATGAGTGTGTATTTCATATTTGTTTTTGGACCTGCATTAGTGTTTATTTCATATTAGTTTTTTTCTGGATGAATGTGTATACCATATTTGTTTTTCTGTCTTGATAAGTGTGTATTTCATATTAGTTTTTGTTTCTGGATAAGTGTGTATTTCATATTTCTTTTTGTGTGTGAATGACTGTTTATTTCATATTAGTTTTTGTTTGTGGATGAGTGTGTATGTCATATTTCTTTTTGTGTCTGGATGAGTGCGTATTTCATATTTCTTACTGTGTCTGGATGAGTGTGTATTACATATTTCTTTTTGTGTCTGCTTGAGTCTGTATTTCATATTTCTTTTTGTGTATGGATGAGTGTGTATTTTATATTTCTTTTGGTGTCGAGATGAGTTTGTATTTAATATTTTATATATTTAATAAGATATTTTATAATATTTAATAAAATATTTTATAATATATTTTTTAATATATTTTATAATATTTTATAAAATATTTTATAATATATTTTAAAATATTTAATAAAATATTTCATAATATTTAATAAAATATTTTATAATATATTTCATAATATTTAATAAAATATTTTGTAATATATTTTATAATATATTTTATAATATTTAATAAAATATTTTATAATATTTACTATAATATTTTATAATATATTATATAACGTTTAATAAAATATTTTATAATATATTTTATAACATATGTTATAATATTTAATAAAATATTTTATAATATTTAAGAAAATATCTATAATATAAATTATAATATTTAATAAAATATTTTATAATATATTTCATAATATTTAATAAAATATTTTATAATATTTAATAAAATATTTCATACTATTTAATAAAATATTTTATACTATATTTTATAATATATTTTATAATATTTAATAAAATATTTTATAATATTTAATAAAATATCTTGTAATATATTTTACAATAATTAATAATATATTTTATATTATTTAATAAAATATTTTATATAATATATATTATTTAATGAAATATTTTATAATATATTTTATGATATATTTTATAATATATAATGAAATATTTTGTAATATAATTTATAATATATATTATAATATTTAATAAAATATTTTATAATATTCAATAAAATATTTTGTAATATATTATCTAACATTTAATAAAATATTTTATAATATATTTTATAATATTTCATAAAATATTTTATAATATATTTTATAATATTTCATAAAATATTTTATAATATTTAATAAAATATTTTATAATATTTAATGAAATATTTTATAATATATTTTATAATATTTAATAAAATATTTTGTCAAATATTTTATAATATTTAATAAAATATTTTATAATATTTAATAAAGCATTTTATAATGTGTTTTATAATATTTAATACAATATTTTTTAAAATATATTTCATAATATATTTTATAATATTATTAAAATATTTTACAATATTTAATAAAATATTTAATAAAATATTTTATAATACTTAATGAAATATTTCATAAAATATTTTATATTTAATAAAATATTTTATAATATATTTTATAATATTTAATAAAATATTTAATAATATATTTAATAATATTTAATAAAATATATTATTATATTTAATAAAATATTTTATAATATATTTTATAATTTCTAATAAAATAATTTATAATATATTTATAATATATTTTATAATATTTAATAAAATATTTTATAATATATTATCTAACATTTAATAAAATATTTTATAATATTTAATGAAATATTTAATAAAATATTTTATATTTAATAAAATATTTTATAATATATTTTATAATATTTAATAAAATATTTTATAATATATTTTATAATATTTAATAAGATATTTTATAATATATTATATAACATTTAATAAAATATTTTATAATATATTTTATAACATATTTTATAATATTTAATAAAATATTTTATAATATTTAAGAAAATATTTTATAATATATAAGGAAAATATATATAATATAAATTATAATATTTAATAAAATATTTTATAATATATTTTATAATATTTAATAAAATATTTTGTAATATATTTTAAAATATATTTTATAATACTTAATAAAATATTTCATATTTAATAGAATATTTTATAATATATTATCTAACATTTAATGAAATATTTTATAATATATTTTATAATTTTTAATAAAATATTTTATAATATATTTTATATTTCATAAAATATTTTATAATATTTAATAAAATATTTTATAATATGTCTTATAATATTTAATAAAATATTTTATATTATTTAATGAAATATTTTATAATATATTTTATACTATTTAATATAATATTTTATAATATATTTTATAATATTTAATAAAATATTCAATAAAATATTTTATAATATTTAATGAAATATTTCATAAAATATTTTATATTTAATAAAATATTTTATAATATTTAATAAAATATTTTATAATATATTTTATAATTTCTAATAAAATAATTTATAATATATTTATAATATATTTTATAATATTTAATAAAATATTTTATAATATATTATCTAACATTTAATAAAATATTTTATAATATTTAATGAAATATTTAATAAAATATTTTATATTTAATAAAATATTTTATAATATATTTTATAATATTTAATAAAATATTTTATAATATATTTTATAATATTTAATAAGATATTTTATAATATATTATATAACATTTAATAAAATATTTTATAATATATTTTATAACATATTTTATAATATTTAATAAAATATTTTATAATATTTAAGAAAATATTTTATAATATATAAGGAAAATATATATAATATAAATTATAATATTTAATAAAATTTTTTATAATATATTTTATAATATTTAATAAAATATTTTGTAATATATTTTAAAATATATTTTATAATACTTAATAAAATATTTCATATTTAATAGAATATTTTATAATATATTATCTAACATTTAATAAAATATTTTATAATATATTTTATAATTTTTAATAAAATATTTTATAATATATTTTATATTTCATAAAATATTTTATAATATTTAATAAAATATTTTATAATATGTCTTATAATATTTAATAAAATATTTTATATTATTTAATGAAATATTTTATAATATATTTTATACTATTTAATATAATATTTTATAATATATTTTATAATATTTAATAAAATATTCAATAAAATATTTTATAATATTTAATGAAATATTTCATAAAATATTTTATATTTAATAAAATATTTTATAATATTTAATAAAATATTTTATAATATATTTTATAATATTTAATAAAATATTTTATAATATTTAATAAAATATTTTATAATATTTAATAAAACATTTTATAATATATCTTATAATTTTTAAGAAAATAATTTATAATATATTCATAATATATTTTATAATATTTAATAAAATATTTTATAATATTTAAAAAATATTTCTATAATATATTTTATAATATTTAATAATATATTTTATAATATTTAATAAAACATTTTATAATATATTTTATAATGTTTAATAAAATATTTTATAATATATTTTATATTATTTTATAAAATATTTTATAATATTTAATAAAATCTTTCATGGCAGGTATTTATGTTCTTCAGTAGTTAATCTTGTGGCAAACAGATATTGAATGATGGAAAACAACAACAAACAAAACGAAGACTTGAGTAAAAATATATATTGCCAAGTTTATCTTTTGGTAAAGAAAATACATCAACAAAAAAATAAGATTACAGTGCACAGGCAAAAATATCTCTGCATGTTCCTGTAGAGCAGCGTTTCTCAACTGCGGTTCCACAGAACCCTGATGTTCTGCAAACGGACCCCCAAAGGGTTCCATGAGAACAGGTGAGATAAGATAATGAATTTTAAAATTTTTTATTTAATTTCATATACGTAATGTTACTGTTTGCATTTATATTATACGTATATGATATTGCTTACTTATGTTTATATTTTATGTTTTAGCTTAGAATTTTTTTGTGCAAATGAAAACTCCCTGATGAAGTATTATTATAAACGAACAGTATTAAGTTTGTTTAGCTTTACTGAAAAATTTGACAAAGAAGTATTAATTTTTCCTTAAACCAGTTATTCAAAAATATATACTATGATATTTACCACGTGAACTATAATGAAAATAAAATGAGAAAGATATGGTATATAATTTTGTTTTTGTGCAGGAGTTCCTTGAGACATGTAACTTATTTTAATGAGTTACGCAAGGGTAAAAAGGTTGAGAAACACTGCTCTATATTATAGCCAATACCCCTCACTTCTAAATTGATAAAAAAAAAAAATTTGATGTGCATGCACTTCTTTGAATATAATGGGCACAACTTAAATTGACTGGCTCCCTCAAAAGAGTTGGGTGTTTGGGAGATTTTTGTAGATTAACATTTATAAGACCTTCCTCAAGTACAGATAACATTTCAAGAAGTTAGGGAATGATTTCACACTCTATATCAGCATTTCTCAACTAGGGTTCCCCAGAACCCTAAAGGTTCTGCAAAAGGTCCCTAAGGGTTCCATGAGAAGCTAATGCACTTTGACTTTTTATTTAATTTCATGTACATAATATTACTGTTTACATTCTGTTTACATTTATATTATAGGTATATGATATTGGTTAATTATGTTTATTTTTATGTTTGAGTTTAGAATTTTTTTGTGCAAATGAAAACTCCCTGATGAAGTATTATTATAAATGAACAGTATGAATTTTGTTTAGCTTTACTGAAAAATTTGACAAAGAAGTATTAATTTTTCCTTAAACCAGTTATTCAAAAATATATACTATGATATTTACCACGTGACCTACGATGAAAATAAAATGAGAAAGATATGCTATATAATTTTGTTTTTGTGCAGGGGTTCCTTGAGACATGTAATTTATTTTAAGGGCTGCACAAGGGTAACAAGGTTGAGAAATGCTGGGTTAGAATGAAAGAAAAAACAAAACTGTACATGAGGAAAATGCCTTGTGATATCTAAGGATAAGTGGGGACCATAAATCAAATTAGATTACCTTACGACCTCAATGTCCGGATTACTAAACACACACAATATATTCTTGGTTATTGTAATACTGTAATATAGACTATGATATTTACCACTTGAACTACGATGAAAATAAAATGAGAAAGATATGGTATATAATTTTTTTGGCGCAGGGGTTCCTTGAGACGTGTAATTTATTTTAAGGGTTATGCAAGGGTAAAAAGGTTGTGAAGTACTGTTGTGGAGGGTGAGAAGTGTGTTGTCCTGAAAAGGACAATTTAGTAGCCGCTGAAGAGTGTTGTTCTGAAAAGGACAGTTTATTTAATATCGTTGCTGCTGGCGAGGATGGCTGGCTGGAACTGCTGCTGATGGCTGGAGCCATGGACTAGTTGTTGGAACAGATACTACACTTGGTATCTACTTGACCCCCCACTGAGTCGGTTTTTAATGTGGGGAGGGAGGGGGGACCCGAGTGTTTCCACCCGGGCCGCTGGACTTAGCTAGTCTTAGCTGGTCATAGCTAGATGTAGCCACGATACAACCAGTGCAGGGGCGAATCCCTGTGCCAGGCATGTATCAGTGATCGAATCTCAGCCAAAAGGCGATCATTAAGCGAGCGATCTGAGAACAGATACTACACTTTGATCCTAGTCACCTGAGATGCAGAAGTGTGCTTTTTTTTTCTTTTTTTTTCTTTTTTTCAGACCTTTTTATTATACCGAATCAATCTTACAACAATGATGATATGAAACTTTTTCTTCCAGTTGTTTTCTAAAAACAAATGTGGCAGTACTGATAGGATACAACAATCTATAGTAATATGGAAAAAATCTTGCAGAGCCAATTGTACAACTCCACCGAAATATCTAGATTATATTATTGCTATGTGGTACATTTATTTTTATTTAAATTATAACATTATTTTCATAAGGCTGTAATATTATAATTAGTTAAGTATCTCACCTTGCAAGGTCTTTTTTCAGACAAGCAGTTAAATTTAAAAAGTTAAATTTTAAACTTTTATAAAATAGCCTGTGATTGTCGCCAGAAAATGTAATGTATTTGCTATCTGCAAAGTTGAGATAAGAAATGTATAATTTGTACCAATTTATGTAGATATAAATTTGGATTTTGTTTGCAAAATATGAAAGATGTATTTGGACTTCACTCTCAGATATGAGCTAAAAATATAATGTGACTTTTTTGTTTGTGTTACAAAGTAATGGATACTGGTTTTTATATGTAACTGCAAATAAAGCAGGATATTCAAGACCCTCAACAAACGAGTTTGGCTTTTCTTATCAAATTTGCAATAATCTCACTGACCTAAAATCCTATTAAATTTGATAAAGCACCAAGGACAGAAGCAAATCTCGGCATGTGCAGGTTGATATCTTGCATTTTCTCCTTAAGAGAGAGAAAGAAAAAAACATCTAGAGAATCAGTTATTGATAATCAAGGAATTTTACAAAAACTGGAAAAGAAACAAAAAACCTAGTGAATCAGTTATTGACAAGAAGTGCATTTAACCAAAACTGTGTAGAAAAAACAAAACAATAAACACTAAGCGAATCAGTTATTAAAAATGGCTTTTAACCAATACTGTGTAGGAAAAAAAACCTAGCAAATAATTTATTGACAGGATGAGTATTTAGCCAAAACTGTGTAGAAAAAAAAAAAACAAAACAAAAAACATTAAGCGAATCAGTTATTAAGATCTTTTAATCAAAACTGTGTAGAAAAAATCTAGCGAATCAGTTATTGATAAAAAGGGTGTTTAACCAAAACAGTGAAGACAAATATACCTAGTGAATCATTAACCCTTTGAGCTCTGCATTCCTGAACAATTTTTACCCTTCTGCCTGAGCTCCTGAGTCAAAATTCGCAAATAATTGATATGTAATGTTTCACAGTAGATATAAAAATGGTTACAAGTGTTTACCCATCGTTTAACCGGTGACTAGGCATTAAGTCATTTTTCTCTATCACTGTTCAACCAGTGACTGAGCATTACGTCATTTTTCTCTACCACCGGTAAAAATTGTGGTCAGGGCTCAAAGGGTTAAGAAGGTCTTTTAACCAAAACTCTGTAAAAAAAAAAAAAAACACCTAGCGAATCTGTTATTGACAATTAGGGCATTTAATCAAAACTGTGTAGAAGCAAAAAAAAAAAAAAAATATCAGTCATTGATAAGAAGGTCATTTAACCAAACTCTGTAGAAAAAAGTATTTCCTCACAAAAAAAAGCAAGAATTGATAACAAAAACATAAAAGAGAGGTAATAAAGAATATAGATTACTCTAAGATGTTGCAGAAATGAAGAACGAGTTATATATAAAAAATATATAAAAATTGTACTCAACAATGCATACAATAAAGAACGTATAAGAAAAATCATGCAATGAGTAAGACGAGAGTTGTCTCCCTTTGACTATCAAAGTTCTCTGAAAAGGAAAAGAGGTAATTGTTTGTTATAAATGTTTTTAAACAGTTCTGCCGTGAAAGAGGAAAAATATGTAAATGTAAAAGACTACACAGTTTGTGAGTTTTGAGTGAGAAGATCGGCACATAGCTTCAACTGTCGTGGATTTCTGTAGCAGCTAAAGTCTCACTGAGGAGTCTCCTCTTTTCTCTTGCTTTTATAGGTGATCATTGGATCAGGAGTTTTGCGCGGGAAGAATCATTCTCCACGTGCAGGGAATCTGATTGGTCGACAATGACCAATCAGTGAATGAGCTTTGGGAGCTTTCTGAGAGTTGATTTTCCCCAAAAGTGCACAAAATCTACTATATGAAAATATAGCAATTTCAAAATTGTCACGTAAGATAGCAGCGTTGATTCCTGTCTAATGAATGATTGCTATCGAAAATTTGAATTTGTGTGGGTGTATGTGTGTGTGATGATGATCGCTATAAAGTAACCTGGACGGCAAAACTTGTCACTGTTGTTGAAGAGGTTAATTTCTTCTTTGCCCCAGCAAATGTAAATTCGAGGAAAAAAGGACTACGTCGTATTTTGGGAAGATAAATGTATAATTTATTTACATATATACAAAGCCAGCATACTACTTGTTGCTGTTGAAAAAGGCGACAGAGTGGGGAAGGAAGAGAGAAAGAGAAAGAATGTTGGTCATGGTTGTCGGCTGATGTTTTGTGAAGACGGCGGTGGTGAAGGATCAAAGTTGAAAAGTATCGCGTTCAGTCTGTCTGCGGCGTTCTTGACCAACTTCTGCGTGTTGACATCTCAGCCGGGTCTCTCTCTCTCTCTCTCTCTGTCTATTGTGGTATTGAATCAAGGAATTTATATCTGTTGTATCGGCTCCAAATCTTTTAGCGGGAGTTATTTCTACTGGTCAATATACAAAGTTCATTTTATCATTTAATACCGAAAACATGCATTGAGCCATGATGTGCAGAGACGCGTTTTTGCATTCTGCCTTGGGTCGTCGAGCAGTCAACTTCCGGTTTAGTGTAAGAAACACGACAAAGATGGTAAAACCAAAATATAACAACAATTACAAAACCCCTTTATGGCTTTTATATTATGTAAATGACTATTTTTATGCTATTTTCTTGCAATTAAAACTTCAAATTTGGTGTTGTGCAATCGGCACAGCAACCATAAATAATCATTTTGTCATTGTTTTTCCATATTGCTGCACATTAACCAAAACCAGAACACAAATATCTAAAAAATCTTTTTTTTATTAAATTTTATAAAAGTTTTTAAGGGAGTCTTATTTGCTATGTAAACTCATTATAAATTTACTCCCCTATGGAAGCCAAAACAAAATATGCTCATATCCTATGACCTCTTCAAATGATTTCTAACTTGTAATCTGGGGTGAATTTTTCCCATGTCTTACTATAAAATAAATATTACATATTACACTATTTAAAAAAAAATTATATAAATTCACATCATCGTTATTCAACCATAATGTATTTTCCTTGGCTTTCTACGACCTTCCACCGCCTTTCAGCTAAATTGTGTATTCCATCATATGAAGTTGATAGGAAGGTTTCCAGTAATGTTTGAAGACAGAATCTTTTATTTATATAAATTCATAGCATCATTATTCAGTCATCAAAGTATTTTCCTTGGATTTCCATATGCTTTAAACGATCCTTAGCTATATTGTATATTTTGTCATAAAATTATCAAAGACTATGTCAAGAGAATTTTGATTATCATTAAATTGTGAGAACTGACCAATAAAAACACTGTCAATTCATCATCGGTGGCATGCAGTGAAATGTATTTCTAAAAAAATGAAATAAGCCATATCCGCTTTGAGACGCCTGCTATATAGCTTGAGCTTCTTGACAAAAACTATAGAAAGAAAGATCTGTTATGTTATCGGTCCTGAACTGGCACCTCGACTTTAGTTACTTTGCCACCACTGTGATAATGCTTCCCTCTGTCTTTCTATTAAATATTTTCATGGCAAGTCTTCTAATGAGCTCCCCTCTTTGGTACCTGTTTTACTGTTGAAATACCTACACATAACCTTAAGTTCTAGTCTAATAATTTCTTTTCTCCCACTTCTGACTCATGGAACTTTCTTCCAGTTTCTTGCTTTCCTACGATCTTCAAAGATTTTAATGCAACATCGATCACCATCTTGTCTCTTCATGGATCCTGTTTGTCTATAGAACTTTTTCTTCACTAAAGTCTTCTTATTCTTTTTCACTTTCACTAACTCCTGGCATCTTAGAGGCATTATTGCCTTTTTTGGGGTGAAATGATTGAAAAAATAGATTACTTACCTTTTAAAAATTATTCCATACACAATTAAAAATATAGGTATTTATTAAACTTGACCTATTATTTATTTCAGTTATTGTAACTTAGGAAAGGTTACTGAATAGAATAATCAACCGAGGGTTGGCAATGAACGATAATACTTAGGACAAGAACATCACATAAGAGTCACCAGCAGTGCGTAGAAGTAGTCAACTGCTAGAAGTGAATCAAGTGAATTCCACAATGAATCTCCAACTGCAGACCAACATACAGTATTTACTACTGTATTTATGTGAATGGGGACATACCCATTATCGTCCGTAGGTATCCTACAACAGTAATATTGATAGGTGTGCTATGGAAGAAAGGTTTATTTTCCCAGAGTCTCGTTCGGACAGGTAGACTGGCCTGATCCCATTTATGCGGGTTCTATGGGGATTTTTTGGCCGAGCCTACGGGCTCGGAAGACCCATGTTAAACTCGGCCTTGTGCCACATCTACCCTCGTGGGGGGTGGGGGATAGTAAATATTGACTAACTAGGATCTGTTGAGTAGGACTCAGACTTACGTAAGAACTACTGACCCTCCAATAGTAGCACTCACTACTGGATTGACTTGCGACAACATTGTGCATAACTGTTACCTTTATTCTTATTGTACTGGTTTTGTACAATAAAACTTTAAATATTTTATCCGCCTTGTTTTTCAAGTATATATTCCTATTAGCACGGAATATAACAGTTTTTTATTCATAAATTTATAAAATGTCTGGAAAGTACAGAACAAGAAAATTTAAATAGACATGACTTTTTCAAATATTATACATTTTCTTCTCAGATGATTTTATGTCTCAGAATACTTATTGTTTTAATTTTCCATTTGTTTATAATCATGATCAAGGATCAAGTATGCCTAATCAATGGAAAATCCAAAGGCTGAAACTCTGACAATTATAGGTTCGTCCCTTTTCCTACGTTTTTGAATTTGTTCTAAATTCTGTCTATATTTCTGAGATGAGGTATTATGTACACTATTTACATTATTCGGACTATTATCCTCATCTTTGTTACCATATTTATCTGATCCTTCAGTATCTGTCTATATTTCTGAGATGAGGTATTATGTACACTATTTACATTATTCGGACTATTGTCTTCATCTTTGTTGCCATATTTATCCGATCCTTCAGTATTTGTCTATATTTCTGAGATGAGGTATTATATACACTATTTACATTATTCGGACTATTGTCCTCATCTTTGTTGCCATATTTATCCGATCCTTCAGTATCTGTCTATATTTATGAGATGAGGTATTATGTACACTATTTACATTATTCGGACTATTATCCTCATCTTTGTTGCCATATTTATCCGATCCTTCAGTATCTGACTATATTTCTGAGATGAGGTATTATGTACACTATTTACATTATTCGGACTATTGTCCTCATCTTTGTCGCCATATTTATCCGATCCTTCAGTATTTGTCTATATTTCTGAGATGAGGTATTATGTACACTATTTAAATTATTCGGACTATTATCCTCATCTTTGTTACCATATTTATCTGATCCTTCAGTATCTGACTATATTTCTGAGATGAGGTATTATGTACACTATTTACATTATTCGGACTATTGTCCTCATCTTTGTTGCCATATTTATCTGATCCTTCAGTATCTGTCTATATTTCTGAGATGAGGTATTATGTACACTATTTACATTATTCGGACTATTGTCCTCATCTTTGTTGCCATATTTATCTGATCCTTCAATATCTGTCTATATTTCTGAGATGAGGTATTATGTACACTATTTACATTATTCGGACTATTGTCCTCATCTTTGTTGCCATATTTATCTGATCCTTCAATATCTGTCTATATTTCTGAGATGAGGTATTATGTACACTATTTACATTATTCGGACTATTGTCCTCATCTTTGTCGCCATATTTATCCGATCCTTCAGTATTTGTCTATATTTCTGAGATGAGGTATTATGTACACTATTTACATTATTCGGACTATTGTCCTCATCTTTGTTGCCATATTTATCCGATCCTTCAGTATTTGTCTATATTTCTGAGATGAGGTATTATGTACACTATTTGCATTATTCGGACTATTGTCCTCATCTTTGTTGCCATATTTATCTGATCCTTCAATATCTGTCTATATTTCTGAGATGAGGTATTATGTACACTATTTACATTATTCGGACTATTGTCCTCATCTTTGTTGCCATATTTATCTGATCCTTCAATATCTGTCTATATTTCTGAGATGAGGTATTATGTACACTATTTACATTATTCGGACTATTGTCCTCATCTTTGTTGCCATATTTATCTGATCCTTCAATATCTGTCTATATATCTGAGATGAGGTATTATGTACACTATTTACATTATTCGGACTATTGTCCTCATCTTTGTTGCCATATTTATCTGATCCTTCAATATCTGTCTATATTTCTGAGATGAGGTATTATGTACACTATTTACATTATTCGGACTATTGTCCTCATCTTTGTTGCCATATTTATCTGATCCTTCAATATCTGTCTATATTTCTGAGATGAGGTATTATGTACACTATTTACATTATTCGGACTATTGTCCTCATCTTTGTCGCCATATTTATCCGATCCTTCAGTATCTGTCTATATTTCTGAGATGAGGTATTATGTACACTATTTACATTATTCGGACTATTGTCCTCATCTTTGTTGCCATATTTATCTGATCCTTCAGTATCTGTCTATATTTCTGAGATGAGGTATTATGTACACTATTTACATTATTCGGACTATTGTCCTCATCTTTGTTGCCATATTTATCTGATCCTTCAATATCTGTCTATATTTCTGAGATGAGGTATTATGTACACTATTTACATTATTCGGACTATTGTCCTCATCTTTGTTGCCATATTTATCCGATCCTTCAGTATCTGTCTATATTTCTGAGATGAGGTATTATGTACACTATTTACATTATTCGGACTATTGTCCTCATCTTTTTTGCCATATTTATCCGATCCTTCAGTATCTGTCTATATTTCTGAGATGAGGTATTATGTACACTATTTACATTATTCGGACTATTGTCCTCATCTTTGTTGCCATATTTATCTGATCCTTCAATATCTGTCTATATTTCTGAGATGAGGTATTATGTACACTATTTACATTATTCGGACTATTGTCCTCATCTTTGTTGCCATATTTATCTGATCCTTCAATATCTGTCTATATTTCTGAGATGAGGTATTATGTACACTATTTACATTATTCGGACTATTGTCCTCATCTTTGTTGCCATATTTATCTGATCCTTCAATATCTGTCTATATTACTGAGATGAGGTATTATGTACACTATTTACATTATTCGGACTATTGTCCTCATCTTTGTCGCCATATTTATCCGATCCTTCAGTATTTGTCTATATTTCTGAGATGAGGTATTATGTACACTATTTACATTATTCGGACTATTGTCCTCATCTTTGTTGCCATATTTATCTGATCCTTCAGTATCTGTCTATATTTCTGAGATGAGGTATTATGTACACTATTTACATTATTCGGACTATTGTCCTCATCTTTGTTGCCATATTTATCTGATCCTTCAATATCTGTCTATATTTCTGAGATGAGGTATTATGTACACTATTTACATTATTCGGACTATTGTCCTCATCTTTGTCGCCATATTTATCCGATCCTTCAGTATTTGTCTATATTTCTGAGATGAGGTATTATGTACACTATTTACATTATTCGGACTATTGTCCTCATCTTTGTTGCCATATTTATCCGATCCTTCAGTATTTGTCTATATTTCTGAGATGAGGTATTATGTACACTATTTACATTATTCGGACTATTGTCCTCATCTTTGTTGCCATATTTATCTGATCCTTCAATATCTGTCTATATTTCTGAGATGAGGTATTATGTACACTATTTACATTATTCGGACTATTGTCCTCATCTTTGTTGCCATATTTATTTGATCCTTCAATATCTGTCTATATTTCTGAGATGAGGTATTATGTACACTATTTACATTATTCGGACTATTGTCCTCATCTTTGTTGCCATATTTATCTGATCCTTCAATATCTGTCTATATATCTGAGATGAGGTATTATGTACACTATTTACATTATTCGGACTATTGTCCTCATCTTTGTTGCCATATTTATCTGATCCTTCAATATCTGTCTATATTTCTGAGATGAGGTATTATGTACACTATTTACATTATTCGGACTATTGTCCTCATCTTTGTTGCCATATTTATCTGATCCTTCAATATCTGTCTATATTTCTGAGATGAGGTATTATGTACACTATTTACATTATTCGGACTATTGTCCTCATCTTTGTCGCCATATTTATCCGATCCTTCAGTATTTGTCTATATTTCTGAGATGAGGTATTATGTACACTATTTACATTATTCGGACTATTGTCCTCATCTTTGTTGCCATATTTATCTGATCCTTCAGTATCTGTCTATATTTCTGAGATGAGGTATTATGTACACTATTTACATTATTCGGACTATTGTCCTCATCTTTGTTGCCATATTTATCTGATCCTTCAATATCTGTCTATATTTCTGAGATGAGGTATTATGTACACTATTTACATTATTCGGACTATTGTCCTCATCTTTGTTGCCATATTTATCCGATCCTTCAGTATCTGTCTATATTTCTGAGATGAGGTATTATGTACACTATTTACATTATTCGGACTATTGTCCTCATCTTTTTTGCCATATTTATCCGATCCTTCAGTATCTGTCTATATTTCTGAGATGAGGTATTATGTACACTATTTACATTATTCGGACTATTGTCCTCATCTTTGTTGCCATATTTATCTGATCCTTCAATATCTGTCTATATTTCTGAGATGAGGTATTATGTACACTATTTACATTATTCGGACTATTGTCCTCATCTTTGTTGCCATATTTATCTGATCCTTCAATATCTGTCTATATTTCTGAGATGAGGTATTATGTACACTATTTACATTATTCGGACTATTGTCCTCATCTTTGTTGCCATATTTATCTGATCCTTCAATATCTGTCTATATTTCTGAGATGAGGTATTATGTACACTATTTACATTATTCGGACTATTGTCCTCATCTTTGTCGCCATATTTATCCGATCCTTCAGTATTTGTCTATATTTCTGAGATGAGGTATTATGTACACTATTTACATTATTCGGACTATTGTCCTCATCTTTGTTGCCATATTTATCTGATCCTTCAGTATCTGTCTATATTTCTGAGATGAGGTATTATGTACACTATTTACATTATTCGGACTATTGTCCTCATCTTTGTTGCCATATTTATCTGATCCTTCAATATCTGTCTATATTTCTGAGATGAGGTATTATGTACACTATTTACATTATTCGGACTATTGTCCTCATCTTTGTTGCCATATTTATCTGATCCTTCAATATCTGTCTATATTTCTGAGATGAGGTATTATGTACACTATTTACATTATTCGGACTATTGTCCTCATCTTTGTTGCCATATTTATCTGATCCTTCAATATCTGTCTATATTTCTGAGATGAGGTATTATGTACACTATTTACATTATTCGGACTATTGTCCTCATCTTTGTCGCCATATTTATCTTATCCTTCAGTACCTGTCTATATTTCTGAGATGAGGTATTATGTACACTATTTACATTATTCGGACTATTGTCCTCATCTTTGTCGCCATATTTATCCGATCCTTCAATATCTGTCTATATTTCTGAGATGAGGTATTATGTACACTATTTACATTATTCGGACTATTGTCCTCATCTTTGTCGCCATATTTATCCGATCCTTCAGTATCTGTCTATATTTCTGTGATGAGGTATTATCTACAATATTTACATTATTTGGACTATTATCCTCATCTTTGTCGCCATATTTATTACAACGTTTCAGACATTTTACACTCCAGCCTTCTTCAGGTGGTTGGAATGTTGAACTGTTGTTTTAAATTGTTGTTAATTTTTATAAAAATTTACCTGAATTGTGCCTAGAAAATCTGCAGATAGATTACTTATTGTCAGCCAAGTGGTGAAGGAACCGTAAATGAAGAATGGACATTCAACACCTTGACCAAAGCAATTGGTGAAGCTGGTCAATTGTATATTTTGGAATCTTTAGCAAAACATTAGCTAATTTTTAACCATTTCAAAAATTCACATATTTTTGTAATCTTTTTGAGGAAATTAAGGCGAGAGTGTGTTGACGTTGGAGGCAAACACTTAAAAGGTAACATATTGTTTTCTTAACAATTGAGGTGGGGAACAGGCAGAGAAGGGAGGGAGGGTGATGGGAGGAAACAAAAAACTGAATACCAATGAGTGAGGCCACTGCCTCAAAAATCACAGCACAGTAGGCGGTATGTAAAAAAAGTTAACTCCTGTGTCACTAAGGTAACCAGAGAAAGAAAAAAAAGACTATAGTTGCCGGCGGTAAGGGAGGTAATATTTTTATACGATCAGGGGAAACAATTTCATAGTTAATTTTAAAGTTACTTCCCTTCAAATGGATAAAAAAAAAAAGAAAGTATTTTTTAATAAAAATAAGTCTCTCAATTTTCATAGTTTCAATATATTTTATTATTTTTACTCGCTCTCTCTTCCTCCTATGTAACTGCACGACATTGACGAACACGGCTCTCCATAACCACCTGTCTTTTGTTGCTCTAAGCAATTCTTGCTTTATTGTAATCGTTTTTTTTTCTATGGTATTTATTTACTTACTTTTTTTTTATTAATTTCACCCCAAGCAAGGCAATAAAGCCACTAAGACGCAAGAAGTTTACTGGGTGTGAGAGAATAGGAGAATAAAAGAAAACATTATTAAGGCAAGAAAACAATAAAATAATAGGAATGATGTAATGGAATAACCAGTCACCCCCATGAATGATTACACTATAGGTAGTAAGTACCTATAAAGTCAACTGTCTATGAGAGACTTTGGGAAAAGGTTGAGAGAAAGATGACGCAAGTACGTCCGACCTTCCAATTAGTGGCACTCACTACTAGATTGACCTGTGTGTATAATTATACTGTATTTCATATTGTACTGGTTTTGTACAATAAACCTTTCTTCTATTATCCACCTGGTGTTAAGTGTTTATTCCCTTAGCACGGAATATAACAAGGAATTAAGACGACAAGGTAGTGATTGACATTACATTTAAATTTTTGAAGAGTTATAGAATTCAGATCCTATATAGTTCTCAGAATCAGCACAACTAAAACATACTACAGGCTCCAAACTGAGTTTTTGCAAAGATGTTTTCTGATTGGTTAACAAATATTAAAAAAAATAAATTTCACCTGTTCTCAACTACATCCAGTTGAATCAACCTAGTTCCTGACCCGAGTTAAGACACTTATTGTGCCAAGCAATTCGGAGCCAATCACAGGATACAAGTTTTCAATAACTATGAAATGTTGTTCAGCCTTGGCATTGAGACAAACAAAGTTTTTCAACTCGAAAACGAACCTATGTCACCCAATTTCAGGCTTAACGTAAATTACTTAAATTAACATAAACCGAGTTTGCAAAGGAACTTTCAGAGTTAGCACCTCCTTAATTCCCTAATTATTCACTAGGAGTCGCTCTCCCCACACTATAAATACTGGGCGACTTCTTGCCTCATTCTCTTTTTCACTTTGCAATTCAGCAGACACATCTAAAAATACTCTGATCAAGCTTTCGCACGCATCTTTACAAAACAAAATTGTAATATTCTGCATATAAAAAATATATTTGTTGTTTCAAACATATCCTTTTTGTCGTAATTAAATATAGTTACCATTTTTATTTATTTATTTATGTTTGTGGATGTTGCATGTTTCATGTACAACAAAACATTTAAAACATTCAAGCAACCTTCTTAGATCCGCTACAAACTGAAACATTATCAGTATAACAATAAAAATGAGAATTCTACACCAACAAACTCTAGAATTCAAATCCGATCTTGTTCTCAAAATCAGCACAACTAAAATATAATACAGGCTCCAAACTGAGTTTTTGCAAAGACATTTTCTGATTTATTAACAAATATTAAAAAAATACATTTCACCTGTTCTCAACTATGTCCGATCGAATCAACCTAGTTTCTGACCTGAATTAAAACATTGATTGCGCCAAGCAATTTGGAGCCAATCACGTGATACAAGTTTTCAATAACTATGAAATGTTGTTCATACTCGGCAGTAAGACGAACCAAGTTTTTCGACAACGAACCAATGTCACCCAATTTCAGGCTTAACGTTAATTAGTTAAATTAACATAAACCCAGTTTGCAAAGGAACACTCACACAAAAAATTTATTTCACTACAAAATCTGCCCAGTTCTCACTTTTCAGTTTTGATAGCGCCCAAAAGAGTCTTGGTATCTGTTGTAATTTTGGCTAATCCTCGTCGCCAAAATGTTGTAACCTGGGGAAGGTTACTGAATAGAATAATCAAACAAAGGTTGGTAATGAATGATAATACTTAGGACACAAACAACACATATAAGATTCGCCAGCAGCACGTAGAAGATGTAGTCAACTGCTAGAAGTGAGTCAAGTGAATTCCACAATGAATCTCCAACTGCAGGCCAACATACAGTATTTACTACATAAGCGAATGGGGACATATCCATTATTATCTGTAGGTATGCTACAACAGTATCCTTGTAGGTGACAAATTGTTTTCCACCCTACAGCCCCTTTCCCCACAGACAAAATATAGCAAGCCTCTCACTGCTCTATCACTGTTTCCATGGAAACTACTCTAACAAACTACATTCCTTAGTTCAACCACTTCTAGCATTCATGGCTAAGACCTGCCATGCGATGTAAACCACCCTCATTTACTTCATATTCTATTGGTGAGAAGTAAGTTCCACTTGAGCAGCTTCTTTCTGCAGACCACTGCTCTGTGGAACTGACTCCCAAGAGGATGTTTCTTCAGTCACTACAATTTTAACCTGTTCAAGTCTAGGGTTAACTGTTATCTTGCCCACAAATCCACATAAGTTGTACCTCTTACTCTGTAACCATCTACCTTGAGTGGCTCCAGGTCCTTATACAGGGTGAACTTCATTCTGAAAAAAACAAAACAAATCAGGGTCAAATCATCCTCATTCACTTCATATTCCATTGGTAAGAAGGAAGTTTTCAAGAACCTCTACTTTGAGAGGATGTTTCCCTCGAACACTACAATCTTCACCTCTTCAAGTCTAGGATCAACAGTGATCTATTTTCAAAAACTTCATTCAGTAACTCTCTGACTTGATAGTCTCTTGGGCTTTGTATAGATTGAAAACAGTATAAAAAAATCTTCCAAGGAGATCTCTTTAGCACCAAAAATGCTTTCTGCATAAATGAAAGCAAATACATTATAGGTTGGAATCTTATGAACTATTTATTCTATAAAAAGCAAATAGAATAATAAAATTCTGTCTATAGGAAACATTTTTGTTAACAACAGAGTCTGAGTTTGAAAGTCTATGTTTCTGAAGAAAGAGAAGTACTGTTTATATGACCAGCTGTAGAGGACTTGTGACGTCTGTCTTTTCCACAGCCTATATAGCAACTGACATGGACAGGCTCATCTAGCCTCTAGGCATGATAAAAAGCAACTGGCCTTTGACGCTCTATAAACTGACATCACCCAATAGTTGTCACATGACTCTCGTGACTTCATCTCAAACAAAGGGAGGTAATTGTTCTTTGCATCCATACATTCACTTAAGTCAGTAGAAATACATTTTTGCTTACTTGTTTATCTATTTTACAATAAGCTTCAGGTATTCACATACTTGTCAAATTTGCAGCACATTTTCAAGTTTTCTTTTGCATTTCATTATATAATTATACACCGATTTTTCACTTTTTTATTGCTTTAGACATATCAAACCAAAGTTCACAGAATTAAATAACTAGAACTACAAACAAGAACTATGTTTCCACCAAGGAAATTTCAAGTTGAAGATTTTGGTAACAATAAAACTTTCTTTGTGTGTATGTGTGAGAGAAAAGAGGCAAGGGAGAAAGTGAAGAGGAAAGTGTAAGTATCATGTAGCTTTGTGAGGAAAATGGGTGAATGAGGAAGGCATGAACTTTTGTTGTCTGTCTCTCCTCACTGTCCATCTAGAAATTTTCTTTGTGTGTATGTGTGAGAGAAAAGAGGCAAGGGAGAAAGTGAAGAAGAAAGTGTTAGTATCATCTAGCTTGGTGAGGAAAATGTGTAAATGAGTAAGGCATGAACTTTTGCTGTCTGTTTCTCCTTACTGCCCATCTTCGAAACTTTCTTTGTGTGTATGTGTGAGAGAAAAGATGCAAGGAAGAAAGTGAAGAGGAAAGTGTAAGTGTCATGTAGCTTGGTGAGGAAGATGGATGAATGAGTAAGGCTTGAACTGTGGCTGTCTGTCTCTCCTTACCATCCCTCTATAAACTTTTTTGTGTGTATGTGTGAGAGAAAAGAGGCAAGGGAGAAAGTTAAGAGGAAAGTGTAAGTATCATGTAGCTTTGTGAGGAAAATGGGGGAATGAGTAAGGCATGAACTTTTGCTGTCTGTCTCTCCATACTGTTCATCTAGAAACTTTCTTTGTGTGTATGTGTGAGAGAAAAGAGACAAGGGAGAAAGTTAAGTGGAAAGTGTAAGTATCATGTAGCTTGGTGAGGAAAATGGGTGAATGATTAAGGTATAAACTTTTGCTGTCTGTCTCTCCTTACTGTCCATCTAGAAAATGTCTTTGTGTACATGTGTGAGAGAAAAGAGGCAAGGCAGAAAGTGAAGAGGAAAGTGTAAGTGTTATGTAGCTTGGTGAGGAAGATGGATGAATGAGTAAGGCTTGAACTGTGGCTGTCTGTCTATCCTTACTATCCATCTTGAAACTTTTTTTGTGTGTATGTGTGAGAAAAAGGGGCAAGGGAGAAAGTGAAGAGGAAAGTGTAAGTATCATGTAGCTTGGTGAGGAAGATGGGTGAATGAGTAAAGCATGAACTTTTGATGTCTGTCTCTCCTTACCATCCATCTATAAACTTTTTTTGTGTGTATGTGTGAGAAAAAGAGGCAAAGGAGAAAGTGAAGAGGAAAGTGTAAGTGTCATGTAGCTTGGTGAGGAAGATGGGTGAATGAGTAAGGCATGAACTGTTGCTGTCTGTCTCTTCCTATTGTTTCTTCTTCAAAGGGATCATGATGTATGTTTTTTTTATTGTTGGCTGAAACATAACCCATTAGTTTAAAAATGTTAAATATTCATATTCAACGCATTTATTTATTAACCAGAAGAATATGCAATCCTCCAACTCAGAAACCATTTTTCTGTCATTTGATGTTCGATTGTCTTGGTGTTTATTTCCATTTTTATTCCACACACCCACTCAAATGGAATGTAGCACAAGGCTGATTTTAAAGTGGAAATTCTATGAGAAGCTGGGACAGTAACAAAAATTGCTCAAGCCTCCTCATATTTCTCCTTTTGAGATACCTCCAACTGAATGAAATAACTTCGACTAAACGAAAGTACTCTTCAGTAGAAAAGGAAGCTGAAGCCATTGCAGAAGCTGTAGAAAAGGTGGATTCAATATTTATCTGCTCAATGTTTTACTGTCCTCATGGATCAGCAGGCAAAGAACTTCATCTTTTATATAGAGAAACCTGGTAAAATTAAAAACGATAATATGCAAACATGCAGAATTGGGCTAGGGAGCTTTGATTACGACATTATGTATAAACTAGAGGAAGAATGATGTAACTGCTGATGCATTCTCACTTTGCTATCTTCCACAAAGAAAAGCTATCTGAGCTCCAAAATCATATTTGTCATCCAGGCATAACCACGTTAGACCACTTTATCAAAGTCAGGAATCTTCCATACTCTATAAAGGATATTAAAAAAAGTATGAATGTACTGTCCTGTTTGTTTTAGATGGAAATCATATTTTTTCAGAAAATGTTCACCTTGTCAAGGCCACACAAATGAAGGAGTGACACAGTCTAAATTTTCAGTGGTAGATCTACTATGAAACTGTGGGGTCATGCATCATACCAGCAGTGACAGCCTTGTGTTCACAGGAAATAAAAACATACAAAGAAATGACTCTAAAAGCATGTTAAATTGTAAATTAAAATCATATAATTTTATTTATTTGTGTGGATTGGTGTGTGTGTATTTTAGTTATATCTGCTGTAAGGTTGCCTATAATAAATATAATAATATAATATTGTGACAAGCAAGGTGCTGAGGAGAGGAAATAGATTTTTTGATTCTTTTTTAAGGTCGGTAGTGAAGAGACTGAGTTGGGTGTTTTTAGGCATGAAGGGTCTGTTTCTCAGGCAGGAAAGTTTCTGTTGCATGCTGGGATAACTTTTATTATTTTGGTTTTATTTATTTTATTTTAAACAAAGTTTTAATGTTATTTATTGTATTTTATTTTATGATATTTATTATTATTATTATTTTACATTTTTATTTATTAATAATAAACTAATTAAACTTTAACATTAGGGCCCCTAATCCCAAAAGGGACCCCTGAAGCAACTTTTTTCAACAGAGTGAATTTTTCACCAAAATCAATGTTTACATTTTAACATAAGGCCATTTTAATGATAGAATCATAAGCCAATGGCTTGAAGTAGCTAATGTTGGCCTGAGAATATGCTCTCATGCCCATTTCATATGGCCTTAAAATTCCCTTGAAATTAGTCAAATTTCAAAATTTTCTTGAGGGCTTGCAGTACCTGAACCCCCAGTTGTATGGGGGTTTAACCAAAATCTATTCATAGCCTACATTTTGGCAATTAGATCCTTAAATCTATTGTTGCTGGTTGCAAATGGTCCCACATATCTGTTTCAGTTTCAGGGCCTCTAAAATGTAGGTTTGCCACTGTACATTTTAAGGGACCTCTTCCCTCTAACTTTAAGAAACGTTATATGTTTATGGTAATAGCTGAGTACTCTCATTTTCCCTTTCCTTTTGCTTGACAACAAATATAATAATTAAATGTCTGAATCAAATATTTGCTGTTTGGCACATTTTTGTATATCCACTCTGATTGGTGATCATCTCTTTTATCTAAAGAACTGCATGAGTACCTCACTAATTTATGTACAGCTATCAGTTGAACTGTCCCTTATGAACCTTAAGTGAATGGTCAGTTTGAAAGATAATGGAATTATTTGGAAGCATGTCACATTGGCTTTGGCTTGTAGAAATCTGTGAGAATCTCAGTGATAAGTTGTTCTGCCTACAGCACTGTATGTCATAAGATCTCTATTCTGTACCCGATCAATACCATAAACCATGAAACAATCTTTTCAGATCATTGCTAGTCAACCATTGGTCACACCTTGCCCACTTGGTTATCAGCCCCTAGTCCCGGTATTTTATACTATAACATCTGTACTAACAAGTATGAACTATTAGTGGACAAAGTTCAACCTTTGGAAGCTAATCCATAGTATGTTTATGTAAAGTTCAACAATGGATGTGAGGCGACAGTGTCTGTCACTGATTTGACACCAGCTGGGAACAGATACGAAAACAAGAAAACAAAGAACAAAAGACTGTTGAAAATATACCTGCAGAAATAAATGAATGTAAGTCTGATACCCAGGCTAAACTAGTGGATAACCTTGAAATTCATACCATTATGCGTACTGACTCTGAGAACCCAACATCTACATTGGTTCCCGAAAATCCAGTGACATTAAGGAATCATCAACAACTGCATTGATACCTGGAATAATAAAAAAATGGAGCTGAGGGGGAGAAATGTCATGAACATTATTTCCCTGAATTAGAACGCGTCAGGTAATTATTACTTCCCTTAGTACTCTAGTTCGATATATATTTGTAACCAAATTAGGCTTGGCATTTTCTTAGGTGACCCACTTTGTTTATTAAAGGCTTTGTTAAGGTATATTCTGGTTCTGTTGTTCTTATAACAGATGGAATAAAATTAGTAATAAAATAATAGTAATAATGAAGAGTGTATAGAGCCAGAGTGTTGGGATCAAAAGCAACAATAATAAGATGGAATAAAACTAGTAATAACATAATAGTAATAATGAAGAGTGTATAGAGCCAGAGTGTTAGGATACAAAGCAACAATAATAAGATGGAATAAAACTAGTAATAAAATAATAGTAATAATGAAGAGTGTATAGAGTCAGAGTGTTGGGATCAAAAGCAACAATAATAAGATGGAATAAAACTAGTAATAAAATAATAGTAATAATGGAAATTGTATTTTAGCATTCTGGTTCCCACTTTCTTTTGACGTCAATATTTGTACAAACTAAACATGAAAGTGGATCACAGATCCTTGATATTTCTCTGACTTCTGATTGGTCATTTAATGCCAATATGATGCATTCATCTACGTCCACACTGTTAAAGTTAATTTCCCACCAAAATCTGTCTATGTGTTTCGAGCCTATCATGTAGTACACATTAATTTCTAATACTTAGTGATATCTTCAACTCTTCCTCTTTTGCCTTCTCTCACATACAAGATGTAGCTGTGGAGAAATTGCGTTTGTCCCTTTAGGGGAAAATTCTATAAGATGCTATGACACATACACATGCACACATGTACGTATGAACATTGCATATCTCTTAACCCATCTTATTCACCCCTTCAACTACAAAGAAACAGAAACTTATCAACAGTGAAATTTTCTTCAACAATAAACATGCCATCTGAGAGAATACTACTTTCAACTCTTATCAATTTTTATTGGTGAGATGTCACAGCTTCTGGAGCTAAAAGTTCTTATCAACTCAACATAATCTCAGCTTCCCAGAACACACCCATTCAATTCATCTCAACCTATGTCATTCCTCTATGGTAAATGAATTTGAACTGCAAGAAACTTCCATATACTTATGCTGATTTCAACTTAAAAGTTTAAAACTAGAAACTACATTTTTAGTACCAAATACAACTTTGTGATATTCAAGTGAAGATTACATTTTCTCTCAATCAACAAGTTTCTTTGAACTCACAACAACATTTCAGCTTACAAAATCTTCTTATCGAAGAACATTCTTTCCATTGAAATTTACTATTATTTCTTGAACTGAAATCTTTTTTCCGTGAGTGCAGATAAAAAAATATATCTTCTTTAAAATCTGAACTAATTCAAATAACAGTTAAAGGTAAAGAACACCTGCTATATTTAAACTTTGAACTTTCAACTATAGATAATGTTACAAATTGTTTAATTAATTTAAACAGATTTATTAATTACAGATTCTATATCACTTTCACACAAAATCAACATTCTTCACAGGAACACATTTCACCTGTGAAAAGAACATATTTCCAAGTAACAAATGCATACTTCAGCTAAATGTCTAAGTTCATTGAATTACTGTCTGTACAATTGTATTGCAATATAAATGCTTTTCTTGTTGAATGTTACTTCTTATTGTTTCATATTTTGTGGTATTTTGCGTTAATATAAATACGAGAGGCCCTAGTGACCTCTACAGTATACTTCTTGTTCAACAGAGTTCGTAGCTTGTACTATGTTGAAACAGAGAGAAAGAGAGAAGAGAGATAATACAGTATCTTCTTAATAATTTTTAATAAAAAGGCATTTTTATTTTGCCCCACGTTGATTAATTAATAGAATATGTTCAAATGATGTATATTTGAATCTATTTACATTATTCGGATCATTGTCCACATCTTTGTCACCATATTTATTCCAACATTTCGGCCGTTGTACGCTTGGGCCTTCTTCAGGTGGTTGGAATGTCGAACTGAACCCTTTATTTCGCTCACTGGGGTAGACTGTTCTAGTTCCATGTGCCATGTCTAATGGATGTCAGTTAGCAGTTATCTGCTGTTAATTCCCCTCTCCAAGTTCGCCACCGCCTTAACCAGGTATTGAACTCACACTCTTTAGGTTCTGTCACTGGATCTAACTAACGTTTTTATCCACTGTGCCATGTGTCCTCAAGGACACATAAATAAATGGTCCAGTTCGACATTCCAACCACCTGAAGAAGGCCGGAGCATAAAATGGGCAAAACATTGTTATAAATATGGCGACAAAGATGAGGACATTAGTCCGAATAATGTAAATAGTGTACATAATACCTCATCTCAGAAATATAGACAGATACTGAAGGATTGGATAAATATGGCAAGAAAGATGAGGACAATAGTCCGATTAATGTAAATAGTGTACATAATACCTCATCTCAGGAATATAGTCAGATATATTTGAATCTGTTTAATTTGTTTGTTTTACAAAATCTTAATTTATATAGATTTTTAAATTTTTTCTTCACAGACACTAGAAGCCTATGGTTTGATGAAGAAGCCTATAGTTTGGTATAGAAGCCTATAGTTTGGCTTTTCCCAATGGCATTAGCACAAAGTGTACATAACAAATTAGGCTAGAATTTTAACTCAAATCACCAATTCCATTTTCAGTACTAATAGCCATTATAATATCAACACATTCTTGAACCCTGTTATAAAATGTGACTGCCAACACTTGAGTTTAAACATTGTTCACCAGTAAGCAAACACAGGCGTTCATATTATAAAATTAAGTGGATCATGTGACCATAGAGGAAACGCATCAAGAGAAAGTGTTGTGATGACTAACAATCGTTATTTCTAGTCTATCCTCTATTACTATTTGGATCTCCATTTCTACTCTATACTATATAAACCGCTATTCTGTACTCTATTCATTATACTATTTCTCTATACTGATCACTAAATGGATTATTATTTGAGCGAGTATTATCAAGCAAGTAATATTTTTTTGAGTGCCATTTCAAAGGAGTCTGACACAGACATTGTTCAATGGCATACTATAGTTGTATCTGCATTACGAAAGTGACAACAAAATATTCATTGACATCACAAAAGTGGCAACGTGTGTTCGTTGGCATCACAAAACACCATTATACATTTTATAATTTCATTTTGAGGATGAAAGTTATATAGGAAAATTAAATAAAATCGATATATATCATCATAATGAATAACAAAAAAGGAAAAATTAGCCGACTTAGCTTTGCCAAACATTAACTAGGTAACATTGTTTAAATTCGGTAAAAAGACATTGTCATTATCTCTTTCTTCCTCTTGCAGGATACAGATGGGGACGTACACGCTGGGGAACATTTCTTTTCCTAGGTTGACTGAACGCTCTTTCCACTTTCTCTCTTTCTTCCCCTTGCAGGATATAGATGGGGACGTACTCGCTGGGGAACATTTCTTTTCCTAGGTTGACTGAACTCTCTTTCCACTTTCTCTCTTTCTTCCTCTTGCAGGATATAGATGGGGACGTACACGCTGGGGAACATTTCTTTTCCTAGGTTGACTGAACGCTCTTACCACTTTCTCTCTTTCTTCCTCTTGCAGGATATAGATGGGGATGTACTCGCTGGGGAACATTTCTATTCCTAGGTTGACTGAACTCTCTTTCCACTTTCTCTCTTTCTTCCTCTTGCAGGATATAGATGGGGACGTACACGCTGGGGAACATTTCTTTTCCTAGGTTGACTGAACTCTCTTTCCGCTTTCTCTCTTTCTTCCTCTTGCAGGATATAGATGGGGACGTACACGCTGGGGAACATTTCTTTTCCTAGGTTGACTGAACGCTCTTTCCACTTTCTCTCTTTCTTCCTCTTGCAGGATATAGATGGGGACGTACTCGCTGGGGAACATTTCTTTTCCTAGGTTGACTGAACTCTCTTTCCACTTTCTTTAGTTCTTCCTGTTGCAGGATATAGATGGGGACGTACTCGCTGGAGAACATTTCTTTTCCTAGGTTGACTGAACTCTCTTTCCACTTTCTCTCTTTCATCCACTTGCAGGATATAGATGGGGACGTACTCGCTGGGAAACATTTCTTTTTCTAGGTTGACTGAACTCTCTTTCCACTTTCTCTCTTTCTTCCTCTTGCAGGATATAGATGGGGACGTACTCGCTGGGGAACATTTCTTTTACTAGGTTGACTGAACTCTCTTTCCACTTTCTCTCTTCTTCCTCTTGCAGGATATAGATGGGGACGTACTCGCTGGGGAACATTTCTTTTACTAGGTTGACTGAACTCTCTTTCCACTTTCTCTCTTTCTTCCTCTTGCAGGATATAGATGGGGACGTACTCGCTGGGGAACATTTCTTTTACTAGGTTGACTGAACTCTCTTTCAACTTTCTCTCTTTCATCCACTTGCAGGATATAGATGGGGACGTACTCGCTGGGAAACATTTCTTTTTCTAGGTTGACTGAACTCTCTTTCCACTTTCTCTCTTTCTTCCTCTTGCAGGATATAGATGGGGACGTACTCGCTGGGGAACATTTCTATTCCAAGGTTGACTGAACTCTCTTTCCACCTTCTCTCTTTCTTCCTCTTGCAGGATATAGATGGGGACGTACTCGCCGGGGAACATTTCTATTCCTAGGTTGACTGAACTCTCTTTCCACTTTCTCTCTTTCTTCCTCTTGCAGGATATAGATGGGGACGTACTCGCTGGGGAACATTTCTTTTACTAGGTTGACTGAACTCTCTTTCCACTTTCTCTCTTTCTTCCTCTTGCAGGATATAGATGGGGACGTACTCGCTGGGGAACACTTCTTTTACTAGGTTGACTGAACTCTCTTTCCACTTTCTCTCTTTCTTCCTCTTGCAGGATATAGATGGGGACGTACTCGCTGGGGAACATTTCTATTCCAAGGTTGACTGAACTCTCTTTCCACTTTCTCTCTTTCTTCCTCTTGCAGGATATAGATGGGGACGTACTCGCTGGGGAACATTTCTTTTACTAGGTTGACTGAACTCTCTTTCCACTTTCTCTCTTTCTTCCTCTTGCAGGATATAGATGGGGACGTACTCGCTGGGGAACATTTCTATTCCTAGGTTGACTGAACTCTCTTTCCACTTTCTCTCTTTCTTCCTCTTGCAGGATATAGATGGGGACGTACTCGCTGGGGAACATTTCTTTTACTAGGTTGACTGAACACTCTTTCCACTTTCTCTCTTCTTCCTCTTGCAGGATATAGATGGGGACGTAGTCGCTGGGGAACATTTCTTTTACTAGGTTGACTGAACTCTCTTTCCACTTTCTCTCTTTCTTCCTCTTGCAGGTTATAGATGGGGACGTACTCGCTGGGGAACATTTCTTTTACTAGGTTGACTGAACTCTCTTTCCACTTTCTCTCTTTCATCCACTTGCAGGATATAGATGGGGACGTACTCGCTGGGAAACATTTCTTTTTCTAGGTTGACTGAACTCTCTTTCCACTTTCTCTCTTTCTTCCTCTTGCAGGATATAGATGGGGACGTACTCGCTGGGGAACATTTCTATTCCAAGGTTGACTGAACTCTCTTTCCACTTTCTCTCTTTCTTCCTCTTGCAGGATATAGATGGGGACGTACTCGCTGGGGAACATTTCTATTCCTAGGTTGACTGAACTCTCTTTCCACTTTCTCTCTTTCTTCCTCTTGCAGGATATAGATGGTGACGTACTCGCTGGGGAACATTTCTCTTACTAGGTCGACTGAACTCTCTTTCCACTTTCTCTCTTTCTTCCTCTTGCAGGATATAGATGGGGACGTACTCGCTGGGGAACATTTCTATTCCTAGGTTGACTGAACTCTCTTTCCACTTTCTCTCTTTCTTCCTCTTGCAGGATATAGATGGGGACGTACTCGCTGGGGAACATTTCTTTTACTAGGTTGACTGAACTCTCTTTCCACTTTCTCTCTTCTTCCTCTTGCAGGATATAGATGGGGACGTACTCGCTGGGGAACATTTCTTTTACTAGGTTGACTGAACTCTCTTTCCACTTTCTCTCTTTCTTCCTCTTGCAGGTTATAGATGGGGACGTACTCGCTGGGGAACATTTCTTTTACTACGTTGACTGAACTCTCTTTCCACTTTCTCTCTTTCATCCACTTGCAGGATATAGATGGGGACGTACTCGCTGGGAAACTTTTCTTTTTCTAGGTTGACTGAACTCTTTTTCCACTTTCTCTCTTTCTTCCTCTTGCAGGATATAGATGGGGACGTACTCGCTGGGGAACATTTCTATTCCAAGGTTGACTGAACTCTCTTTCCACTTTCTCTCTTTCTTCCTCTTGCAGGATATAGATGGGGACGTACTCGCTGGGGAACATTTCTTTTACTAGGTTGACTGAACTCTCTTTCCACTTTCTCTCTTTCTTCCTCTTGCAGGATATAGATGGGGACGTACTCGCTGGGGAACATTTCTATTCCTAGGTTGACTGAACTCTCTTTCCACTTTCTCTCTTTCTTCCTCTTGCAGGATATAGATGGGGACGTACTCGCTGGGGAACATTTCTCTTACTAGGTTGACTGAACTCTCTTTCCACTTTCTCTCCTTCTTCCTCTTGCAGGATATAGATGGGGACGTACTCGCTGGGGAACATTTCTTTTACTAGGTTGACTGAACTCTCTTTCCACTTTCTCTCTTTCTTCCTCTTGCAGGATATAGATGGGGACGTACTCGCTGGGGAACATTTCTTTTACTAGGTTGACTGAACTCTCTTTCCACTTTCTCTCTTTCTTCCTCTTGCAGGATATAGATGGGGACGTACTCGCTGGGGAACATTTCTTTTACTAGGTTGACTGAACTCTCTTTCCACTTTCTCTCTTTCTTCCTCTTGCAGGTTATAGATGGGGACGTACTCGCTGGGGAACATTTCTTTTACTAGGTTGACTGAACTCTCTTTCCACTTTCTCTCTTTCTTCCTCTTGCAGGATATAGATGGTGACGTACTCGCTGGGGAACATTTCTTTTACTAGGTTGACTGAACTCTCTTTCCACTTTCTCTCTTTCTTCCTCTTGCAGGATATAGATGGGGACATACTCGCTGGGGAACATTTCTTTTACTAGGTTGACTGAACTCTCTTTCCACTTTCTCTCTTTCTTCCTCTTGCAGGATATAGATGGGGACGTACTCGCTGGGGAACATTTCTTTTACTAGGTTGACTGAACTCTCTTTCCACTTTCTCTCTTTCTTCCTCTTGCAGGATATAGATGGGGACGTACTCGCTGGGGAACATTTCTTTTACTAGGTTGACTGAACTCTCTTTCCACTTTCTCTCTTTCTTCCTCTTGCAGGTTATAGATGGGGACGTACTCGCTGGGGAACATTTCTTTTACTAGGTTGACTGAACTCTCTTTCCACTTTCTCTCTTTTTTCCTCTTGCAGGATATAGATGGGGACGTACTCGCTGGGGAACATTTCTTTTACTAGGTTGACTGAACTCTCTTTCCACTTTCTCTCTTTCTTCCTCTTGCAGGATATAGATGGGGACGTACACGCTGGGGAACATTTCTTTTACTAGGTTGACTGAACTCTCTTTCCACTTTCTCTCTTTCTTCGTCTTGCAGGATATAGATGGGGACGTACTCGCTGGGGAACATTTCTATTCCTAGGTTGACTGAACACACTTTCCACTTTCTCTCTTTCTTCCTCTTGCAGGATATAGATGGGGACGTACTCGCTGGGGAACATTTCTATTCCTAGGTTGACTGAACTCTCTTTCCACTTTCTCTCATTCTTCCTCTTGCAGGATATAGATGGTGACGTACTCGCTGGGGAACATTACTTTTACTAGGTTGACTGAACTCACTTTCCACTTTCTCTCTTTCTTCCTCTTGCAGGATATAGATGGGGACGTACTCGCCGGGGAACATTTGTATTCCTAGGTTGACTGAACTCTCTTTCTACTTTCTCACTTTCTTCCTCTTGCAGGATATAGATGGGGATGTACTCGCTGGGGAACATTTCTATTCCTAGGTTGACTGAACTCTCGTTCCACTTTCTCTCTTACTTCCTCTTGCAGGATATAGATGGGGACGTACTCGCTGGGGAACATTTCTATTCCTAGGTTGACTGAACTCTCTTTCCACTTTCTCACTTTCTTCCTGTTGCAGGATATAGATGGGGACGTACTCGCTGGGGATCATTTCTTTTCCTAGGTTGACTGAACTCTCTTTCCACTTTCTCTCTTACTTCTTCTTGCAGGATATAGATTGGGACGTATTCGTTGGGGAACATTTCTTTTCCTAGGTTGACTGAACTCTCTTTCCACTTTCTCTCTTTCTTCCTCTTGCAGGATATAGATGGGGACGTACTCGCTGGGGAACATTTCTATTCCTAGGTTGACTGAACTCTCTTTCCACTTTCTCTCTTTCTTCCTCTTGCAGGATATAGATGGGGACGTACTCGCTGGGGAACATTTCTTTTACTAGGTTGACTGAACTCTCTTTCCACTTTCTCTCTTTCTTCCTCTTGCAGGATATAGATGGGGACGTACTCGCTGGGGAACATTTCTTTTACTAGGTTGACTGAACTCTCTTTCCACTTTCTCTCTTTCTTCCTCTTGCAGGATATAGATGGGGACGTACTCGCTGGGGAACATTTCTTTTACTAGGTTGACTGAACTCTCTTTCCACTTTCTCTCTTTCTTCCTCTTGCAGGTTATAGATGGGGACGTACTCGCTGGGGAACATTTCTTTTACTAGGTTGACTGAACTCTCTTTCCACTTTCTCTCTTTCTTCCACTTGCAGGATATAGATGGGGACGTACTCGCTGGGGAACATTTCTTTTACTAGGTTGACTGAACTCTCTTTCCACTTTCTCCCTTTCTTCCTCTTGCAGGATATAGATGGGGACGTACTCGCTGGGGAACATTACTTTTACTAGGTTGACTGAACTCACTTTCCATTTTCTCTCTTTCTTCCTGTTGCAGGATATAGATGGTGACTTACTCGCTGGGGAACATTTCTTTTACTAGGTTGACTGAACTCACTTTCCACTTTATCTCTTTCTTCCTCTTGGAGGATATAGATGGTGACTTACTCGCTGGGGAACATTTCTTTTACTAGGTTGACTGAACTCACTTTCCACTTTCTCTCTTTCTTCCTGTTGCAGGATATAGATGGTGACGTAGTCGCTGGGGAACATTACTTTTACTAGGTTGACTGAACTCACTTTCCACTTTCTCTCTTTCTTCCTGTTGCAGGATATAGATGGTGACGTAGTCGCTGGGGAACATTTCTTTTCCTAGGTTGACTGAACTCACTTTCCACTTTCTTTATTTCTTCCTGTTGCAGGATATAGATGGGGACGTACTCGCTGGGGAACATTTCTTTTACTAGGTTGACTGAACTCACTTTCCACTTTGTCTCTTTCTTCCTGTTGCAGGATATAGATGGTGACGTAGTCGCTGGGGAACATTACTTTTACTAGGTTGACTGAACTCACTTTCCACTTTATCTCTTTCTTCCTGTTGCAGGATATAGATGGGGACGTACCCGCTGGGGAACATTTCTTTTCCTAGGTTGACTGAACTCTTTTTCCACTTTCTCTCCTACTTCCTCTTGCAGGATATAGATGGGGATGTACTCGCTGGGGATCATTTCTTTTCCTAGGTTGACTGAACTCTCTTTCCACTTTCTCTCTTTCTTCCTGTTGCAGGATATAGATGGGGACGTACTCGTTGGGGATCATTTCTTTTCCTAGGTTGACTGAACTCACTTTCCACTTTCTCTCTTTCTTCCTGTTGCAGGATATAGATGGGGACGTACTCGCTGGGGAACATTTCTTTTACTAGGTTGACTGAACTCACTTTCCACTTTCTTTATTTCTTCCTCTTGCAGGATATAGATGGGGACGTACTCGCTGGGGAACATTTCTTTTCCTAGGTTGACTGAACTCACTTTCCACTTTCTTTATTTCTTCCTGTTGCAGGATATAGATGGGGACGTACTCGCTGGGGAACATTTCTATTCCTAGGTTGACTGAACACACTTTCCACTTTCTCTCTTTCTTCCTCTTGCAGGATATAGATGGGGACGTACTCGCTGGGGAACATTTCTATTCCTAGGTTGACTGAACTCTCTTTCCACTTTCTCTCATTCTTCCTCTTGCAGGATATAGATGGTGACGTACTCGCTGGGGAACATTACTTTTACTAGGTTGACTGAACTCACTTTCCACTTTCTCTCTTTCTTCCTCTTGCAGGATATAGATGGGGACGTACTCGCCGGGGAACATTTGTATTCCTAGGTTGACTGAACTCTCTTTCTACTTTCTCACTTTCTTCCTCTTGCAGGATATAGATGGGGATGTACTCGCTGGGGAACATTTCTATTCCTAGGTTGACTGAACTCTCGTTCCACTTTCTCTCTTACTTCCTCTTGCAGGATATAGATGGGGACGTACTCGCTGGGGAACATTTCTATTCCTAGGTTGACTGAACTCTCTTTCCACTTTCTCACTTTCTTCCTGTTGCAGGATATAGATGGGGACGTACTCGCTGGGGATCATTTCTTTTCCTAGGTTGACTGAACTCTCTTTCCACTTTCTCTCTTACTTCTTCTTGCAGGATATAGATTGGGACGTATTCGTTGGGGAACATTTCTTTTCCTAGGTTGACTGAACTCTCTTTCCACTTTCTCTCTTTCTTCCTCTTGCAGGATATAGATGGGGACGTACTCGCTGGGGAACATTTCTATTCCTAGGTTGACTGAACTCTCTTTCCACTTTCTCTCTTTCTTCCTCTTGCAGGATATAGATGGGGACGTACTCGCTGGGGAACATTTCTTTTACTAGGTTGACTGAACTCTCTTTCCACTTTCTCTCTTTCTTCCTCTTGCAGGATATAGATGGGGACGTACTCGCTGGGGAACATTTCTTTTACTAGGTTGACTGAACTCTCTTTCCACTTTCTCTCTTTCTTCCTCTTGCAGGATATAGATGGGGACGTACTCGCTGGGGAACATTTCTTTTACTAGGTTGACTGAACTCTCTTTCCACTTTCTCTCTTTCTTCCTCTTGCAGGTTATAGATGGGGACGTACTCGCTGGGGAACATTTCTTTTACTAGGTTGACTGAACTCTCTTTCCACTTTCTCTCTTTCTTCCACTTGCAGGATATAGATGGGGACGTACTCGCTGGGGAACATTTCTTTTACTAGGTTGACTGAACTCTCTTTCCACTTTCTCCCTTTCTTCCTCTTGCAGGATATAGATGGGGACGTACTCGCTGGGGAACATTACTTTTACTAGGTTGACTGAACTCACTTTCCATTTTCTCTCTTTCTTCCTGTTGCAGGATATAGATGGTGACTTACTCGCTGGGGAACATTTCTTTTACTAGGTTGACTGAACTCACTTTCCACTTTATCTCTTTCTTCCTCTTGGAGGATATAGATGGTGACTTACTCGCTGGGGAACATTTCTTTTACTAGGTTGACTGAACTCACTTTCCACTTTCTCTCTTTCTTCCTGTTGCAGGATATAGATGGTGACGTAGTCGCTGGGGAACATTACTTTTACTAGGTTGACTGAACTCACTTTCCACTTTCTCTCTTTCTTCCTGTTGCAGGATATAGATGGTGACGTAGTCGCTGGGGAACATTTCTTTTCCTAGGTTGACTGAACTCACTTTCCACTTTCTTTATTTCTTCCTGTTGCAGGATATAGATGGGGACGTACTCGCTGGGGAACATTTCTTTTACTAGGTTGACTGAACTCACTTTCCACTTTGTCTCTTTCTTCCTGTTGCAGGATATAGATGGTGACGTAGTCGCTGGGGAACATTACTTTTACTAGGTTGACTGAACTCACTTTCCACTTTATCTCTTTCTTCCTGTTGCAGGATATAGATGGGGACGTACCCGCTGGGGAACATTTCTTTTCCTAGGTTGACTGAACTCTTTTTCCACTTTCTCTCCTACTTCCTCTTGCAGGATATAGATGGGGATGTACTCGCTGGGGATCATTTCTTTTCCTAGGTTGACTGAACTCTCTTTCCACTTTCTCTCTTTCTTCCTGTTGCAGGATATAGATGGGGACGTACTCGTTGGGGATCATTTCTTTTCCTAGGTTGACTGAACTCACTTTCCACTTTCTCTCTTTCTTCCTGTTGCAGGATATAGATGGGGACGTACTCGCTGGGGAACATTTCTTTTACTAGGTTGACTGAACTCACTTTCCACTTTCTTTATTTCTTCCTCTTGCAGGATATAGATGGGGACGTACTCGCTGGGGAACATTTCTTTTCCTAGGTTGACTGAACTCACTTTCCACTTTCTTTATTTCTTCCTGTTGCAGGATATAGATGGGGACGTACTCGCTGGGGAACATTTCTATTCCTAGGTTGACTGAACACACTTTCCACTTTCTCTCTTTCTTCCTCTTGCAGGATATAGATGGGGACGTACTCGCTGGGGAACATTTCTATTCCTAGGTTGACTGAACTCTCTTTCCACTTTCTCTCATTCTTCCTCTTGCAGGATATAGATGGTGACGTACTCGCTGGGGAACATTACTTTTACTAGGTTGACTGAACTCACTTTCCACTTTCTCTCTTTCTTCCTCTTGCAGGATATAGATGGGGACGTACTCGCCGGGGAACATTTGTATTCCTAGGTTGACTGAACTCTCTTTCTACTTTCTCACTTTCTTCCTCTTGCAGGATATAGATGGGGATGTACTCGCTGGGGAACATTTCTATTCCTAGGTTGACTGAACTCTCGTTCCACTTTCTCTCTTACTTCCTCTTGCAGGATATAGATGGGGACGTACTCGCTGGGGAACATTTCTATTCCTAGGTTGACTGAACTCTCTTTCCACTTTCTCACTTTCTTCCTGTTGCAGGATATAGATGGGGACGTACTCGCTGGGGATCATTTCTTTTCCTAGGTTGACTGAACTCTCTTTCCACTTTCTCTCTTACTTCTTCTTGCAGGATATAGATTGGGACGTATTCGTTGGGGAACATTTCTTTTCCTAGGTTGACTGAACTCTCTTTCCACTTTCTCTCTTTCTTCCTCTTGCAGGATATAGATGGGGACGTACTCGCTGGGGAACATTTCTATTCCTAGGTTGACTGAACTCTCTTTCCACTTTCTCTCTTTCTTCCTCTTGCAGGATATAGATGGGGACGTACTCGCTGGGGAACATTTCTTTTACTAGGTTGACTGAACTCTCTTTCCACTTTCTCTCTTTCTTCCTCTTGCAGGATATAGATGGGGACGTACTCGCTGGGGAACATTTCTTTTACTAGGTTGACTGAACTCTCTTTCCACTTTCTCTCTTTCTTCCTCTTGCAGGATATAGATGGGGACGTACTCGCTGGGGAACATTTCTTTTACTAGGTTGACTGAACTCTCTTTCCACTTTCTCTCTTTCTTCCTCTTGCAGGTTATAGATGGGGACGTACTCGCTGGGGAACATTTCTTTTACTAGGTTGACTGAACTCTCTTTCCACTTTCTCTCTTTCTTCCACTTGCAGGATATAGATGGGGACGTACTCGCTGGGGAACATTTCTTTTACTAGGTTGACTGAACTCTCTTTCCACTTTCTCCCTTTCTTCCTCTTGCAGGATATAGATGGGGACGTACTCGCTGGGGAACATTACTTTTACTAGGTTGACTGAACTCACTTTCCATTTTCTCTCTTTCTTCCTGTTGCAGGATATAGATGGTGACTTACTCGCTGGGGAACATTTCTTTTACTAGGTTGACTGAACTCACTTTCCACTTTATCTCTTTCTTCCTCTTGGAGGATATAGATGGTGACTTACTCGCTGGGGAACATTTCTTTTACTAGGTTGACTGAACTCACTTTCCACTTTCTCTCTTTCTTCCTGTTGCAGGATATAGATGGTGACGTAGTCGCTGGGGAACATTACTTTTACTAGGTTGACTGAACTCACTTTCCACTTTCTCTCTTTCTTCCTGTTGCAGGATATAGATGGTGACGTAGTCGCTGGGGAACATTTCTTTTCCTAGGTTGACTGAACTCACTTTCCACTTTCTTTATTTCTTCCTGTTGCAGGATATAGATGGGGACGTACTCGCTGGGGAACATTTCTTTTACTAGGTTGACTGAACTCACTTTCCACTTTGTCTCTTTCTTCCTGTTGCAGGATATAGATGGTGACGTAGTCGCTGGGGAACATTACTTTTACTAGGTTGACTGAACTCACTTTCCACTTTATCTCTTTCTTCCTGTTGCAGGATATAGATGGGGACGTACCCGCTGGGGAACATTTCTTTTCCTAGGTTGACTGAACTCTTTTTCCACTTTCTCTCCTACTTCCTCTTGCAGGATATAGATGGGGATGTACTCGCTGGGGATCATTTCTTTTCCTAGGTTGACTGAACTCTCTTTCCACTTTCTCTCTTTCTTCCTGTTGCAGGATATAGATGGGGACGTACTCGTTGGGGATCATTTCTTTTCCTAGGTTGACTGAACTCACTTTCCACTTTCTCTCTTTCTTCCTGTTGCAGGATATAGATGGGGACGTACTCGCTGGGGAACATTTCTTTTACTAGGTTGACTGAACTCACTTTCCACTTTCTTTATTTCTTCCTCTTGCAGGATATAGATGGGGACGTACTCGCTGGGGAACATTTCTTTTCCTAGGTTGACTGAACTCACTTTCCACTTTCTTTATTTCTTCCTGTTGCAGGATATAGATGGGGACGTACTCGCTGGGGAACATTTCTTTTACTAGGTTGACTGAACTCACTTTCCACTTTCTCCCTTTCTTCCTCTTGCAGGATATAGATGGGGACGTACTCGCTGGGGAACATTTCTTTTACTAGGTTGACTGAACTCACTTTCCACTTTCTCTCTTTCTTCCTGTTGCAGGATATAGATGGGGACGTACGCCCTGGGGAACATTTCTTTTACTAGGTTGACTGAACTCACTTTCCACTTTCTTTTTTTCTTCCTGTTGCAGGATATAGATGGGGACGTACTCGCTGGGGAACATTTCTTTTACTAGGTTGACTGAACTCACTTTCCACTTTCTCTCTTTCTTCCTGTTGCAGGATATAGATGGTGACGTACTCGCTGGGGAACATTACTTTTACTAGGTTGACTGAACTCACTTTCCACTTTCTTTATTTCTTCCTGTTGCAGGATATAGATGGGGACGTACTCGCTGGGGAACATTTCTTTTACTAGGTTGACTGAACTCACTTTCCACTTTCTCTCTTTCTTCCTCTTGCAGGATATAGATGGGGACGTACTCGCTGGGGAACATTTCTTTTACTAGGTTGACTGAACTCACTTTCCACTTTCTCTCTTTCTTCCTGTTGCAGGATATAGATGGGGACGTACTCCCTGGGGAACATTTCTTTTACTAGGTTGACTGAACTCACTTTCCACTTTCTTTTTTTCTTCCTGTTGCAGGATATAGATGGGGACGTACTCGCTGGGGAACATTTCTTTTACTAGGTTGACTGAACTCACTTTCCACTTTCTCTCTTTCTTCCTGTTGCAGGATATAGATGGTGACGTACTCGCTGGGGAACATTTCTTTTACTAGGTTGACTGAACTAACTTTCCACTTTCTTTATTTCTTCCTCTTGCAGGATATAGATGGGGACGTACTCGCTGGGGATCATTTCTTTTACTAGGTTGACTGAACTCACTTTCCACTTTCTCTCTTTCTTCCTCTTGCAGGATATAGATGGGGACGTACTCGCTGGGGAACATTTCTTTTACTAGGTTGACTGAACTCACTTTCCACTTTCTCTCTTTCTTCCTGTTGCAGGATATAGATGGTGACGTACTCGCTGGGGAACATTTCTTTTACTAGGTTGACTGAACTAACTTTCCACTTTCTTTATTTCTTCCTCTTGCAGGATATAGATGGGGACGTACTCGCTGGGGAACATTTCTTTTACTAGGTTGACTGAACTCACTTTCCACTTTCTCTCTTTCTTCCTCTTGCAGGATATAGATGGGGACGTACTCGCTGGGGAACATTTCTTTTACTAGGTTGACTGAACTCACTTTCCACTTTCTCTCTTTCTTCCTGTTGCAGGATATAGATGGGGACGTACTCCCTGGGGAACATTTCTTTTACTAGGTTGACTGAACTCACTTTCCACTTTCTTTTTTTCTTCCTGTTGCAGGATATAGATGGGGACGTACTCGCTGGGGAACATTTCTTTTACTAGGTTGACTGAACTCACTTTCCACTTTCTCTCTTTCTTCCTGTTGCAGGATATAGATGGGGACGTACTCGCTGGGGAACATTTCTTTTCCTAGGTTGACTGAACTCTCTTTCCACTTTATCTCTTTCTTCCTGTTTCAGGATAGAGATGGGGACGTACTCGCTGGGGAACATTTCTTTTACTAGGTTGACTGAACTCACTTTCCACTTTCTTTATTTCTTCCTGTTGCAGGATATAGATGGGGACGTACTCGCTGGGGACATTTCTTTTACTAGGTTGACTGAACTCACGTTCCACTTTCTTTATTTCTTCCTGTTGCAGGATATAGATGGGGACGTACTCGCAGGGAACATTTCTTTTACTAGGTTGACTGAACTCACTTTCCACTTTCTTTATTTCTTCCTGTTGCAGGATATAGATGGGGATGTACTCGATGGGGAACATTTCTATTCCTAGGTTGACTGAACTCTCTTTCCACTTTCTCTCTTTCTTCCTGTTGCAGGATAGAGATGGGGACGTATTCGTTGGGGAACATTTCTTTTCCTAGGTTGACTGAACTCTCTTTCCACTTTATCTCTTTCTTCCTGTTGCAGGATAGAGATGGGGACGTATTCGTTGGGGAACATTTCTTTTCCTAGGTTGACTGAACTCTCTTTCCACTTTATCTCTTTCTTCCTGTTGCAGGATATAGATGGTGACGTAGTCGCTGGGAACATTACTTTTACTAGGTTGACTGAACTCACTTTCAACTTTCTTTATTTCTTCCTGTTGTAGAATATAGATGGGGACGTACTCGCTGGGGAACATTTCTTTTACTAGGTTGACTGAACTCACTTTCCACTTTCTTTATTTCTTCCTGTTCCAGGATATAGATGGGGACGTACTCGCTGGGGAACATTTCTTTTACTAGGTTGACTGAACTCACTTTCCACTTTCTCTCTTTCTTCCTGTTGTAGAATATAGATGGGGACGTACTCGCTGGGGAACATTTCTTTTACTAGGTTGACTGAACTCACTTTCCACTTTCTTTATTTCTTCCTGTTCCAGGATATAGATGGGGACGTACTCGCTGGGGAACATTTCTTTTACTAGGTTGACTGAACTCACTTTCCACTTTCTCTCTTTCTTCCTGTTGTAGAATATAGATGGGGACGTAGTCGCTGGGGAACATTACTTTTACTAGGTTGACTGAACTCACTTTCCACTTTCTCTCTTTCTTCCTGTTGCAGGATATAGATGGTGACGTAGTCGCTGGGGAACATTACTTTTACTAGGTTGACTGAACTCTCCTTCCACTTTCTCTCTTTCTTCCTCTTGCAGGATATAGATGGGGACGTACTCGCTGGGGAACATTACTTTTAATAGGTTGACTGAACTCACTTTCCATTTTCTCTCTTTCTTCCTGTTGCAGGATATAGATGGTGACTTACTCGCTGGGGAACATTTCTTTTACTAGGTTGACTGAACTCACTTTCCACTTTATCTCTTTCTTCCTCTTGGAGGATATAGATGGTGACTTACTCGCTGGGGAACATTTCTTTTACTAGGTTGACTGAACTCACTTTCCACTTTATCTCTTTCTTCCTGTTGCAGGATATAGATGGGGACGTACTCGCTGGGGAACATTAGTTTTACTAGGTTGATTGAACTCACTTTCCACTTTCTTTATTTCTTCCTGTTGTAGAATATAGATGGGGACATACTAGCTGGGGAACATTTCTTTTACTAGGTTGACTAAACTCACTTTTCACTTTCTCTCTTTCTTCCTGTTGCAGGATATAGATGGTGACGTAGTCGCTGGGGAACATTACTTTTACTAGGTTGACTGAACTCACTTTCCACTTTATCTCTTTCTTCCTGTTGCAGGATATAGATGGGGACGTACCCGCTGGGGAACATTTCTTTTCCTAGGTTGACTGAACTCTTTTTCCACTTTCTCTCCTACTTCCTCTTGCAGGATATAGATGGGGATGTACTCGCTGGGGATCATTTCTTTTCCTAGGTTGACTGAACTCTCTTTCCACTTTCTCTCTTTCATCCTGTTGCAGGATATAGATGGGGACGTACTCGTTGGGTATCATTTCTTTTCCTAGGTTGACTGAACTCACTTTCCACTTTCTCTCTTTCTTCCTGTTGCAGGATATAGATGGGGACGTACTCGCTGGGGAACATTTCTTTTACTAGGTTGACTGAACTCACTTTCCACTTTCTTTATTTCTTCCTCTTGCAGGATATAGATGGGGACGTACTCGCTGGGGAACATTTCTTTTCCTAGGTTGACTGAACTCACTTTCCACTTTCTTTATTTCTTCCTGTTGCAGGATATAGATGGGGACGTACTCGCTGGGGAACATTTCTTTTACTAGGTTGACTGAACTCACTTTCCACTTTCTCCCTTTCTTCCTCTTGCAGGATATAGATGGGGACGTACTCGCTGGGGAACATTTCTTTTACTAGGTTGACTGAACTCACTTTCCACTTTCTCTCTTTCTTCCTGTTGCAGGATATAGATGGGGACGTACTACCTGGGGAACATTTCTTTTACTAGGTTGACTGAACTCACTTTCCACTTTCTTTATTTCTTCCTGTTGTAGAATATAGATGGGGACATACTAGCTGGGGAACATTTCTTTTACTAGGTTGACTGAACTCACTTTCCACTTTCTCTCTTTCTTCCTGTTGCAGGATATAGATGGTGACGTACTCACTGGGGAACATTACTTTTACTAGGTTGACTGAACTCACTTTCCACTTTCTTTATTTCTTCCTGTTGCAGGATATAGATGGGGACGTACTCGCTGGGGAACATTTCTTTTACTAGGTTGACTGAACTCACTTTCCACTTTCTCTCTTTCTTCCTCTTGCAGGATATAGATGGAGACGTACTCGCTGGGGAACATTTCTTTTACTAGGTTGACTGAACTCACTTTCCACTTTCTCCCTTTCTTCCTCTTGCAGGATATAGATGGGGACGTACTCGCTGGGGAACATTTCTTTTACTAGGTTGACTGAACTCACTTTCCACTTTCTCTCTTACTTCCTGTTGCAGGATATTGATGGTGACGTACTCGCTGGGGAACATTACTTTTACTAGGTTGACTGAACTCACTTTCCACTTTCTGTCTTTCTTCCTGTTGCAGGATATAGATGGTGACGTACTCGCTGGGGAACATTTCTTTTACTAGGTTGACTGAACTCACTTTCCACTTTCTTTATTTCTTCCTGTTGCAGGATATAGATGGGGACGTACTCGCTGGGGACATTTCTTTTACTAGGTTGACTGAACTCACGTTCCACTTTCTTTATTTCTTCCTGTTGCAGGATATAGATGGGGACGTACTCGCAGGGAACATTTCTTTTACTAGGTTGACTGAACTCACTTTCCACTTTCTTTATTTCTTCCTGTTGCAGGATATAGATGGGGACGTACTCGCTGGTGAACATTTCTTTTACTAGGTTGACTGAACTCACTTTCCACTTTCTCTCTTTCTTCCTGTTGCAGGATATAGATGGTGACGTACTCGCTGGGGAACATTTCTTTTACTAGGTTGACTGAACTCACTTTCCACTTTCTTTATTTCTTCCTGTTGCAGGATATAGATGGGGACGTACTCGCTGGGGAACATTTCTTTTACTAGGTTGACTGAACTCTCTTTCCACTTTATCTCTTTCTTCCTGTTGCAGGATATTGATGGTGACGTACTCGCTGGGGAACATTTCTTTTACTAGGTTGACTGAACTCACTTTCCACTTTCTTTATTTCTTCCTGTTGCAGGATATAGATGGGGACGTACTCGCTGGGGAACATTTCTTTTACTAGGTTGACTGAACTCACTTTCCACTTTCTTTATTTCTTCCTGTTGCAGGATATAGATGGGGACGTACTCGCTGGGGAACATTTCTTTTACTAGGTTGACTGAACTCACTTTCCACTTTCTTTATTTCTTCCTGTTGCAGGATATAGATGGGGACGTACTCGCTGGGGAACATTTCTTTTACTAGGTTGACTGAACTCACTTTCCACTTTCTTTATTTCTTCCTGTTGCAGGATATTGATGGTGACGTACTCGCTGGGGAACATTTCTTTTACTAGGTTGACTGAACTCACTTTCCACTTTCTTTATTTCTTCCTGTTGCAGGATATTGATGGTGACGTACTCGCTGGGGAACATTTCTTTTACTAGGTTGACTGAACTCACTTTCCACTTTCTTTATTTCTTCCTGTTGCAGGATATAGATGGTGACGTACTCGCTGGGGAACATTACTTTTCCTAGGTTGACTGAACTCTCTTTCCACTTTATCTCTTTCTTCCTGTTGCAGGATATTGATGGTGACGTACTCGCTGGGGAACATTTCTTTTACTAGGTTGACTGAACTCACTTTCCACTTTCTTTATTTCTTCCTGTTGCAGGATATAGATGGGGACGTACTCGCTGGGGAACATTTCTTTTACTAGGTTGACTGAACTCACTTTCCACTTTCTTTATTTCTTCCTGTTGCAGGATATAGATGGGGACGTACTCGCTGGGGAACATTTCTTTTACTAGGTTGACTGAACTCACTTTCCACTTTCTTTATTTCTTCCTGTTGCAGGATATAGATGGGGACGTACTCGCTGGGGAACATTTCTTTTACTAGGTTGACTGAACTCACTTTCCACTTTCTTTATTTCTTCCTGTTGCAGGATATAGATGGGGACGTACTCGCTGGGGAACATTTCTTTTACTAGGTTGACTGAACTCACTTTCCACTTTCTCTCTTTCTTCCTGTTGCAGGATATTGATGGTGACGTACTCGCTGGGGAACATTTCTTTTCCTAGGTTGACTGAACTCACTTTCCACTTTCTTTATTTCTTCCTGTTGCAGGATATAGATGGGGACGTACTCGCTGGGGAACATTTCTTTTACTAGGTTGACTGAACTCACTTTCCACTTTCTCTCTTTCTTCCTGTTGCAGGATATTGATGGTGACGTACTCGCTGGGGAACATTTCTTTTCCTAGGTTGACTGAACTCACTTTCCACTTTCTTTATTTCTTCCTGTTGCAGGATATAGATGGGGACGTACTCGCTGGGGAACATTTCTTTTACTAGGTTGACTGAACTCACTTTCCACTTTCTTTATTTCTTCCTGTTGCAGGATATAGATGGGGACGTACTCGCTGGGGAACATTTCTTTTACTAGGTTGACTGAACTCACTTTCCACTTTCTTTATTTCTTCCTGTTGCAGGATATAGATGGGGACGTACTCGCTGGGGAACATTTCTTTTACTAGGTTGACTGAACTCACTTTCCACTTTCTTTATTTCTTCCTGTTGCAGGATATAGATGGGGACGTACTCGCTGGGGAACATTTCTTTTACTAGGTTGACTGAACTCACTTTCCACTTTCTTTATTTCTTCCTGTTGCAGGATATAGATGGGGACGTACTCGCTGGGGAACATTTCTTTTACTAGGTTGACTGAACTCACTTTCCACTTTCTCTCTTTCTTCCTGTTGCAGGATATTGATGGTGACGTACTCGCTGGGGAACATTTCTTTTCCTAGGTTGACTGAACTCACTTTCCACTTTCTTTATTTCTTCCTGTTGCAGGATATAGATGGGGACGTACTCGCTGGGGAACATTTCTTTTACTAGGTTGACTGAACTCACTTTCCACTTTCTTTATTTCTTCCTGTTGCAGGATATAGATGGGGACGTACTCGCTGGGGAACATTTCTTTTACTAGGTTGACTGAACTCACTTTCCACTTTCTTTATTTTTTCCTGTTGCAGGATATAGATGGGGACGTACTCGCTGGGGAACATTTCTTTTACTAGGTTGACTGAACTCACTTTCCACTTTCTCCCTTTCTTCCTCTTGCAGGATATAGATGGGGACGTACTCGCTGGGGAACATTTCTTTTACTAGGTTGACTGAACTCACTTTCCACTTTCTCTCTTTCTTCCTGTTGCAGGATATTGATGGTGACGTACTCGCTGGGGAACATTACTTTTACTAGGTTGACTGAACTCACTTTCCACTTTCTGTCTTTCTTCCTGTTGCAGGATATAGATGGTGACGTACTCGCTGGGGAACATTTCTTTTACTAGGTTGACTGAACTCACTTTCCACTTTCTTTATTTCTTCCTCTTGCAGGATATAGATGGGGATGTACTCGATGAGGAACATTTCTATTCCTAGGTTGACTGAACTCTCTTTCCACTTTCTCACTTTCTTCCTCTTGCAGGATATAGATGGGGACGTATTCGTTGGGGAACATTTCTTTTCCTAGGTTGACTGAACTCTCTTTCCACTTTATCTCTTTCTTCCTGTTGCAGGATAGAGATGGGGACGTACTCGCTGGGGAACATTTCTTTTACTAGGTTGACTGAACTCACTTTCCACTTTCTTTATTTCTTCCTGTTGCAGGATATAGATGGGGACGTACTCGCTGGGGAACATTTCTTTTCCTAGGTTGACTGAACTATCTTTCCACTTTCTCACTTTCTTCCTCTTGGAGGATATAGATGGGCACGTACTCGCTGGGGAACATTTCTTTTCCTGGGTAGACTGAACTCACTTTCCACTTTCTCTCTTACTTCCTCTTGCAGGATATAGATGGGGATGTACTCGCTGGGGATCATTTCTTTTCCTAGGTTGACTGAACTCTCTTTCCACTTTCTCTCTTTCTTCCTCTTGCAGGATATAGATGGTGACGTACTCGCTGGGGAACATTTCTTTTACTAGGTTGACTGAACTCACTTTCCACTTTATCTCTTTCTTCCTGTTGCAGTATATAGATGGGGACCTACTCGCTGGGAACATTACTTTTACTAGGTTGACTGAACTCACTTTCAACTTTCTTTATTTCTTCCTGTTGTAGAATATAGATGGGGACGTACTCGCTGGGGAACATTTCTTTTACTAGGTTGACTGAACTCACTTTCCACTTTCTTTATTTCTTCCTGTTGCAGGATATAGATGGGGACGTACTCGCTGGGGAACATTTCTTTTACTAGGTTGACTGAACTCACTTTCCACTTTCTCCCTTTCTTCCTGTTGTAGAATATAGATGGGGACGTACTCGCTGGGGAACATTTCTTTTACTAGGTTGACTGAACTCACTTTCCACTTTCTCTCTTTCTTCCTGTTGCAGGATATTGATGGTGACGTACTCGCTGGGGAACATTACTTTTACTAGGTTGACTGAACTCACTTTCCACTTTCTGTCTTTCTTCCTGTTGCAGGATATAGATGGTGACGTACTCGCTGGGGAACATTTCTTTTACTAGGTTGACTGAACTCACTTTCCACTTTCTTTATTTCTTCCTCTTGCAGGATATAGATGGGGATGTACTCGATGGGGAACATTTCTATTCCTAGGTTGACTGAACTCTCTTTCCACTTTCTCACTTTCTTCCTCTTGCAGGATATAGATGGGGACGTATTCGTTGGGGAACATTTCTTTTCCTAGGTTGACTGAACTCTCTTTCCACTTTATCTCTTTCTTCCTGTTGCAGGATAGAGATGGGGACGTACTCGCTGGGGAACATTTCTTTTACTAGGTTGACTGAACTCACTTTCCACTTTCTTTATTTCTTCCTGTTGCAGGATATAGATGGGGACGTACTCGCTGGGGAACATTTCTTTTCCTAGGTTGACTGAACTATCTTTCCACTTTCTCACTTTCTTCCTCTTGGAGGATATAGATGGGCACGTACTCGCTGGGGAACATTTCTTTTCCTGGGTAGACTGAACTCACTTTCCACTTTCTCTCTTACTTCCTCTTGCAGGATATAGATGGGGATGTACTCGCTGGGGATCATTTCTTTTCCTAGGTTGACTGAACTCTCTTTCCACTTTCTCTCTTTCTTCCTCTTGCAGGATATAGATGGTGACGTACTCGCTGGGGAACATTTCTTTTACTAGGTTGACTGAACTCACTTTCCACTTTATCTCTTTCTTCCTGTTGCAGTATATAGATGGGGACCTACTCGCTGGGAACATTACTTTTACTAGGTTGACTGAACTCACTTTCAACTTTCTTTATTTCTTCCTGTTGTAGAATATAGATGGGGACGTACTCGCTGGGGAACATTTCTTTTACTAGGTTGACTGAACTCACTTTCCACTTTCTTTATTTCTTCCTGTTGCAGGATATAGATGGGGACGTACTCGCTGGGGAACATTTCTTTTACTAGGTTGACTGAACTCACTTTCCACTTTCTCTCTTTCTTCCTGTTGTAGAATATAGATGGGGACGTAGTCGCTGGGGAACATTACTTTTACTAGGTTGACTGAACTCACTTTCCACTTTCTCTCTTTCTTCCTGTTGCAGGATATAGATGGTGACGTAGTCGCTGGGGAACATTACTTTTACTAGGTTGACTGAACTCTCCTTCCACTTTCTCTCTTTCTTCCTCTTGCAGGATATAGATGGGGACGTACTCGCTGGGGAACATTACTTTTACTAGGTTGACTGAACTCACTTTCCATTTTCTCTCTTTCTTCCTGTTGCAGGATATAGATGGTGACTTACTCGCTGGGGAACATTTCTTTTACTAGGTTGACTGAACTCACTTTCCACTTTATGTCTTTCTTCCTCTTGGAGGATATAGATGGTGACTTACTCGCTGGGGAACATTTCTTTTACTAGGTTGACTGAACTCACTTTCCACTTTATCTCTTTCTTCCTGTTGCAGGATATAGATGGGGACGTACTCGCTGGGGAACATTAGTTTTACTAGGTTGATTGAACTCACTTTCCACTTTCTTTATTTCTTCCTGTTGTAGAATATAGATGGGGACATACTAGCTGGGGAACATTTCTTTTACTAGGTTGACTAAACTCACTTTTCACTTTCTCTCTTTCTTCCTGTTGCAGGATATAGATGGTGACGTAGTCGCTGGGGAACATTACTTTTACTAGGTTGACTGAACTCACTTTCCACTTTATCTCTTTCTTCCTGTTGCAGGATATAGATGGGGACGTACCCGCTGGGGAACATTTCTTTTCCTAGGTTGACTGAACTCTTTTTCCACTTTCTCTCCTACTTCCTCTTGCAGGATATAGATGGGGATGTACTCGCTGGGGATCATTTCTTTTCCTAGGTTGACTGATCTCTCTTTCCACTTTCTCTCTTTCATCCTGTTGCAGGATATAGATGGGGACGTACTCGTTGGGTATCATTTCTTTTCCTAGGTTGACTGAACTCACTTTCCACTTTCTCTCTTTCTTCCTGTTGCAGGATATAGATGGGGACGTACTCGCTGGGGAACATTTCTTTTACTAGGTTGACTGAACTCACTTTCCACTTTCTTTATTTCTTCCTCTTGCAGGATATAGATGGGGACGTACTCGCTGGGGAACATTTCTTTTCCTAGGTTGACTGAACTCACTTTCCACTTTCTTTATTTCTTCCTGTTGCAGGATATAGATGGGGACGTACTCGCTGGGGAACATTTCTTTTACTAGGTTGACTGAACTCACTTTCCACTTTCTCCCTTTCTTCCTCTTGCAGGATATAGATGGGGACGTACTCGCTGGGGAACATTTCTTTTACTAGGTTGACTGAACTCACTTTCCACTTTCTCTCTTTCTTCCTGTTGCAGGATATAGATGGGGACGTACTACCTGGGGAACATTTCTTTTACTAGGTTGACTGAACTCACTTTCCACTTTCTTTATTTCTTCCTGTTGTAGAATATAGATGGGGACATACTAGCTGGGGAACATTTCTTTTACTAGGTTGACTGAACTCACTTTCCACTTTCTCTCTTTCTTCCTGTTGCAGGATATAGATGGTGACGTACTCACTGGGGAACATTACTTTTACTAGGTTGACTGAACTCACTTTCCACTTTCTTTATTTCTTCCTGTTGCAGGATATAGATGGGGACGTACTCGCTGGGGAACATTTCTTTTACTAGGTTGACTGAACTCACTTTCCACTTTCTCTCTTTCTTCCTCTTGCAGGATATAGATGGAGACGTACTCGCTGGGGAACATTTCTTTTACTAGGTTGACTGAACTCACTTTCCACTTTCTCCCTTTCTTCCTCTTGCAGGATATAGATGGGGACGTACTCGCTGGGGAACATTTCTTTTACTAGGTTGACTGAACTCACTTTCCACTTTCTCTCTTTCTTCCTGTTGCAGGATATTGATGGTGACGTACTCGCTGGGGAACATTACTTTTACTAGGTTGACTGAACTCACTTTCCACTTTCTGTCTTTCTTCCTGTTGCAGGATATAGATGGTGACGTACTCGCTGGGGAACATTTCTTTTACTAGGTTGACTGAACTCACTTTCCACTTTCTTTATTTCTTCCTGTTGCAGGATATAGATGGGGACGTACTCGCTGGGGAACATTTCTTTTACTAGGTTGACTGAACTCACTTTCCACTTTCTTTATTTCTTCCTGTTGCAGGATATAGATGGGGACGTACTCGCTGGTGAACATTTCTTTTACTAGGTTGACTGAACTCACTTTCCACTTTCTCCCTTTCTTCCTCTTGCAGGATATAGATGGGGACGTACTCGCTGGGGAACATTTCTTTTACTAGGTTGACTGAACTCACTTTCCACTTTCTCTCTTTCTTCCTGTTGCAGGATATTGATGGTGACGTACTCGCTGGGGAACATTACTTTTCCTAGGTTGACTGAACTCTCTTTCCACTTTATCTCTTTCTTCCTGTTGCAGGATAGAGATGGGGACGTACTCGCTGGGGAACATTTCTTTTACTAGGTTGACTGAACTCACTTTCCACTTTCTTTATTTCTTCCTGTTGCAGGATATAGGTGGGGACGTACTCGCTGGGGAACATTTCTTTTACTAGGTTGACTGAACTCACTTTCCACTTTCTTTATTTCTTCCTGTTGCAGGATATAGATGGGGACGTACTCGCTGGGGAACATTTCTTTTACTAGGTTGACTGAACTCACTTTCCACTTTCTCCCTTTCTTCCTCTTGCAGGATATAGATGGGGACGTACTCGCTGGGGAACATTTCTTTTACTAGGTTGACTGAACTCACTTTCCACTTTATCTCTTTCTTCCTGTTGCAGGATATAGATGGGGACGTACTCGCTGGGGAACATTAGTTTTACTAGGTTGATTGAACTCACTTTCCACTTTCTTTATTTCTTCCTGTTGTAGAATATAGATGGGGACATACTAGCTGGGGAACATTTCTTTTACTAGGTTGACTAAACTCACTTTTCACTTTCTCTCTTTCTTCCTCTTGCAGGATATAGATGGGGATGTACTCGCTGGGGAACATTTCTATTATGGTGATGGGGGGTAGAGTTCACGTTGTTAATTGTTGCTTGTATCAGAAGGTAGATAAATAGTAGCAGTCCTTCGGAACAGCCGCTAGTTTGGCCTAAAGGTTCAACAAGCGATCAAATTGAGGTCACCATAACATAAACAAAATAACATACGAAAGAGAAGGGTATATCAAAAACACTTTGTATTTAAATGCAACATCAATGAATAGTACAATGTTTCTTGATTTACACGCACAAAGTCCGTTACAAAATGTTCATTCATAGAAGAGAAATCCGATTATTAAAAGAATATAAGTGTCTTTTGTTAATACTTAAGTTCATGACGTGCTGGTCACAGGAGATGAAAGGTGAGGTCAATGGGTTGGTAGGAGTCCTTTGATATCTCCGTTGGTGAAGGAAGGCTGAAGGCATCGGGTTTGACGGGTGAGAAAAGCGTAGCGATATTCACTGACGGTACTTCAAAGCTTTCTGTCTTAGAAGTGAATTTATCGCTCTATTTATGTGTGCCCTTCGGATCAGAGTCAGTCTGCTGAAACAAACTGTTGGGTATGGCGCGGAGCTGTTTAATTGGTGGAAAATTGCTTATCATTCTTTTTATTTCTTTTTAGTTTTCCACCGGAAATTCTGCGTGGAGCCGGGTGCGCAGAGACCAGTATTGGTCATTTGCTGTCTAAACCTCTGAGGGTTAATATCCGGTCCTTCGCTTGCTCCGTGCCACCACATAACTTTCGCCCCAGTAAACGGAGTTGTTGTTGTTGTTTTTTTTGTTGTTTTTTTTAGTAATAAAAATATGTGTTTTCTTTCTTCCATTTAACCGTTCTACCGGACTTCGTTCTAGTTTCTGGTTTGTTATCATTAGTTTCTTCGGAACAAGATAGGGAGTTATCCAAATCCGGTCTTGATCCAATGGAATCTTTTGATTTTATATTTTCAGAAATATATGCAGGTTTTAGTCTATCTATTGAAACATTACTATGTACGTCATCCGATCTTTTAATAGTAAAATATTTTTCATGACGACTTAATACTTGGAATGGACCTGTGTATGGAGCTTCCAATGGCTTTCTTACTCTGTCTGTTCTTAGCCAGATACTTTTACATGTTTGTAAATCTTTTGGAATGTAAGAATTAGGTATTGTATGCAGGTGTCCCCTGGATAATTTGTCCATGTCAAATTTTTGCATCTCGTCGGCTAGAATTTTAACGTGCGAGTTTGTCATTTCACTATTCTCGTTCTTGATAGAGTCAATTAACAATCGGGGGACTTGTGCATGACTCCCTGTTACTGCAGTAAATGAAGAATAGTTTGATTCGTTAGGTGTTATCCTCATTCCCAAAAGGACGATAGGAAGAGCTGACAACCACGATTCTTTCCTGGCTATAATAGCCGTTTTTAAAGTTCTGTGTGCTCGCTCAACTAATCCATTCGTTTGCGGATGGTACGCCGTTGTTCGTAATCTGTGGAAGCCTATTATTTTTGATAGTTCTGAGAATAATTCGGATTCAAATTGGCTTCCTCTGTCCGTAACGACATGAAGAGGAACCCCGAATCGGGAGATCCACAGATTGACAAAAGCCGTTGATATTGATTTTGCCGTAATTTCTGTTATTGGGCATGCTTCTATCCATCTCGTATTTCTATCAATGCATGTTAATAAATATCGATATGGTGAAAAATAAGGGTCAGTTTGGTTCTTTACTGGTAGTAAGGGACCGACAATATCCACATGCACCGTTTCAAAACGACTGGAAGGTAATTCAAAAGGATTTACTTTGCTCTTTGTGTGTTTTATTATTTTTGCTTGTTGGCAGTGTTGGCATTCTGTGCACCAGGTTTTTATTGACTTGTCCATCTTCGGCCAATAGTATCTGGATTTTATTATTTTTCTTGAAGATGTTATTCCTGGATGTGATAGATTATGCAGACTGTCAAATACCGATTTTCTGAGCTTTTCAGTCACAAAAGGTCGTGGAAAAGGTAATGTCGTGTCACATAATATGGTTTCATTTTGATTTATTGTGTATGGTTTCAGTTGATCTTTGAATGCCTGAATTTCATTGTCAGTAGCTTGATGCTTCATTATTTCTTGTAAGTCACATATATCAATAGTGATCGCGTTGACAGGTCGTGATAAACAATCAGCTACTATATTTTGTGAACCTCTTATATGTGAAATGTCATTTACATATTCGCTGATAAAACAGAGGTGACGCTGTTGTCTATCTGATTTTAAGGAAGACTGGCTTTTAAAAGCACTGCAAAGTGGTTTGTGATCCGTCAGTAACATTACATTTCTGCCTTCTATTAAATGTTTAAAATGGAGTACTGCTAGATAGGCAGCTAGTAGTTCTCTGTCAAAAGTAGAATATTTTTGTTGGGTTTGGGATAATTTCTTTGAAAAGAAACCTATGGGGATGGGTTGATTATCAATCATTTGATGAAGTACTGCACCCACCGCATAATTCGAACTGTCTGTTACAAGTTGATAGTTGTTAGCTTTCGAGCTGGGGAAAGCCAAAACAGTTACATTTGATAAAGACTTTTTCATATTTTCGAAAGATTCAATTTCTTCCTTTGTTAGGGTTAATGACTTGGAATTTTGGTTTAAACGTATTTTTTCCGTGAGAGGTAGTATGATATCGCTGAAATTTGGCACAAGTTTTCTGTAAAAATTTGCCATTCCGATGAATCGGCGTAGTGATTTGGAATCGTTTGGTTGAGGAAATTCACTTAATTCATTCAACTTTTTAGCACTGGGTTTGAGACCACTAGCAGAAATATGAAATCCTAAAAAGTCTAATTCATTAGCACTAAATATGCATTTGGAGAGACAAATTTTAAAATCGTACTCACTCAGTTTTTGTAGTACTAGGTCGATATGCTTGGAATGAGTTTCTTCATCTTCTGAGAATATAAGGATATCGTCGATATATACAAAGGTATAATCAGTATCACGAAAGATATTGTCCATCATTCTCTGAAAAGTACATGATGCGTTCCGTAGTCCGAAAGGCATATAGTTATATTCAAATAACCCAAAAGGGGTAGAGATGGCTGTCTTGCAAACATCCTCCGGATGTACAGGTATCTGATGATAAGCAGACGACAGGTCTATCTTTGAAAAGAACTTCTTATTATGAAGCTTCGAAGACAAGGAATTTATATTTGGGACTTGATATCGATCGGCTTTTGTTATGGTATTTAAATGTCTGTAATCGCCAACAGGTCTATATGTGCCGTCTGACTTCGGTACCATATGTAAGGCTGAACTCCATTCAGAGTTTGAAGGGGAAATTATTCCTGCCTTTAGGAGTTTCTTGAATTCCTCTTTTGCAATTTCACATCTCTGAGCTGATAATTGTCTGGCTCTGGAGAAAGTAGGAGGGTTGCTACCAGTTTCTATTCTATGGAATATCTTTGGTTTTGTTGCATTCGTGTCGCGATGAGGAGAAATTAAGTTTGGGTATTTCTCCAGAATTGCTCGTACCATTTTGTTAGCATCTTTATTCGGTACTAAATCTATATTCATGATAATAGACGATGGATGTGCATCGGATTGTCTATTAGTCATTTTATCAATCAGCTTATTGTTTGTGCAGTCCACCATTAGCCCGAAATGGTTTAGGAAATCGTATCCTAGGAGTGGCTGAGCAGTTTCGGCTATTATAAATGTCCAGGTAAATTCTCGTCTGAGGTTCCGTAGTGTTAGATTCAGTACTACTTGTCCTGAGCATTCAATCTTTTGATCGTTGGCAGACACTAAAGAGATATTGGTTGGGTATGTTACAGCTCCGCTTAAATATCTCTTCGGAAGTATAGATACGGCAGCTCCTGTATCCACAATAAAATTTAAACTTTGAGCTCCTAACCGTGCGGCTACAATGAGAAGCGGCGAGGAAATGGAAGCTAACACCTCTCGCCTAGTTAGTTTTCCGAAATCTCACGAGGAACTGGTGAATTTGGGCGAGAGTTGGGTTGCATTTGAACATTCCGTTTATTTGGCCATCTGCACCACGGCTTACAAAATGTTGCACGTTCCGCAAAGTATAAATGCGCTCGGCAAATTAGAGGTTTTTGGTCCTTGTTAAAAGGGCGAACACTGGTAGGGAATTTATTTTCACTGTGGGAACAGCCATGTATCCTTTTAGTTTCATTTTTATTTTGCTGTTCATCCCTTTTCTTCCCCGAAATCTGTCGAATATGTGCGGTGTCTTGTTTGTTAAAATATAATAGTAAGTCATCCGCCATTCTTCCAAGGCGATCTGTGTCTAAATCGACTTGTGCCGCTACCACTGGTTTAATGGAGTGAGGTAGGGCTTGAATAAATTTGTGACGTACGATATCGTCCCCTACGCCAATTCGGCTTGCTAATGACATAAGTTCATTCAGGTATACTGAGGGACGACCTGTTACAGTCGATGACGACATTAATTTGTCCAGCATCTCTGGTTTTGTTTTCTCGTAAGCGCCCGTCACTGCTTCTCTTAGTGCGTCGTAATCTTTTGATTGCAGTATAGTTGGCTGTATATTTCCTACTATGTCCACAGGGAGAGCTGCCAAAGTGTTAAAAATTTTTTGACTGGTCTGTCTTATATTTGCAATATTAAATTGCGCCTCCATTATCGCAAACCAAGCTATTACGTTTGATTCAATGAAGTTTGGTGGTTTTATCGCAACAGCTTGGATTGGTTGGTTTTGATTAATTGTAGTTTCTTCAGCGTCATCTGCCATGTTTTTGGTTTGTGTTGAATAAAAATTCTAATTTTGTGACAGTTCAATTTTTTTTTTTTGTGCGTGCGTGTATATATATGTGTTGAAATCACGTCTTGGTCACCACTTATGGGGGTGGGGTGTAGAGTTCACGTTGTTAATTGTTGCTTGTATCAGAAGGTAGATAAATAGTAGCAGTCCTTCGGAACAGCCGCTAGTTTGGCCTAAAGGTTCAACAAGCGATCAAATTGAGGTCACCATAACATAAACAAAATAACATACGAAAGAGAAGGGTATATCAAAAACACTTTGTATTTAAATGCAACATCAATGAATAGTACAATGTTTCTTGATTTACACGCACAAAGTCCGTTACAAAATGTTCATTCATAGAAGAGAAATCCGATTATTAAAAGAATATAAGTGTCTTTTGTTAATACTTAAGTTCATGACGTGCTGGTCACAGGAGATGAAAGGTGAGGTCAATGGGTTGGTAGGAGTCCTTTGATATCTCCGTTGGTGAAGGAAGGCTGAAGGCATCGGGTTTGACGGGTGAGAAAAGCGTAGCGACATTCACTGACGGTACTTCAAAGCTTTCTGTCTTAGAAGTGAATTTATCGCTCTATTTATGTGTGCCCTTCGGATCAGAGTCAGTCTGCTGAAACAAACTGTTGGGTATGGCGCGGAGCTGTTTAATTGGTGGAAAATTGCTTATCATTCTTTTTATTTCTTTTTAGTTTTCCACCGGAAATTCTGCGTGGAGCCGGGTGCGCAGAGACCAGTATTGGTCATTTGCTGTCTAAACCTCTGAGGGTTAATATCCGGTCCTTCGCTTGCTCCGTGCCACCACACTATTCCTAGGTTGACTGAACTCTCTTTCCACTTTCTCACTTTCTTCCTCTCGCAGGATATAGATGGGGACGTATTCGTTGGGGAACATTTCTTTTCCTAGGTTGACTGAACTCTCTTTCCACTTTATCTCTTTCTTCCAGTTGCAGGATAGAGATGGGGACGTACTCGCTGGGGAACATTTCTTTTACTAGGTTGACTGAACTCACTTTCCACTTTCTTTATTTCTTCCTGTTGCAGGATATAGATGGGGACGTACTCGCTGGGGAACATTTCTTTTCCTAGGTTGACTGAACTATCTTTCCACTTTCTCACTTTCTTCCTCTTGGAGGATATAGATGGGCACGTACTCGCTGGGGAACATTTCTTTTCCTGGGTAGACTGAACTCACTTTCCACTTTCTCTCTTACTTCCTCTTGCAGGATATAGATGGGGATGTACTCGCTGGGGATCATTTCTTTTCCTAAGTTGACTGAACTCTCTTTCCACTTTCTCTCTTTCTTCCTCTTGCAGGATATAGATGGTGACGTACTCGCTGGGGAACATTTCTTTTACTAGGTTGACTGAACTCACTTTCCACTTTATCTCTTTCTTCCTGTTGCAGGATATAGATGGGGACCTACTCGCTGGGAACATTACTTTTACTAGGTTGACTGAACTCACTTTCCACTTTCTCTCTTTCTTCCTGTTGTAGAATATAGATGGGGACGTAGTCGCTGGGGAACATTACTTTTACTAGGTTGACTGAACTCACTTTCCACTTTCTCTCTTTCTTCCTGTTGCAGGATATAGATGGTGACGTAGTCGCTGGGGAACATTACTTTTACTAGGTTGACTGAACTCTCCTTCCACTTTCTCTCTTTCTTCCTCTTGCAGGATATAGATGGGCTCGTACTCGCTGGGGAACATTTCTATTCCTAGGTTGACTGAACTCTCTTTCCACTTTCTCTCTTACTTCCTCTTGTAGGATATAGATAGGGACGTACTCGCTGGGGAACATTTCTTTTCCTAGGTTGACTGAACTCTCTTTCCACTTTCTCTCTTTCTTCCTGTTGCAGTATATAGATGGGGACGTACTCGCTGGGGATCATTTCTTTTCCTATGTTGACTGAACTCTCTTTCCACTTTCTCACTTTCTTCCTCTTGCTGGATATAGATGGGGACGTACTCGCTGGGAAACATTTCTTTTCCTAGGTTGACTGAACTCTCTTTCCACTTTCTCTCTTTCTTCCTCTTGCAGGATATAGATGGGGATGTACTCGCTGGGGATCATTTCTTTTCCTAGGTTGACTGAACTCTCTTTCCACTTTCTCTCTTTCTTCCTCTTGCAGGATATAGATGGGGACGTACTCGCTGGGGATCATTTCTTTTCCTATGTTGACTGAACTCTCTTTCCACTTTCTCTCTTTCTTCCTCTTGCAGGATATAGATGGGGACGTACTCGCTGGGGAACATTTCTATTCCTAGGTTGACTGAACTCTCTTTCCACTTTCTCTCTTTCTTCCTCTTGCAGGATATAGATGGGGACGTACTCGCTGGGGAACATTTCTTTTACTAGGTTGACTGAACTCTCTTACCACTTTCTCCCTTTCTTCCTCTTGCAGGATATAGATGGGGACGTACTCGCTGGGGAACATTACTTTTACTAGGTTGACTGAACTCACTTTCCATTTTCTCTCTTTCTTCCTGTTGCAGGATATAGATGGTGACTTACTCGCTGGGGAACATTTCTTTTACTAGGTTGACTGAACTCACTTTCCACTTTATCTCTTTCTTCCTGTTGCAGGATATAGATGGGGACGTACTCGCTGGGGAACATTAGTTTTACTAGGTTGACTGAACTCACTTTCCACTTTCTTTATTTCTTCCTGTTGCAGGATATAGATGGGGATGTACTCGCTGGGGAACACTTCTTTTCCTAGGTTGACTGAACTCACTTTCCACTTTCTTTATTTCTTCCTGTTGCAGGATATAGATGGGGACGTACTCGCTGGGGAACATTTCTTTTACTAGGTTGACTGAACTCACTTTCCACTTTCTCTCTTTCTTCCTGTTGCAGGATATTGATGGTGACGTACTCGCTGGGGAACATTACTTTTACTAGGTTGACTGAACTCACTTTCCACTTTCTGTCTTTCTTCCTGTTGCAGGATATTGATGGTGACGTACTCGCTGGGGAACATTTCTTTTACTAGGTTGACTGAACTCACTTTCCACTTTCTCTCTTTCTTCCTGTTGCAGGATATTGATGGTGACGTACTCGCTGGGGAACATTTCTTTTACTAGGTTGACTGAACTCACTTTCCACTTTCTTTATTTCTTCCTCTTGCAGGATATAGATGGGGACGTATTCGTTGTGGAATATTTCTTTTCCTAGGTTGACTGAACTATCTTTCCACTTTCTCACTTTCTTCCTCTTGGAGGATATAGATGGGCACGTACTCGCTGGGGAACATTTCTTTTCCTGGGTAGACTGAACTCACTTTCCACTTTCTCTCTTACTTCCTCTTGCAGGATATAGATGGGGATGTACTCGCTGGGGATCATTTCTTTTCCTAGGTTGACTGAACTCTCTTTCCACTTTCTCTCTTTCTTCCTCTAGCAGGATATAGATCGGGACGTACTCGCTGGGAAACATTTCTATTCCTAGGTTGACTGAACTCTCTTTCCACTTTCTCTCTTACTTCCTCTTGCAGGATATAGATGGGGACGTACTCGCTGGGGAACATTTCTATTCCTAGGTTGACTGAACTCTCTTTCCACTTTCTCACGTTCTTCCTCTTGCAGGATATAGCTCGGGACGTACTCGCTGGGGATCATTTCTTTTCCTAGGTTGACTGAACTCTCTTTCCACTTTCTCTCTTACTTCTTCTTGCAGGATATAGATTGGGACGTATTCGTTGGGGAACATTTCTTTTCCTAGGTTGACTGAACTCTCTTTCCACTTTCTCTCTTTCTTGCTCTTGCATGATATAGATGGAGACGTACTCGCTGGGGAACATATCTTTTCCTAGGTTGACTGAACTATCTTTCCACTTTCTCACTTTCTTCCTCTTGGAGGATATAGATGCGCACGTACTCGCTGGGAATCATTTCTTTTCCTAGGTTGACTGAACTCTCTTTCCACTTTCTCTCTTTCTTCCTCTTGCAGGATATAGATGGTGACGTACTCGCTGGGGAACATTACTTTTACTAGGTTGACTGAACTCACTTTCCACTTTCTCTCTTTCTTCCTGTTGCAGGATATAGATGGTGACGTACTCGCTGGGGAACATTTCTATTCCTAGGTTGACTGAACTCTCTTCCCACTTTCTCTCTTTCTTCCTCTTGCAGGATATAGATGGGGACGTACTCGCTGGGGAACATTACGTTTACTAGGTTGACTGAACTCACTTTCCACTTTCTCTCTTTCTTCCTGTTGCAGGATATAAATGTTGACGTAGTCGCTTTTACTAGGTTGACTGAACTCACTTTCCACTTTCTGTCTTTCTTCCTGTTGCAGGATATAGATGGTGACGTACTCGCTGGGGAACATTTCTTTTACTAGGTTGACTGAACTCACTTTCCACTTTCTTTATTTCTTCCTCTTGCAGGATATAGATGGGGACGTACTCGCTGGGGAACATTTCTATTCCTAGGTTGACTGAACTCTCTTTCCACTTTCTCACTTTCTTCCTCTTGCAGGATATAGATGGGGACGTACTCGCTGGTGATCATTTCTTTTCCTAGGTTGACTGAACTCTCTTTCCACTTTCTCTCTTACTTCTTCTTGCAGGATATAGATTGGGACGTATTCGTTGGGGAACATTTCTTTTCCTAGGTTGACTGAACTCACTTTCCACTTTCTTTCTTACTTCTTCTTGCAGGATATAGATTGGGACGTATTCGTTGGGGAACATTTCTTTTCCTAGGTTGACTGAACTCTCTTTCCACTTTCTCTCTTTCTTCCTCTTGCTGGATATAGATGGGGACGTACTCGCTGGGAATTATTTCTTTTCCTAGGTTGACTGAACTCTCTTTCCACTTTCTCTCTTTCTTCCTCTTGCAGGATATAGATGGTGACGTACTCGCTGGGGAACATTACTTTTACTAGGTTGACTGAACTCACTTTCCACTTTCTCTCTTTCTTCCTGTTGCAGGATATAGATGGTGACATACTCGCTGGTGAACATTTCTATTCCTAAGTTGACTGATCTCTCTTCCCACTTTCTCTCTTTCTTCCTCTTGCAGGATATAGATGGGGACGTACTCGCTGGGGAACATTACTTTTACTAGGTTGACTGAACTCACTTTCCTCTTTCTCTCTTTCTTCCTGTTGCAGGATATAGATGGTGACGTACTCGCTGGGGAACATTTCTTTTACTAGGTTGACTGAACTCACTTTCCACTTTCTCTCTTAATTCCTCTTGCAGGATATAGATGGGGATGTACTCGGTTGGGATCATTTCTTTTCCTAGGTTGACTGAACTCTCTTTCCACTTTCTCTCTTTCTTCCTCTTGCAGGATATAGATGGGGACGTACTCGCTGGGGATCATTTCTTTTCCTAGGTTGACTGAACTCTCTTTCCACTTTCTCTCTTTCTTCCTCTTGCATGATATAGATGGGGACGTACTCGCTGGGAGACATTTCTTTTCCTAGGTTGACTGAACTCTCTTTCCACTTTCTGTCTTTCTTCCTCTTGCTGGATATAGATGGGGACGTACTCGCTGGGAGACATTTCTTTTCCTAGGTTGACTGAACTCTCTTTCCACTTTCTCTCTTTCTTCCTCTTGCTGGATATAGATGGGGACGTACTCGCTGGGAAACATTTCTTTTCCTAGGTTGACTGAACTCTCTTTCCACTTTCTCTCTTACTTCCTGTTGCAGGATATAGATGGGGACGTACTCGCTGGGGAACATTTGTTTTACTATGTTGACTGAACGCACTTTCCACTTTCTCTCTTTCTTCCTGTTGCAGGATATAGATGGTGACGTACTCGCTGGGACCATTACTTTTACTAAGTTGACTGAACTCACTTTCCACTTTCTTTATTTCTTCTTGTTGCAGGATATAGATGGGGACGTACTCGCTGGGGATCATTTCTTTTCCTAGGTTGACTGAACTCTCTTTCCACTTTCTCTCTTTCTTCCTCTTGCAGGATATAGATGGGGACTTACTCGCTGGGGAACATTTCTTTTCCTAGGTTGACTGAACTCTCTTTCCACTTTCTCTCTTTCTTCCTGTTGCAGGATATAGATGGGGACGTACTCGCTGGGGAACATTTGTTTTACTATGTTGACTGAACGCACTTTCCACTTTCTCTCTTTCTTCCTGTTGCAGGATATAGATGGTGACGTACTCGCTGGGACCATTACTTTTACTAAGTTGACTGAACTCACTTTCCACTTTCTTTATTTCTTCTTTTTGCAGGATATAGATGGGGACGTACTCGCTGGGGATCATTTCTTTTCCTAGGTTGACTGAACTCTCTTTCCACTTTCTCTCTTTCTTCCTCTTGCTGGATATAGATGGGGACGCTACTCGCTGGGGATCATTTCTTTTCCTAGGTTGACTGAACTCTCTTTCCACTTTCTTTCTTTCTTCCTCTTGCTGGATATAGATGGGGACGTACTCGCTGGGAAACATTTCTTTTCCTAGGTTGACTGAACTCTCTTTCCACTTTCTCTCTTTCTTCCTCTTGCAGGATATAGATGGGGACGTACTCGCTGGGGAACATTTCTTTTACTAGGTTGACTGAACTCACTTTCCACTTTCTCTCTTTCTTCCTGTTGCAGGATATAGATGGTGACGTACTCGCTGGGAACATTACTTTTACTAGGTTGACTGAACTCACTTTCCACTTTCTTTATTTCTTCTTGTTGCAGGATATAGATGGGGACGTACTCGCTGGGGATCATTTCTCTTCCTAGGTTGACTGAACTCTCTTCCCACTTTCTCTCTTTCTTCCTCTTGCAGGATATAGATGGGGACGTACTCGCTGGGGAACATTACTTTTACTAGGTTGACTGAACTCACTTTCCACTTTCTCTCTTTGTTCCTGTTGCAGGATATAGATGTTGACGTAGTCGCTTTTACTAGGTTGACTGAACTCACTTTCCACTTTATCTCTTTCTTCCTGTTGCAGGATATAGATGGGGAGGTACTCGCTGGGGAACATTTCTATTCCTAGGTTGACTGAACTCACTTTCCACTTTCTTTATTTCTTCCTGTTGCAGGATATAGATGGGGATGTACTCGCTGGGGAACATTTCTTTTACTAGGTTGACTGAACTCACTTTCCACTTTCTTTATTTCTTCCTGTTGCAGGATATAGATGGGGACGTACTCGCTGGGGAACATTTCTTTTACTAGGTTGACTGAACTCACTTTCCAGTTTCTGTCTTTCTTCCTGTTGCAGGATATAGATGGTGACGTACTCGCTGGGACCATTACTTTTACTAAGTTGACTGAACTCACTTTCCACTTTCTTTATTTCTTCTTGTTGCAGGATATAGATGGGGACGTACTCGCTGGGGATCATTTCTTTTCCTAGGTTGACTGAACTCTCTTTCCACTTTCTCTCTTTCTTCCTCTTGCTGGATATAGATGGGGACGTACTCGCTGGGGATCATTTCTTTTCCTAGGTTGACTGAACTCTCTTTCCACTTTCTCTCTTTCTTCCTCTTGCTGGATATAGATGGGGACGTACTCGCTGGGAAACATTTCTTTTCCTAGGTTGACTGAACTCTCTTTCCACTTTCTCTCTTTCTTCCTGTTGCAGGATATAGATGGGGACGTACTCGCTGGGGAACATTTCTTTTACGAGGTTGACTGAACTCACTTTCCACTTTCTCTCTTTCTTCCTGTTGCAGGATATAGATGGTGACGTACTCGCTGGGAACATTACTTTTACTAGGTTGACTGAACTCACTTTCCACTTTCTTTATTTCTTCTTGTTGCAGGATATAGATGGCGACGTACTCGCTGGGGATCATTTCTCTTCCTAGGTTGACTGAACTCTCTTCCCACTTTCTCTCTTTCTTCCTCTTGCAGGATATAGATGGGGACGTACTCGCTGGGGAACATTACTTTTACTAGGTTGACTGAACTCACTTTCCACTTTCTCTCTTTCTTCCTGTTGCAGGATATAGATGTTGACGTACTCGCTGGGAACATTACTTTTACTAGGTTGACTGAACTCACTTTCCACTTTCTCTCTTTCTTCCTGTTGCAGGATATAGATGGGGACGTACTCGCTGGGGAACATTACTTTTACTAGGTTGACTGAACTCACTTCCCACTTTCTCTCTTTCTTCCTGTTGCAGGATATAGATGGGGACGTACTCGCTGGGGAACATTACTTTTACTAGGTTGCATGAACTCTCTTCCCACTTTCTCTCTTTCTTCCTGTTGCAGGATATAGATGGGGACGTACTCGCTGGGGAACATTACTTTTACTAGGTTGACTGAACTCACTTTCCACTTTATCTCTTTCTTCCTGTTGCAGGATATAGATGGGGAGGTACTCGCTGGGGAACATTTCTATTCCTAGGTTGACTGAACTCACTTTCCACTTTCTTTATTTCTTCCTGTTGCAGGATATAGATGGGGATGTACTCGCTGGGGAACATTTCTTTTACTAGGTTGACTGAACTCACTTTCCACTTTCTCTCTTTCTTCCTGTTGCAGGATATAGATGGTGACGTACTCGCTGGGGAACATTTCTTTTACTAGGTTGACTGAACTCACTTTCCACTTTCTTTATTTCTACCTGTTGCAGGATATAGATGGGGACGTACTCGCTGGGGAACATTTCTTTTACTAGGTTGACTGAACTCACTTTCCACTTTCTGTCTTTCTTCCTGTTGCAGGATATAGATGGGGACGTACTCGCTGGGAACATTACTTTTACTAGGTTGACTGAACTCACTTTCCACTTTCTCTCTTTCTTCCTGTTGCAGGATATAGATGGGGACGTACTCGCTGGGGAACATTACTTTTACTAGGTTGACTGAACTCACTTCCCACTTTCTCTCTTTCTTCCTGTTGCAGGATATAGATGGGGACGTACTCGCTGGGGAACATTACTTTTACTAGGTTGACTGAACTCTCTTCCCACTTTCTCTCTTTCTTCCTGTTGCAGGATATAGATGGGGACGTACTCGCTGGGGAACATTACTTTTACTAGGTTGACTGAACTCACTTTCCACTTTATCTCTTTCTTCCTGTTGCAGGATATAGATGGGGAGGTACTCGCTGGGGAACATTTCTATTCCTAGGTTGACTGAACTCACTTTCCACTTTCTTTATTTCTTCCTGTTGCAGGATATAGATGGGGATGTACTCGCTGGGGAACATTTCTTTTACTAGGTTGACTGAACTCACTTTCCACTTTCTGTCTTTCTTCCTGTTGCAGGATATAGATGGGGACGTACTCGCTGGGAACATTACTTTTACTAGGTTGACTGAACTCACTTTCCACTTTCTCTCTTTCTTCCTGTTGCAGGATATAGATGGGGACGTACTCGCTGGGGAACATTACTTTTACTAGGTTGACTGAACTCACTTCCCACTTTCTCTCTTTCTTCCTGTTGCAGGATATAGATGGGGACGTACTCGCTGGGGAACATTACTTTTACTAGGTTGACTGAACTCTCTTCCCACTTTCTCTCTTTCTTCCTGTTGCAGGATATAGATGGGGACGTACTCGCTGGGGAACATTACTTTTACTAGGTTGACTGAACTCACTTTCCACTTTATCTCTTTCTTCCTGTTGCAGGATATAGATGGGGAGGTACTCGCTGGGGAACATTTCTATTCATAGGTTGACTGAACTCACTTTCCACTTTCTTTATTTCTTCCTGTTGCAGGATATAGATGGGGATGTACTCGCTGGGGAACATTTCTTTTACTAGGTTGACTGAACTCACTTTCCACTTTCTGTCTTTCTTCCTGTTGCAGGATATAGATGGTGACGTACTCGCTGGGGAACATTTCTTTTACTAGGTTGACTGAACTCACTTTCCACTTTCTTTATTTCTACCTGTTGCAGGATATAGATGGGGACGTACTCGCTGGGGAACATTTCTTTTACTAGGTTGACTGAACTCACTTTCCACTTTCTGTCTTTCTTCCTGTTGCAGGATATAGATGGTGACGTACTCGCTGGGGAACATTTCTTTTACTAGGTTGACTGAACTCACTTTCCACTTTCTTTATTTCTTCCTCTTGCAGGATATAGATGGGGACGTACTCGCTGGGGAACATTTCTATTCCTAGGTTGACTGAACTCTCTTTCCACTTTCTCACTTTCTTCCTCTTGCAGGATATAGATGGGGACGTACTCGCTGGGAGACATTTCTTTTCCTAGGTTGACTGAACTCTCTTTCCACTTTCTGTCTTTCTTCCTCTTGCTGGATATAGATGGGGACGTACTCGCTAGGAGACATTTCTTTTCCTAGGTTGACTGAACTCTCTTTCCACTTTCTCTCTTTCTTCCTCTTGCTGGATATAGATGGGGACGTACTTGCTGGGGATCATTTCTTTTCCTAGGTTGACTGAACTCTCTTTCCACTTTCTCTCTTTCTTCCTCTTGCAGGATATAGATGGGGACGTACTTGCTGGGGATCATTTCTTTTCCTAGGTTGACTGAACTCTCTTTCCACTTTCTCTCTTTCTTCCTCTTGCTGGATATAGATTGGGACGTACTTGCTGGGAAACATTTCTTTTCCTAGGTTGACTGAACTCTCTTTCCACTTTCTCTCTTTCTTCCTGTTGCAGGATATAGATGGGGACGTACTCGCTGGGGAACATTTGCTTTACTATGTTGACTGAACGCACTTTCCACTTTCTCTCTTTCTTCCTGTTGCAGGATATAGATGGTGACGTACTCGCTGGGACCATTACTTTTACTAAGTTGACTGAACTCACTTTCCACTTTCTTTATTTCTTCTTGTTGCAGGATATAGATGGGGACGTACTCGCTGGGGATCATTTCTTTTCCTAGGTTGACTGAACTCTCTTTCCACTTTCTCTCTTTCTTCCTCTTGCAGGATATAGATGGGGACGTACTTGCTGGGGATCATTTCTTTTCCTAGGTTGACTGAACTCTCTTTCCACTTTCTCTCTTTCTTCCTCTTGCTGGATATAGATGGGGACGTACTTGCTGGGAAACATTTCTTTTCCTAGGTTGACTGAACTCTCTTTCCACTTTCTCTCTTTCTTCCTGTTGCAGGATATAGATGGGGACGTACTCGCTGGGGAACATTTGTTTTACTATGTTGACTGAACGCACTTTCCACTTTCTCTCTTTCTTCCTGTTGCAGGATATAGATGGTGACGTACTCGCTGGGACCATTACTTTTACTAAGTTGACTGAACTCACTTTCCACTTTCTTTATTTCTTCTTGTTGCAGGATATAGATGGGGACGTACTCGCTGGGGATCATTTCTTTTCCTAGGTTGACTGAACTCTCTTTCCACTTTCTCTCTTTCTTCCTCTTGCTGGATATAGATGGGGACGTACTCGCTGGGGATCATTTCTTTTCCTAGGTTGACTGAACTCTCTTTCCACTTTCTCTCTTTCTTCCTCTTGCTGGATATAGATGGGGACGTACTCGCTGGGAAACATTTCTTTTCCTAGGTTGACTGAACTCTCTTTCCACTTTCTCTCTTTCTTCCTCTTGCAGGATATAGATGGGGACGTACTCGCTGGGGAACATTTCTTTTACTAGGTTGACTGAACTCACTTTCCACTTTCTCTCTTTCTTCCTGTTGCAGGATATAGATGGTGACGTACTCGCTGGGAACATTACTTTTACTAGGTTGACTGAACTCACTTTCCACTTTCTTTATTTCTTCTTGTTGCAGGATATAGATGGGGACGTACTCGCTGGGGATCATTTCTTTTCCTAGGTTGACTGAACTCTCTTTCCACTTTCTCTCTTTCTTCCTCTTGCTGGATATAGATGGGGACGTACTCGCTGGGGAACATTTCTTTTCCTAGGTTGACTGAACTCTCTTTCCACTTTCTCTCTTTCTTCCTGTTGCAGGATATAGATGGGGACGTACTCGCTGGGGAACATTTCTTTTCCTAGGTTGACTGAACTCTCTTTCCACTTTCTCTCTTTCTTCCTCTTGCAGGATATAGATGGGGACGTACTCGCTGGGGATCATTTCTTTTCCTAGGTTGACTGAAGTCTCTTTCCACTTTCTCTCTTTCTTCCTCTTGCTGGATATAGATGGGGACGTACTCGCTGGGGAACATTTCTTTTCCTAGGTTAACTGAACTCTCTTTCCACTTTCTCTCTTTCTTCCTCTTGCAGGATATAGATGGGGACGTACTCGCTGGGGATCATTTCTTTTCCTAGGTTGACTGAACTCTCTTTCCACTTTCTCTCTTTCTTCCTCTTGCTGGATATAGATGGGGACGTACTCGCTGGGAAACATTTCTTTTCCTAGGTTGACTGAACTCTCTTTCCACTTTCTCTCTTTCTTCCTCTTGCAGGATATAGATGGGGACATACTCGCTGGGGAACATTTCTTTTACTAGGTTGACTGAACTCACTTTCCACTTTCTTTATTTCTTCCTGTTGCAGGATATAGATGGGGACGTACTCGCTGGGGAACATTTCTTTTACTAGGTTGACTGAACTCACTTTCCACTTTCTCTCTTTCTTCCTGTTGCAGGATATAGATGGTGACGTACTCGCTGGGGAACATTACTTTTACTAGGTTGACTGAACTCACTTTCCACTTTCTTTATTTCTTCCTGTTGCAGGATATAGATGGGGACGTACTCGCTGGGGACATTTCTATTCCTAGGTTAACTGAACTCTCTTTCCACTTTCTCTCTTACTTCCTCTTGTAGGATATAGATGGGGACGTACTCGCTGGGGAACATTTCTATTCCTAGGTTGACTGAACTCTCTTTCCACTTTCTCTCTTTCTTCCTGTTGCAGGATATAGATGGGGACGTACTCGCTGGGGAACATTTCTATTCCGAGGTTGACTGAACTCTCTTTTCACTTTCTCTATTTCTTCCTGTTGCAGGATATAGATAGGGACGTATTCGTTGGGAACATTTCTTTTCCTTGATTGACTGAACTCACTTTCCACTTTCTTTATTTCTTCCTGTTGCAGGATATAGATAGGGACGTACTCGCTGGGGAACATTTCTTTTCCTAGGTTGACTGAACTCACTTTCCACTTTCTCTCCTACTTCCTCTTGCAGGATATAGATGGGGACGTACTCGCTGGGGATCATTTCTTTTCCTAGGTTGACTGAACTCTCTTTCCACTTTCTCTCCTACTTCCTCTTGCAGGATATAGATGGGGACATACTCGCTAGGGATCATTTCTTTTCCTAGGTTGACTGAACTCTCTTTCCACTTTCTCTCCTACTTCCTCTTGCAGGATATAGATGGGGACGTATTCGTTGGGGAACATTTCTTTTCCTAGGTTGACTGAACTCTCTTTCCACTTTCTCTCTTTCTTCCTCTTGCATGATATAGATGGAGACGTACTCGCTGGGGAACATTTCTTTTTCCTAGGTTGACTGAACTCTCTTTCCACTTTCTCTCTTTCTTCCTCTTGCTGGATATAGTTGGGGACGTACTCGCTGGGAATCATTTCTTTTCGTAGGTTGACTGAACTCTCTTTCTAGTTTATCTCTTACTTCCTCTTGCAGGATATATACATGGGGACGTACTCGCTGGGGAACATTTCTTTTCCTAGGTTGACTGAACTATCTTTGCACTTTCTCACATTCTTCCTCTTGCAGGATATAGGTGGGGACGTATTCGCTGTGGAACATTGCTTTTCCTAGGTTGACTGAACTCTCTTTCCACTTTCTCTCTTACTTCCTCTTGCAGGATATAGATGGGGACGTACTCGCTGGGGATCATTTCTTTTCCTAGGTTGACTGAACTCTCTTTCCACTTTCTCTCTTTCTTCCTCTTGCTGGATATAGATGGGGACGTACTCGCTGTGGAACATTTCTTTCCCTAGGTTGACTGAACTCTCTTTTTTCTTTCTAATACGTTGTATTCAGATGCGTTTTAAAAAAGCTCCATTGATGATGAAAGTTCAATATTGACTTTGGTTGTTACAACTCAGCACATGGTGGACTTATGCTTGACCATTATAACTACCGGTGAAGTAAGTACCTGCAGACGATAATGGGTATGTCCCCATTCAGATAAATGCAGTATTAAATACTGTATGTTGGTCTGCAGTTGGAGATTCATTGTGGAATTCACTTGACTCACTTCTAGTAGCTGACGACTTCTACGTGCTGCTGCCAAATCTTACATGTGTTGTTCTTGTACTAACTATTATTGTTCATTGCCAACCTTAGTTTGATTATTCTATTCAGTAACCTCTCCCTAGGTTACAACTTTTTGGCGACAAGGATTAGCCAAAATTATAACACTTACCCTAATTTATTCCTGGACGAGAAAAAGAAAATGAGCATACCCAAGAGACTGTCGCGGTGTGCCCGATCACCACTCCCACTTTTTGTAAACAATGCCGTTTACGCTTTCGGCTGAGAACGGTCACGACCCACGTGCGCTAAAAATAGCAATGACAAAAAGAAAAAAACACGAAACTTAATTTTCGCCACGAAACCCAAACAAAAGACTTTTAATTTCGTACCGAAATTAATTTGAATACAGTCAACAAACACCAAATACACTTTTGACTGTAATTAATACGGCCTGAAATTAATTATAGTCACTTATTGGTTTAGCGGGACCGCTGCTGTTCACAGCAATCAAAAGAGACGGCTAGGGAGCCAGGAGCCTTCACTACCTGCTACTGCTAACCTCCAGCGCCTTCCAGCAACCCCCAGTGCCTTCCAGCAACCTCCAGTGCATTCTAGCTCACTCCCGCAACATCCAGCTCATTCCCGCAGCTTCCAGCTCTCTCCTGCAGCTTTCAGCAACCCACAGCTCACTCCTGCAGCTTCCAGCTCCCTCCTGCAGCTTCCAGCTCACTCCTACAGCTTCCAGCTCACTCCTGCAGCTCTCAGCGACCCACAGCTTACTCCCGCAGCTTCCAGCTCACTCCTGGAGCTCTCAGCGACCCACAGCTCACCGGAACGTCAGCACCTCAACGTCCAACTCAACATCGCAACGCCAGCCGTTATCTGCCATTGACGCCCAGCTACCGACTCCAGCGTCCGTCGATATCAGGATCCCGATACACGACTTTCCTTCGTCTCACCATCTACCGCACGCTAAACAGATAAATAAAGACACGATACCCATTGTCTTCAACTGACCATCCGTGTTTTGTCATCCTTCTTTGCTATTGCCGTTACCTATCCTTGCCTTTGTGTCCACTTTCTTAGTTGTACGGTCGATTGGCACTCACACCTTTCGGCCCACTGCAACAAGACATTGAGAACTTTGTTTCCCTACAGTTTCTATATAAAAAAAAGAATAAATGGTCTGTAGTAGAAAACAAAGTTTTATTGCTTCTTTTTTTAACTATGTAGTGGTCACTCACAACATAGCAACAGAAATTAGTCTTGTGCTCACGGAGATAAAATCATACTTGGCAGGAAATAAAACGTATAGAAATAACAGGAAAGCATGGTAAATTATATGTTAATTTTATACAATTTATTTGTGCATATTAGTGTGTGTATTTTTGGGTTACAATTGTTTCATAGTACATGTAATGAGAGGAAGAAGTTACTCAGTATTATTACAAGCCCTATCACAGAGTGAGAAGCTACACACGTGTTGCCTGCCTGAGGGTTCTTAGCGAAGAGATTGAATTTAGTGGGATCTGTCTATATTTCTGAGATGAGGTATACTATTTACATTATTCAGACTATTGCCCTCCTCTTTGTCGCCATATTTATTACAACGTTTCGGTCATTGTATGCTCTGGCCTTCTTTAGGTGGTTGGAATGTTAAACTGAACCTTTTATTTCACTCACTGGCGTAGACTAGTCTAGTTCCATGTGCAATGTCTAATGGATATCATTTATCTCCTGTTAATTCCCCTCTCCAAGTTCTCCACTGCCTTAACCAGGTATTGAACTTACACTCTTTGGGTCCTGTCACTGGATCTAACGCCTTTATCCAGATTGAGATCATAGACAAAGAACATCATTGGAAAATTCGTAAACTTAAGGAATCAGAACATATGCTAGGCCACAAAAATCTCCTGAGCTGACCAAGCATAGAAATGAATACAATATGCGAACCAAGGAGTACCAGAGAAAAGCAATAATAACAACAAAAATTGCAATATGAACACTGGTAAAAAATAGTTGCTGAAGACTTTAGGCTTATAATACTCAGAAATTCATGTGTCCTCATTGACACATAAAGGTGTTAGTTAGATCCAGTGACAGGAGCCAAAGAGTGTGAGTTCAATACCTGGTTAAGGTGGTGGCGAACAATAATGTAAATAGTGTTTTGGCAGGATATCTGTATTTCTGTCAGGAACAGTTTATGTTACATGCTGAGAGAGTTTTTATTCTTTTTATTTTTTATTTAATTTATTTTAAACAAAGTTTAAATCTTATTGTTTTATTTTATTTTTATTTATATTTTTCATTATTATTATTTTATTTTTATTTATATTTTTCATTATTATTATTATTATTTTATTTTTATTTATATTCTTCATTATTATTATTTTATTTTTATTTATATTTTTCATTATTATTGTTATTATTTTATTTATATTCTTCATTATCATTATTTCATTTTTATTTATATTTTTCATTATTATTATTTTATCTTTATTTATATTTTTCATTATTATTATTTTATTTATATTTTTCATTATTATTATTATTTTATTTTTATTATTATTATTATTTTATTTTATTTATATTTTTCATTATTATTATTATTTATTTTTATTTATATTTTTCATTATTATTATTATTATTATTTATATTTTTCATTATTATTATTATTATTTTATTTTTATTTATTTATAATAATAATGTCTGTACAACTTTAGCCCTCTGCATTATTAATATTATTTCCCTTTCCACTGCATTTTTTCCAAGCCTCTCAGTTGTAGTATTGTTAATTTCACTCAAAGTTGTTTTCTGTTTCCATAGAAGGATATGACAGCACAACTATGAAATTTAAACATACTATTGTTCAGGGATGAGTCATCTTCAGTGGAAGGATAAACTTTTTGTACAGCAAATGAAGTCACATACAGAGTGATAAAGGTTAATTATTTATATGTGAACCTGCACACAGCTACAGTGCATCAACATGCAACCTTAAATACCATAAATATTAGAAATTGATATATTAGGTTGAATCATAAAAATGTCAGTTTTTACTTATCAATTTTATTCTTCAAAAACTAAAGTACAATTACATTTTTTGTTATATTTTATTATATTTTGTTATATTTATATTTATATATTATATTATTATCATTATATTATATTATATTATATTTGTTATATTTTGTTATAGTATTTGTAATGACTAGTATCAAGCAGCTCTTTGATATTTTTTTAATAAAATTCTACAGGTTGAGATGTGAAAAAGCTTTTGCTGAACTCATGAATCTGGTCTCTTCATTAGAGAAAGTTTTTCTCAGTGATCGAAAAAGATAATAATTGGTTGATGTGAGATCAGGTGAATATGTAGAACAGCCAATTGAGTTACTTTAGCTGCATGTGGCCTAGTGTTGTTATGTGTGGTGTACCTAAATATGAAAATAAAATATAAAAAAGAATAAAAATAAAAATAATGCATTTGCTTTCCTTAAAAACGCATATCTCTTTTTCCTCTCTCTCTATCCTTCTCTTTATATACTTCTCTCTCAACTAATGAGAAGGGAACTCTCATATAAAAAGAGGAAGAAGAAGAAAAGACTGAAGAACTACTGTGAAACTAGGGTCTTGTTACTGTGATTAGAAATCTACCAAAATAAAAAAGGCACCATTTCATAACTTCCACTATAAAAAGAGAAAAAGAAAGGAATGTCAGAAAATAAATAAAAGAATTTTGGCCAATTAAAAGAACAAAGAGACTTTTGATATCAGCTGAAACCATGCTTTGCGCCAAGTAGTCTGGAGCCATTCAAAATTGTATATAAAGAGACAGCTGACAGATAGCAGCAGAGGAGACAGCCAGAAACCAGCCTAAGAGTGTCACATGAAGAACTAAGCGGTCATCTGCTTAAGTCATTTTCCACCTTTTTTTGCAACAGGTGCCACCAAGATGACATTAACTATCAAAATCTGACTCAGAGTTCGTTTATGAGTTAGATTTTGATAGCTACTAACCAAACAAACTTTCGCCAACAAAATTTATAAAGGACTCACCCATGTTGAAGTCAATTGAATAAAAGGATAAACTACATCCCCATCTTGGGTAAGACAATAAACTACATCCAACAACAAGGTCTCTGATCGGTAGGTTTTGAGGAGCATGGAACCACCTCTTAATTGCTGGTGTTCCCGGATCCACTCTGACCTGGAAGGTTGGAGAGGGGGTCTGTAGCACCTTAAGGTGCTACCAACCCAGGTCAGAGCTGTTAAGGTCTCAGCTATGGGCAAATAGTTAGCCCACAAACTGGGGTCAAAACACTATGAAGGTGTAAAAATAGGTCTTAATACCAGCAATACATTTTTGTAAAAAATATTACCAGCAATACATTATTACCAACAATACATTTTTGAAAAAAAATATTACCAGCAATACATTTTTGTAAAAAATATTACTATCAATAAACATCTTGTTGGCATTAAATAACCCATTGAGGTTGATATGTCGTAAAACAAAACAAACCAAACCAATTGAATAAACATATATTATTTGTTTATATCTTTGATTCTGTTCCTTTATTCCAAAGGGTTCCAAATTTTCTGATAAATATTGTAGTGAATGTGAAATTATAATAACTACTTTCACCCATTCCCTTCAAATTTGGAGGACTGAGGAAGAAGAAGGAAAGAAATTTGTGAGCTTCTGTGAGATTTTTACCTTTTACAGAAATTAACTGGTGAGCTGAGGAAGAAAAGGAAAGAAATTTGCAAGTCTATGTGATATTGTTTTTGGACCAATGAAAACCTTGCCTTCACAGAAATTAGGAGAAAAATTAAATTAACCAGAAGAGCATCTGAAGTCATGTAAAATTACTTACCATTTATATTATTAGCCTCTAGCCAGCATACGCCACCCCAAAGAAATTTCTCTCAACAATCCAAAAAAGCTAAGTATTTCAAACTATTTCTCTTAGTCTGCTTTTGCACATATGAAAACCGTCCTTCGGTAAGCAACAAACTCTCTTACCTTTGTCTTAAACACTTTTTAATATTATTTTGTGTCAGATCATTTAATCTCTGTCTATCTTTCTGAGATGAAGTATTATGTACACTATTTACATTATTCGGACTATTGTCCTCATCTTTGTCACCATATTTATTACATCGTTTTGGCCATTGTACACTCCGGCCTTCTTCAGGTGGTTGGAATGTTGAACTGAACCCTTTATTTCGCTCACTGGGGTAGATTGTTCTAGTTCCACGTGCCCTGTTCAATGGATGTCAGTTGTCAGTTATCTCCTGTTAATTCCTCTCTCCAAGTTCTCCACTGCCTTAACTGGGTCTCGACCTCACACTTTTTGGATCCTGTCACTGGATCTAACTAACGTTTTTATCCACTGTGCCATGTGTCCTTGAGGAAATAAAGGGTTCAGTTCGACATTCCAACCACCTGAAGAAGGCCGGCGTGTACAATGGCTGAAATGTTGTAATAAATATGGCGACAAAGAGGAGGGCAATAGTCCAAATAATGTAAATAGTGTATCATTTAATCTGTTGCATGAACATTTCCTCTTCATGATAATATGTTGAAAGCATCCCGTTCCCACCCCTTCACCGTTGAAACTGTTAGATGTAGACGTCTCTTCTACTCCAATAGCTTCATGTCTCGCACATCTCGCCTGTGGAACTCCCTTCCTTATTCCTGTTTCCCTGACAAATACAATCTCTAACTATTTAAGTATAACGTCAATCGACATCTCCAGTTGCCTTGATCTATCCACTTCCCTTCTCCACATCCTTTCACCTTTCATTCCTATCTGCTCTCGCTCCAAATCTTCTGTAACCCCCCTGCCTTGATCGATCCACTATCTTTCTCCACATCCTCTCCTTTACCACTCCTATCTGCTCTTCCTCCAAACCTTCTGTAACGCCTTGCATGCTAGTGGCTTCCAGCCTTGCTTGAGGTGATAAGCTTAAAAAAAAAACAAAAAAACTATGGACTTTAAGAATTCAGATTTATTTTCCTGAAATGAGTTACTGACACAATTTCAAGGGGAAATTTGTGAATAAATTCCATATCTTGTTTAGTTAAAATTACCTGTGTGTTTCCTCATCATTATTATCCTTCATTAATCTTCTTGACATGATTAAATCAACTGTTCTTTTTAACCTTTAGCCCCAGGTCACTATAATATTACTAAGTTGCTCTGGCACTTCTCTACACATGGAAGTGTGAATAACATCTTTCCTATTGATAAGAGCAGGGAACTTTTTCACAAAACTCTTATGGACATATTGCTACTGCTGGATGTATAAATATGTATTTATTTTTTCACTGTTTTCTAAGAACTCTAAATGAATAAATTATTAACAATCCCCCCACATGTACAACATCACTTTTCTTCTATGGGGCTCAGCTTTTGAGGTCGGTTATGGAGATTTATCGTTGTAAATGCCTTTTTCATTGAACATTATTGTATGTTAGTGTTCTCCAGATTTATTCTTAACTTCCATGATTAGTAGTTAGTATGATACATCCATCATTACAATTGGTTCCTGAAACCAAAACAGAAATTACTTATGACTAAATTTTAAAATAACATTAATTTTTAAAAAATATTTAAAATAAGTATGATGTTCAAAATTTAATTGGGCTGTTTTATTTCTGACTTTAATTCTATAAAATATTTACTGAAATATAACTTATTTTTCTGTTTTTACTATTACAATATATTAAAGAATACATAATGTAAAACAAATGCTTAACTTTCAATTTGACCTAAGCAATATTTTTCATCATTTGTCATTTGAACTTCTGACAAAATAAACCAGCAAGAGTTATCGGCCCTGTCTACAGTTGCGCATGCTCATATAAACAGACCGCCATTTGTTATTGTTGGATTGTACAGGGTCGCTTAGTGATTGTGATGGAAAATGCATAGGAAATCTTAAATGCTAGATGTCGGCTCTGTCCATGTTCAGAAAAGCCGCCCATGGAGACATTAAGAAGTCGGCGCAGAAAGTGTCGGATAACAAAAAAGACCCTCCCACCAGATTAAAGCATTTGCGTGTAGTACTTGGTAAGTTTTTAAAAAATTCATCATCTCTCTCTCACCTGCTTTTTCTTCCTTCTCCATACCTGCTTCCAAAAGAGAGGAAAGACAAGAAGGGGGGGAAAAAAAAAGTCCTCTTCTTGCCACTATTTTCTGTTGATCGTTTCCCTATTTTCATGACTTGTTAACCTTTTTATGATATGTGACTCTTGTATTTCGTTTTCGCTTTTTTCCTTTTTTCAACGTCCTGGGGGTGGAAGGTATATATATAATATTATATATTAATTTATATATCTATATATATATATATATATAGCCAAGTTCAAATTCCTTGAGGAGAGAATCAACCATAGGTATCATTCGTCTGTCATCAACATAGATTTTTGCTTAACTTGATGTTTTTAAATTTTAGTGGACTTCTGCTTAGAAGCACATACAAATACACTTCTAATCCCTGTACGTGTACACTACATATATATATATATATATATATGTCTGGCAAATTAAATAATGATAAAGAAAGGAGGTAATTGTTGCATCGAGGGGGGAATGCGATCGTGTGTAGCCTGTTGTGATGTGAAATAAATGGTACTTTTTGTCTCCATCCTCTTCTTACATCTCGTGTTTTTATTTTTATTTAATCGTGTTTCTTACTATACCTTTTTTTTTTTCTTCCCGTGATCTATATTTTCCATTTTCTTTACTTATCGGTATTTATTTATTATTTTAAAAATAAGATCTGATTATCAGTTGCTTGGCAAATGTGGTAAAAAGCATTTAAAAAAAAAAAAAAATCTTATCTCTTTCTTTACTGTACGCAACCATCGGAGTTAGTCTCTTTTTTTTTTTTTTTAATTTTTCCTTTTTTTTTTTTGCTGATATTTTATTTTTTATCATCAGCTTAAAAAAATCATAAATAATAGTTTTTTTTTTTAAATTTTCATGTTTAGTTTTTAATTGTTTTTTTTTTCTAAGTAATGTACATGTACCATTGGCATTTTTTTTTATAACACTGACAGACAGTTTCATCATCGTCATTTAAAAAAAAAAAAACCCCAAAAAACAAACTATATTACATGCCAACATCCGTAGTTTTTTTTTTTTTTTAAAGAAAAACACTTGTCTTGTTCTTGTTTATTTGGTGGACACAAGATCCTGTTAAAATAGGATTTTATTTCTATTTTATCATCTTGAATATTATATTCGACCTTTCATTTTAAAACTTAAAGTGCTAATCAAATTAAAACACACACTCTCTGGAAACATTTTTTTGCGTGTCTCTATGTAATGATCACGCAATTTATTATTATTTTTTTCATAATTTTATTATTTTATAATTGTATTATTTATTACTTTAATTTTGAATATTAGCATTTTTATTTATTTTGAGCGGGGAGGTGTTCGATCGTTTAGTAAAGTCTATTTTAATTCGTGATTTAAAAAAAAATTCTACCATGTGATGAGGTTTTTTTTTTGTTTTTGTTTAATACTGCTTGACTTGAATAATTAATTAAACAAAGATTAATTTGAATTTTTCGTGTTTTTAATAACAAAAATGGTTTATTTTAAAATTTTTATTGTATTTAATTTTATTTTTAAGAATTAAATTTTTAATTTAAAATATAACAATTTAAAAAATTAAAAAAAAAAAATTTTTTAAAGAAGTTTGAGAGTGTTTAAAAAGTTTACTTACTGTCCCCCCCCCAATTCAACATTAAATTAACTTAAATTAAAATACAAGCAGGTTTTATTTTTGGTGGGCTTCAACTAGTTGACAACTACTGATACTCTTCGTTACAAGGGAATAATCGTAGCACTGTAAAATATTTGAAGCAAGCCACAATCAAAATTTCTTTAAATAAAAAACCTTATTCATTGCTCCACACATCGAAAGACTGAAATTATTTATTTTTTGTCACTAGAAGAAAAATAAAATAATATATATTTTATTAAAATCTTCCTAATAATCATTTAAAAAGATAATTTCATTAAATTTTCTCATAGCAATTCTTTTTCAAATAACAACCTAGTGTTTTTATTTTTCGTATCTCTTCTTAACCTTGTATGTTGTTGCTAAATTACTATTATTAGTTTTTATTTTTTTTTTTAGTGTTGTACTGGTGATAGTCAGTACACAACTACACATTCATACTTATTTTATTTATTATTTTGCCTAATAATAAATCGTTAGTGTTGCTTCAATGTCCTCTGACTAAGGCTTGTTTTTCTCTCCATCTTCACAGCTATTAATAATCAGACCCTTTTCAGATAAGGTTTGTTGAATCTATGATGCTGTTATATACTGAAACCAAATTCGACAATAAATTTTTAAAAAAATCCTTTTTTATTCTGTAATTAAACGATAATTTAAAAAAATTTTTTTTTTTTAGCTGAAAACTGTAAAACATTTGTATCAAGATCATAATTTTATCTTCAATGGTAGCATAAAAAAAACCCCGCTAATCAGAAAAATGCTGATTTTTGTTTTCCTGGAAAGAGAACAATTGGTTTTTGTTTGATATGGAAATGGAATCATTTAGTAAAAATTGATTTATATTGAAAATGAAAAACTTTAGTAGTGTATATCAGATTTTGATGTTCTTTCGTTAAGTAAGCTTATTTTGTAACACTTTTTTTTTGTTGGTTTTTTTTTTTTTGTTATACTTTTTGAATCTGTTGTTGAATTCTCCTGGAAACTTCTTCAGCGTGTCATGTTCTACGCCACATTGTACCTGACATTGTTGTTAATCCTTTTGAAAGGTATATTGATTACAATTACATTCAGGTCGAGCCACACCTGAGTGCCTATATTTACCTACTTATCAATAGTCGGTCTTTTAACGAATTATGTGACGCTTATCTTTTTTGTCTATTACATCAGACAATAATTTTATTTTTAAATGTTTTTTTAAATTTAAATCACATAGGATTGTTTTATTTAAAATGTTATTGTTACTTTGAAACCATGTTTCAAATTGGCAAAATATGCAAGAAGAGGTTGTTAAATTGATTACATGGAACTCTAATTTATTTCAGTGACTGAATGAAATGAAAAGTAATTTTTATACTTTTTTTTTATTAGTTGTTCTTTAAGTAAACATTTAATTTCCATTCTCAGATATGAAAAGAAAGACCTTTTTTACTTTCTTTTATCATCATTATCTGAAGGAACGTGTTTGTTTTCTCTCCTTTTTGTTGACATTTTCTACGGCACACAGTTGCACATCAACAATTAATTGAACAGTGCAACATTGAAGTCAACGTTGATCCTAGAACAACAAATTTTAAAGTTTTCAGATGATTGTGTGTTTGTTGCTTAGTTTTTTGTGATATTTGGATTGCACCGCCAGCTTTTTTTTTTAATATTGTATTTTTCAAATCTATTCTGGCATGTCACTTTTGACATCAGTCTGACTATTATTATTACTCGCATAATACCCGTAAAAAATGGCTGGCTTATTTACGTATGGATCTGCACTTTTGCAGTATAGTATCTGTCTGTGCTACCTTCACTCTGTTAATTCCTAGCTCGTCCACTCTGGATCAGCGTAAAAATCTGTGCTTTCTATGAAGTGTCACGTACACGCGCACATTTCTGAAGATCACATTGGAGTGTGAAACTGACACTCACGATGCAGTCTTGATTACTATATCCACACAATCTCTGTTAATGTTCAATCTTTCTTAAATATTGAGCTCTTTTAAACATTTTGTTTAAAATTTGTTAGGGTAGAGAAAGGTATATATATTTTTTAATTTCATTCTCGTGTGTTGATAAGATACATATAAATAAAAAAAAAAAAAGAAGTGAACATTGAGGTCAATACCCGGCGGTGACAGTCTACTTCATACTTAAATGCAATCCTAATACCAGATGACCTGAAGATTGTGTTTAAACATGAAACATTGTCTCCGCTATGTGTTGACCTCAATATCCACTTTTTTTTTTTGTAATTTAGTCTGCTCTCTAACCCATAATTATAGCATACCTTAAAACTATATTTTCATCATACAAATATATATATATATATATATAACTAATTTAAAAATATGGTTTTATCGCTACACAGGAATTAATGTTTCAAAAACAGAAAACAAAAATTTCAAATTCAATTATATTAAATTAAAAGCATTAGTTCTGTTTTATAAAAATATCAATAAGAACACCGTATTACATATGTTACTGTTCTTCCTTTTTTCTATCCCTGATATTGAGCACTTCAACTGATAAATATAGCATACCTTGAAACTATATTTTTATATATAATTGTGTATTTGGGCAGCAATCCTTCTTTTATACAAGTTTCATTAAAAATAATTGACAAGGTATTGTGGTTAGCTTTTTTATTTATTTTTTCTTGTGTTCGTATAATTTTCTTTTCTGTATGTTAATTATGTAGAAATTGTCCAAATGTTTTGGATGTCTGAGTGCTTTTGGCCATACTTTTAGCAATTATCAAGGATGATTTTATTTTTACTTTTAACTGAATGTATGGATTGTTTTATGTGTGTATCTGGAGGTATAGGAATGTTTTATTGGTCAGCACATTGTGGCTGTGTTCATAGTTGATATTGAGTTTTTTTTTCTTTTTTTTTTTTTTAATAATGCTTCCATTATTTTTAGTCTTTATTTACATGTGGGTGAGGCTAGTATTATCAATAAGTATGTTACAGATAGTTTGGTAAGTCTCCCTGTTGATTTAAATGAGACCTAATTTCCTATGTATGTGTTTCTGTCAACTATCTCTTTATTTCTGTATGATAACAGAGCTCTGAGAATCACAGAAGAGGAAGTTGGGTAAAGAAGGTGTGAGGGAGGAAAGGTGTGAGGGGCAAGTAAGCAAGCTAGAGGAAAACGAAGAGAAGGGATGAAGATAAAGCTTGCTATTTTCAGTTTTCTTATTCCTTTACTCCTTTTTTGATCTTTTTAAAGTTGGTGAGTCTTTAAGACATCTTTCTTTTAAAGTATGGTGCCTATTTTAATACATGTGGATACTATGTTGCTAATATGTCGGCCATTTTAATGTATGATTATGAGCATACATGATAATGCATTTTCAATGGCATTGTCTACGTTTTCATATTTACTAAACCTAGAACAGATAATATGGAGTACAAGTACTGAATTTCCCTGAATAAGTGCCCCGCATAATACAAAGGAAATTTTTTAATTTAAAATATGTACTTGAAGGAATAGAAATGTTCTACAGAAGGATACTGAGAATACTGTGGACTGGTGGTTTGAGCAATGACAGTTTTGGAGAAAATTGAAACTGATATTTAACATCAAGAAGAGCCAGTTGAGCTTTCTGGGAAATATAATAAGGAAGGAGGGCTTGGAAAATCTGATACTCACAGGACAGAGGGCAAGATGGACAGAGCTTAGAAAATCACAGAAGAGGAAGTGGGGTAATGAAAGTTTGAGGGAGGAAAGGTATAGAAACAAGTAAGAAAGCTAGAGGAAAATGAATATTTACTAAACCGAGAACAGACAACATGGAGTACATTATTGCATTTCTCTGAATAAGTATCCTCCATAATATTAGTATTAGGGAAATCTTTTAAAATATATACTTGAAGCAACAGAGATGTGGTTCTACAGAAGGATACTATGTGCCAAACATGTGAGTAATGACAGTATTGGAGAAAAAGGGAACTAATACTTAACATCAGGAAGAGACGGTTGAGGTTTCTGGTGCATATAATTAGGAAGAAGGGTTTGGAAACTCTGATATTCATGGGACAAATAGAGGGATAGAAGGAAACAACGCATAACATACATAGCGAGATTGAATAAATGGATGACGGGATAGGGTTTAGGAGAACTAATGAAAAGACAAATTTTATTAAGAGCTACAAGAGACAGGAAGTTGTTGTGAGCTATGGTTACCTATGTCCTGAGGAGACATGGCACATAAAGAAAAATAAGATTTGAGCAATGGGACAAATTAAAAATACATTATTTCATTCATTTCCGTCGACTTAAAGAATAGAAGAAATGGGTTATAATATATACTGTTATTAAACGTAAACTGGAAACATTTTCATTTAAGTTTTGTCTGTTTTCATTGATACTGGTCACAGATCTTAAGCGGCTCCTGTAATGTTTCACCTGTCCCCCACTTTTTTTTTTCTTTAAGGGCTTTGTAATGTTCAAATACTGCCAACCCAACTTCGTGATATCTTTTTAGATTTTATAATTTCTAAAGAATAAGCAGAATTCTTGTGCTTGGGGTGCTTATTTGAGGAAATATGGTAGGTGGTACCAAGTAAAAATCAAATTTTCCATGGAAGTTATCGTTAGCAAGGCTAATTTGTCTTTTATTTTGTGCTAAAATATTTGAGTCATCACTTGATAGGGAGGCATTCTGAATCAAGTTTAACTTTGAAATAAGCAATTAATTTGATTTATTGCCATTGTAAAACCTTTTTATTTACATATTGATAAATTGGTTATTTTCTGTCTAAATTTCTAGGATAAAGAGTTATTATTTACATGCAGACTATTGTCCTAGATGGTTGATGATAAACTACATCCAGCAGCAAGGTTTCTGATCGAGAGATTGGAAGTTTTGAGGAGTGTGGAACCACCCATTAACTGCTGTTGTTCCCAGGTCCACCCTGACCCGGGGTGGTAGCATCTGTTAGGGTCCCAGCTATGGTCAAATAGTGAACCCCCAAACAAAGTATATTTTTATAATACAGTATCTCTCTCTTTGGTCAATGATACATTTTTATAGCAAAATGACAGACAATTAATGCAGCACTAAAAAAAAAAAAAAAAAAAAAAAAAAATATACATTTTTATAGTAAAATTATGAACAATATATTTTATGATCTAAAAAATATATATCTAAAAAAACATACCTTTACTTTGAAAGGATAAAATTATGTACAAAATATTTAGATTTCAGCATTAAATACCTCGTAGTGGTTGATATGATGCTAAACAAAATCAACCAACCAAATCCTAGATGACCCACATCTAGGGATATTGTGTCTCATTCTTATTTTAGTACAACTCATTTCTTGCTTGCCCCATTTCCACAGAAACCAAGTATGCTGCCTGACTCAGGGATTGAACTCACAGTTACTATGTCACCAAATTCATGAACCAACACTTTAATCTACTAGACTATTGTCCCACAGGATATGGGCAGTGGAAGGACAATGTCTACATTGTAGATTAAATAAAGGGTTCATTTTGAAATTCTCTGTTGATTATGTGGATCAACATACACCTGATGAAAGCTTGAGGGTACAATGGTAGAAACTTTGACAACAACAGAAAAGATGAAGACAATAGTATGCATGTAACTAGTGTAAATAAAATTTGTTAGTATTTGAGATTTATAGTTGGAAATTTAATTTTCCCTTTGATGTTGTGGCTGAAATAGACACACAAAATGAATGACCTTCACCTCCTAACACAGATAATTTTGTAAGGCTCACTGATAGGTAACTTTGTATATATAGTTATATTAGAATAAGTGTATAGTCAAACTTTTTCTTCTTCAGATCCTTTTATAAAATTGCTTTTATTTTTTGGTTTGGTTAGCTGAATTTGTTTAATGTCATATCAACTGCTATGGATTATTTAATGCCGAAATATATCTCGCATGCAATTTTACTTTCATGGATATCTTGTATGTAATTTTATACTCTCAGCCTAAAGGTATGTTTTTTAGATATATAGTTTGTAGACCATAAAATGTATTCTTGGTAATTTTATAATAAATATGTACTGTTGATTTTTTTTTTTTTTTTTTTTTTTTTTTTTTAGAGGGGGGGGTAACTATTTGCCTATAGCTGGAACCCTAACAGTCTCAGGATTGATCTGGGAACAATAGCAGTTAAGAGTTAGTTCCATGCTCCTGCAAACATCCACTCTTCCAATTTTGCTGCCAAATGTAGTTTATCATACCCAGGATGCTTTATTTTATGGAAATAAAACAACTACATTTTGTTATATAATCTTTTTAAGTATTTTTAAAGTTTAAGATATAAACAAATATTTTATTTTTTATGTATAATGTTGTTAGAATTGGAATCTATTTAACTTGTTAGAATGTGGCATCCAAAGTGAAAATTAAATGTACCAGATGTAGGATTTACTCATGGCGTTGATGTTTTTTTTATTTTTTAAATGGAAACATTCAGACATTACTTTAACTCTTTAACATTCATCCCCCACATAACTATCAGCTCTCAGTGATTAACCCAGCCCATGTACTCTCCCTTAATATATGGCAACACCATTGCTATCTGAGCCGATATTTACAAGGTGGGTTTGAGCCTGTTGAATGTTAAAGGGCTTAAACAGTACTTTTTAGTTTCCTCTTTTCAAAATCATTAATTTTTTTTTTCTGCTTAGGTTGACTGTAGAATTCTGAATATTGTAATGGTTTTAAAAAAAAAAACTAATGACACACCTCTCACTAATTGAAAAAAAAGATTAATTTTATTCTTGGCAATAACTTCAGTAGACACAAGGTTAAGATTAGCAAGAAGAAAGCAGAATTCATGAAAATCAACACCACCGTCCACTCTCCAGTCACTGTGGGTGCCAAGCCAATAAAAAAGGTGGCATCCTTTGTATATCTGGAAAGTGTCCTTTGATAGAAAGGGGGATATGCTAACTGAAACATCTGTCCAGATTTGCAAGCCACAAGCAGCCTTCATTGGGCTGAAGTACATCTGGACTTCCAGGGAAATTGGCACAACTACAAAAACGCACATTTTTAATTTCATCAAATTGTGAAGAACCAGTTTTGTAGCAAGAACTGCAATACGTGTCTGAGGTGCATTTTCAAGGACCAGGTGGTAAGTCATGACTGGCAATGTGGAATTGTTGAAAACTGTTCAAGATCTTCCTGATCACACTCAGGAAAGCAGCATCTGTCATTACCTGTCATGCCTGGACCTAGGACCCACAGGGGAAAAGTAAAAGGGAATGTTGAAGAAACACTAGGAGACATTATGATGAAAATGAATTAGAAACAAGGAGGAGCCCAAAACCAAGTTCAGGGGAGGATTGACTTCAAAGGCCTTTGGCTCCCCTTTTGGGGGCAAATGGGCCTAAGAAGAAGAATGACAATGTCACTTGTAAGAAATGGACATCATAAAAAATCAAAAGCTATCATCAGTTTTATGTTTTTAAATCGATATGTAAACACTATTTACATTCAGTCTGTTGCCTACATCTTTCTTGTTGTTATCAAGTTATGATAGATAGTATTGAGTAGATGAACAAAATCAACAAATCTTTTTAAATCAAAGTCCAATATTCAGTTTATCTATTATATAATTATAAACAGGTTAACTATTTCTTTGCAGCCTGGTAGCAAATGATACATGTACCGGTCTGTGGCCCGCTGGTTGGGGATCTCTGTTTTAGGGGAAAGATTTGTCAAGGTTTTTTTATGCCTCATTCAATGGTGGAGATTATTTATTTTAAAATGATTTAAGCACATTTGGAACAATTTCAGTTTTGAGGAGCAGAAAGTAAAATTTTTAATCTTTGTTCATTTGGCTAGATTTTGGGGAGTGTGTTGGGTTAAGAACTTTTCACTTTCTCTCTCTTTCTACCCCCCCCCCCCGTGTCAACTGTCAGTTGATTGTTTATTTGCCATTTGTATTATTGTGAACAAAATGTGCAAGGCAAATAACATGACATCCCATAATCTGGGTATTACTTTCGGTGTGTTTATATAATGTCATTTTTGTGTGTGTGTGGGGGGTGCACACCATGCATACATGGTGGTAACAATCTTTCAAACTTAAACACAATCTTCAGGTCATGAAGATTGCATTCAGGCATGAGACACTGTCGTTACTTGATGCTGATGCCACTGAACACTTTTATATTTATATATGCTCTGTCTTTAATACTGAGCACTTTTACTCATATAATATAACGTACTTTTAACTGTAATTTTATCATCTATATGATAAATGCAAATGTCAGTGTGTCACACTTTTCAACTTTACTCCTAGTGGCCGATTTTGGAATCAGGCTTACTCTGTGAGCAAAGGAAAAACATTCTGGGCTGGATCCAGACCTGTAATTTTGGATTCCCAAGTTTTCATTATTGCAATTGTTTTCAGTGATTCTTTCTTTCTTCTTTTTTTTTTTTTAAACGGGATCTTTTGCAACATTTTTTGTACAATAATGATTTTTAGAACTTAGGAAAAAATTTTTTGGAATAATCAAAATTAACTGCAAAATCCAGTGGAAGTCACCCCATGAAATAAAAATGATTGTTTATATGGAAAGTAAGTACATCAACTTGTCTTTAAATTATGTGGCAGCAGAAGAATTAGTGTTCAGCTTTTAAAAGGTAAGCTTAACTATTAATGCAATACTTAAATGCAGCAATCAATTTTGGGTTCCTGTGTAGTTTATTGTTGTCTATTGCAACTATTCCTCCTTACCTATTGTCGTGAAGGTCCAATCAAGAGCCCTTCACAGGAGCTAGCTTAAATGCTGCTTGATAGGGCGCCTTTTTAGCTTATATAAAACCTTCTGATGAGTAGACTGAATGATTTTTAAAAAAAGGTTCATCTATGAAACTCTTGAGTTGACGTGCTGAATATAACATCAATTGGCTAAGTGGCAAATTTGTTTGTGTTAATCCTCTCTTTCTCATATATATTGCCTTCATCTTTGTTGTTGTTATCAAGTTATATATAGGGAAGAGGTTATAGTTGCTCCAACAAGAGAAAAGTGTATATTTTAAAAAGAAGAGAGAAACCGTGGACATTTTTGGTTGTAAGATGTATTTTTTTTTTTTTTTTTTTTTTTTTTTTTTTAAATATTTATTTTATTTTGGAAAATAAAATATAATATATATTTAAAAAAAAAAAATCCACATTACAACCAAAAACGTTTGTGGTTTCTCTCTTCTTTCTAATATATATATATATATATATATATATATATATACACACACACACACACAGAGGGTGTCTTCAAAAGATCGACATCATTTAACAAAATGTGTTAAAAACTAAGTTGGCTGTGCAGATTTATTGCAATGTGAATCTGCCAGGAAGATGGATCAGGCATGCCAGTGATAATGACAATGTGGTGTTGAAATGTTCACCTGACTTGACACTTTGTGATTTTTTTTTTTCCTATGTGGCTATATGGAAGGACATGTTTATTTTCCCCCATTTTCCTACAAGCCTAAAAGAACTTAAGCAGTGAATCGTCAAAGTGCTGGAGAATGTTACGCAAGACATGCTACAGTGTCTTTGGCCGGAGCTGGACTACCAACTTGACGTGTCATGTCACAGGTGATGTGCATATTGAACATTTGTGAAGGTTTGAAATTGTTTATAAAATCTACGTTACTTTGAATATCTTGTTTGACTTTTGATAAATAAATCTTCTATTGTTCAACATGAAGCCTATTTAATTTTGTTTGCCTGGGGCATGTAGTTACTCTGATATTCACGTTTTAAATGATGTCTTTTTTTTTTTTTTTTTTTTTTGAATAATGTATGTAAAAAGAGACAAGAAAAAAACTATTCTTAACCAATAGGTTTCTTCCTCTGAGAGACTTTATCAAAGCTTTTTAATTTGAGAACGTTCATGAATGTTCATCAGGCAGTTGAAAGGTCAGTCAAAACATATGGAGGGCACAAAGTGTCATAATTCAATGCCGGGCAAAAATATTATTTAGATTGTAATTAGATACTTATGGTATGAGATGTATGTTTATATAGATAGGGGGTGCCATTGGTAAATTGTCGCCATTTTATATTTTTAATTTTGTGCATTGCTTTTGATTTTGTCGACTGTGCAGTATAGTAGGGTCAGTTGGGCACCATCCATGAGAAAAAGAGCAACATGATTTAATTCACTCTGCCAGAAATTTGGAAATTGCATGCTGTACTGCTTGGCATTTGCACTGGAAGCTCCAATATGAACATTTCAGAGTGTTTGTTCAGAGGATGTGGAAAGAGTTGGATGAGTCTAATGGTGATTATGAAGGTACAGCAGCTCAGAAAACTCACTCTGATCGTTCTGATAACAAAAGAACTCTCAAAGTTGTTGGTGGGGGGTGGCCTCAGACTCAACACAGAAGCCTACATCAAGTGCCTTGAGGAGGTAATGCTGCCTTGGGTCAAGAGGATAGCTGCTGGAAGACCTGATGTCTGTCAACAGGACTCTGCACCATGCCACACAAGCAGGAGAACCCAGTCATGGCTGTCAGACAATTTATGCAACCACATCCCCACCCTTAAATCTGGCCACCTAACTCCCCAGATGACTTGATTATCATGCATAGGGTGCAACAAATGAGAGACCAACAAAACTTCTTGTAACACCAAAGATGAACTGAAGGCAAGTATTATAGGAATATTCACCAACATAAACAAGGAGACTGTTCAGAAGAGTTGCAGGAGATTCTGAGACTGTCTGGAGGTGATGGTTGAAGTCAATGTCAAGTTTATTGAATTAATTTACTCTTTTTTTTTTTTTTTTTTTTTGTATTTCAAGATATTTTTGTGTTACTTTGATAAATATAACTGTTAGAAATGAGATGTCACCACTGTTATTTTTATTTTTGCTTAATTCAGATGACAATTTATCCATTGCTATGTATGTATGTGTGTGTGTGTGTGTGATCATCCCTTTTGATGGACAGACATTAATGATGTTGAATTTTCTAGAAATAATGAAAGATAATAGCCCTTTCTGATTTGAGTTAATATATCAATTCCACTGCATGATTTTTGACATTAGGATTCAATTCTTAAATTCCCCATTTTCTATGACATTCATTAAATTCTCTTATCCATGATGATAATGACTTGTATTCCCAAATAGTAATTTAGACATCCCCCCCCCCCCCAGTTCAATTGTGGGACGGCTTATGTCTGGCAATATTTTTTTTTTTTTATATATAACTCTAAAGGTGGACTGTATAATTCAAGCTGAAGTCTAGTTATTTTTTCAGATTTTTTGTAAAAAACAAAACAAAAAAAAACAAACACGAAATTCTCAAAAAATAAATCTTTCCAATGTTTCTGGATTTGAATATAACAAGTTTTCTCTCCTTTCTAAAAGAAGACCGAGCTCATGAAATCAGCTAGGAGCCAAGCCAGTATAAAAAACAAAGCAGTAATTATCTTTGAGAACTTTTTGAGATTTTCATTATGATTGACAGTGTGTTTCAGTAATTGCTGAAAAGTATGACTTTATTTTAATAAGGCGATGTTTACAAGATGTTTTGAGTGTCTGTAAAAGATTACATGATAAAAAAAATGTGTGAAGTTCAGTCAAGCATGCTATTATATTTCAAGCTTTCCACAGCAGGCAATAAACCTTGACCTTTGACATAGAATCAGGTAGACATAGAAGGTTATTTGTTTTATCTTAGTTTATTTTGTTGGCTATTGAAATATTCAAGAACTTTTTTTCCCCATATAAATTAATGTTAAGTGCTTCTTTGCTTTACACTATTTAAGAGAGGAGGAGGAGGAAGACACCTGTACTAATGTAGGTCTTTCATAAAAGTGGTATAAATTGAGATTTTGAAAAAGCAGGTCATAAATGTGTTATTTTTTTTTTGTTTTGTTTTAGAAATGTTATTTTTGTTTGAGCACAGAAAAAATAAAATTTGATTTGGAATTTATTTTTTCCTTAAGAAATGAAAGTTATAAATTTCTGCTATTTGAAGTCTAAACCTGTAAATTCAAATTGGTACAAGTTGAACTTGTACCAGAACATTGGATTTGTGTTAAATATATTAATCTTTTTTTTCTGTCAGGTTTTCTGAGCCATACATTTCAGTTTTGGTATTTTCAAAGCTTTTCTCAGAATATACAGCATAAAGCCACAAGAGTAGTTCACTCAGTGAGGGTCAAATTTATTTAAGTTTTAATACTATACATGTTTTTGTTTAATGAATGTTAAGCATCTTTTGCAATCTCATTTCTAAAATTAACTTTACGGTGACAGTTGTTTCACTTTATATGTTTGTTTTATCCTTCCTTACATTTTCCAAACCTGTAATCATTAGTATTTTTACCTGAAATTTTTATTTATAATCTTTCTATAGTAAATGCATAAATCTTTTTATATTTTGATATTCTTTAATAAATATAAATTTCTGTATCTAATTAAATTTCTCTCTCTCTCTCTCTCTTTCTTTCTCTTCTTTTTTTTTTTTTTTTTTTTTTTTTTTCCTTTCAAAATAAACATAAGAAAAATGAAAACTGAATATTTTACTGCACTAATCGAGTATCATGCATGCACTAAATTTTGGTATAAAATTTTAGCACTCTAATCGGGAATGCATTAATCGAGGGGTTCCTGTACTTGCTTGGAATGAGAAATTGGCAAACCAAGTTTGAATTCTGTCAGTTTGTTTTGTACAAATATGTTTTTGTAATGGTATGAATTCATCTTCAATCCCCCAACTAGGGGTTAAATAGCAGTGGACTGGATCTCTAAGCTATGGTTGGCAACCAGTCTAGGAGAAAGACAACTCTTTATTCAAAACTGTAGTCCTGACAAGGCACATACAATGCAGGCACTGAAGAGATTGGAGTTCACACTGACTTGGTCTTGACAGATAGAACTTTAATACTTGACATAAGTAAATCATTTTTATCATCAATTGTATTTGATATATAGTTTTAATTTATTGTTCATATAAAATTTGTTACATTATATGTAATTCTACATTATAATAAAGGATTCAGTTTGAAATTCTCTGAAGAAGGTTGGATGATACAATAACTGAAATGGGAAAACAACAAAGATGAGGACATTAGTTTGAATGTAAATAATAAAGTTGTATTATGTTCCTTCAATGAAAACTATAGTATTTGTTAATAGAAAAAAAAAATAAACAGATTATGTAGTTTCATTTCTGAAAATGTTTTGAAAATGCTAAATCTTTTGGTGAGTAACTTTCTCTACACTTTTGTGTGCAGTATCCCTTTTGGGGATGTGCAGGTGGTGTAATGGATAATGGCTCTGAATGAGAAATCACTGAGCTGATTCCAAATTCATGTCGGGTTCATTACATTCACTTACATATACTCTCCCTAGTTATGGGCTAAATAGCGGGACTTGTATATAAAAAAAATTGTTATTCTCAAAATAAATTGTTAATGCAATATGCCCCATCCCACTTCAAACAATTCTTATGGTCCAAAATGTTTTGATAAATAACCCACAAAAGCCATAAAGAAATAAATCTATGTCCCTCCACCTGGTCTATTATGGTTCTCCAACTTCTTGTCTGTTGCTGTTCTAAGTAACCCTTGACCCTTTATCATTCCTTGTTGTCCTTGATCTGCCATCCGAACACATAAACTTGCTTTCAATGTGTCCTGTGACTATTAAGTTCTCTATGGCCTCTATACTTGATATGGGAATAGAGAAACTGTTTGAAATTTCAACTGTTTCCAATTGTAACTTTTGGTTTCTTTCTAGTTTCCTTAAAACCTCTTTAGCCCAAGACATTAAAATGTTGACCTTTTGAGTTTAATTTCTTTCTCTATGTTTGTTTATGCTTTTAATTTTAAGCCGCATTTTTGTATCATTTAATTGGTTTTTACTTCTTTTCCTTCAGCTGATTATTTTCAGTTAGTTTCTATCTCCTTGAATTGTCAAACAAAGAAACAATAAATTCATCGTATGAAGAAAAATGTCTTTAGCAACTTGTGATAGTACATAACCTTAACGGGAAAGAAAGGAAGCTATTGAAGGCTTTCCTTTTTTGTCGGAGTCCTTGTAAAAATGATGACTCAATTAACAAAGTGAAATTGTTTATTCAGACTATAAGTATGTTTCTTTGAAGTTTCTCTCTAATAATTAATGTTACAGTGAACTCTAAAAGCACTGAAATTAATTTCTAAGAAAAATGCATTATGCATAAATGTATTGCTAATTGTTTTACTATTGTTGATTAATTGATTTTTATTGCTTACCAACCATTTGTTAGTTATCATTCTAGAACTGATAACAGATTGTTATAGAACCTATTTTCATTGCTGTTTGGTCAGATAATTTCTATTTAGAAGTGGCTTTAAAAATAAATAATTACACTTTAATAACCTGATTTTAGGAATTTGTTTTGAAATAAATACTACACATCCATATAAATTCCAATGAATCATGCAAACTCTGATATTTTACTTGTGATTGTTACTAAACGTCAAAGAAATGTACAAAATCATTTAAAAGAGGAATAAAAATCATTTACCATTTTTAAAAAAAAATATTTTGAAATGAGAAACTTCAAATGAATTTACTTTAATATCTATGACTGCTACTATTGATGAGTACAGGTCAGCACCAATAAACCATGGTAGTTGGGGTCCAAAACTTCTAACCATGGTTTAGATCAAAAATGAGCCACGGTGTCAGGATTGCCAGTTTAGACCACCAAAACAAAGCTTGTCAAGTCCATGGGGTTATCCATAAAAATGGGTAACTGTGACTTAGCATGCAAAATGCGTATTCAATATTAAGAGTTGGATATTGGCAGTTTTGAAAAACATTTATTAAAACTATCCTTTAATTTCACATAAAAATCTGCACCAATGTGAATAAATTTGAAAGACGACAGTCTAAAATGATTCCAATTATAAAGTGTCATGTCAATAGATCCATCATTGATGATAGCAGAAAATGGTGGAAATCTCATACGCATGAGATTTTAACATTTTAACAAGAAAAAAATAAAAAATAATTTTCTTTATAGTTTTATTAAGATTTTGAATGAAAACATTACCATACATTGTATTTTAATGTATTAATAAAAATAATATAAAAATACAATGTAGTAACATCTATGCACAAGCACAGGTTTCTATGCAATGTAATGATATAATACAAATTTTATGAAATTAATACAAAACAGCATTTTTAATAAATTTACATGCATGTAAAATGGCTCTTCTCTGCAGATTATATAAATTATTTGGTAATGCACATTATCGATATTAAAGCAAATCCCGAAATGTGAAATTTTTAAGTTAGGATAAAGGTTGTAAGCTGCATATTTCTCACTCAAAATGTCTGCAAAGTGCTAATCCAAACCACTACACAATCGTCAGTGTGAAATGCTAAAGCTTAAATAATAGTAAATTCCGGAGAAAATACGGATATACTGGAGATATTAAAACTTAATTTAATGAGTTTATTAAAATAAAAGATTATACAGGAAAAAAATCAAACTTTAAAAAGTGTCCAAATCAAGTTTCAATTTGTTTCAAATTGGGATCCACTGATGATTATAATTCTAATATGAACATGACAAAAAATTTGGGGGTCCAGGCATGGCTTAAATGACATTGTGGTTTATTGTTGCATGGCTTCATGGCACTGACCTGTATTTACTATACTTACTCATGTTTAAATTTCTGGGATGATGAGTTGTCATTATTTATGATTTCCATGTGGGCTATTGTCCTAATTTTTGTTATCACATTTCACAGGTTAGTAGCCTCGTGTATTAAAGTGTTGGTTTGTGAATTTGATCACATAGCTATTGTGAGTTCAATCCTTAGAAACAAGCTGAGCAATAACTGAACAGTACCAAATAAGAACCAGACTAGTTATCTGTAGATATGGAGAGTGGGAGGAGAACAATCTATCCCCACAGAATACATAAAGGGTTCAGTTCAAAATTTCTAAAAGTTATCCTGATTGACTAGCACCTGATATAAGCTGGCGAGCACAGTGGCTAAAATGTTGTGATAACAAGAAGACAAAAGTCTAGCTAGTCATAATTTTCTTGTATCTTGGCGGTTATAGTATTGCTTCCTAGTATTAAAAGCATTTTTGCTAATACAGATATCTTACTGTAAAGTGTATGCTTCTCTTAAACCATAAATAAAACATACATATAATTACTCTTCTGTGTGTAATGTTGGGGAGGGGCAACTTCCACTTATCTCTCTTTTTCTCTCTACCAGCTATACCCACTTATTATAACTCCTATAACTTAGTTTTTTTTTATACTTCATGCTGATCAGTTTTACTTTTTGTCTAAAACAGAAGGCATTTGCAGTAACAAATTATTTAAAAAAAAAAAAAAATTAAATTTGCTGTTTAATTGCATTTTGTTTTTTCTTCTGTCAGAACTGTTTAGTTTGTAGCAGATAATTTCTCAAACTTAATGGAGGAGTAGCTGTAAAGTCAGCAGACTATAAAATGTGAAACAAAAAATCTTGTAGTTTGTGTTAAACTTCATCTGTGACTGCTTCATTCCACTCTTTGTGCTAGTATTTGCTATGACTAAAAATGTTGACATTTGATTAATAAATCATCCCTTTGATAACATAACTTACATAAATATTTATAATAAATATATTTACTATTAAAATAATTGGCAATATATTTCTATTCTAGAATGATAACCAACAAATGGTTGGTAAGCAATAAAAATCAATTAATCAACTATTGTAAAACGATTAGCAATACATTTATGCATAATTTGCCAAGCATTTTTATTAGAAATGAATTTCAATGCTTTCAGAGTTCACTGTAACATTATATAATCATTAGAGAGAATGAAAAGTTTGAATGGATTTATTGAATAAATCCTATCAGTGATAAAACAGCTTACATAAATGGCTAGTAAATAATTTGCAATGCATTCCTATAGTAAAATAATTTCCAATGAATTTCTATCTATGCTTTTATTATTTGCTATGTCACTATATATGTAATCATTAGAGGGAATGAAAGTTTGGATGGATTTGTTTAATAAATCCTATCAGTGATAAGACAGCTTACATAAATGGCTAGTAAATAATTTGCAATGCATTCCTATAGTAAAATAATTTCCAATGAATTTCTATCTATGCTTTTATTATTTGCTATGTCACTATATATGTAATCATTAGAGGGAATGAAAGTTTGGATGGATTTGTTTAATAAATCCTATCAGTGATAAGACAGCTTACATAAATGGCTAGTAAATAATTCACATTGCATTACTATAGTAAAATCATTTCCAATGACTTTCTATCTCGACTTTAATATTTGCTATATATGTAATCAGTATGATGCTTTAATGTATTTAGTTAGTATTAAAATAGTATAAAATTCAGGCATTAAAGTCAAATAGTCCAGTCCTCTGGGGCGGTGACAATGTGCTGTACAATACTGAAGCCAATAGGCAAAATGCCACTAGGTTTGTTAGAAGTTACTTTGGGGTGGTTGTAGATCAGCTGAGGAGAGCTGGCCATAGGTGAATTGTTGCTATTGAGACACAAGCCAGATCTTCATCAATCCTAGCTTGAGTAAAGATGTCTGCTTGTTGAAAGACCCCAAAATACCTAATGATTCCAACAAACATTACTGATGAGTTCAAGTGTATCACAAGATGATTTTATTTTAAAAAAAAAATAAAAAAATTTGGTGTAAATTATTAACATGTCTAATTTGTATAAGGTTTTAAGCATATTCTTTATTTATAACTGGATGTGCAGTTGGTGCAATGAATAGCAGCTCAGAATGAGAAACCTGAAAGCTGTGTTCAACTTCTAGTCAGGTCCATTACATGCACTGATGTACAAATATCTTTGGGAAAGGTCTGAATCCATCTTCTCTATGTGTTAAATGGTAGGATATGTATCTGGGGAAAATCCTTATTCTAAGAGAAAAAATTTTTAATGTAATATTCACTCACAGAAAAATTTTTTTTTAGAATCCCAAAGTTTTTGGGCTATTAATAATACACAAAATATTGATATTTTTTTTTTTTTTTTTTTTTTTTTTAAAGAATCCTCCATGTTATCTCTCTCATATACATACATACATATATATATATATATATATATATAAGAGATGGGGAGACAATCTCAGTATTTGGTAGCATTGGGTTGACCTAAGTCATGTGACTGAAATTGGATATACAATGTAGTTTGAGTCCCCTTGCAGAAAGTTACATTTTTATATATATATATATATATATATATATATATATATATATATATATGAGAGAGAGAGACAGACACTGTGTGATTAGTAAATCGTTGCCATTTTACATTTTTAATTTTGTGCATATGCGTTGTTTGTTTTTGATTTTTGTCAACTGCACAGTATATTAGGGCTAGTTAGGCACCATGAAACTATTCAATACCACCAGAAATTTGGAAACCGCATGCTGTACTGTTTGGCATTCATACTGGAAGCTCCAATATGAACATTTCAGGGGATTCATAAAGAGTTTGATGAGTCTAATGGTGTTTGGAGTGATCACTAGTGATGGCAATGCTATGCCTCCATTCATCTTCCCACAGGGCCTCAGACTCAATATAGAGGCCTGCATCAAGTGCCTTGAGGACATAGTGCTACCCTGGGTCAAGATGGTGGCTGCTGGAATACCTTATGTCAGGCAACAGGACTCTAGCACAATGTCGTCATCAAGGTCTTGTCTTTCTAAGACAAAAAATTGTTGTATTCATCTGAAATTTAAATTTTTTATGTGCGAAGAAAGTACTTGGAATAAAATAAATGAACATCAACCCGTAATTTTTTCTTCTTTTAATAAGGATACTAAGAAACTTTTCTGTAATTATGAGAGGATCCTATTAAAAATAAGTAAATAAAAGCTATCTTATTGAAAACATGCTGCCAACTAGATGATGTGCCTAAACTTTTGACCGGTGTTTATCGGCAAAAAAAAAAAAATCTCCACAGACCCGTCAACATTAAACACCCAATCCATTCTTCACCAAACTGCTATCAACAAGCACTATTGTTTCACTCCGTCAACCTTCTTTTTTCCTGTATATTTTTCTTCTCAAACAAATGGAAAAAAGGAAGTGACGTTTCACATACGGCTTGCCTACAAGCAGGATTGTTCATAACCATTTTCGACTCTCACTCATCGAAGTGCAGTTGAAATGCACTGAAATGAAGTTGCATCTTTGTAGTTAGCCAAACGGTTTTGTCTACATGAAAAAATTATAATAAATAAATAATTATCGCTCTACTATTGGTATTGAGCTCTCTTGGATTAATGCTGTGAACATTGGAATTTATATATTACTTTCATTCTCATCGAATATATATATATATATATATATATATATATATATATATATATATATATATATATGTTTGTGTTGACACTTATTTTAAGCAGTGAAATTAATATCAACTAGCCTAAAAATCAAGAAGTCCTACTAAACAAATGTGCTACCTGAGAAATCAAACCTGTATCCTTCTTTTCTATCAAGGAAAACTACATCTTGAGTTGATGTGCCCAAAAACAGCCATCATGATAAATCAGTTACCTACTTAAAATATGGTGATTTTCTAAGCATAGCTTAGATGTGACACAAGGCTGAAAGTATGGGGCACCTAGTGAGGATCAAACTCACTACTCTGTTGTAATTGATCTAGCAAGAAAAGCTTGCTAACCTTTACACCACATCAAAGTTCCCTTACCTACTTAAGATGTGTACTCTATCTTTAGGTCAGTTCATGTTAATTTCTCTGTTTAAAATAACGGTGATATCCAGTCTAACACTTGTACTGGCGAAAAATGATGTTTGTAAGAAATAATCTATTAAAAAAAAATCCTTTAATTGCTCTATGAGAATAGAAATTAATAAGGTCATTGTTGTTGGTAGATTTTCTGTAAACTGAAGGTCATTATTAGTTTTGTGTAGCATGATTTCTAGGCAGGGTAAAGTGTTAGGCTCAGATTCAAAGGTAAAATTTTATTGTGGATTCAACATTAATTTTCACAAGGTTGGGTAAAAGTTAACAAGATTGGATATACTAATCCTCTATGTATCTAAAAAAAAAAAAAAGAAATTTGTAGTAAAATATTTTTGGAAGAGCCACTTTCCAGGAATTTTAAAAGCCAAAACACCACTGAGATGGCTCCCTATCAATAAATATTTAATAGTAATGCCAAAAACAATTGTATCTTTTCCAACAAAGATGCTAGAATTTTTATATATATATATGTATATGTGTGTGTGAATGAATGAGAGAGGGCACATTGAGCGCTATTTTTCTAACACCAGTACTCAATGTAATAGAACAAAAGTTAAGTATATATTAATAAATCTACACTTTTTTTCTCCTTACTGGTAGCACTGTTTGAAAACCATTAATCCCCATTTATTTTAAATATAAATTTTTTTAACTAAGAAAAAAAAAGAAGTAATCTTTGTATAATAATATGGGCTGCATCAACATTGCATTAACCAGATATTTTTATTAAAATTTAAATGTGACGGTCAGTCTCTACTCAGCACCTGAAGTTTGTGTTGTGCATGAAACTCGGTCATGCTACTGGTAAGGAAAAAAAATGTGTATTAACTTTTTTTTTTTTTTTTTTTTTTTTTTTTTTTGTATCTTCTGATACAAATTTTATAATTGTTGAGGTTTTTGTGCTAATTTGATTTTCCTGTCATTTCTAAATTCTATAAAATATGTGACATGTTTAACCTACTTTTGAACCAATCGAATGGAAATTAGAAAAAAAAAAATGGGTTGCTATTAAAAAGGGTAGCCCTCAACTTTCCTCCTCCTCACTTGGAAAACAGGTATTGATTGTTTATAACATCTTCAGTAGTTTATTTTTTTTATTTTTTATTTTTTTTAAAAATACACATGGAATGCAATAAAGTCTCTTTGTGTCCTTGGAAAGCAAAGGCCCCATTCTTTCTGTTTGATTATCATTACTGTCTTGTTATTGGTGATTACAAAAGCAAATAGTAAAAGTAAGCCAGAGGCCATTGCAACAGCTGGTTAATTTGTTTGCATTCAGTTTGCTTCCTCATATTTCTGTTTATAAGTAAACAGGTTTGTAAATTATCTCTTCTGTTGCGGTTTATTCATGTCTAATTTCCATGAAATATTTGCAAGGATTTCATCTCATTTTTAAGATGATTAGCTATAAACCTCAACTTTCTATTTGCTTTAAAACTGAGCAATATAAAACATTTGTGCTCAACTGCGATATTAAATCTAATTGATCTCATCGTTTCAGTAACTTTGCAACCTGCCACTATGTAAACAATTGGATTTGGCTCACAGAAACATTATTATTCTTTGTTTTCTACTCATTTCAAGTAATCAACTTCACTATATATATATATATATATATATATATCTATTTTCCTGAAACTTTTTCCATTTGTAAAATTTAAAAAAAACTGGATTTCTATATCCTATAGTTTTTCACCCATTAAAATGGATAAATGGAATTTATTTCTATTAAATCAATTTTTTTCTGTTTTCTATGCATATTTAGTTATTATGCATCTGTGTACAGATAATTATATGAAAAGTATGTTTATTCATTAGTTGAAAATAAATACAATAAATTAAAAATTTGTATGTGTACAAATATTTGTTTTTCTCCACTAATGTGTGTGTACGTGTACACACACAATAAACTGATATTACCAAAGCACATGATTCTTTGTTCTTTTAAATTAGTCAAGAACTTATGAGAAAATATAAATAATTTTAGATTAACCAATAAAAATTCATAAATGATTAATTATAGTAGTTTAAAATTGTTTACAGTTTAAAATTGATTTTCAATTTTTTTTTTTTTTTAAAATACTTAAAAGCTTTTTTACTTCATAAAAACATTTTTTAGCTGTTTACAGTCTGTTTGTTTCTATCTTTACAATTTATTTTCTGAGAAATAGAAATGACTTGAAGCTATCAGCAGTTTTTCAAATCCTGTTGATATCCACAATTTGTTGTCATGTTTAGCGTACTCATATAAATGTTTTCTTGGTGAAAGCACATCAAATACAAAACAAGTTATAGAGTAAGATTTTCTTAATAAACACGATATATTATTAAATTCTACCAACTTTTTTTTTTATCAATCATTGGTTATCAAAATTACAATATAACCATTTTTACCTTGTAAAAATATTTTGTTTTTAACTTTTCTTGACATATCTAATTTATTCTTGTGCATCATTTTTAACTGTAAAATTTATAGTACTTGGCATATAAATGATGCAAATTAGAATATACGATTTGCTTACAAAAAGAATCATTTTGACATTGAGTATTTCAAGATCTTTCATAATGTTTGAAAATAAAACTGATTTTGAGATCTTGCCTATTCACATCTCTCTTCTATTCACGATAATACTCTTCCCAATTCTCTTATAAAGAGCTTTAGTGTTTCATAAATATCTTAACCTTGCTATGATCTTTTTCTTTTATGTGCTGTGTCCCTTCAGGATGTCTGTGATCATGGCTCTCCACAATTTCCTGTCTTTTGTAGCCCTTAGTAAAATTTGTCTTTTCATTATAACTCCTAATTGCTGTTCTGCCAACCATTTATACAAGCTCATTAGGTAGGTTATATGCTGATTTAGTCTGTCCCTATTGTGTTTAATTCCGGTGAGTTTCAAATTTTCCAAACCCTCTTTCCTCATTATGTGCCATACGACTTTCAACGGTTTCTTTCTGATGCTATATATAAGTGTCCTTTTTGTTTCCATTTAAAAAAATTTTTTATATTTCTGTTGCTTCAAGTCTCTTCTGTGAGGAGATTGTCTAGCATTCATTGTCATATAGGAGTACTGATGTTAGGTAACAGTTCAGCACTCTTTTCTTTGTCTGTAAAGATTTGGAAAGGCATCTTTTGCTATCCCAATGTGTCTTTGGATTTCAGTGTCACATTTTTGTCCTCTCAATGTTGATTGACAATGTGACTGAATTCAAACACTTTTCATTTTTTTCATCCCAATTGAGCAGTTGTATTTGCTATTGAATTTCTAATGTCTCATTTAGAATACCATTAAATTCACCTCTTGTCTAAAACATTGACAATTATAACTTCATAAGTTTATCTGCTTTATCATTTTAAAATTATTTTTATTGATTTTTTTTTTTTTTTTTTTTTTTTTTTTAAATGTTCATAAATCTAAAATTATCTAGAAAATGAAAGCTCCAAATGTAGATATCATCTGGTCATATTGCTTGCTTGGATTCTCTTGACTCTCTGTCACCATCCAATTCTATTGTTCATCATATTCAGCAGGTCAGAGGTATTGCAGTTTGTCACAAATATGTTAGATATAGGTCTTAGCTTCTCCTCTGCTAGCTTTTCCTTGTATAGACTCCAACAAAACAATTTTGTCTTTAGCTCCCTATCAAAGAACTGTGAATCTGACTCTACACTCTTTGATGTTTGTATGGGAACCTTCATCCAGTATCAATCTCTCATTGGTCAGACGATCTCTCCAAGTGACATTGACAGCCACTCTTAGAATGCTAGTGTAGGCTCCATCCAATCTTCTTTCCAGTTTTGAGCTAGGGGTCCATGCTGAGCAGCCATACAATAGAACAGTTGAAAAGAAGTTCCTTTTCACGTCTGGAAGGCTAGATTTCCACACTGAAGATAACTTGTTGATAGCACCCCGGGCTTTACCAATACGTGTGCATACATCACTTTTGCAGCTAGAGAATGTACTAACTAGATAAATACCTTTCTTCTACACAGTTGAAAGGTGTGCCAGATACTGTTTTGATTGTTCCATTTTGATTTACGTTTATAGATGTCTCATGTTGGCTATGTTTTGTTTCTTATATTTGAGTAAATTCATAGTCAGATAAATTATCTGTTTATTTACTGGAATGAATATTATCTATTTATTAACAGTGTTCCAAAAAAAAAAAAATTGTTACTCTTGATGATAAAGGGTTGAGATAAATATTTTTTATTTTCTTTTTGTAATTTTCTCTCTTCTCATCACTGCACTGTTGTTTAAATCCAAAATTTAGTTTCATAATATTTCTGACTGTTGAATACTCTACTCATAAGATCTGTTTACAGGTGGTGATTTTTCTAAGTTACGCTTATCTATGGTACCAGTCCGTAAGGTAAACGGCACCTAGTGAGGATTGAACTCTTACTCTGTTGTAAATGATTCAGTGGGACAAGCTTGCTAACCATTACACTACAACGAAGTGCCCAAATCTGTTTTGAGATGATTTAGAACCGGATTCTGCCATTGACTTCATGATGTTCATGGGTTGCTGGTTATTCAGAATATTTTAAGTCGAGAACATTTTCACCTTTTTTAGTTTCCCCTTTCTCTGTGGGGGGGTATATATTAATTGCTGCAACCTCCACCTCTGTATCTACTCTTACCCTTCGCCTTTTGTTTTTTCAGCAGGTTGGAATAATCTGAGGAGGGGATATAATTAATCTAGAACTTTATTTGAATGGAAGAATGGTATGTAAAAAAATCATTTAGAGATAAAAGAAACTCTTATATATTAAAATTTGTCCTGTAAATCTTACAAAACCTGTTTATGATGTCCTTTTATTTATTATTCTTTTCTTCACGGTTGTTGTGCATTGTTGTATGTAGCTGTGAACTGATTGTGATTAGGCATGAGTGATGATGTTGAACTTTAACGCTTGTCCAGCACTTGCTGCATTCTGTCAAGAAATACCACTTCTTTGTTTATTTCTTCATTGTTACAAATTCTTGCAAGAGGAATCTTCATTCCAGTCATTGTATAGCTCAGCTGGTTTGGGTTCTTGCAAAATCGTGGAATTTCATTGGAGAGATAAAGATAAGATGCTGGCTCCTCATCCTCTGAATCATTTTCACCAGCATCTCCTCCTTTTTTCTTCCATATAAAAAAATCTCTTGATTTCTTATAATTTGAGCAATGTTTTAGGCTTAGAATCTGTATCGAGTCACTCTTGTAATTCAAATTGTTTTTTGTTTTTTTTTGTTGTTTTTTTTTTGTTTATTTTGCTTTTGTTTTTTGTTTTAAAGAATTAAAATTTTTGTTCTAGGACATTTACTCAAATATAAGTGGAGTGGTGGGGGTTGGAATAAAAGCAGAATTTTTAAATTATTTTTTTCTTTAATTAGAAGGGATGGGTGGCTGGGCAATTATTACTTACTATTTTATTAGTACCTAATAGAACTTGCTATAAATCTCTTACTACATTGTAGGCCCTAGTAGCCACTATAATGCTTACTTGGTCAAGTTAGCTTGGATATTTATGAGTCTATTATGCCAACCATCAAGGTTGAAAGGTCGTGTTGTAAGCAATGAGTGTGTTGATATTGGTGGGGTTGGGGGAGAGGCATTCAACTGATTGCTCTCTCAGAAACTACAGAGGTTGGGGGTAATAGGCAGATTCGGGGAAAGAGACAGTAGGTAACAAATAACACTGCCTCAGAAACCACAGCAACTTGAGGAACAAAAATGCCTAAGGGACCAACTTCACAAGACATTGTGTCTTGTCAACTGCTGATTGCTTGTTTTCCCCCTGTTTTTATTGGCACGAGGCATCTTACAACAACCTAGATCTTGACGAGTTGCAGAGAGCTCGACATGCCAAACTGTCCCACTGCTAATGGGGGGAAAAACCTGGACATAACTGGTGTTGACAAACATGTCCGCATATGATCCAAGGACTCCTTTGTGTCTGTACTAATGTGTGTTTGCCACAAGTCGTTAGAGTGTAATTCTGTGTCATAACATAACTCATTACTTAAATTTTGTGTATGTGTATACATGTATGGGGGGCATACATTTAAAGAAAAATAAAATATTGCCCAAATATTTCTATCCGTTAGTGTTTTGTTGTTATTTACTAAGCTTGGCTTTGTTTTGGCACAAGGCTACATGTATTGGGTACCCAATGATCCCTTATTCTTCAGTTGATGTATTTATAAATCAAACTTTTTTTTTTTTTTAATCTTTCAGAAACCTATGATATTCAGGAACAGAAAGCATTCTTTGATGAGAATTATTCACATATATATTATGTCTTTTTTGATGTCTTTGTGAATGTTGAAACTGAACTGAAGCAAAGAGGTATGTATGTCTTTTCATTGTAAACAGACCTTCTTGTTGCTCACATTGAATGATTTTTTTTTTTCATTTTCATTGATAATTCCATTTGCACTTGAGTTATCAGTTTTTATAAATAACTAAAAGAATTATGATATAAACTATATGATGTCTAATCCAAAAGTATCAGGACTGGTGCTATAAAAAGAAAACTACAGCATATATCAATTCGGCATTTAACCTCCTTCGTAGTAGTTCTCTTCTGAAGCCACACACTTTATCCAGCATCATTTCCATTGATGGAAGCATTCCTGGAACTATTTTGCGGGGTGTGGATAGTGACCAGCTGCCTCATCACATTCTCTTGGATTTCCTTGATGACTTGGAATCTTGTTCCCTTCAAGTTGGATTTGAATTTTTGAAAAGGAAAAAGTGGCAAGTGGTGAGATTTGGTGAATATAGTCATTGTTGAACTTTGGGAATGTTGTGTTTGGCCCAAAACTGCTGCACAAGCCATGGTCACTGGAACCTCTCTGGTGTGGTGACCACATTCTACATACTTTCCTTCAAAGCACTGCTATAAACAACGGAAGTGAGCAAGAACATTATAACTTAATGTGTATGCATGACAGAGTTCAAGTTCAATCTGTGCCAAGTGACTTTATTCTGCGTACTTTAGCTCCATTATTGTAACAACAGTCTGAATACTTTTTGATATGACACACACACACACACACACACACACTATATATATATATATATATATATATATATATATATATATATAAAAATTTCTTTTTTTTTTTTTTTGTAATTGGTATCACCTCAAGCAAGGCAGTACAGCCCCTAGCATGCAAGAGGTTACAGGGTGTGGTGGGAGAATTAGGAACAGAAAGATTAGTAATGAGGAGAAAGAAAAGAGCAATCAAGACAACAGTAGATGGTGATTGACATTGCATTTAAATTTTTGTAGATTAACGTTGGCTGGAAAGCATGGAGCCAGGAGGGAGTTCCACAAGTGAGAGTGCGAGATAAGAAACTGTTAGCATAGATGCTCAGACTGCATTTAGCTAACTCAACTGTAAATTGATGACATCATATCGCCTGTCTAGTATTACGCTTAACTTCATACAATCTAGATACCATAGTGAAGAGCTCATCTGAACAATTACCATGAAAGTACTTATAAAAAAAAAAAGGCAAAGTGAGGCAACCTTGTGGCGGTGAGCAAGTGACTGAAGCTGAGCTGCTAGATCAGGACCAGTAATATTGCTGATTCTTCTTTGAATCTTATCAAGGAGCTCCAAGAAAATAGCAGAAAATATATGGCAGCAATATTCTAAGCATGGACGAATGGTAGACTTATAGATATGCAAGATAGATTCTGGAGATAAAAAATTCTCTCACCCGACACAGTGAACCAACTTTCTTAGCAGCTGATATAGCGATGGATTCAATGAAGTCTTTTCGCCTCATGTTAGCTGAGAACGTTAGCCTGAGAAGGCACAATGAGTCACTTTCTTGGAGGATAGCATTAGCCATGCTAATGGAAGGCAGAGAGGGGTCTCTCAGATGATTAATGGAGAGAAGTTTAGTTTTGGAGGCCTTAGAATTAACAAGCCATCTTTTGCACCAGTCATGAGGTCATTTTATACATTGCCATTTCGACCTTGACTGATCAACCTTACTGTTAAGGTAGGAGTAAATGATTGTCGTCAATGTAGATGCCAAATTGAAAGGTGATGTCATTGGGAAGTTCGTTAATGAAGAATAAAAATAGTATAAGACAAAAGATGGAGCTTGGGGGGGGGGTATACCTGCGTTGGTACAAAAGGATGTAGACAAATGGTTGTTCAGGACAGATTTCACTTCATGATTTGATAGGAACAACTGGATTGGCCTAAAAACGTGCCCGGAGATACCATAGGTTTTCATCTTATGGAGAAGACTTGAATGCCAGACACTGTCAAAGGCATTTGACATCTTAAAAGATGTCAAATGCTACAGCCCGGGCTTCACTGTTTTTATCTAGAGCATGATAGACTCTTCCCACAATTATCATTAGTACATCAGCAATTGATCTGGAGAAATGAAAGCCATATTGCTATTGTCTGAAAAAAGGCCCTGTGATGAAACATGACAAACCAATCCAGCATTGATTAGGGCCTGTAGGAGTTTCCCAAAAAGAAGCAGAGGGCTAATAAGCCAACTGGGTAGTTGAATGATGAAATGGAAAAAATGTTTTATGTAATGTTTCGTCCTTCAAAAGGACCATCAGACTAAAATAATGTTCTTATTGGTGAAATTACATCTTTCTTACATAAAGCTAAAAAAAGAACAAAAAAACGCCACATCCACTGTCAACCCTGCTAGGGGCTAGCCATTATTTGATAATTTGTTTGCATCAGAAATTTTAGGAAAAGAAGGATCAAGCATTGATATATTGCGTCCTTTTGATACAAGGATAGTGTAAAAAGAAGAGAAAGTAACCATTGAAGTTTAAGAATGTCACAATCATGCCAATTGGCATTGATGTGCTTGGTACAGTAGCTGACAGAATTGGGATGTGGATAAAGAAAATGGCCATTAATTGGCCAATGAAACTGTTGCAGAAGGGAGGCCTCTTAGGAACTGCAAGCATAATCCAAAAAGTGATGAATGTTGAAAATACCAATTCCCATGCGATCACCGAAGTTAAGCAATGTCGAGCTTAGTCACTACTTAGATGGCTGGCTGTTTGCAAATATTAAGTGCTGTAAGCTTGGATATGTGGGTGGTGTAATGGAGAATGGTTTGGAATTGTTGATCAGTTCCAATTATGCACAAATAACCATGGATCCAACTTTTTTCCCCTAGCTATAGGTTAAATAGTGAGACTTTTATCACTAAATCATTATCTCCAAAAAATAAATTCTTACTATCTAAAAATATTTTCTAGCCTTAAATAACCTGCAAAGATTTAAGCTGTAGAAAACAATTTAACCAGAGTGATGAACACAAAAAAAATTGCATAATATCTAAAACTGTTGGTTGTTGCCTTCTGTCCATATTAATTAATTACCATTATTAATATCTTATCTGAGAAAATATTGATAATAACAAATAAATAATTATTCCATCTATTCATTCTTCACAGTTGAGATTGTAGTCTTTGTGAACTCCATGATTCTTTCGTTAGTGGCATAGCATATGCTTCCCAGGGCTACATATGGTTTTGAATTGAGTTGTTGTTGTTCTAGATTGGTTGCCAAACAAAGATGAAGAATTCAGTCAGTTCTACTATTTAACTCATAGCTGGGGATAGAAGAGATGAAAGTAAGTGTAATAAAACTGTACTGGAATTTGAACTCGTCTTGCTGATTTCTTGTTCCAAGGTGCACTCCATTACACCACCCACACTTCCTAATAATTATTAGTTCATGATTGTTATTGATAATTAATAATAACTAGTTATAACCCATGAAAATTTCAGTTTTCTTATTTGAAATTTTCTGATAAATCTTTAATTCTTCACTTGATGATTGAATAAGCTCATGGTGAGTTCTATGACAATAAAATATCCCTAGAAATTGCCTTGTTGCATTCTTAAATATTTGAGCTTAAGTTTAATAAAATATTGCAATAACAATCATAAATATCAATGCTTGTTGTTACTTAAAAAAAAGTAAGGGGGGTACAAATGAAAAAATTTTAAATTAAAAACTTTTCCATTTTACTGAATTAGATGTTAAACACTTCTATCTTCCCTTTTTTTCATTTTCTGTCTTTTGCCTTCTCATGCAATTAAAATGGAATGGTCCATTATTTATGAGGTATTGGCAGTTGACATTAAACATTTTTTTTTCCCCCACTGAAACCAAGCAGTGTTTCTGATATGTCGTTTCACCAAGCAGTGTTTCTGATATGTCGTTTCACATGATCAAAACTCATTATTGATGAGGTATTGGCTGCATGTAATGGTCGTGCTAACTAACAAAGGGTGTGACAAGCACAATTATTATGATTATTATCTATTATTAATTAATAATATATCAGACAAGACTCCTGATTTTAATTGACTGTTTTCACATATATATGTTTTGTCTTGGTGAATTAAAATGGATTACAGTAAATATGCCATTCACCACCACAGATTTGCTTGTTAGTTGTCTGACCATAACCATGTTCCATAAGGGGGCTAGCATATTGTACATCTCTGTTTATGAGTAGGAGTAGTGAGAGTTTTTTTATATTTAAAAGATGAGGCAGCTAAGGCAAGTTGGGAGATGCATGTAGACAGGTTTGTGTGGACTGGGCTACCCAACCTGAAGAAATTTCTAACTGGGTCTCACTTGCAATCTTATATGCTGCTTTTATCGAAACCTGGTATGCCTTTATCAAACTGGGTATCCTGATGGGCATTTTAGGCTTCTTATATTTTTACCCCAGTGTGTCACTTTGTTGACATGCTGCTTTCTCACTCAATAAGCACAATTTAAGAAAAGAAATGGAAAAGAAAAGACAGTGTTTAATAATAATTATTATAATAAACTGTTGTAACCTAGGGACATTTACTGAATAGAATAATCAACCGAGGGTTGGCAATGAACGATAATACTTAGGACGAGAACATCACATGATTCGTCAGCTGTGCGTAGAAGTAGTCAACTGCTAGAAGTGAGTCAAATGAATTCCACAATGAATCTCCAACTGCAGACCAACATACAGTATTCACTACTGTATTTATGTGAATGGGGACATACCCATTATAGTTTGTAGGTATGTTACAACATAAACAAAATAATTAACTTATCTCTTCTAATATTTTGCAACACTTAGTAATATTATAATTATTCCAGCACTTAAAGAGAAAAAAATTTAAGAAAAGACAATGTTTAACAGTATTTCAACAGTATGTTTGTCTTCAAGTTGTGTAAAAATTGCATACAAGTACCAAAAAAAAAAAAAAAAAAAATTACAAGTCTTTGAACAAATGTTGCTTGTCTTGAGAAAAAAAATAATTGCCCTAGTCTTGAAATTTTCCATCAGTTGATGAGTTAGAACAATTTTGTTGGTATTATTATTATTATTATTATAATAATAATAATAATAATAATAATAATTCTTTTTCAACTTTTGCACAGGACTTATTTTTATTGTTTTTGTTAAATCCTTTTTGTTGGGATATTTATTTATTTTTAAAAAAAAATTCGTGATGGCTACTTTTATTATTCCTGTACAAATATTATTTTTGTATCTTATGAAATAAAAAAAAAAAAAAAAAAAAATTGTCCTGCTAAGGCAACTATTTATATAAAAGTGCCTCGGCCCTGATTCAGATGAGTGACCTGGAGGTAAACAGTTATATATCAATATGCCAGCATCCTGCTGAAATATGTTTGGGTAAAGTTAACCTTGAAATACTAAATCAGGTCTTAGTTTTTTATTTTTAATATTTAAAATTATTTTAATAAGTTTTATTTTTTGAATAATATTGATGCATTAAACTTGTTTTATAATTTTAATTTAACATTCCTTGTATTGTTATTAAATTTTAACAAGGTAACCACAAGAATAAGATTTTTGCTTTATAAGCTTTTAAGTATTTCTGTTCTAAACCCAAAAGTTTATTAATGAAAATTTCAAAAATGCTAAAAATAAACCACTCTTAAATTTCAGAGAAAATTACATTAAATTTTAGTTTTCTTTTCTTAGAAAACTTCATTCTTTTAGAAATATACACCCATCCTCCCAATGAATGACAATATTGAATAAAAAAAAATTTTAAGTGACACGTTTTCTTCCAAGTTGGAGCTTCTTCAGACTAATACTGGTTTTATTGAAGATATTAGTCGTGCGTGTGTGTGCGTGCATGCATACAATAACTCCCCCACCTGATGAGATGTCTAAAAAAGGTCTCCTTTTTGATCTTGAAACGAAAATGCACAATTTTGTAGTGGGTATGTGCATGTTCTAATGTAACACTGCATAAGATAAATAAATATTTATGGCTCTACTTTGTGTATTGAGCACTATTTTTAAATTAATGTTCTGAATTCTGTAATCTTACTGTTCATTCTCCTACAATTTGAGATATATATAGTGTGAAGTTGGGGAAAATACAACAAATGCTGGTTACAATTTTACATTGAAAATGTTAAAGATGTGAAAATGTTAGATACAATTTAAATGTGAAATTGTGTGAGATAATTTTAAATTTTGATGTCCAGCATCTCCGTATGTTTAACTTTTCACTTTTCCCATCATGATTGTCTTAATCGTAATGCACACACCCATTATTTTATTTAATTTTCTATTTTTTTCATGAGTTAAAACTTTTATTAAAATAAAATGTGGAAATGGTTTTTAACTCTGTCATCATTAAGGTTGACAATATAAGAATATATTCTATGTGGTAGCAAACCACCTTTTTATAAGCTGAAGTGTCAACAAGAATTACACAGGGGAATGGTTTTTGCCCTCACATTTGGAGATATAAAAAAGAGGTCATTTGTCAAAGTTTAGTCATAGTAGATTAAAAAAAAAATGTAGATGTGATAGCTATAGGATTTAACACTGCAAAATGATTGATTGTTTCTGTCTGTATATCTGTCTATATATTTTTTTTTTTTTTTTTTACATATATTTCTAGTAGACCTTAGTGATGTAAGGTACACTACGTATATATGAATTTGACAGACATCAGTGATAGGTGAAAATTGCTTGCATCCACAGAAAAGCATCAGACAAGAATGTTAACCACCCAGTGAAGAAAACATTTGGTTTAAGTCACGTCCTAATTCCTGGTTCCACTCAACCCATCTGTCAATGTTGTATAGGTTTTGTAGTTGTCTACCAACAAGGGTAATATTATTGATACCATGGCATCATTTATTACAACTGGTGCTACTGGATTAGAAGATTGGACCATGTCACCTGATAACATGAATTGTAATTCCATCACTTTGATGCAGACTATTGAGTTTTTTTGTGGAGGAGACGATATGAGACTGTGAATACCGTTTGTTATGCAAGCTGGTCATTTTGTAGACTTTGGTGTAGCAATTTTTTGCTTAAAAGCTCTTCATGGGACATGAAAGATTTGGCAGTCAAAATGATTAAATACTTCCTAAGCAGTCTATGATATCTCTAAATTTTCAAATTCACACACTGTCACAGACTTTCTTTGATTGCAATCCATATAATTTAACATTTTAGGGTTTTTTTTTTGTCTGCTGTCCATCCAGTATATGGATTGCTTTCAATTGGTTTCCTACCAAGTTTGAACCGTCCTGAGTATGACGATAAACTACATCTGTGACCAGGGTAAGACAATAAACTACGTCCAACATCAAGGCCTCTGATCAGGAGGTTTTGAGGAGTGTGGAACCACCTTTTAATTGCTGGTGTTCCCAGGTTCACCCTGACCGGGGGTGGTAGCACCTGTTAGGGGACCCACCTATGTGCAAATAGTTACCCCCCCCCCAAAAAAAAACTGGGGTCAAAACACTATGAAAGTGTAAAAATAGGTTTCAATACCAGCAATACATTTTTGAAGGAAAAAAAAAAATATTACCAGAAATAAATTTTTGAAGAAAAAAAAATATTACCATCTATACATTTTTGATGAAAAAAATATTACCAGAAAAAGATTTTTGACAAAACAAAATATTACCAGGAGAAAAAAAAAGTTGTTAGCCTTAAATAACCCATTGAGGTTGATATGCCAAACCAAACCAAGTTCGAAGTGTTGATAAACAAATTTTATCCGAGTTTCACTCACTGAATCCACCTTGAGTTTTTTTTTCTTCATTTGAATAGTTTTCACTGACAAATGACTAAGTTATTACCAAAACTTTGTACATCTGCTATGGCTATGATAGTTAAACAATACACACACTTTATAGCATTTCACTGCCAACCGATTAATCCAATGGGAGAGTCTGTTCAAACATGGACAGTAAGATCGCCTCCTTGCCAAGTTCTATCATGACTGCACAACTGGTTCTTGAGATATTCAAAATGACTAAGATATTTTCTGGACAGACCTCTTAGTTCTAAAAACAGAATTGGTAAAATTTCAAGTATTGATGAAACAAGGTTAAAAAAAACCCAAAAGGGTAGAGATCAGAAGTTATATATATTGTTTGAAATTTGCTATATTTATATGGGAAGAGGGCTCAATATTGGAGATAGTATTTATAAATATAGACAGTGTGGATATAGGAATCAATACTATACGGTTTCAATGCAATCTTCAGGTGGTCTGAGGATTGTACTGAAGTGTGAAATTTGGTCACCATGCAGTGCTGATCCCAGTGTCCCCCCCCACAAATATTTTTAAAGAATTAATGGATTTATTTTTAATCCAACATTTTTATTACTTCAAATGTTATGTTTAGTGGATATCTGTTTGAATAGACTCCCTGTTGGTGGTTTCTCCTTACAAAATGAGATGCAAGTTTGGACCGCACCCTGGGTAAGACGATAAACTATGTCCAACAGCAAGGCCTCTGATCAGGAGGTTTTGAGGAGCATGGAACCACCTCTTAATTGCTGATGTTACCAGGTCCACTCTGACCGGGGGTGGTAGCACTTGTTAGGGGGTCCCACCTATGGGCAAATAGTTACCCCCCCCCCCCCCCAACTGGGGTCAAAACACTATGAAAGTGTAAAAATAGGTTTCAATACCAGCAATACATTTTTGAAGGAAAAAAAAAATATTATTAGCAATATATTTTTGTAAATAATTATTACCAGCAATAAAAAGCAAATTTGAACCCTGCTGGAAAGCACTTTCTCTTAAGCAAGATTAAGTGTACAGGCTGATAGATAGTACATACTGTTTAAAAAATGTGATGTCTATTCAAGCATGGGTATCCACTAAAAATAACATTTGAAGAAATAAAAATATCGGATTAAAAATAAATCCATTATTTCTTTAGGAATTTCTTTGTTTCAGTTTTGGATATAAAACTGAGCAGATGTGGGTTTTTCGAGAAAAATCTGGCTGAGGAAATGTGATTTCTTTAAAAGGGAAATAGAACCTTGCTGGGCTATTCACACTGTACGGTGTAAGGCATCAAGAGTGATCAAAGGGGGGTTTCTCCTACAAAGTGGGGTGAGACACATGTTTGAACCCTGCCAGAGAGCAGGCCTGGGTTTGAATCACAGCATAGTTGATTTGTCATCCATTCAATCCTTGCAAATTGTTCGATGTTTGGATCTATTCCGTCAAAATGTACAAAGAGTTTATTCAGTAGAGATAAATCTTTTGATAATCCCTTACGGGTAAATTTCCTTTCTGTCTTCTTTCTTTTCTCTGTGGTTGTAACAAATTTAGTCTAATGAATCCAAAAGGACACACTGCATCACAAAACCTTTTTCCCACTTTGTCATACATCCCCTCCCCCATATTGTTCTTGATATATAAAAAAAATTATATATCGTTTTTTCATGTATTGTCCAATTCACACTCTTCACTGGTCTTTTGAACAGGAGTTTGGGTTTCCAGTTCCTTCTAAAGTTTTTTTGCATTCTCTTTGACTCCCAGTAGCTGCCTTCCATCTTAGTGGCATTATTGTCTTGCTTGGAGTAAATTGATTTAAGTGTGTGTGTGTGTGTGTGTGTGTGTGTGTGTGTGTATAATACACACACACTGTTTTGACTGTTGTCTTCATCTTTATTGCCATATTCACAACATTTCAGCTGTTGTATACTCTGGCCTTTCTTCAGGCAATTGGAATTTCGAATTGAACCCTTTATTTTGTCCACTGGGGTAGATTGTTCTAATTCCACTTGCCATGCCTCTTCCGAATGTCTCAGTTATCTCCCTTTAACTCAACTTTCCAAGTTTTTGTTCACCATTGCTGTAGCCAGGTATTGAACTCACAACTCTCTTGGGTTAAGTTACTGGACTCAACCAACACTTTTATCCACTGGGCCATGTGTTCTTAAGGACAGATCAACCCCCCCCCCCCCGGCTAAAATAAATACTCTTTTTCGTTTTGCCAGGTGCTATTGGTGCTTGAATATCTACATGTCTTCTGTCATTCATTATCAATTCTAGATGAAAGAGAATTCTAAATTTCATGTTCTTGTTTATTTTATATTAAATAATAATAAAGAAAATGTCTTGCTCATTTTCTATTAAGTGTTAAAAAAATGTTTGGGTTTTCAAACTTACTCTCTTGATGAGGTATTTCATAATACTTTCCCACTGCCATAATGTAGCTTCCCTGTGTCTTTTCTATAAATATTTTTCATAGTAATTGTTCTGATGAGCTTTCTTCCATGGTACCTAGATTTTATGAATTTAATCATTGTACTAGATTGGTGGCAAGGTCTCATCGTTTTACAGTTGAAATGGCTAGATGTAGCCATAAGTTCTATGCTAACAGTTTCTTTTCTCACATTTCTCTCTTCCAGCTTCTTGCTTGCCAGTCAAATTTAAATGCAATGTTGATCATTATTTTTTTGTCTTAATTCCTGTTTTGTTATTGTTTTCTCCTTATATTATTCCACATTCAATTACCCCTTATGTCTTAGTGGCTTTATTGCCTTGTTTAAGGTAACAATTAGAAAAAAAAATTGTGGAAAAATATTGACTTTCGTGAATGAAAATCAAACTGGTGTTTTTTTTTTTTTTTGTTTGTTTTTCTTTTTTTCCTATATTATTTTTCACCTCTTATATAAGTCTGTCTATATTTGAGATGAGGTATTGTAACTATACTATTTGGACTATTTTCCTCATCTTTATTACCATATTCAAGACATTTCGGCCATCTTCAGATGATATTTAAGCCAAACCCATTATTTAGTCCTTGGGGGTAGATTTTTCTAATTCCACATGCCATGCCTTTGGATATCTCAGATTTAGTTAATTCTTGATAACTCAACACTCCAAGTTTTTTGTTCCCTCTGCCAAGTCACTTTTGGATCAATCAACCAACTCTTTTATCCACTGGACCATGTGTCTTAGTATTATTTTGTTTTAATATAAACCATATTTACTCATTTCTTAATATGTCATTACTTGTCATTGAGATTGATTTGTAAAATTATTAATTAAATCTTTGGAAAATAATTCTGTTCTTTCTGACAATTTAAAAAAAAATTCTTTTTATTTTTATTTCAGCCAGCAAAGCTCATAGGGAGGAATTAGAAGCCATCTTATTAATTTTTGAGGTAAAGCAAAAATCAAAACGAATGTATATTTTTTATTTTTTTATTATCTGGTATGCAAAATTAATTTTTATTTCAATTGTTATTATGTAAATTACTTGTGCTTTCCTTTACTAGAATACCTGAAGAATATTGTGATCTTTAAAAATGTCCTGTAAATAGTTCAATGATGTGTCAATATGCACTGGAGTATTGCTTTTCTTTCTGTGTGCAGGGGAAATAGGCTCTTTTATTGAGATCAGATGTGACATAGTGGGAGTATGCTGCTTTCAAATCTCTTAATTTTGATGTGAAAAACCAACACTTTACAAAAAAAACACAAAAAAACGCTGTATATAATTTCCTTTCAAATTTTAGCATCTGACTATGCATCTTGAGAATCATTAGGCTGTTATCCTGATATAGCACTACATCTATCTTATCTGCTGTTTCTATTAATTTAGATATATAAATTAAAGAATATTTCACGTTTTGTTTCATTAAAACTCCCATAGTCATATCAAAACTACATGGTAGCCTTTCTTAATCCATACAGAGTCATTGGGAAGCAGTAGGGATTTTTGGCAGTACTTGATAATTCCTGTCTGCTGATCAGTGTACAGTTTGGCCATATCTATAGTTTTGTTAGGTTTTTAATTTTTTTTTCATTCATTGATGGGTAAAAATCCTTAATACCAAACTATACAAATATGTATATTTTGTGTGCCCATGATACTATTAAAGCAGTCAATGGTAGATTTGGTATTTCTCCTTTATTTCTTCTGCTGCTGCTGCTTTTCTTTCCTTCTCTCTCTCTCTCTCTCTTTTCTTTCCTTCTCTCTCTCTTTTCTTTCCTTCTCTCTCTCTTTTCTTTCCTTCTCTCTCTCTTTTCTTTCCTTCTCTCTCTCTTTTCTTTCCTTCTCTCTCTCTTTTCTTTCCTTCTCTCTCTCTTTTCTTTCCTTCTCTCTCTCTTTTCTTTCCTTCTCTCTCTCTTTTCTTTCCTTCTCTCTCTCTTTTCTTTCCTTCTCTCTCTCTTTTCTTTCCTTCTCTCTCTCTTTTCTTTCCTTCTCTCTCTCTTTTCTTTCCTTCTCTCTCTCTTTTCTTTCCTTCTCTCTCTCTTTTCTTTCCTTCTCTCTCTCTTTTCTTTCCTTCTCTCTCTCTTTTCTTTCCTTCTCTCTCTCTTTTCTTTCCTTCTCTCTCTCTTTTCTTTCCTTCTCTCTCTCTTTTCTTTCCTTCTCTCTCTCTTTTCTTTCCTTCTCTCTCTCTTTTCTTTCCTTCTCTCTCTCTTTTCTTTCCTTCTCTCTCTCTTTTCTTTCCTTCTCTCTCTCTTTTCTTTCCTTCTCTCTCTCTTTTCTTTCCTTCTCTCTCTCTTTTCTTTCCTTCTCTCTCTCTCTCTTTTCTTCTCTTCTCTCTCTCTCTCTCTTTTCTTTCCTTCTCTCTCTCTCTCTCTCTCTCTTTTCTTTCCTTCTCTCTCTCTCTCTCTCTCTCTTTTCTTTCCTTCTCTCTCTCTCTTTTCTTTCCTTCTCTCTCTCTCTCTCTTTTCTTTCCTTCTCTCTCTCTCTCTTTTCTTTCCTTCTCTCTCTCTCTCTTTTCTTTCCTTCTCTCTCTCTCTCTCTTTTCTTTCCTTCTCTCTCTCTCTCTCTTTTCTTTCCTTCTCTCTCTCTCTCTCTTTTCTTTCCTTCTCTCTCTCTCTCTCTTTTCTTTCCTTCTCTCTCTCTCTCTTTTCTTTCCTTCTCTCTCTCTCTCTCTCTTTTCTTTCCTTCTCTCTCTCTCTCTCTCTCATTTCTTTCCTTCTCTCTCTCTCTCTCTTTTCTTTCCTTCTCTCTCTCTCTCTTTTCTTTCCTTCTCTCTCTCTCTCTTCTTTCCTTCTCTCTCTCTCTCTCTTCTTTCCTTCTCTCTCTCTCTCTTCTTTCCTTCTCTCTTTTCTTTCCTTCTCTCTTTTCTTTCCTTCTCTCTTTTCTTTCCTTCTCTCTTTTCTTTCCTTCTCTCTTTTCTTTCCTTCTCTCTTTTCTTTCCTTCTCTCTTTTCTTTCCTTCTCTCTTTTCTTTCCTTCTCTCTTTTCTTTCCTTCTCTCTTTTCTTTCCTTCTCTCTTTTCTTTCCTTCTCTCTTTTCTTTCCTTCTCTCTTTTCTTTCCTTCTCTCTTTTCTTTCCTTCTCTCTTTTCTTTCCTTCTCTCTTTTCTTTCCTTCTCTCTTTTCTTTCCTTCTCTCTTTTCTTTCCTTCTCTCTTTTCTTTCCTTCTCTCTTTTCTTTCCTTCTCTCTTTTCTTTCCTTCTCTCTTTTCTTTCCTTCTCTCTTTTCTTTCCTTCTCTCTTTTCTTTCCTTCTCTCTTTTCTTTCCTTCTCTCTTTTCTTTCCTTCTCTCTTTTCTTTCCTTCTCTCTTTTCTTTCCTTCTCTCTTTTCTTTCCTTCTCTCTTTTCTTTCCTTCTCTCTTTTCTTTCCTTCTCTCTTTTCTTTCCTTCTCTCTTTTCTTTCCTTCTCTCTTTTCTTTCCTTCTCTCTTTTCTTTCCTTCTCTCTTTTCTTTCCTTCTCTCTTTTCTTTCCTTCTCTCTTTTCTTTCCTTCTCTCTTTTCTTTCCTTCTCTCTTTTCTTTCCTTCTCTCTTTTCTTTCCTTCTCTCTCTCTCTTTTCTTTCCTTCTCTCTCTCTCTTTTCTTTCCTTCTCTCTCTCTCTTTTCTTTCCTTCTCTCTCTCTCTTTTCTTTCCTTCTCTCTCTCTCTCTCTCTCTTTTCTTTCCTTCTCTCTCTCTCTCTCTCTCTCTCTTTTCTTTCCTTCTCTCTCTCTCTCTCTCTCTCTTTTCTTTCCTTCTCTCTCTCTCTCTCTCTCTCTCTTTTCTTTCCTTCTCTCTCTCTCTCTCTCTCTTTTCTTTCCTTCTCTCTCTCTCTCTCTCTTTTCTTTCCTTCTCTCTCTCTCTCTCTCTCTTTTCTTTCCTTCTCTCTCTCTCTCTCTCTCTCTTTTCTTTCCTTCTCTCTCTCTCTCTCTCTCTCTTTTCTTTCCTTCTCTCTCTCTCTCTCTCTCTCTTTTCTTTCCTTCTCTCTCTCTCTCTCTCTCTCTCTCTCTTTTCTTTCCTTCTCTCTCTCTCTCTCTCTCTCTCTCTTTTCTTTCCTTCTCTCTCTCTCTCTCTCTCTCTCTCTTTTCTTTCCCTCTCTCTCTCTCTCTCTCTCTCTCTCTTTTCTTTCCCTCTCTCTCTCTTTTCTTTCCCTCTCTCTCTCTTTTCTTTCCTTCTCTCTCTCTTTTCTTTCCCTCTCTCTCTCTTTTCTTTCCTTCTCTCTCTCTTTTCTTTCCTTCTCTCTCTCTCTCTCTCTCTCTCTTTTCTTTCCTTCTCTCTCTCTCTCTCTCTCTCTCTCTTTTCTTTCCTTCTCTCTCTCTCTCTCTCTCTCTCTCTTTTCTTTCCTTCTCTCTCTCTCTCTCTCTCTCTTTTCTTTCCTTCTCTCTCTCTCTCTCTCTCTCTCTTTTCTTTCCTTCTCTCTCTCTCTCTCTCTCTCTCTCTCTCTCTCTCTCTCTCTCTCTACAACTGGGACATGGCATGCCACATGCACAAGGATGAATCCTCTTCATTCCCTTTATATTCAATTAATAAGAAGTTCCACTTCGTGGAACAGATTCTCGGCAAGGTGTTTTTCCAATCTCTTCAAGACTATATATATATATAAACACCTGGCCCTAATGAGTGTTTCAATGGGAAATTCTTGAGAATCAATCAGATAAATCAATTAGACTTTCATTGATTTATTAAATAGCTGTGTGTTTATACATGTACACACGCAAAATAAATTATTTGAATCCCTTCTTGTTTTTAAAGTTAAAATGAATTGCATCAAAAATTCAGTTCAGAATCATTTTTTATTCAAAATAGGATGTCTTATATTCTTTGTTAATGTTTATATTATTTCTCATTTGTGAAATTACTTGTTGGTTCTAATGTTAACGTTAAACATTTTTTTAAAATTTTCAACTTTGCTTGTTTTTGCAGAAAATTCTTGTCCTTCTACCAGAGAAGATTCATAAAAAATGGATGTTCCACAACATTGGTAAATATTTCACAGATGTTTTCTCAATCACATGCCATTTTAGACAGTTTTGAATGTAAAAGATAATTGCAACACCTCTTTGTTTTTATGTTGTCGTTAATAAAATTTCTTTTGAAAAATTTAAATAACCCACTCTGTATGCTTTGCTATGATTTATCTATTTACAAGAAATTACTGGGAATTCATCACTTATAAATATAATCAACCTATTTATAAGTAACTATAGATGTTACAATAAGATTTTTTAATTTAAAAAAAATTTTTTTTATTATGTAAAGATATATTTTGAAACAAGCTATTTATTTAACTTTAAAATGAATTGCATCAAAAATTCAGTTCAGAATCATTTTTTATTCAAAATAGGATGTCTTATATTCTTTGTTAATGTTTATATTATTTCTCATTTGTGAAATTACTTGTTGGTTCTAATGTTAACGTTAAACATTTTTTTCCCCTAAAATGGAATTAGATCTCATTCTGAAGCATAATAGTCTGATAAAGACTGAAATTGCCACAGTTGACATATGGAGGAAAAAAAAAAGATGATGATATTAGTCTAAAGAAAGCTGCATAAAATGCCCCCTCTCCAATAAAATTTGGACAAGATCTTCCAATATTATAAATTGTGCTGTTAAAATTTCCTTTTTCTTAGCTGTGACACACAATTAACTTCCTGGTATTTGAATAGTTTTTTTTTTTTTTATCTTTCATAAATAAATTAAAAACAAAAAAATTTCTTGCAGTAACCTAAACATGGTCTTAAACTTTAAAAAAGAAGAAAAAGAAAAAGGGTTAAGTAGCTGTTGTCTGAAATCCTGTTTCCTCGGCAACATAGTTACTTGTTTATGTTACTGGAGTGATTAGGAAAGCTGTTAAGAGCCATGTCATCAGTTTCAGATTATCTGCAACATGAAAGTTAAGAAAATTACTGTCACTTATCCCATTATCTCTACACCTGGAGGTTCTAACTTCTCAGAATGGGTTTCACAAAAGCAGATTAACTGATTTTTTTACTTCTATTTTTTAAAAAATTATTTTTCAAATTTTAAAAAATTTGAGAAAAGGCTTAAATCTTTTTCTTGTGTGTGTGTGTGTATGTATGTATGTATATATATATATATATATGATAAAATTTTTTTGATTTTGAGGAATTTTTTAGCTTGTACATTTTGAGTTATATATTCGTGTGTGTATATGAATGAATGAATGAATGAATGAATGTATGTATGTATACATATATATCTGTATATAGATGTATATGTACGTATGTATGTATAGTTAGACGGATAGATAGAGGGATTCATCGTTTACCTGTTTAGATGGGTGGGTGTAGGTATTTGTATGGAGATGTGTAAGATTTTATGTATATATTGTTTATGTGTACGAGCAGATGTGTGTGTGTGTGTATATACATATATGTGTGTGTATATGTATGTGTGTTTATGTACTTGCGTTGTTGTGTGTGTGTATATACATATATGTGTGTGTATATGTATGTGTGTATGTACTTACGTTGTTGTGTGTGTGTATATGTATGTGTGTATGTACTTACGTTGTTGTGTGTGTGTATATGTATGTGTGTTTATGTACTTACGTTGTTGTGTGTGTGTATATACATATATGTGTGTGTATATGTATGTGTGTTTATGTACTTACGTTGTTGTGTATGTGTGTATACGTATGTATTTTTGAACATAGAAATTGAGGTCCTCGCTAGGTTAGATAATCGTTATTTTTATATTTTTATGTTTATATTAGATTTATAACCTGTTGTTGATATTACCTTTGTCAAATTTTCTTGATTACGCAGAGGCCCTTTTATAAACGCCATTCGCTTCTTTTTCCCGGACTTGTTTTTTCTGTTTTCTTTTTGAATTTGTAGGTCTGATGAATTGGATCATTTTCACGATTCCAATGGAAAAAATTATGACCATGGAATATTAGTGTTTAAGCCTTTTTATTATATCCTTACTCTGTCCTGGACATTGAGTTCTACCTGGATTCTATCCTCTTGGAATTATTTTTTATACACATATGTATGTGTATGTATGTATATTTATTTATATATATTAGATATATGATTGCATATGTATGTGTATATTTTCCACTAATTTATCAATTATCTATATATATATATATATATATATATCTATAGGAGATGTGTATGAATATATATCTATAGGAGATGTGTATGAATATATATCTATAGGAGATGTGTATGAATATATATCTATAGGAGATGTGTATGAATATATATCTATAGGAGATGTGTATGAATATATATCTATAGGAGATGTGTATGAATATATATCTATAGGAGATGTGTATGAATATATATCTATAGGAGATGTGTATGAATATATATCTATAGGAGATGTGTATGAATATATATCTATAGGAGATGTGTATGAATATATATCTATAGGAGATGTGTATGAATATATATCTATAGGAGATGTGTATGAATATATATCTATAGGAGATGTGTATGAATATATATCTATAGGAGATGTGTATGAATATATATCTATAGGAGATGTGTATGAATATATATCTATAGGAGATGTGTATGAATATATATCTATAGGAGATGTGTATGAATATATATCTATAGGAGATGTGTATGAATATATATCTATAGGAGATGTGTATGAATATATATCTATAGGAGATGTGTATGAATATATATCTATAGGAGATGTGTATGTACGTGTATATATATATGCGCGGTACTTAGTGGAAAATGCTCAATATCAGTGATAGAGCTAACATTTTGTGTGTGTGTGTGTGTGTGTGTGTGTGTGTGTGTGAGTGAGTGAGAGAGCACTTTCAAATTTTCTGCATGAGTAATCTATTATTTTTATTTTATTATTATAATTTCTGTGTATTTGGGCAACAAATGTTCTTTAAGGCAAATATTAAAAACAACACATTTTGTGTCTATTATGATTCAAGCTTTTGACCCCATTAAGTTATCAAGGTAGGTAGATACAACTGTGAGTTTCATAGAACTAGTGAGTGTCATGACATAATTAACTTTGAACAATTTCTGACAGAATTTCCTGCTCGTCTGACAAGGATTATTTGCAGAAATTGATTGCTAAAATTAAACAACACAAAATGTCTGTTTTTATTCACACACACACACATACACACACGATTTTATTCTTCTTTGTTTCTCCTCCACTGAGGCATGCATAAGCTATTTAAATCTTAATCAAATTTGATGCAGTTGTTAGTTTAAATTAAAATTTTTCTGATTTTAATTTATTCTTCTCTTTATAGGTCGTATAATGAAAAAATTGCTTCACCCGAAAAATGGCTTGAAGGTGAGTTTTTTTTTTTGTTTTTTTTTTTAAATACATTCTTAGGGTTATAGAAAACCAGCAAAATTTTTCTTTTTGTTTATAGATGTTGTTCTCTTATATCTGTATACGTTTTTTTTTTTCTTTTTTAAATCATTTCACCCCAAGCAAGATGGTAATGCCATTAAGATGCAAGGGGTTACTGGGAATAGAAGTGAATGAGAAGACTTTAGTCGGGAGAAAGGACAATAAGATTGACGTTACATTTAAGTATTTGAAGAATGTAAGCATGAAACTGGAATAGTTTCAAGGGTGAAAAGTGCGAGAAAAGACATATTTATATTACCTTATTTGCAATACAAATTATTTGTTTCGTGGGGGTATACTTAGATTACTCATATTGACATTTAAATCTTAAGCAAAGTAATGAAATGCTGGTGCAAGATTGTTGCTGGTCATTTAGCTGAAAGTTCAAGAATATAAAAATCAGGGTTCGATCTTGGACAACCATTTATATAGTTGGTGTCAACTCAATTTTCACTGGGTGCTCTATAATTGTCACCTAGGGAGAGAGTAAGGTAAGATTATTAATTAACATCAAAGGATGAACACAGGTAACAAGAATAAGTAAAATAATCAACTCACTGGATTTATTTTTAATCTTTACATAGAAACAATCTTAAAAGAACCAAAAGTCTCCATAGGCATTGTGTCATCCTCTGACAATTTGGGAGGATTCCAAAAGATCAGAAATGGCTTTCATATGAAATTGCAGAACAAAACCTTGAACAGCATCTTGATGTAATAGGGTAGTGGCTCTCGTCAGTCAGGTGCCATACATGATACATGCATGGGCGATAATGTCTCTTTTGATTCATGACTAACTAGACAGCAGATTTTCCCTCAGTAAGTTACCATTTCTTTCTGTGGTAGACTGGTTGCCAACCAAGGATATAAAATCCAGTCTCTCCTGCTATTCAACCCATAGCTGGGAGAAGAGATGGATTCATGCATTTCCCAAGGGTATCTGTTTGTAAGTGAATGTAATAAACCCAACTGGAATTTGAACTCTGCTCTCCAATTCCAAGCTGATAGCCATTACACCACAACACACATCCACTCTAGTGGCCCTAACGATCATATTAGTGCATGAGATATTGTTTAGTGACTTCAGGTATTGAAATTTGGTAATCCTTGGTGAAGGAGTACAGATATTAGACGAGAGAAAAATAGGGAAGACGGGTTGGAACCTGATAAGAAAAAGTTTGGGTTAAAAATATTAATTTGAACATATAAATACTTAATGGGGATAGCATCAGGAGGATTTGAACATAAATAAACCAAGTAAGATTCTGTAAAAATCCAGTATAATTGAGATACTGTGCCTAGATCCACGAATCCAAAAAAGGCATGATGTGATTAATATTTTATCAAAATTCTGCAAAACCTAGATGGATTTAGGGAATGTTTATTTAGAATCCTATGGGGCAATTGCATATAGTAATCTTATCAAAATGTTTGGTGTTGGGTACTTTAGAAGTAGGCCACAGGCAGCGCTAATACTTTTACAAAGAGGGTATTTGTGTGACTGCCTAATTAATAAAAAATGCCACTGAAACCGTTACCTTTAAGTAAAACAGCAGTTGCTATTGGAGATGCAGATGACAGGCAGAGACCTGGAGAGTCATGCTTGGAAGCTTAAGAATAAAACTGTTATTTTTGTCAAATTTTCTAGCAAAGTTGGCAACACACCCACATTTTGGCTATTAGATATCACTCGGTGCCTCAAGGGAAGAATAGCACTTACTGAAGTCGAACAGCATGACTGTGATGTTTGCAGCTTTTATATTTTCTCATTGTTAATAAAGTGTTGATAGCTTCAACAACAGAGTTTGTCCTTTCTGCTAGAGAATTCCTGCCTTTTAGGAAAGTAGCTGAGTCTGACAGATCGCTGGATCCACCACCACAAAACAAAGCCACAGCTTATTCATGTGAATATTTCACCCCAGTAGGCACACAATGTAAAAGAGGATTTCCAATAGACAACACACGATGGTGGAGGAAACAAATGACTGAAGCCATGCCCAATTCACATATCCTTAACTGAACTATTAGAGTAGGGATCATGATTGCCAGTTAAAATTTATCGGACAAACAGTGACTTTGGAACAGCCACTCCTGTGCCATATTTGGTGACTGACTCAGAGTATTATATTTGGTGCAGTGACCATGGCAATCTCTTCCATAACTTGTATAACTATCTTACCTAAGATTGATAAAAAAAAAAATATTTTGAGTGATAAGTTTTTTTATCAGAGATGAAGGGTGAGTTCACTATGATAATCTGAAAATTGGAAGTGCGTTTTGGAACAACATATAGTTTAGCACATGTCTCTTGTCTACCACCATATCTATGCTTCCACCTTATCACAGGGTTAATAAACACTGAATAGTAAAACACTAAAAACTTTTTTTTTAACCAGTTAAAAAAGCAACTTTTAAAAGAATGTAAACTTTTTTTTTTATCTTCTGTCAAACTTCTTGTCTGTTTATCAGTACCTTGAATCATTACAGCTTATATAAAGCTTTCTCATGCTTTTAATGGCTATGTCATATGAGTTATGTTTTTTTATACTTAAACTCTACAATTTGGTTAAAATTTAGGTTGACCTAAATGTTTTCTATCAATCCAACCATAAATATTTGAAATGTTTACTTCTTTGAAAACAACTTTTCAAATGTTTAGGGCTCATTTTATATTATTTTATTTTGCTAGACTCTATTTTCATTGACTTGAAAGAATTTATAATGTTAACAATATGAAAGGTTGAACTGATTTTCTGAGTAATGAAAATCACGTTTATTATGTAAATAACATTCTTTTTCGGCACATTGGATCATCATGTCCTATAAAATTGATCATTGAAACTAATAGCTCTCTTTCTCTCCTTTTACCTCTTTCTCTTTCTCTCCTTTTACCTCTTTCTCTTTCTCTCCTTTTACCTCTTTCTCTGTCTCTCCTTTTACCTCTGTCTCTCCTTTTACCTCTTTCTCTCCTTTTACCTCTTTCTCTCCTTTTACCTCTTTCTCTCCTTTTACCTCTTTCTCTCCTTTTACCTCTTTCTCTCCTTTTACCTCTTTCTCTCCTTTTACCTCTTTCTCTCCTTTTACCTCTTTCTCTTTCTCTCACCTCTTTCTCTCCTTTTACCTCTTTCTCTTTCTCTCACCTCTTTCTCTTTCTCTCACCTCTTTCTCTTTCTTTTACCTCTTAGCTCTTTCTCTCCTTTTTCCTCTTTCTCTACTCTTACCTCATTCTCTCCTCTTACCTCATTCCACCTCTTCTGCATTCTCTCCCCTTTTTCTTTCTTGTTAGTTACCTACAAATGATTGATAACCCATAATAACAACAAATCAGTCATAATATATCAATGTTAGAATCTTTGTCAAAATCTTTTTAAAAATGTATGCTGACATAGTACAATCAGAAGTGATCATTTTGAATGAAATTGATTAACGTAAATGGTCTCAATGAAATCTAAAACATTTTGGGTAAAACCCAATGTTTTTGGTCTTGTTCTTTGAATATGGTTATCTGCTGGTGGACAGTTTGATTCAGCCAAATTTGATTTCTATTTACTAAATAGGATCTTAATTCTAGAGTTGAGCCATCACACAAAATTTATTTCTGTTTCCAGATTTAACTTCTTAGACTAATTGAAAGGCAAATTGGGTTGTGAGAAGTTGACTTTCATAGAATGGTTTGACAGCCTAGTTAATACAAAGTTCATTAGTACTTTCACAATAATGCATCCAACCAAGATACCTCTGTATGTTTGAGGCTCTTGAGGACTACCATTTTGTTTTCATAGTGTATTAATTAGCAATATAACCCATTGCTTTTACATACACTTCCAGACTTGCTTCATGAAACTGAGGAACTTGTTTTTAAATTCATAGAGGTTATACACTATTTTCAAAAGTTCAACCTCCATGTTAAGTGATGTTATACCATTTTTTTTTATAGCGTTTTTTGACTTCCTCATCACTAGATTCGTTGCTGTTTAAATTTGGAGCAAAAATCAAATACTTAATCTTTTAAAAATATTTAAGCTCTAGGAAGTTATCCTTCTCCACTTTCCGTTTCCACATTTCTGTTCATGCACCTGATTATCATGTGACAATTCCCAACTATCTCTTCACATGCTACAACATTACAACATCTTTCCTTCCTTATTAATGGGGGTACTAGGAAAGAGAGACTATTTAGTTTTCATTTCCCCCATTATAGGCATTATTAGATCTGTGGTTGGGCATGTGGCCGAGTAGTTAGAACGTTCGCATTCTGACCATGAGACCAGGGTTCAAATCTCAGCAGGATTGATTTGTCAGGAAGGAGACTTTGTGATGTTATCGGACTGGAGGGGTCGGTCCCAGCGTGCGGCACCTTTGGAAAGTGCCTGAAAACTATGTCACGAGTTGACCCAAGCCTTGTGAGTGAAATTGGGTAGAGGGAACCCGTGGATGCCGTTGATAGCTGTGCTAGCATGATGTCACAAGTCATCGTGGCTGAGGGCTTTAGTGTGGTGGCCTTGTTCAAATTGTTGATCATGCTCTTTCCCAGAAACTGTAATTAAGGTCTGCTCTTCATAGTTACAGTATAAACCACAGTTGGGATCTGTGGTTGTTAAATAAACACAAATGTGCCTGAGCAAGCGTCTACAACAGGGATTGGCTAGCCGCCCTAGTAGATAGGTATCCTCGAATACAAGTGACCAGCTACACACACACACACACACACACACACACACACACACACACACACACACTTATATATATATATATATATATATATATATATATATATATATATATATATATATATATATATATATATGGTATAGTTACACCTTAATATCTGGATGGAACAGAATAGCTGAAAGAAAGGATTGACAAACATTCATAATTTTCATAGAGATTTTATATACTACTCTATTACTAATTTTTACCACACAGAAATTCTAGCATGACTACAACAAGCAGTGTGAAAGAGGCAACAAGTGAGAAGGTTTTACTTGTTATATTTCCTGACAGAAAAATGGGCAAACTCTTGGTGCCCTCTATGCATCTGGTGAGCCCATGTGGTTTCCTCTTTTCTCTTAATTGCCATGGGCCATCATGTCTCACTTCTCTGGCATGGGCTGACACATCTTGCATCTGCTGTGCTCAGTAGCAGTTTAGGTCTGTCACCCCAACAAACTATCATCACTCACTGGCTGTTATGTGGCTCTTTCAAATTCCTCTTACCCAAAGGGAGGTAATTGCCCTTTGCATCCCTACAGTGTCATGAACTGCATGAAATTGTCTTTTCTTGTGGTTCTTGATGTATGAATAACTTAATGCTTAGCTGAATCAAAGCAAATGACTAGCAAAGAAATAGAAGCTTAAAACATGCTAATTATATCTTTTGATTTCATCCACAAAATCTAATTTTGTTTTTGTTATTTTCCAGTTAAGGCGAGAAGGGATGAGGCTTTTCATTATTTGGTACCAAATCTTACAGGAAAATGCTTCAGAAGAGTGTCATAGCATTTTCCTTCATTTGGTACCAGGCCTGAGTAGTAACAGTCTAGAAGATGCCTATAGTCGAATGGGATTTCATGACAGTAAGTAAAATTTTGGCAGATTCTTTTTGTATGTATGTCTTTTCCTTCTAAATAAAATTTGAAATAAAGTTATTCATTTTCTCCATTTTAAAAGTTTTTACAATTACTCCATGCATGAGTGAGATTATCTCTCTTCATTCCCCCCCCAATATGTTTCGTTGAATAATATCAACAAATTCTGTCTATCAAAGTTTTTATTAACTTTCTAAAATTTCCGAATTAGTTGTTTTATATAATCAACAAATTTGTCAAAGTTCATATTTATTTTTGTTTTGGTTGATAAAAAACAAAAGCTGTTGTAAATTTTTCTTTTTTTAAATGTATTTTGTTAATTTAATCTTTGCAGATAATAATGATCTTGGAGTTGTCAGCCCGGGAGAAATTCCACCCATTCTTCCTGCAGTTGGAGAAAAACCACCGGAAAATACAACTAAATTTTTCTTGGATGCACTTCTAGCTTGTTTAGTATCTGAGGTAAGAAAAATGATATTTGAAGTTTAAGATGAAAGGAAGTGTGGGTTTGTTTCAATAAGAGACCACAGATATTTATCAAGGTTGATTATGCTTTCTTTTTTTTTTTCTACGCCTACATATTTTGACATGGCATTGAACCAACTTTTATGCATTGTGTCAATTCAAACATAGGTAATCATGACTCTCCACAATATTTTGTCCTTTAAAAACTCTAAACCATGTTTAATATTTTTTTTCTCATCTCTTATTTATCCCTTCTCCACAATATGTCCATAAAAACTCGTAAAATAGGTTACTGCAGTTTACTGCTACCCTTCAATATGTTCAAGATTGTAGTGAACTTTACTTATTTTACTCTCTCGCTCACACTCTCACTCTCTCGCTCACACTCTCACTCTCTCGCTCACACTCTCACTCTCTCGCTCACACTCTCACTCTCTCGCTCACACTCTCACTCTCTCGCTCACACTCTCACTCTCTCGCTCTCTCACTCACACTCTCTCACTCACACTCTCTCTCACTCACACTCTCTCTCACTCTCTCACTCACACTCTCTCACTCACACTCTCTCTCACTCTCTCACTCACACTCTCTCTCACTCTCTCACTCACACTCTCTCTCACTCTCTCACTCACACTCTCTCTCACTCTCTCTCTCACTCTCTCACTCACACTCTCTCTCACTCTCTCACTCACACTCTCTCTCACTCTCTCACTCACACTCTCTCTCACTCTCTCACTCACACTCTCTCTCACTCTCTCACTCACACTCTCTCTCACTCACACTCTCTCTCACTCACACTCTCTCTCACTCACACTCTCTATATCTCTATCTCTTGCTCGGTCTCACCTGTTTTTCTAAATTTCTTTTCAGGTTATTAAAGTGGAATGGTTAAATAAAAGTATGAGAGAGACAAGTTTTGTATTTTTGTTTGATAAATTCAAAAGTTCATACTTAAAATGGTTACTTCCTGACTTTGATATGACCCGAAGCATATATGATCCACCCTTAGGTAAGTGCATGACATTTATTTTTATGAAATTCTTTTGCATACATTTTGATAAGGTTGCAAATATAATGGCTGTCTAACTTTGGGAAGAGTCTTTAACATTTCAAATTCTGTTTGGATAAACTACTGAATATGATGTTTACAATTTGGAGTCACCAAAATCAGGCAAGTACAAAAGTTTAAATATCTAGGAAGTTCTTTTAACGGAAGTCAAAATGGTGACACTGAAATCTGAAGGTGCATCTGGTATTGTGAAAGATGCTTTCAAAAAGCTAAGCAAAGTATTAAGAAACAGGGAAATTATGAAAATTTTCTGTTTAGGTTACTGAAAAAGTTGGTTTGCCTTCATACACTGAAATGTAATATTTTATTTTTTTTCCTATTGAAATTAGTCAAAAATAAATGTTGCTTAATTCTTTCTAATGACAATTGTACTGTTCTAGTAAGTATCTGACTCCCCCGGTTATACTCTCTTTACAAGAGCCAGATCAAATCAAAAATGGAGCTTTGTTGCCATACCTGGGCTGGATCTGCCTTGTCCTCACTTGTCTGTCTTGAGTTCAAAAGCATCTATATGGCCTTGTGGGTGATGGATTATTTTCCAACCTACAACCCCTTTTCTCTCAGATGAAACTTTGTGAGCCTCTCACTGCTCTATCATTATGTCCATGGCATATGTTCCGACAAGCTACATTCCTTAGTCCCACCAGCCATGACCTTTATAATCTTGATCTGCCATACCACTTGTGTGAGGCTGAATCATCTACATTCCTTTCATATCCCACAAGGAAGTTCCATTTGGACAGCTTCTTCCCAATAAATGCAGCTTTGTGGAACAGACTCCAGGCAGAATGTTTTCAATCTTGACCTAGGGTTAACCGTTATCTTTCCCACATAACCTTCATTTGTTGCCCTTTCTTATGCTCATACAACATCACACAGTAACCTCTACCTTGAGTTACCCTCGGGCCTTTTATTGGGTGAACATTAGTAAAAGAAAAAAAAAAGACAAACTTTTTGGCCAATCTGATGTATCATTTTTCAGAAATTTATATTAAAAAAAAACATATATGGTATTACTGAAAGATTTTGAGAATTACATGACAAAAAATTACTTCCCACTTTGTTTCTGTTGTCTCGTTTGAAAGAAACTTTGCTTAACACAGGGTGACCAATGGTCAGAGAAAACTGGAAATCGAGGAAAAGTCAGGAAAGTTCCTAAAAGTCATGGAATTTCTTGCTGTTAATGACCCCTGTAATTTTTTTTTTTTTTTTTTTTTTAATCAAATATTGTGCGTCTGTTTGTGTGTCCCCTATCTGTATCTGTCTTTTAGTCCAATTTTTACATGGATTGAAAACTTGTCAGATCCCAGAAAGCAAACATAAAACAATGTCCTCAAAGTCAAGAAATATTGTGAAGATTTGAAGTGATTAACATTAAAATATAAATGTCGGGAATGTTGTATAATTTTGTCAGGTAAATACTGGAAAAGTCTAGTCTGTTTGCCCAAATTATTAGTCACTATGTAAAGATCCATACTTCAATTTGATTTAAGCTTGTTGAAATGTTGTAAGCCTTTCACTAGTCTCATCTTTGTTTGTTATTTATAGCATACCTTTTATTGATTTCATGTGAAATTTTTTTTTAATGTTAAATTCTTTTCCTTTTTAGTGATTTATTTTGTTTAATTGATTCTGATATATTTTTTTATTTTAATACTTTTTTCAAGAATTACCAAAGACCAGGAAAATGCAAGACCTCAAAGCACAAGACGTACCAACAAGCATCTCTGAATGTCAAGATTCTTTTGTTCGTTGGTTGTCAACATTTGTCAGTTCTACCAAACGACAAGAGACAACGATGTCAAAGTGAGTAATAAGAAAAAAAAATATTGAACAAAAGTTTTGCATACCATGTATACAATGTCATAAGTCCATTAAAATAACGTTAAATGTAATATATGGCTTTTTAAGGTAAAACTGTGAATTTCATATATATGAGGGTGGACTGGAAACTTCATCAACTGACTGAAGTAGAGATGCTAGAGCTGTGAAATCTTGCATGTATTAATGTTTTCTTTTTTTTTATTACTTTTTTTATTACTTTTTTTATTTCTTTTTTTTATTTCTTCTTTTTTTTAATTCTTTTTTTATTTCTTCTTTTTTTTTATTTCTTCTTTTTTTTTATTTCTTCTTTTTTTATTTCTTCTTTTTTTTATTTCTTCTTTTTTTTATTTCTTCTTTTTTTTATTTCTTCTTTTTTTTATTTCTTCTTTTTTTTATTTCTTTTTTTTATTTCTTCTTTTTTCTTTTTTTATTTCTTTTTTTTATTTTTTTTTTATTTCTTTTTTTATTTCTTTTTTTTATTTCTTTTTTTTATTTCTTTTTTTTATTTCTTTTTTTTATTTCTTTTTTTTATTTCTTTTTTTTATTTCTTTTTTTTATTTCTTTTTTTATTTCTTTTTTTTATTTCTTTTTTTTATTTCTTTTTTTATTTCTTTTTTTTATTTCTTTTTTTTATTTCTTTTTTTATTTCTTTTTTTTCTTTTTTTATTTCTTTTTTTTATTTCTTTTTTTTATTTCTTTTTTTTATTTCTTTTTTTTATTTCTTTTTTTTATTTCTTTTTTTTATTTCTTTTTTTTATTTCTTTTTTTTATTTCTTTTTTTTATTTCTTTTTTTTATTTCTTTTTTTTATTTCTTTTTTTTATTTCTTTTTTTTATTTCTTTTTTTTATTTCTTTTTTTTATTTCTTTTTTTTATTTCTTTTTTTTATTTCTTCTTTTTTCTTTTTTCTTTTTTCTTTTTTTTCTTCTTTTTTTTCTCTTTTTTTTCTTTTTTTTCTCTTTTTTTTTCTTTTTTTTCTTTTTTTTTCTTTTTTTTAAATTTTTTTTTTATTTCTTTTAAGCCACCAATTTTACTTTAAAAAAAATACACACAGATTTGTCTTTCATTCTGACCTGTAGCTGCTTACCTAGTGAAGTCGAAACATGTTGTCAATAAAGTTTCCCCATTGTTTGATTTCTCCGCTTTTGTTAGGATTCCATATACTACTAATACATGTGTGTGTATATATATATATATATACACACGCACATTGAGCTCTCTGGATTTTATCCTCCTTGGGTCTACCCATACGGATTACCTAGTTTTTCGTAAACTAAATATATATTATATATATATATATATTCTAAAGATGTAATGGATTTTATTATTTATTCTGACAGATTTTATTGCTTTAAGTGTAGTTTTTAGTGGATACTTATATTTGAGTAGATGGTCTGTTTATTGATTAAACAGTATTTTTATTGATTTTCATCTATCGGCCTGAATATTCAAGAAGTTTTATTAAAGAGAAATATGTGTCCTCCAGTAGGATTCAAAGCTGCATCTCCCCTGAGAAGATATGAAATATTTCGAGAAGTCTATTACGAGAGGAATTTCACTTAAAAGCACTGGTCAGCTAAGTTGTCTGTAGCTCAGTCTGTCTTGAGCATGTTGGATCTAATGACAGTTCCCTCTGGCCAGTGCGATGCATGTTCAAATCCTGCCAGAGGGCACATATTTTTCTTTAAAAATATTTCTCAAATATTCAGGCCAGTAGACTAAATATTAATAAGTAAATGGTTCATCTACTCAAATAAAAGTATCTGCATAAAATATTTAAAGTGATTGATTTATTTTTATATATATATATATATATATATATATATTTAAATAAATAATTATATCTGCTCTACTCTGTATTAAGCACTCTTTTAAGAATAATAATTGTTGGTTATTGGAATTTATTCTGTATATACCAATCCTATACTTGGGTATATATATATATAACTAATTCTTGTTCATTTCTATTTTAGGGGCTTGTCTTGTTCTCTCCTAACTGATCAAAGCCATCAGTCTGATGAATCATGTGATGTAAATGAACCCAAGGGAGACAGTGACCAGTTGGTACCCCCAAGTGCAGGCAGCACACTATCCACAGGCTCTCAGTGTACAGAAACCTCAACTAATTCCAGTATATGTAGTGAAGACCACAGTCTTTCAGAATATGAAATAGTAAAATCTGTTTTATTTTCAACCCGGGAAAATGTCAATGTTGTTCATGAGACCTTCAGACAAGTAAGTATTATCTTTACTGTCAGCTTTTTTTTTTTTCTTTTAGTCGACAAAAAATTTTTTAAAAGGTATATTTTATCTGAAATATCAAGACTGATTTTAGTCAAATTTTCTTCGTTTTTTAATTCAAGAGCAAATATTTTGGGTGCATAGTTTCAGATTGATGACAAATGATATAAATTAAAAATTGTGATTCTAGATTTAATCCAAAATTTAAGTTATTAATCAAAGTTTATTTATATATAAAATACAAAATGAGAAAATTGGCAGTCAATTGCTGAAACCTCCTGATGAGTGGACTGAATGATTACAAAAGGTCCACCTACGAATCTCTGGAGTTGGTGTACTGAACATAACATTGATCAGCTAAGTGACAAATTTTATATTTGTATTAATCATATTAATCATATATTTTTATTTGTGTGTGTCTACCCCCCCCTCTCTATCTATCTATCTATCTATATATATATATATATATAAATAATGTTGTACAGTGAGTGCTGATGGTTATAAATGTACTTGATATAAAAGAACACCACTAAAATTTATACTATTAATAATAAATATACATTTTTTTTTTTCCTCATCATTTGGTACAACTCTGAGTTTCATGCAAACAGCAATGTTCAGGGACTGATTTAGAATGTACCAGAAAATTGCTGCATGCATGAAACTCGGTTGTATCCAACAACTGAAGAGGGGGTGAATGTATATTGTGTGTGTATAAAAATTTGCATTTTTTTATTAAAATCTCTGACTATATATTAAAAATAAATAGAAGAAAAATATTTTAGCTTAATGTTCTTTGATTTATGTCTCTTAAAATTTTGGATTAAATCTTGAATCCCATTTTTAAGCTTTAATAATTTTTATGCACTTGTCTGACTTGGACTGTAGTATTTTTATTATTTATTTATTTTTAAACATAATTCAATCTTTGAGTTCTTTATTTGTGAGGAATCTCAAATTGTTCAGTGTCATTATTAAATGTTTAATTGTAATCAATCTAAGCATTTTGCTGATGAGTGTCTTTAGGTTGTTTTTCGTGTAGTAGATTCTCTCTCTTGTTCTTTTTTTTCTTTTTTTTTTCTTTTTTTTTCTTTTTTTTTTCTTTTTTTTTCTTTTTTTTTTCTTTTTTTTCTTTTTTTTTTCTTTTTTGTTTTCTTTTTTTTTTCTTTTTTTTTCTTTTTTTTTTCTTTTTTTTTTCTTTTTTTTTTCTTTTTTTTTTCTTTTTTTTTTCTTTTTTTTTTCTTTTTTTTTTCTTTTTTTTCTTCTTTTTTTTTCTTTTTTTTTTCTTTTTCTTTTCTTTTTCTTTTTTCTTTTTCTTTTTCTTTTTTTTTTTCTTTTTTTTTCTTTTTTTTTTCTTTTTTTTTCTTTTTTTTTCTTTTTTTTTCTTTTTTTCTTTTCTTTTTTCTTTTTTTTTCTTTTTTCTTTTTTTCTTTTTTCTTTCTTTTTCTTTTTTCTTTTCTTTCTTTTTTCTCTTTTTCTCTTTTTTCTCTTTTTCTTTTTTCCTTTTTTCTTTTTTCCTTTTTTCTTTTTTCCTTTTTTCTTTTTTCCTTTTTTTCTTTTCTTTTCTTTTTTTTCTTTTTTCCTTTTCTTTTTTTTCTTTTTCTTTTCTTTTTTTTCTTTTTCTTTTCCTTTTTTTCTTTTTCTTTTCTTTTTTCCTTTTTTCCTTTTTTCTTTTTTTCTTTTTTCCTTTTTTCTTTTCTTATTTCTTTTTTCCTTTTTTCTTTTTCTTTTTCTTTTTCTTTTTTTCCTTTTTCTTTTTCTTTTTTTTCTTTTTCTTTTTTCTTTTTTCCTTTTTTCTTTTTTCTTTTTTCCTTTTTTTTTTCTTTTCTTTTTTCCTTTCTTTTTTTTTCTTTTTTTCTTTTCTTTTTTCTTTTTTTCTTTTTTCCTTTTTTCTTTCCTTTTTTCTTTTCTTTTTTTTCTTTTTCTTTTTTCCTTTTTTTCTTTTTCTTTTTTTCCTTTTTTCTTTTTCTTTTCTTTTCTTTTTTCCTTTTTTTCTTTTTCTTTTCTTTTTTCCTTTTTTCTTTTTCTTTTCTTTTTTTCTTTTCTTTTTTCCTTTTTTTCTTTTCTTTTTTCCTTTTTTTCTTTTCTTTTTTCCTTTTTTTCTTTTCTTTTTTCCTTTTTTTCTTTTCTTTTTTCCTTTTTTTTCTTTTTTTTCTTTTTCTTTTTTCTTTTTCTTTTTTTCTTTTCTTTTAATTTTTTTCTTAATCCTTCTCTTTTTCAGGCTTTGCTCTTTTCTTTAAATCATGCTGCAGCAATGAGGCGAGTGATTGCTGTTTACAAGGACTGGTTTCAGGCAGGTATCCTTTGTATATTGTCAAATGATGGCTTATTTCTGAGAAATTTCTCAAACCATCTGGTAATTATTAGTAACTTACTGCTGCTTATTTCACTTGGGCTTATTTTTTATGATTATGACAAATTTTTCGATCGGGTTCTATTTTTTGTTTTTGAAAAATAATGTTGGTGTTTATAACAGTATAGTTTAATTTTCAAAATTGTAAAAGAATGTTTCAGAATTAGACTGTTTTACATTTGGTATTTCTTAATTTTCTCAGTTGACACTTACATTTCAATAAAATATATTCTTAAGATTCAAATTTTTTACTTTTTTTAATTAAAAAAAAAAATTATGCTCCTAATGAAAAAAAAAAGAACTTCTAGAATATGAACCTTTGGAGCAACTTCATTAAAATATTTATTTTTCTTAATGCCTTGACTCTTCTGGATGTAGGCCATTGTAACTTTCCACAGAGTCCCTTTTTTTTTATTTATTTTAATTATCTGTAAAAATTCTTTTTTTGGGGGGGTGGGGTGGGGGGAAAGATAGTGAAGTTAGTTTTCCATTACCTTCTCCAGTTTTGAATTCAGTTGTTTTTCTCCTAAGCTGGCTGCAACCAAGGCTCAGTCTATCCTTTTATTTAACTCATAGCTGAGAGGAAATGAGAAATGGTTTCAAGTTTTTCCTCCCAGGGGATTTATGTGAATATAACAGACTAGAACAAAATTTAACAAATTGACTTTTTTGCACTGATAATTGTTATGCAGTCCACATGTTCGCTTAAGATATTCGAATGAGATAAACAATTTTGGAATTGTTTGTTTGTTTTTCTCTACTGCTGGAGAGGACCATTATTTACTTTGCTTGGGCAATTAATAAAGTTCTCGGCTTTAGCCACTTTGCAAAATCAGATGGGACATCAGATTTTTTTCCCCCTATGTATTTATGTAACAAGAGCTTTGTAGTTGGGTTTAAAGCTTATCATAATAAGTTGTGCAATGACTTATGATGTTTGAAAATATATAAGTATTTTTAATCCTTTAATCATTTCGCCTCAAGCAAGCTATTGAGACAGAAGGGGGGGGGCTTACTAAAAAAGAATCTTGAGAGGACTATTAAATAAGAGTTTAGCAGACTTAGATTTTAGTAGAAGTGCATCTTGGCTTTGACTTCCACAGGTTGACCTTAAGGTCAGATGAAAGCCATAATGGAGTTGATTTTGATTGGTTGAGCTAGCGGGGGAATGATAGAGAAAGGTTTTTCATGGAGTCGAGTCTTAACCATCACGCAATGAAGACATATTCGCCTTTGTGTCTGGAATGGCTCCTCAGTAGTTGGGTGGGTTGGTGGTGGTGGTAGGGGCGTTGTGAGTGTCCTCACTGGATAGTTAGAAAATGTACACGTCGACATGAATAATAAAGCTAGATAAGTTAAAATTCTCCATGTTTGATATAATTTATTGCTACCCAGCAACATCTAGCGATCACCAGCCGAGAGAAAATGTAACATTTTATCAAATTGGCACCGTTGCCCGAGACCTCCCTGCATAAGGGGGCTATGCAACACTATAAAAGAGAAGAAAGCATGAAGAGTCCCATAAGTGAAAAGTGCAGGAAAAGACTAGATCTTATCCACATAATGGTAAGACATTAGCTCGATGAGGACACTGTTTGCCACTAATGTCTTGACATATGGAAGTTATTTCTGGCACACCTTGTATTTATTGACTAAGCTTTTTTCTTTAGTTAGGCTACAGATTGTTTACATTACCTGTTCTTCCTAAGGTGACACCTATCTAAATACTGATAAAGTTCATTGATCTGATAAAAAACTGATTACTTTCAGCCTGTATTTTGATTTTATAGTTATAAATCATGAAGCCTCTTCTAAGATGTCTACTGCTATGAATTGAAGTCTTCATCTTATAAGCTAATGATTAAATGGTTTATCATAATGTTTTGTCAAATTCGATTTTAGATTCATGTAAAAATAAAAAATATGGAATAAATCAAAACTGAATAGATTGAACAATTTTTTTATTTAAAAAAAAAAAAAATTATTGAAATCAATTCCAACATTTTCTATCATATTAAAAATTTCAGTATGACTAACATATTTTATTGAAGTGTAAAAAAAAAAAAAAAATGCAATTTTATTGAAAAACTTTTTTTTTTCCTCAATTTCTTCCTCAAAGTAATCTTATTTTGCTGACAATTTTTTTCAAATATTTCTGCATGTTTTATGATTCTCGTAATCAAATCAATGTTATGCATGTTTCTTCTATTTTTTTTTTCTTTGCATGTGTATTGTATTAATGAACATGGTTCTGTATTTTTTTTCCTAACAGTCATTTTTAATTTTTTCTTTGAACCTCTGTTAATGGTTTGCTCAACTACAAAAGAGACATGTCAAGAAAAGACCTTGGTCTTTTAAGTTTTAAAAAAAAATAGTTTAATACCTATACTGGCCCAAGTTGACATTTCTAGCATTAATAAAAAAAATATTGCTATAAAAAATTTATATATTCCTTAAACTATATTTAATTTTTACAATTTGTATTTAATTTTTACAATCTTATGTTTATTTATTATATTTCTTTAGTTTAGAATTAAAAGCATGTCATCAGGCTAGTGAATCTCGGTTTCAGTTTACGGTAACTTCTCTTCTGTAATAATTTGCTATATATGAATACAAATATAAAGAAACAATATACAAGTATATTATATAATATAAATAAAATCTAAATAATATACAAATATTTTGCTAACATAGCTGAAAATGTTTAATCATAGCATATCATATTCCTAAACTAAGTGTATTGCAAGAAGATGCTGCAAATTGCTTATAGATAATCAAATTGATAATGATTTACTATTAATATTATGACTATAATCCTTCTTTTGCCTGTTGTTATTACAGGTATAAGTTTAATTAAATACTAAACCAGTTTCTATTATATTTAGTTAATTTATAATTGAATAAGCACAATTTCCTTTTTGATTTTGTTAATTTCAGTTTTTTTTCTTTAGATTGTTGCATATATCCTCATTTATATATTTTTTTATTTAAGACTAACTTGTGGATCATTTGTTTTTATCAGGATAACCTAAAGTTAAAAAATTGAATTTAAATAATATTTTAATCTAAATTTAATAGATAATATTTCAATTTAAATTTAGCGAAACTAGTAAGAGATACAATTTTATTTGTAGTTAGTTTAAATGAATATTTTTCAGGTAATTGAAATGGGGGCTAGAACATTTTTTAATTTGAAATTCAAAAACATGAAATAAGCAAGTATTGAGGTCCTATGCACATGTAATATGGCTAAGTAATTTTTCTTTTTTTTTTACTATTTGGATATAAAAATTACATATCATGGTTAACTTGGCTTTGAAGTACTTAATCATAAATTTAATTGATTTATTAAAATATTTGCAAATAATTTGTCTATTTTACTTGATTCAAAACAATTTTTTTCCCACAAATTTATTCCTTTTGACATTTTAAATACATTTTTTTTTTCCCTCTGGAGAAATTCTTTGAAATTTGTTGCAGTGAAGTTTTTAAAATTATCAAATAAAATTGAAGAGTTTCTATATTTGATATTACGCTTCTGACAAAAAATAAAAAACTTTAAAAAAAAATTTTTTTTTTTATGAAAGCAAATTATTTTTGCTTTATAATATTTAAGATGCCTATAATTTTGTACACAGTATAAATTCATAAGATATTCTTAATTGTAATTTACTGAAATCTTTTTTCTCCCCCCCCCCCCCCATTCCTTTAACCTACTAATGATCACTGTCTCATTTTTTATTTTTAGCAGCAGTTATGTTATGTTATAGGTAGAAAGCTATAATTGCTACTGGATCTTTTAAAAGCCTATAATTTTTATTTTTAATAATTTATAGACATAGATCTGAGATTTTATAATTTATCATTATTGCCATTATATTGCAAAATATTGATAAGTTTGATATATTTATACATGATTATTTTCAAGAGTTTTGTCAAGCATCATATTTGATGACTGTTCCATCAAGAAACATCTGCTTGCAGAATTTATATTCCAAATTTCACGATTGTTCTCTTTTTTCCTTATTTTACTACTTACTAAAGACATCTATTTAAAATAATTGAGAAAAGAGAATATTAGCACCTTTTGTGTTGTTGAGCAGGGTATAATATCTTAAGAAATAAAAAAGAATTCTTCAGCCTTGTAGACTTGATGTCATCTGTATTACATAGTCATACAATCTATTCATGCCAAGGCTTATTCCAGAAATTTTGATTTATTTAAAAAAAATTTTTTTTTGCAAAATTCTTAGCTATCTTCAAATTTAGTGGTAGTCAGTAATAAAATATTTCATATTGCTGTATCAAAAATGCTGAGCCAATATATAAGGTCCATTTCAACTGACTATTGTCACTCTAGTTCTGTTTTCTTCAGAAAAATTCAGTTCACCTTCAAATGTGTTGTGTTCTACTAATTCTATGTATTTTGATAGTTTTATTGATTTGCATTATTAGAAAAGGTTATTATAAATTATGTTATTACAAATGAATAGAAGATCTTGAATTAGATTGTGAAGTTGATACAAATTGATATATGATAAAACCTCTTTATCCTATTAAGGGCTTATGGCCATAGCATGTTGAAACACGATTCTCATCCAATCATTAAAGTTAAGCAACTGGTCAGTACCTAGATGGGTGACCGCTTGTGAATACCCGGTGCTGCAAGCTTGGATATGCAGGTGGTGTAATGGATAAGGGCTCAGAATGAAAAATTAGAGAGCCGTGTTCCAATTCCAGTTGGGTGTGTTACATTCACTTTTGTGCAAATACTCTTGGGAAAAGTCTGAATTCAACTCTTCTCCCCTCCAGCTTTGGGTTAAATAGTGGGACTTGTACCTAAAATTCATTATTATCTAAAAGAAAATTAATACAATTTTTACTCTCCCAAAATTATTATTCTTACAATTCAAAAATGTTTTGATTTTAATTTTAACTCTTGGGAGTCAGTTTTATGCTTCCCTGATTGTTACGGTCTTAACTAGTTCAAGTCTAGGATTAACTGTTATCTTTCCCACATATCTGCATAAACAGTGCTTCTTACACTGTAACCCTCTGCTTCAAGTGACTCCTAGGCCTTGTACAGTGTGCGCATCACAAAAAAAAAAAAGAATATCAATCAATCAATTAATCAAGACATTTATACTACTCTTTTTTTTTCTTCTTTTTTTTTCTTCTTTTTTTTCTTCTTTTTTTTCTTCTTTTTTTTCTTCTTTTTTTTCTTCTTTTTTTTCTTCTTTTTTTCTTCTTTTTTCTTCTTCTTTTTTCTTCTTCTTTTTTCTTCTTCTTTTTTCTTCTTTTTTCTTCTTTTTTTTCTTTTTCTTTTTTCTTCTTTTTTTTCTTTTTCTTTTTCTTCTTTTTTTTCTTTTTTTTCTTTTTTTTCTTTTTCTTTTTTCTTTTTTCTTTTTTTCTTTTTTCTCTTTTTTCTTTTCTTTTTTCTTTTCTTTTTTCTTTTCTTTTTTCTTTTCTTTTTTTCTTTTCTTTTTTTTCTTTTCTTTTTTTCTTTTCTTTTTTTCTTTTTTTCTTTTTTTCTTTTTTCTTTTTCTTTTTTTCTTTCTTTTCTTTTTTCTTTTTTCTTTTTTTTTCTTCTCTTTTTTTCTCTTAATATTACTTTTAAAAACTTCCATATTTTGGTAAATGTATTAAGAATGTTCTATGAATTTTGTGTATGTCTGTTCAAAAGCTCTAATATGCAGTATTGAACGTTTTCAGTAAAAGGCTTGCTTGAATTCTGTTTTGTTTTCTTTTTCTTTTTATGCTAAAAGGCTTCAAAGTGAACAACTTAAAAGAATGTTCTGCTGCCTTGATTGACGGCTTATATCAATGTCATCTCAAGTTATACAAACATTTTCAAACCTTTCTTTCAATTTAAGCTGACAAAAATTTGTGGGATATTCTCTTATAACAGTTTATTGTAGCCAGTGAGAAATCTATACTCTTGAGATTAAAATATCTCTTCAATTGAAAATAAGTGAATTATTTATTTTTATATACTGTTACTTATCAACTTCTAAAGAATCAATGGGTTTTATTCTTTAATCTGACATAATTTTTATTCTTTAGTAATTACTTTGTTTACATTTCAGATACAAAACTGAGCTGTTATGACTTTCGAGAAAATCTGAATGAGTAATATGTGCTTTAAAGGCAAATAGAATCTTGCTTGCTCACAATGCTCTTTGTAGCCGAGTGGTTAAAGCACCTCGGATCTAATGATGGTTTCTCTTGCAAAGAGAGTTGCAGGTTCAAATCCTGCTGGAGGGTGCATTTTTCTTTAATAAGTTTTCTCAAATGTTCAGGCCGGTAGACAAAATACCATTTAAAATAAATGGAGTGTCTACTCAAATATGGGTATCCACTAAAAATAATGTCTAACATAATAAAAAAAAAACCGTTACTAATAAAAAAAAAAAAGCATAAGTGTATTGAAAGTGACCTGCCCAGACAGATATTCAAAATTATCCTATTCTTAATATAGTAGAATATAAAAGTATTTTCTACTTTGCATATTTCAATATTTTTCTTTTTCAAAATCTGCTTTAAAAGAGTTGTTACTTGATATGGACAATTCAAATAATTTATTTTCTCTCTGTTTAGGCTTTAAGTATATGTAATATTAAATTATAAGTTGGTTAACACATTAATGTTCATATTTATTGAATTTTTTTTTTAATGTTACTATATTACATGATGACTACAGTGATGCAACTTATATAGAAGACGTATATAAAAGATATTTTGTAATCATTGATGGTAGTCAAGCCCATCATCAAAGATTATGGCTTATGGCCACATCATACTGAAACACTAGTTCCAGTTAAGCAATGTCAAGCCTGGTTAGTAGCTAGATAGGAATATCAGGTGCTGTGTGCTTGGATGTGCAGGTGGTGTAATGGATAACAGCTCGGAATTGTTAATTAGAGAGCAGAGTTCCAATTCCAGTTGGGTTCATTATATTCACTTATGTGCAAATACCCTTGGTAAAAGTATAAACCCACCACTTCTCCCCCCCCCCCTTATGCTTAGTGGGTACACATGTTTAACTAGACACAAGGATGTCTATTCACATGTATATCCAATAAATGAGATGTTTATAATAATAAAACTATGTGCCACACATATATATATATATATATATATATATATATATATATATATATATATATATATATATATATATATATAACTGCTGGTAAATAAAAGTGCTTGATGTAAAATAAGAGCTAAAATTTTAAAACTTTATTTTTTCTCACTGTTTGGTACACTCATGCTTCATGCACGGAGCAATCTTCAGGTACAGACTGGAAACTGGCTATTATAAAATTTAAATATTAATAATCTACTGTTAAGAGTAGAGCAATCCATTTTTATAAATTTTAACAGATATATTTACCAAAATTACACAAAAATATATTGAAACACTAAAGAGTAAATTTTTCAATAAAACCGTCATTGGCTCTGACCATGGCCTCCAGACAACTTTGTTTAAATTGTTGAATGCTGCCATAGTCTTTGCCTTCAGTTCGTCTTTGGTGTTACAAGGAGTTTTGTTGGTCTCTCTCTCAACTGCACCCCTGCCCCACACACATAATAATCAAGGTTGTTGCAGTCTGGGAGTGATGTGGTCAGATGTAAGGGGCGATGTGGTTGCATAAATTGTCTGACAGCCCTGACTGGGTTATCCTGCTTGTGTGGCATGGTGCAGAGACCTTCCAGCTGCCATCCTCTTGACCCAGGGCAGCACTACCTCCTTAAGGCACTTGATGTGGGCCTCTGTGTTGAGTCTGAGGCCCTGTGGGAAGATGAATGGAGGTGTAATGTTGCCATCACAAGTGATCACTCCAAACACTTTCGTGATCACCATTTCTGAATCCTCTGCACTGACATCCAATCACTCTGAAATGTTTTTGTATTGAATGCCGTTTCCAAATTTCTGGTGAAGTGAATTGCATCATGGTGCTCTTCTTCTTTTTTTTTTTCTTCTTCACAGACAGTGCCCTACCGACTCTACTAAACTGTGCAGTCGACAAAAACAATGTGCATGTACAAAATGAAAAATATAAAGTGGCGACAATTTACTAATTACACACAGTCTTACATTGAATGTGACAGACAAGAAAAATTTTCATTTGTTTTCTATTTTTTCTTTCTATTTTTTCTTTCTCTTTTTTCTTTCTCTTTTTTCTTTTCTCTCTTTTTTCTTTTCTCTCTTTTTTCTTTTCTCTCTTTTTTTCTTTTTTCTTTTCTCTCTTTTTTCTTTTCTCTCTTTTTTCTTTTCTCTCTTTTTTCTTTTCTCTCTTTTTTCTTTTCTCTCTTTTTTCTTTTCTCTCTTTTTTCTTTTCTCTCTTTTTTCTTTTCTCTCTTTTTTCTTTTCTCTCTTTTTTCTTTTCTCTCTTTTTTCTTTTCTCTCTTTTTTCTTTTCTCTCTTTTTTCTTTTCTCTCTTTTTTCTTTTCTCTCTTTTTTCTTTTCTCTCTTTTTTCTTTTCTCTCTTTTTTCTTTTCTCTCTTTTTTCTTTTCTCTCTTTTTTCTTTTCTCTCTTTTTTCTTTTCTCTTATTGGGACTAAGAGTGTACAAAATCTTGATAGTGATTGTCCCAAGTGATTTCAGGCAATTCATATGCAATTTTCAAGGGATTTGTTATTTAGTATATTTTCTTGCATTTGTTCTAAGCTGAGCTGGATGGGACTAGTAGTAACTTCCTGTTGGGGTTGTCTTTAAGTTTACCAATATGCCTTTACAATTTTCAAATAGAGGTAATCATTTTATATAAATTGCTTCAATTATCTTCAAACATATTTTACAATTAGATGTTCTTAGCATGACAGCATTATCAACAACTCTCATCCAGCATGGCTTAGAATTACTACTTCTGCACAGTACAACTTAGAACATAAACACAGGAAAAGATTAAGAATATTAAAAAACTGAATAAAAAATCTTAGACAATTTTTCTTATCTGTTACATTCAATGAAATGCACATATGTACACACTAAAGAATTAATAGATTTATTTTAAATCTGGTGTTTTTTTTATTTTTTATTCAAATGTTATTTTTATTGGATACCTGTATTTGAAATAAACATCCTGTTTTTCTTATTTTAAACAGTTTTCATTACATCTGTTGGTCTAGGCAATTGTTTGTTTATGTTCCAGATGTAAAACTGAGCAGATATGGGCTTTTGAGAATAACTGAATGAGAAGGTGCCCTTTCTTTAAAAAGGGATAAATAGAATTTTGCTGAATGGTGGCACTCTCTGTGGCCAGGTGATCTGAAGCATGCCAGATCAATCAGTGATTTCTCCTGCAAAGGAGCATATTTCCTTTAAGTGTGCAGATTGATAGATGCAATGCACACTGTTTAGAATGAATAAAAAAAGAAAAAAAAATTTTTTTTTTTTTTCAAACATAGTTATCTGTTCAAAATAACATTTGAAGTGTGTGTGTGTGTATATATATATATATATATAATGTGTGTGTGTGTGTTTCTGCTATAATATAAATTGAGTCCTTATTATTTTACAGTCTAAGTTAATGTCTATGAATTTTTTGAAATTAAGTAGTGTTATAAATTAATTTAAGTACTAAATCTACATTTTTAGATACTTATTGATCTTTATTGTATAAATGAATTATTTTCTTTTTTTAAACACGTTAATTATAGGATTTTTAGTTTCTATTGTAATTTGTATTTTTTTTTGTTTATTTTTTTCATCAACTAATACTTTGTGAAGTTTGTTGGTCAACATTTGAATTGTTTTCCTATTAACACCATCCAGCTTGTTGTTTATTTGATGTCAGCAACTCTTTGATGTTAATTCCTTTTTTTTTTTTTTTTCTTTCTTTTTGTTTGTTTGTATGTTTGTGTAGCACTGATGACAACTTTGGTATATATTTTGCTTGATGCAGCATGCAGAACAAAAGCCAGTATTCATGCAGGAACCAGTCGATGAGGGTCAGGGGTCAGGGCAGAGCGAGGCCCATCACCGTAGTCTTTCAGATATAATGGAGGAAGATGTAGGTACCAGCACTTTCCTCCCACCCTCAATAAATTATATAGATCAGCACTTAATCATTTGCTACCGTAGCCGGTGGCCAAGTTTATACATTGTTTAAGTAATACACCTTAAATAGAGAGGGGTAAAAATTTTGCGTCTCTTTTTTAATCACTGTCACTGCCACCATACTAATAGCATTACTATTGTTACTCATTGCCATTTTGTACATTTCTTTCTTATCTTCTCGCTACATGTGTAAAAAAAAAAAAAAAAAAAAAAAATAATTGCTTTTTTTTTTTCTTTTTTAAATTAGAAATTGTAATTTAAAGTTGCTGGTACCATTTATTTAACCTTTTGATAATCCTAGGTTTAAAATAGTAAATATTTCTGTAAAAATAGTTAATTAATTGATATTTATAAATTTCTATTGCATCTTATTTGTGACTAATAAAAAAATACAACAAACATGGACTTTCGTACCCACAAAAAAACTGATTGTCAACGAACAGTTTTCCCCTCAACACTGTTATTATTTTAACTACCTTCACTCTTTGGCAATGTGTGTTGTTTTAAAAAACAATGATTGGAATTGTAATAAAACTTAAACATGATGAAAGTGAATTTATGGAATTGTTTTTGTTCGAGAATTTATAACAAATATTAAACACTATTTGTTAGATTGTTTATTTACAAGAATAATTTTATACTTACAACATTCTTAAAACTAATACAATTATATTAAAACTAATGCAATGCAATATTTATCATTTACCAATTCATAAAAGAAATAAATAGGAAAACAATTTTTTATTCGTAAATTTATAAACATTTATTAAATTATTCAAATATATGAAACAACCATAAAGAAATTCTTATTTACCGTTTTATAAAGTTTGAATCAGTTAGCAATTAGCCAAAGTTTTGCCAACCATTCCAATAAAATAGTGTAAATAAACAATAGTAAATAGTGTATATTATCTTTGTTGTAAATTCTCAAGAACAAAAAAAATGTATAATATCACTTTCATATGTTTAGATTTTATTACAATTTTAATCACTGCTTTTTAAAAAAAATATACATTGCTGAGTAGTGAAAGTAGTTTAAATAATAGCAATGTCATGGGGAACAACTATTTTTTTGACATTCTGTTTTTTTTTTGTTTTTTTTTTGTGGGCACAAAGGTCCATGTTTGCCAAAAATATATACATTGGATTTTATGTCATCATTAATGTAAATGTTATTGTGCCACAATTAAGATTGTAAATTGGGGGAAATTTAGTTTCTTTATCAGAAAAATGCTTCCAATTTGTCTTTCATTAATGATTGGTTATAGAATGTCAAATCATTTTGGAATTGCAGAATATTTATTTTTCAATTTTATTGTATTTAAAGACCCTTTCTAAAAATGGATTAATGTATAAATTTTTATTAAAAGCCTAATTTATTTCATTCTAATTATAAATTCATGTGATGCCTGTTGGTAAAATATCAAACATGGCACCAAATATATGGAAGTAAGAAAAAAAAAAAAAAAACTTAAAATATCAAAACGGATGTAAATATGATTTAACTTAACTTTGATAACTTTATGGATTGTTTTAAAAATTGATTCTTGCATCCCTATCCCTGATTAATGTTTGCAAGTTTTTTGTAGCTTGCGCTAATTTTAATATTTTTTTTTTTTTTTTAATGTCAATTGCTTGGAATGTCAGTTAAATGAATTAATGCATATTTTGAATTTTGCTATTAAAATTTGCTTCTGGGTTGGAAATATGGAATAATATATTTCTTTCTTTCCTATTCAATCTGCCAGTTTCTTTTGAATCTCTTTCTTATTTCTGTAGATCTGATGTCAGGTCTTTAGAGTAAGCAATATTTGAACAGATTTTGAAATCATTTAGAAACAGAAATAAATGAACATATCACATTTTTCTTCTGTCTAAAACAAAAAATTCAGATTCTTCTATTTAAATTAAAAGTAAAAATGTCCAAAGAAAGCTAAAAAAAACAAAAAAACAATTCAATTTATTAGTGGATTTCCCCTTATTTACTAATGTGATATTCCATCATGTTAACACAGGTTACCATAAAAATGGAACCTTATCTTGATAAGGATGTATATCAAGTCAGTGTATTTTATTTATATTATAAAATAGATAGTTTCAATAAGTCTTTAAATAAAGAACCTTTTCTTATTTTAAATTATTTCTAATTCAAAAAAAATAACAATCTACTGAATTTGTAGAAAAAGTCATAAAATCTGGACATAAATGCAGAGATCAGTTGGTTATTTTGGATTTTACTTAAATGTCAGTTTACTTTACAATATTTCTAGGTAAATTTTTGTATATAATTTTACTCTTGTATTCTTAATCATTAGTTTTTTTTTTTAATATTGATGGTAAAACAAATTTCTCCTTGCTGTTAAAAAAAAAACAAAACATTCATTAGTTATTTATTGTTACAAATACAACAGATCATTTTTTTTATTGTAATTGACTGATATTATTCATAAAATTACTTCAAAAAGCCAAGGGGTACTTCTGGCAAAATGTCAATGTAGAGGGACACATATGAGGATTGGTCTCACTGCATTAACATATTGGTATTTGAGACTAGAAGTGCACCTATTCAGGTGCTGAAGCTAAGGGGTATTTAATGTTTGTTTTTATATATATATATATATATATATATATATATACACACACACACACACGCACTATTTTGGCTATTGTCCTTATCTTTATTGCCATATTCACAATGTTTTGGTTGTTGTATGCTCCAGCCTTCTAAAGGTGATATATGTAGGAATTTTGATTTGAACCTCTTATTTAGTCCATGGTGGTAGATTAGTAAATTCCAATGTATATCACCTGAAGAAGGCTGGAGTGTACAGTGTCCAAATGATGTAAATAGTTTCAATACCTCATCTCCAAAGTATATACATGGTGCGATAGATAAATTGTCATCTAAATTATGCAAAAGCAAAAGTAACACTGATATCTCATTTTAACAGATGTTTACCAAAATTACACAAAAATATCTTGAAATACTAAAGAGTAAATTTATTCAATAAAATCGCCATTCGCTTCAACCACGACCTCAGACTACTTTGGAATCTCCTGCAACTCTTCGGGACGGTCTCCTTGATTAAATTGGTGAACGTTGCCATAAGCTTTGCCTTCAGTTCATCTTTGGTGTTAAAAGGAGTTTTGTTGGTCTCTCACTTAACTGTGTCCCACACATAATAATCAAGTGGATTGCAGTCTGGGGAGTTAGGTGGCCAGATGTAAGGGGTGATGTGGTTGCATAAATTGTCTGACAGCCATGACTGGGTTCTCCTGCTTCTGTGGCATGGTGCAGAGTCCTGTTACTAGATATAGGATCTTCCAGCTGCTACCCTCTTGACACAGGGCAACACTACCTCCTCAAGGCACTTGATGTCGACCTCTGTGTTGAGTTTGAAGCTCTGTGTGAAGATGAATGGAGGCATCCCTCCATGCAACATGATTTTGAATGGATATTTGGTTTTCATCACCCTCAGTTAATGTTTTAGGGACACAGCAAGCCAACTGTTGTTCTGTGTGTTCACCATCTTATCCTTGCAGAAATCTTTCTCGTCTGAGAAAAACCAAAGCATGTTTGGTTGGAGGGGATACTTGAGTTCAAAAGCTCTGTAGTTCCGTCTTTCCTCATGTCCTTTATGACTTTGGATAAATCTGGCCCTTTCTCATCTTGTATGAGAAACACCAAATGTCTTCATGCACTAACTGCCTGATAAGAAACTCTGACACTTCTGTGTCCCTCGCTATGGACCTGTTTGACTTGATGGGGTCAATGTCAATCATGTCCTGGTTCTCACCAACAAATTCGGGAGTTCCTCTTTTACCAGAATGATCAGAGTGTGTTTTCAGGGCTGCAATACATTTATGATTGCCATTAGACTCTCTTCCAACTCCTTCTGAATCCACTGAACTGTCCTCAGATTGACATCCAATCACTCTAAAATATTCGTGTTGGAGCTTCCGACATAGTCAAAAACAAACAATGCACATGCATGAAATTAAAAATAAACATATAAAATGACGGCAATTTATCCATCACACCGCGTGTGTGTGTGTGTGTGTGTGTGTGTGTGTGTGTGTGTGTGTGTGTGTGTGTGTGTGTGTGTGGAGAATAAAACTTTATTTTAAAAAGCCATTCAGGCATAAATTAATTTTTCCCCCCTTTATGATTAAACCTTTTTATGCCTTTCAATATAATTAATGTATAAAACTGCATAAGATTTAATTTTGTTTTAAAACATTTTCTTGCATTTTTATATATGTAGTTTTAAGGTATGCTATATTTATAGGGTGAAAATGCTCAATGTCTGGCTGTGTGTGTGTGTGTGTGTGTGTGTGTGTGTGTGTGTGTGTGTGTGTGCAAATATTAGAAGTATGAAAACTGATGTCAACAATGAGTGGTGGCATGCTTGAATGCAATCTTCAGATTGTGTTCAAGCAATTGTTATTTACATCAATGTCTCTACTTCTTGTCGAGCAGTTTAAATCGTGGTGGTTTCTCCTACAAAGGAGGGATGTAGGTTCAAACCCTGCCAGAGAGCACATTTTCTTTAAAATTTCTCAAGTGTGCAGGCTGATAGATGTAATACAGATTGTTTAACATAAAAATGGGCTCTCTATTTCAAATATGAGTATCCACTAAAAAAAAAAATAATTGTCAGTTTATTTCAGTTGAGCATGAGAATTGTCTGCCCAGTCACTTTTGTTTTATAAAGATATGCATGTTCCAATTACTGTTGCATGTGCAGCCTTTATCATTCATTGTCTTACTTTCTCTCTTTCTCTCTCTCCCTCATCTATCTTTTTTTCCCTTGTTAAAAAAAAAAACACAATTCTATTGCTCTTTCAAAGAGTCCTTGTATATCTTGTTCACAGAATAATAGTAAAATAGGCAATTTTGATATTTTAAGGTCTTTGCTCCCTCTCTCGTGTTTCTTCAAAAAATGTACCAACATTATTTTCATTTGCCCCCCCCCCAAAAAAAACAACAGTGCTTAAAATTTATTTCTTTTATCTTTTTTTTTCTTTTTATTGGCAGATATTTTGGTTATAGAAAACCTAGGCTAAAAGTAACAGTAACAGTTTAGAAAATCTTAAAAAATTTATTTCTTTGCTAACATAAATGAGAAATTCTTGAAAATAGTTTGAATGTACATATTCAGTTTTTTATAAAGTTTATTCAAGTGGTGTTTGTGAACTTGAATTTTTGTCAGTGAAGAAATTGGAATTTCTAGTTGGGAATATTTTGAGATATCGTTTAAGATGTATAGATTTTTATCTTTTAAAGCATGATGGAACTTTCTAGAAAATTATTTGCTTTATAGCATTTTCTTTTTTCTCCCTCTCTGTCAAAAGAAAGTGCTCCACAGATATTGGTTCTTGTGTTGTTGCTGGTAAAGTTTTAGATTATTTTTTTTTTACCTTACATGGACTTTTTTTTTTTTTTTTAATAATTTATGCATTAAATGTTTTCCTTGTAGCTTTCAAAAAAAAAAAAGAAATTTCCTTCAAATTCATTCTTTTAAAAAAAAAATTTCTCTGTATTCTTTTAATCATGGTGTTCTAATTGTTTCTAACAAATCTTCTTACACTCTCTAAATATTCTACTTTTAATTTGCATGCTTTTACTAATGTTTTTTTTTTTTTTTTTTTTAAATAACTGTCTCCTAATAAGGCTCGTTTTCATTCTTTTACTTACTAAATTCATTAGTTCAACTAAACTTTTGAGATTATGTTAGCTATAAAAGGCATATTTTTTAATAAAATTTTAGCATTTTTTTTGTTTTTGTTTTTTAGGCGTTATACAGCAGAAATCAGTTTCAGTTTGATCTTCTCATAAAGAAAATCTCTTTACATTTCATTTAAGAAAATTTCACTAGAAATTTTTATCTATTATCTTAAGTGGCATTCATACATGTCTGAATAATATAATAATTATATATTTTATAAAGTTGATAATCATTTTTAAATATGTAAACAGCAAGCCTATAAATTGACTTCGGAAATCTTAAGCTATAACCATGTTTTGTATTTTAGCATTAGGTTGGTGCAAAAATGACATTTTTTATATCAATCCACTTTAACCTTTATCATTCAGTATGTGACTTCATTTGCTATGCAAAACGTTTATCCTTCCACTGAAGGCGACTCTGATCCCTGAATTTGTTTGAATTTCATAGTTGTGTTGTCATATCCTGCTATGACAACAGAAAACAAGCTTGGGTGAAATTAACAATAAGGATACTGCAATTGAGAGGCCTTGAAAAAGAATGCAGTGGGAAAAGAAGTAATATTAATAATGCAGTGTGCTAAAGCAGTAAATCTCAGGTTAGAATTCATCCATCATTTTCTGGGCCCAATGTCTGTTGGCATCCCCATCATTCTGGATAATAAATCTCCAGTGGGAACATCTATTTTTTTTTTTTTTTTTTTTTGTTAGACATAGTATTTGCATCTCACCTGTATAATCTCCTTTGTATAGCTTGAGGTGGTTGGATTTTGAATTCAGAGTTGTTCTTCCCCTAGACTGGTAGCCAACCATAGCTAGAGAGTCCTGTCTGCTCTGCTATTTAACCCATATGTGGAAAGAGAAGATGGAATTAATACTCAAAAAATGATGTATTAGATGGCCAAAATAGATACCAAAGTTTAAAGCAACAAAAACTAGCCATTTTTGCACCATCCTAATATTTAGTAGTTTAAATGTTTTAACAGTAACTTAACAATCTATTTTTATAAAAATTTAAATTGATTATTAGGAATTTATTTGTATATTTAATGTACTGTTTATTTTTGTATATTGTAATTATGACTCCAACCCATGTTCAAATAAAATAAAGATGGAGGGAAGCATTATATATATATATATATATATATATCAATTTGATAAAGAACAAATAGGAAACATCCATCGAACATGTTTCACTAGATTGATATTGTTTCCTTTTTGTTCTTTATCTTATCGTCCAGTCAGATTCTGATCCATATTAGATATATTTTTGATCTGCAACTTATATATATATATATATATATATATATATATATATATATATTAATATAAGTAAAAGTTTGTCACTTTTAGCTGATTGTATACACACACACACACATATATATTAATATAAGTAAAAGTTTGTCACTTTTAGCTGATTGTATATATACACACACACACACACATATATATATATATATAAATTAATAATTTTAGGAAAATCTGTGACAAAGTGGGGAAAAATATTGTGTGTGATGTGTTGGCCAGGTTAACATTTCACCTTTTTTTGGTAGATCTATTATCACAATATGGGTTATTTAATAACAAAAGTGATAAAGAAAAAGAAACTAAATGAAATATGCTAGACTATATACCCAAAACACACATTAAAAAAAAAACAAAGAAATTTCAGTGTTCCATTTTCTTCCATCTGTATTTGTAATCAAATCAACGTAAATATTACTTTGGTCTGATGAAGTCCTAAAGGATGAAACGCACCATACGAAAACTTTTTTTCCATTTAGTCATAGATTTTCTTAAAATTGTTTTGATATATGAAAATCGCTTTCCTATATATTTCATCTATAATATGTAGCGTCAGTTCTTATAATTTTTTCATTTTTTGAGAAACTAAGGTGTAAGAACAATCGATTTTAAAACTTCCTTGGTTGTTAAAACTGTTCATATATTTTTCCAAATTTGAAATTTAGTCAATTTTTATTTGTTTTGCTTTCTTAAATTCAATCACTACTTTCAAGATTATGCTTTTGTTATTCTGTTGCTTTTGTTGATGATTTTATTTGTGGGTAAGTTATTAGAATTTTGTCAGTGATATTTGCTTGATATTCTTATTAGATATTCTTTTTTTTTCTATTGATAATTGCGATAAAATTTGGAGATGCTGCATCTTTGTTGTTTGGATTGTAGTGACTTCATATTGATTTAGAATTGAATACTAAACTTAATTTTTTTAATTTTTTTTTTTTTTATAAAGCATATTATAGTATAATGTTGAAATATAAACACATTTGCACAAGCTGATTTTGAGTAAACCACTTATAGACATCATAAGAATAAAAATTCTAACTAGCCAAATCCCTGTCTTATGAACATTTCTTTTAATAATTTAAAAATAATCCATCAGAATGTTATTTTATTTATGGTGACTGGATTTTTGGCTGTTGCCTTACTTTGTTTCTGCCATTCAATACAGTTTGTTTTCCCCCTCTTTCCATATGATCAAAACAGAATCATCCATTTTTATGAGGTGTGACGGCTATGTGAAATAACAAAGGGAGGGACAGCCACAGTCTTAATAGGATATATATTTCTTGTGTCTGTGTTTTGTGAGCATTATCTTTTCAGTTTGAAATTTGAAAGCAATTTCTTATTGGTATTGATAACTAATTCCATACAATGAAATACTTTTAAAATCTTATTATCCAATATTGAAGTTATCGATTGTTTATCAGGTTGAATAGACAGAAATTATTGTTTTTGAACAGAACTCTGGTTAAAAACAACCTTGAGTCCAATTAAGCAGCATAGGACCAATAATCCAGCTTATTCCATCATAAGAAAATCTGAAATTACAGGAATCAAACTGCCAGAAGTCGTTTTATGACCAGGTCTGCATTGGTGCACACCTATTTGCACCTAAGGCCTGGAAAAAGTTGTAACTGGTAAGGGACGGATTTTGTGAATAGGAAGAGGTGTGCAAGACCTTGATGGTTAATTGTAACAGTTTTTGCTGGTTGGTTTCTGGAATATTAGGTCTTGTGTTATCCAGCTGCAGGACATGCATTTTTCTGTTCACTTGTACTGTACAAAATGCTTGCATCTTTTGATGCATCAGTTCCAAATTGTTGACTACAGGATTCTGCCATGTTTGACCAGGTTGTACAAGTCTGTATTGAATTACTCTGATATGGCACCACTAAATAGTCAAGATCTTTTTGTTTGCAACTATTTGGTTTTGGAAAAGAGTTAGGCAGTAGGGAGCAGCCTTCTAATCATCCCAAAGAAAGCAACATTTTGGATCATTATAGGCTTACAGCCATATATTGAAACACTGGTTCTTGTATGATCACCAAAGTTAAGCAGCATTGAACCTGGGTGATGGGTCACCACTTGGGAATACCAACTGCTGTAAACTTTGATTTGCTTGTAGTGTAATGCATAATGATTGGGTATTCCTGCTTGTGTGGCATGGTGCAGAGTCCTGTTGCCAGACATAGGGTTTTCCCAGCAGCCACTCTCTTGACCCAGGGCAACACTACCTCCTCAAGGCACGATGTAGGCCTCCATGTTGAGTTTGAATCCCTGTCAGAAAATGAATGAAGGCATCCCTCCAAACACCGTTGACTTGATATTTGGTTTTTATCACTCTCAGTACGTATTTTGGGGACACAGCAAGCCAGTGGTTGTTCTGTGTGTTCACCATCTTATCCTGGCAGAAATCTTTCTTGTTCGAGAAAAACCAAGGCATGTTTAGTTGGAGGGTATGCTTGAGTTTGTTTAAAAGCTTTGTAGCGCAACCTTTTCTCTTGTCCTTCATGGCTTGGTATAAAAATTGGCCCTTTTTCATGTTGCATGAGAAATACCAAATGTCTTCATGCACTACCTTCCTGATAAGAAACTCGGAAAATCCTGTGTTCCTGGCTATGGACCTGATTGAATCGAAGGGATCATTGTCAATCATGGTCTGGATCTCCCTAACAAATTTGGGAGTTCTTATCAGAATGATGAGAGTGAATTTTCTGATCTTTGTGATCGCCATTAGACTCATCCAACTCTTTCTGAATCCTCTGCACTGTCCTCAGGTTGATGCCCAAACATTCTGAATTGTATTGGAACTTCCAGCACAGATACCAAGCAGTACAGCATGTTTCCAAATTTCTGGTGGAGTGAATTGTGTCACAGTGCCCAACTGACTCGACTATATTGTGCAGTTGACAAAATAAAAAAACAAACAAATTAAAAATATAAAATGCTGATAATTTACCCATCGCATCCTTAGAGGTTATTAGATTATTAGGAGGATTTGAAATAATCATAATTAAGTAATTCATCAATTCTAGAAGAATCCTAAACAGAATGCAGAAAGCACTGGATGGCTTTTTCGTCCTATATTTGGGACTCATCAGCAGTGTGCATCCACTACTGATAATCAAACCTGGACCATAACGATACTCTCTGCATTCTGTTGGGGATTCTTCTAGACGCGATGAATTACATATACACACACACACACACACACACACATATATATTTGTCATCGACAGACAGACTGTTTCGCTGTTTCACAGCTCATCAGTGTGGCTAGACGTCCGGTTGCCTCTAGCTAGGATCGAAACCCGACTGAATTTGCGTCAGTTGGAACTTCTCCCACTAAGCCGTCAGCGTACGGTACGGGATGAAGGTGAATTTTAGCGTGTTTATTTTTAGATTTCGATATATATATATATATCAAATTGTGTATTTAGGCAGCAATCCCTCTTTCATTGAAGACGACTGGCAAGGTAATGCGATTTAAGCTTTTTGTTCAATTTTTCTTGCATTTTTACAAGTATTTTCTTTTCTGGATGTAGTGTGTAAAAACTAAATGTTCCTTATATCTAAGCATTTTCTGCTAATCTATCAGACATTATCAAGGATTTTTTTTTTTTTTAACTGATTCTTTAGAGTTTTATATATTTGTGTCTATAGAGATGAGAATGTTTATTTTATTTTCCAAACATGATTCATAGTTGATATTATTAAGTGTTGGCTTTGTCTTTTCTTGTTAATAATGCTTCCATTATGTTTTAGCCATTTTTTTTTTATCATGTGGATGAGGCCATTATGGTTATATTTTCCACAAGTGTGTGTGTGTATGGGTGTATGTGTGTGTGTGTGTGTATGTATGTATGTATGTATGTATGTATACACACACACACACACACACGCAATATATATATATATATATATATATATATATATATATATAATATATATATAATGTTACTAGTTTTATCTCCTGTCAGAAGCTGACAGTTATATTTAAGTAACTTTGAAATTGCATTGATTGCATTTTCTTCAAAGAGTAATTGAGAATTTTTATCTAGGCAAAATGATCACATATTTTAATTTTGTGTTGTAAATTGTTAGAAATAAAAACTAAATATTGACTGAAAGCTAATGTGAAACAAAAAGTAATGTATTAACCAGATGCACCAAGATGCATACATATTTAATTTAAATTTTTATTTTTTTGAGCGGACATCCTGTGTGTGTGTGCTCGAGTTTAAAAAAATTTTTTTTTTTCTTTTTTCTGATCTTTTCTTGATTATTGTTCATTTTGTCATTCTTGTATTGCAATTTGTCTTGTAAATAATAATGGTTGAATTAGCCATTTTTGCATGGGAAATGTTTAGTATTTATTGACCGAACAGTTTTACTCTTGGTTGACATTTAAAATGTTTTTCTTAAAACAGTTTTTCAGGAAATTAAATTTTTTCAAGACGTTTTCTCTAATATCAATAGGAATTTCCTTCTAAACCTTTTGTTTTGGGTTGTGCATAAAGTTAACATCTTTGTTATGTCATTATTTTCTTTTCTAGTTACATGTGCTCCCCATTTTAGTTGTTGCTGCTGTTGGATGTCTTCAAGTGATGTGGTTTTTGTTAGTTGGTAAAGCGCTTTGCAATTTTTGTAGTGCCAGTAAGGTGGGAGAATTTAATTTGTCCACTAATTTGGTTGATTATTTTGCATAGTTTATAGTAAAATGAAATTTCCATTTTAATTATATTGTTTTTTTTTTTCTTCTTTTTTAATTGTCAAACAGTAATTCATTGTTTTGATGTTACTGAAATCAAAAACTTTCCAAAGTAATACTGTCTTTGGGCAAAGTTTAACAAATGTACCTGTAAACAAAAAAAAAAAAAAATGCCAAAAGGATGTTTTTTTTTTTTTCTCCTTTGATGCCACTATTCCTGTATGTTCCATCATCAATTTTTATTGTTTTAAAAATCTATTTTTAGAATTTTAATAAGATCCAAACATGAAACTGGATTTTATTTTGTACTTTCTTTTATCTCAAGAATTGGCCACAAAAATATTAAACATGATTTATTGGATTATGTGAAGCAATTACATTGCACTGTTTATTATTATTATAGAAATTACTATGAAAATAAATTTTTAACAGACATACTTAATTCCCAAATTTAAAAACTGATGTCTCCACATATTTGATTAAGCACCTAGTTAATCTGACCTATGTGACTATGTAACTGAGCAATTCCTTTTTGGTTCAAATAGTCAGGATTTATCGATGCACAGATTGAAATAAGTTCTATGGTGTTAACATAAAAATCCTGGTCAAGGATTTTTATGTTATTATGTTGAATTCTCAGACCTGTGTATATGAATGTATCACTTGCTACCTTGCCAATTTTAAACAGTGTTTGAAAGTTTTCTATCACCTTTCCAAATCATTTTCTTCCAGTCCACATTAAATCTTTAACATGAACCAGGAAAAGTCCAGAAATCAGAATCGTGATGCCAGTTGAACAAGGCTGGATCTATTTTCAAATCATTTACATCTAAGTTTATCTAATACCTCACATAAACTAAGATGCCAGCTTCTAGATGCATCATTTAATCCATAAACACATTTCTTCAGAAGCCACAATGGATTCAGAGGTTGGTTTCAGATACACTTGTAGGGATATAACAGGTGATTATCTGTCTTTGGTTGTGATAGAGCCACATGGTTCATGTGATAGCCGCTTAGTGACATCACTTTATAGAGTGATGAAAGTGGTCAGTACTTCAGTCAGTTTCCAAGAGTCAAACTGAACAGTTGCCTTGCTTGGGGAAACCAGCTGCCACGTAGTGCAGCTTACAAGCTTATGGTACCATTTTCCTATGGAAATATATCTTCACCAGATCGTTTCTATATCCCTGGCTTGTCCTCAATTGGTGGAAAACCCATGATGTGCTGTTTTCAATTTGCAGAACGTGTTCTTGCTAGTGACATAGCAGATAAGTCTGGAATCCTAAATATGGCTTCTCTAGAAACACAGAAGAATCTCCAGCAGCTCCAATTCCTGATGGAAGTTATTATAAGAAAGACCCTATCTTTATTTTCTTTTCACACTGCTTGTTATGTTAATTTTCTGTGTGTGGGACAAATGTAAATATGTGTATATAATTTTGTGTATGACTTAGTGTTATAAAACTGTCTGAGAACAAAGCATGTTTGTTATTTCTTTCTTTTCAGCTACTCCGTTCTGTCCATGAGATAAGGTCTTATTATATCATGAATATCATAATGCCTTTAATGGGAGAATATTCACTTTCTGATATTCTATATATTGATAATAGTTCACCCCTTTTTATGGTTATGGCCTAAGAATTTAATTAATGTTTCCACTTCATTTTCATGGTTCAATTTATCCTCTAAGTTTAGTAAATACTTCTTGTATATTTCCTTCATTTTCTTGAAAAAAAAAAAATTGTCAATTCATTGATTATGTGCTTTAGAGTCAGAAAACATAGAAGTTTTAGAGTTACCACTAGATTAGCCATGTTAATATTTGTAGATGCCATAATTTTTTTAATAAATTTTACACACACGCAATATTGTAATAAGAAAAGTAAAAACAAAAGTAAAATATGCAAACAGTTGTTAGCCAAATTCTTCAGTTTATCCAAAAATACATACATTTACATAGAATAGTAGTCAAAATTCAACAAAAAAAAAAATCTTTGAGCAAATAGATATTGATATCATTTTCACAAAAAAAGGCAAGAGAAAAACTTAAAAAAGACACCCAACTAAGCTCCGCTACCATGAAAAGATTAAATGCAATTTGTTTCTCTTCCTTGTAATCTTTTTCTGTCTAACAATAAATTGATTCATTCCCTGTTCAATATGGCCGCCTTATGTAGTTACAAAACAAGGGCCATAATTCCTGTTGGTAGCAAGGGGCGTAACTCCTGTTGTTGATAAATTATTGAGCCATAAGTAACTGAGCAGTACTAAATAAGAGTTTAGACAAGATATCCCTGGACATGGACAGCAGAAAGGAACAATCTACCCCAATTGATTAAATAAAGAGTTATGTTCAAAATCCCTGATGGTTACCTGGGTTGATAATCACCTAATGAAAGATGGAGAGCACAACGGCAGAAACACAATAACAAAGATGTGGACAATAGTCTGTGTAAATAACTCCTCATCCCTAAAACTAAGATAAAAAAATTATTCTTGTAAATAAACAATCTAATAAATAGTGTTTTTAATATTTTTGTTGTCAATTCTTGAGAAAAATGAAAATGTATAAATCCAGTTTGATTGTTTGGATTTTATTAAAATTTTTAAAATAAAAATTGATTGCTGAGGGAAGCATGCAGAAATAGTGGCTATCGTAGATAAAAACTATCCTTTTGACACCTCATTTTTTTTTCTTTTGCATGAATGTTTGTGAACTTTACCCAAATTTGTTTCCATATTTATTGGTCAGTGTTTCTTTTTGCAGTAATTTAAATTGGGCAGGATTTCTTTTTCATTTTACTGAGAGCAAATAGGACTTGATTTTTAGATAATAAATCTGTTTAAACTGGAGGAAACATGTGTTATATTTGGAATCCTTTAAATCCTACATAAAATAACAGCTTCTAGATGTCATTACAAACATTTTTTTTATTTGTAAGGCTAGAATAGAGAAATTTGTCTTTATAAAACCTGTTTATTTTTTTTACCAAAATTTTCCTTATTTTTCTTTTCTTTTATTTTTTTACCTGTTATTTTAATTCTAGGAATCCCCAGCATCTTCTACTCCACGTTTACCATTGATCAATGATCTACAGGACAAATCACATCTTCGGAATGCATCTTATCTTGGAGCAATACAAGAGTTGGCCGACAGAGGGGAACAACAGAATTATGATGTCCGTGCAGGGCTTCAGAAAGTATTACAAGTCTTCATCACTAATGCTGCTAACATTTTCCTGTTAGAAACTGATGAGGAAGAACATCGAGATTGCCTACTTTTAGACCAGGTTAGTTTCTAATTGTTTTGTATCTAATTAAACCCCACTCTATAATTTCATATGGCTGCAAATTTAACTGATGCTAACAAAAGGTAAAGATTTATTGTAATAATTGTTAATAATTATTCCATATATTGTCTGGTCTGTTGCCTTGATCTATTGTGGATGTTTGGGTGGTATAATGTATAGCACTTCCAAATAAAAAATCTGAGAGCCATGTTTGAATTCCAGTTGGGTTCATTATAATCACTTGCATGCAAATACCCTTGGGAAAGGTATAAATCCATCATTTACTGTCAGTCAGTTATGTGCCATGCATGATACGTGTTTAGGCGATCATGTATCTTTCGATACATGACTGATGAGGCAGATTTTTTTCCTGCAGCAGGTTGCCATTTTTTTCTGCAGTAGACCAGTTGCCATCCAAGGCTATATAACCTGTTCTGTCCTGCTATTTAATCATAGCTGGAGAAGAAGCGGATTCATACCTTTCCTAAGGGTATTAGCACGTAAGTGAATATAATGGATTTGACTGGAATTTGAACTCTGCTCCCCGATTCCTCAATCTGGGCTGTTATCCCTTACTACACCGTACCTCATTTACTGTAATAATTGTTAATAATTATTCCATATGTTAAGTTCTGTTCTATGGACAATATTTGTTACCCAGCACAGGGATTGAACTTACATTCTCTTGGTTATAAAAAAACTAATGCTTTATTGGATTAACCTGTCTCCCCTGCTGGTTCAGATGGGTTCTGCCCAAGTAGCTCAATTTAAGCTAGTTGTTTTTTTTTTTTTTTTTTTTTTTTTAGGCAAACGGATACTTTCAGTTGCCTGGTGAATTCCTGTCAGTGTAATTCAGCAGTGAACAGACTTTCTGCTGCCTGGGTCATATCCCTAAGATAATTTAGCACCATTTATTGTTTGATCTGTTGTCTTCATTTCTTGTGGATGTGTGAGTGGTGTAATATACAGCACCTCAGAATAAGAAATCTGAGAGCCATGTTCGAATTCCAGTTGGATTCACTATATTCACTTACATGCAAATACCCTTGGAAAAGGTATAAACATCTCCTCCTCTAGCTATGGGCTAAAAAGTAGGACTTATCTCCCACAGGACAATAGGCTAGTGAATTAAAACATTGGTTCATGAATTTGATGACATAGTAAATGCAAGTTCAATCTGTGGGCTGGGTAGTATGTACTTGAAATCAGTGGAAACAGTGTGAGCAATTACTGATCAGTTTTAAAATAACAACTAGACAAAATATCCTTGGATATGGGCAGTGGAACAAGAACAATCCACTCTTGTAGATGAAATGGAGCTTTCAGTATGAAATTCCCTGTAGGTTACCTGGATAGATATACAACTGATAGAGGCTGGAGGGCACAATGGCCGAAGAGGACAACAATCTACATATAAATAATGTAAATAGTACGACTTATATCTAGAAAAATCATTGTTATTTGCAAAAAAAGTGTTAATGCAATATTCACTCGCAAAAAAAAAATGTTTTGGCTTTAAATAACCCATAATGGGTTGATAACCCTTAAAAATAAAACAAATCGGTCATTTTCATTCTTTTAGAATTTTTTGTTCTAATTGAAAATATAAATGGGATAAATCAAAAAAATAAAATTTTTCCATATTTACCTCTTTAGAGAATGCATCTATAATTCAGCAAAGAATGTTTGTGTGTGGGGAGAAGTAAAACTAATTATTACACTTGTGTGCAGTTGTGTTGTTTTGTTTTATTTTAACATTAATTTTGTTTATGATCATAATTTAATCTTTTATGATCATAGATGTCTTCATTTGTGCCATCAGTTGGCATATAACATAATTCTACACATTCCTCCCTTGGTGCAGCCATTATAACTTGCCATTGCCTCAGATAAATGATAGATCATTCTGTTTTGATTGAAAGAAAAGACTGAAATAAAAAATATATCAGAGGTACTTTCTGGTTTTGGTGAGAAAAAGAAAGTATACATAATAATAAAAAAAAAAAAAATGCGTGAACATACGTGACCTTCACACAAACTTTCTGTGTGCACTAAAAGCTGGGAAGGGGCCTGTTGCAAATTTTTAAATGATTTTTTTTTCTCTTTTTTGCCCCCTAAATTATTCTTGTTATACTCTGCTCTTTCACAATCAGTCTTTTCATGTTTGTAAACATCTTGGAATAGTCCCTATCTTAGCAAAGACACAACCAGTTGGTGTTATAAGGGAGCTAACTCTAGTGCAGCAGAAAGTTACAGTCCCTTAAAAAAAACAAAAATACTTATGGGCCTCTCGAAATCAAAGTAAATGACCATACGTTTTTGGGAATTCTTTGTTGGGCTGAGAACTTTCCAATACTCCTCCTTGTGTCTGTGCATGTATGTACATATATGCATACACTTAATTTTATTTTGGGAGTCATCATAGGACTAATGTGCCAAATAGTTGTTTGCTTTTCTTTTTCCTTTCCTTTGTCTTTCCTCTCGCTCTCTCTCTCTCTTCGACTTTCCTCTTGCTCTCTCTCTCTTCGACTTTCCTCTCGCTCTCTCTCTCTCTTCGACTTTCCTCTCGCTCTCTCTCTCTCTTCGACTTTCCTCTCGCTCTCTCTCTCTCTTCGACTTTCCTCTCGCTCTCTCTCTCTCTTCGACTTTCCTCTCGCTCTCTCTCTCTTCGACTTTCCTCTCGCTCTCTACCTCTCTTCGACTTTCCTCTCGCTCTCTACCTCTCTTCGACTTTCCTCTCGCTCTCTACCTCTCTTCGACTTTCCTCTCGCTCTCTACCTCTCTTCGACTTTCCTCTCGCTCTCTACCTCTCTTCGACTTTCCTCTCGCTCTCTACCTCTCTTCGACTTTCCTCTCGCTCTCTACCTCTCTTCGACTTTCCTCTCGCTCTCTACCTCTCTTCGACTTTCCTCTCGCTCTCTACCTCTCTTCGACTTTCCTCTCGCTCTCTACCTCTCTTCGACTTTCCTCTCGCTCTCTACCTCTCTTCGACTTTCCTCTCGCTCTCTACCTCTCTTCGACTTTCCTCTCGCTCTCTACCTCTCTTCGACTTTCCTCTCGCTCTCTACCTCTCTTCGACTTTCCTCTCGCTCTCTCTCTCTCTCTCTTCGACTTTCCTCTCGCTCTCTCTCTCTCTCTCTTTCTCTTCGTCTTCCCCCCGCTCTCTCTCTCTCTTTCTCTTCGTCTTTCCCCCCGCGCTCTCTCTCTCTCTCTCCGTCTCCCCCCGCTCTCTCTCTCTTTCTCTTCGTCTTTCCCCTGCTCTCTCTCTCTTTCTCTTCCCCCCCCCCGCTCTCGTTTTCTCTTCGTCTCCCCCCCCCTCTCCCTCTCTCTCTCTGACAACACACATTCTTGAGCTAAATTTATGAAGGTGGACTTGGAAAACTTAACCCTGAAGCGGGAATATTGAGGGTAAGAGAGATAGAGGAAGTCAGCAAGCCACTTACCTGATGAGCTTGTGTGAGTAGATGGCGCAATGGGAGTCTTAGCAAAGTGAGAAACTCTAAGAGGCACACAAGATAGAAAGTTGTGGAGAGCCATGATTGCCTATATCCTGAAAGTGTGCAGCACACAGAAGGGGAACACCATCTATTTTGAATAATAAATGGAATAATGAAACCATTCATTTTACAACTTCAGAAAACACCTTAATTCCTTGCCACTACCATTTTAAAATTATGAAACCTTTCAAGTAACCTACAGATGTGGATGATTTAATGCTAACAAGTTTTAAGCATCTCCTCAGTGTTTACAACGTTTTCATATCGGAAATATTAAGAACTAAGTATAGTTGTATCCTCTGTAGAATAGCTTCATTTATTTTATAGTTAGGTGTTGATCTTTAAAGCTGGAGTTAACTTCTATGAACAATCTCTTTATAATTCTGATATAAAAGCGTTGTATTTTAAGTTTAACATCATGTTTTCAGATGAAAAAGAAATGCTGTTTTATTACTGACCAATCAACTACAATCAATTATACATTGTGTGTATTTCCTTTTACAGGTGGATTTATGCAAGAGGGTTCTGAATATCTACAGACATATTGTTCTAAATATACAGTTAGCACCAAAAACATGGTAACTATGTTATTATTATTTTTATAAATATTTGTGCATGTCTCTCTCTGTAGGTTTACAAATGAACAGAAATAAAACAGAATGTTCAAGTTGTAATGTTCTGGAAAAGATCACAAGTATAGACAATGAAGAACTGGAAGAAGTCCAGGAATACATCTACTTAGCACAGGTGATAACAGGAATGAAAGTCCATGAAATAAAATGATGTTATTATAGATTGGAAAGCGTTTGATAAAAATAGGCATAGTGAAAATTAACTGGCATTAGATATTTATTATCTATGTGGTATGGATTCGAAATATGGAAATTAATGAAATCACACAAGAACAAATTTAAAAATGTGCTAAGATCAGTGGAAAGAGCAGTACTAGATATAGAAAGAGATCAGCATGACTCCAAGAAATGCTCATGTGTTATTCTAGAAGTAAATAAATGGCAAAAACAGTTGGGTCATATACTACCCTGGCGTCAGACCTAGTATTTAACTCACAGAAATAAGGAATAGGGAACTATTCTTATTTAATATTTGGGTTTTCAGTTGTAGAGAACTCTCAAGATTTGCAGTTGTAGGTATACTAAATTTTAAATTTGAAAATTTACTTACTGTATATAATAAATGTTTATAAAATAAATATCCAGGGTGTCTTAGAATTAACTATTTCAATGAAATTGGGCAAATTTAAAAAAAAAAAAGACGACACAATTTTATGTTTTATTACTTTATTATGATGCAAAACAAATAGATTTATAAATCTTGTCAAAACTTTAATGAAAATTTTTAACATGTTCTTGGTCCCTGTAAATTTCAAATATTATCCTTAGCATTGCAAAACCTATTTTGAATCATTTCAGGAGTTATCACCTGCACTGCTAACTGCTAAATTCTTGATCTTTTGGCGATAAACTTTTTGTTTATGCTTATGGAACCCCCATTCAAAGAAACCCATGTGGGAAGGAGGTGAACAAAAGATGTGTTCTTGTGTATTCATTATTAATAGGGTTCTGAAAGAGAATGAAAATAAAATTATAAAAATGATAATTTTATAAACAAAATTAGAAATATATACATTTCTAGCAGATTAAACATAATGAACAGAAATAAATGAATTTTTAAAAAAATTGTCCAATTTCATGGGAATAGATAGTTAATTTTAGGCTAACTTGTACATTCTGTAATAATTACTAAAATTAGTCTGGTCTTTGCCTTGTTGAGTGAGGAATCACAAATCTGAGTCGATTTTCGATAAGTCCTGTGAACTTATAAAGGGGGTTTCATTAAGACGGATCAAAATCAGCAGTTCATAAATCAGTGTTATTGGTGACAATTTATTTATTTCTCTATTGGATCATGTTATTTAAGTCATGGCAATTGTGTGTGAAAAATAATATTGCCAAATGTCCACCAAATCTGAAACACTTAAACTTGATTCACATTAAAATCGGTCCAAGTTATTGGAACAGCTTTTATTACTTGTGATGTCATGACATTTAGGTACATATAAATATTTAAATATATAATAAAAATACTGTTTCTTCTGTTAGCTTTAGTAACTCTACAAACAAAATGAGAAAAATGACATTTTGCTCAATATTTCCATGATTGTGGATTTTACAAGTTGAAGGTCATCAACAACCATGCACTCATCATCCCTATATCCAGGTGTCGTTGCATAGCTGAGCCAGAGAGAAATTCATGTGCTGCGTGTCTTGAGCAAGTAGACCTGGTGGAGCCCATCCCTCTCTAGGTCAAACCATAGCTGATGTCTTCCAGTTTTGAAGGCTCACCTTGTTCACGGACACATAGCTGTTGATTCCATGTAAGGAAACCTCTGCCCTGGCTGTTGACTTCAGGCTAGGATGCCTTTCGATCAGTGATTCTGTGTCATCACTGCACTGGCTGAATACATAGCCATGGAGCCCAGTTTATACCATTGTACTAGAAGGTATATCCGCCCTTTTTAACGGGTCTTGGTTTTCTGGGTGTCTAGCCAGTCTCTTCACTAAAAATGCCTGGTGGGAGAACCAGTTTAGTCACTAATGACTCAGCCATGTGGCAGATAGTACTAGTTTACATGGTACCAATAGCACTCGTAGAGTTACGTGACATAAATGCAACAATCCGTCCTGGGTATGACAATAAACAACATCCCCGTCCTGGGTAAGACAATAAACTACATCCAACATCCTCTAATCAGGAGGTTTTGAGGAGCGTGGAACCACCTCTTAATTGCTGGTGTTCCCAGGTCCACCCTGACCCGGGGTGAGTAGCACCTGTTAGGGTCCCAGCAATGGGCAAATAGTTAACCCCGAAACTGCGGTAAAAACACTATGAAAGTGTAAAAAGAGGTTTTAATACTAGAAATACTTTAAAAAATTATTACCAGCAATAAATTTTTGAAAAAAAAAATATTACTAACAATGGTTTTAAAAAATAAATATTACTAGCAATAAATTTTTGAAGGAAAAATATTACCAGAAATAGATTTTTGACAAAACAAAATGTTAGCAGCAATAAAAATTTTGTCGGCATTAAATAACCTATTGAGGTTGATATGCCGTAAACCAAACCAAACCATAAATGCAACCATACACTACTTTGTTTTGGACCAATTGTAAGTTTGAAGATTTTTTTTGTTTTTTAAGCATTTGAGACCATTTTTAGTTAATTAAAATAATAAATCTCTTTATTAAAACAAAGAAAAATATCATTAACATAAGGCAATAGCTTATGTTTTGATCAGAGCAAACAGAATATGTAAGGAGAAAAATAAAGGGAACTTATATAAAATCAACTATTTTATTCTATATAAAAGCCTGGTGGGTTAAATTCACTGAAATGTTGATAAAATAAATGATAAAACTATATATGAATGATGGAAGCAGGCAAGTAATAAAAGAGGCAGTATAAACTGATAAATGAGTACTTTGTGGCAGTGGTGTCAGTAAAAAAAAAAAAGAAATTGTGTAGGTAGTTCATTGCTTAGGATTGGGACATTTTTGTTTGTCCTATCAGCAAAATATCTCTTCACTCATTTAAAGACAATGATTAACTTAGTTATATTGAATATTGGAACAAATAGACTCAGGACAAAAATTTTTGGCAAATTATCTACTTCCAAGATGAGAAGATGTGATTGAAGAAATTTGAAAAAATTAAGCCAATAGAAAAGAGCCGATCAAAAGAAATACTATTTTTTTAAAAATTGTCTATCAACCAGGTTACTCCAGAGAAAATTTGTGGCCAATCAAATTTGAGTAAAGATTTATTAATGAACTAATACAGTCAGTTCATCCGTTGCAGGACATGATTTTTCATAAATAAGGAAAAAAAAAAAAAAGTCATTTTATAATAAAGGGCTTATACTCACCAAAGTTATGTCAAGCCTGGTCAGTACCTAGATAGGTAACCACTTTGGAATACCAAATGCTGTAAGCTTGGATGTGTGGGTGGTGTAATGGATAATGTCTCTGAATTGTTAATTAGAGAGCAGAGTTCTAATTTCTGTTCAGGTTGTTATATTCAGTTATGTCCAAATACCTTTGGGAATGGTATTAATCCACCTTATCTCCCTCCAGATATGGATTAATTAGTAAAACTTGTATCACCATTATTATTTAAAAAAAAAAATTTCTTACAATCTAAAAATATTCTCTGGTTTTAAATAACCTGCAAAGTGTTCATAATCTGTAGAAAACGAACCTCTGTTCTCTTTTCTATCCTTTCCTACCCCCCCCCCCCCAGTATTCAGTCTTTTACCTTACTTACTCTCTGTAGCCCCTTGTGTACTAGTAGCACTTTCACCTTGCGTGGGGTGAATTGCTTAAAAAAAAAAAATAAAATAAAATAAAGAAAGACGACTGAGACATTATGCAGAAATCAATCAAATTTTCTCCAAATAGAAATTCTTAACCTGTTTCTGCTGGTTGTTCAAAATGCTTCCTTGCACAATTGGTGTCATTGAATTAAGACTCATCAGGAAATACAAATTATGGGAAAACTGAAATCTCACAGGTACTGCTAGATTTTAATGAATAAATTCTGAAAAAAAAAGAAAAAAGTTACTTGGTTCTTTTCCAATTAAAGAGGTTGTGTTTTTGCATCCTGGGTATGATGATAAACTACATCCGCATCCTGAGTAAGATGATAAACTATGTCCAACAGCAAGGCCTCTGATCAGGAGGCTTTGAGGAGCATGGAACCACCTCTTAATTGCTGGTGTTCTCAGGTCCACCCTGACCCGGGGTGGTAGCACCTGCTAGGGTCCCAGCTATGGGCAAATAGTTAAACCTGAAACTGAGGTAAAAAGCATTAAAAAAGTGTAAAAATAGGTTTTAATACTAGAAATACTTTGTAAAAAATTATTACCAGAAATAAATTTTTGAAGAAAAAAAGTAATATTACCAGGTATACGTTTTTGAAAAAGTAATATTACCAGGTATACGTTTTTGAAAAAATAATATTACCAGATATACATTTTTGAGGAAAAAAATATTAACAGAAATAGATTTTTGACAAAACAAAAATATTACCAGAAAAAAAAAGAAAAAGTTATCGGCATTAAATGACCCATTGAGGTTGATATGCTGTAAAACAAAACAAACCTAACCAAACCCATTGTTTTTATTTAAAAAAGAAGAAAACAGTTAATTTTCACTTAGAATTTAAAACTTGCCTTCAATTGTCAAGTTTTTTTTTTTTTTTTATCTTTTTTTGTACATGATAAATATTTGTTGAATAATTTTAACCTTTTAATTTTGATATTTATTTTAACATTTATTCTTCCATTTATACATGGACCAAAAACTTACACTGACCAACACTCATGCCAAACCCCCATTCTGTATGTCATACACATTGAACTTGGTATTTGTTTATGTGAATTAAATGTCATTTTATTTAATCATTTATTTTTTGGAGGCATTTATTAATATTACAATCTTTTTTTTTTTCTCTCTCAACAGGGAACAGACATTATTAGTATTGCTTTGTGTTACATCCGGAGTGCTCAAGAAAAATCCACCAGCTGAACGAAATGGGACCCTAGGAGGTCGTTTGGTCCAACCAATATTCCAGGTATATACATACAAATGACTATTTGCTGTGAGCCAGGGCAACATACTTAGTTTTTGCTGTGACCAATAACTTTTCTGATTTCAAATTTATCCTTTGCAGATGATAATTCATAATTATCTGTATTGGGTAAGTGATCGCATTCATTCATTTACATTTTTGTCAGAAATTACTTGAAAAGTTCTATTTTACCTATTTTTTTTATTGGCTGGTAAATTTAAATTCCAAATGTTCCAATAATTTAAAAAAAAAAAAAAAATTTATTCTATTTTTTTTTTTTTTTCATGTAGTTTGAAAATTGAACTATTTGTCAATTGCAGAACACCTTATACAAAATGGGGAATGTGCATTGTCTTTCCAAGAAGGCATGTTCTAAGTTCCGTAATTTAAAATTTATCTATCATTTAAAAGTCTTTGAATCTATTTTCATTAAATCAAGACTATATTCCTTATGAAAATAGAAGGATTGGTTGCTAGGACTGAATGTGATTTGTCTATAGATATACCCGTGTCAATATATTATTGATACATGTATATCTTCTTTTTCATCTTTCCTTTTTAGTCGGTTGTGCATAGAGAAACAATATTCACTTTCTGTGATTGAGTTCTGATGAGGGGGTGAGCAATAGTCAGTGAACTTGTTCTGTTGCTCTCTTTTATTATCTTTTTCTAATTTTGTATTGCCAATTATCATAGTTGCTTTCTGTTTTTGTCCTTATATATATGTGTGTGTGTGTGTGTGTGTGTGTATGCATGTGTATATATATATGTGTGTGTGTGTGTATATATGTGAATTTGTGTGTATTTATGTATATGTATGTGTGTGTATATGTATGTGTGTGTGTGTATATATATGTATGTGTGTGTATATGTATGTGTGTGTATGTATGTATATGTGTGTGTATGTATATGTGTGTGTGTATATATGTGTGTGTGTGTGTGTATATATGTGTGTGTGTGTGTATATATATGTGTGTATATATATATGTGTGTGTGTGCGTATAATTCAGATAAAACTTTTCAAAAATGTCAGCGTTTACTCACTCAGACATTAAATTACATCACTTAGTATCCTCCATAATCTATCTTATTTTTAAGGTTTGATTTATTTTGCTTTACAGCATATCAACCTCAATGGGTTATTTAATGCTGACACGATTTTTATTGCTGGTGATAATTCCCCCCCCCCCCCCCAAATGTATTGCTAGTATTAAAACATGTTTTTATACTTTCATAGTGTTTTGACCCCCTTTTGTGGGATGGGGATAACTATTTGCCTGCAGCTGGGACCCTGACAAATGCTACCACCCTGGGTCAGGGTGGACCTGGGAACACCAGCAATTAAGAGGTGGTTCCACGCTCCTTAAAACCTCCTGATATTGGATGTAGTATATCGTCTTACCCAAGACACCTTATTTTGGGGTGAGGTGGGGTGGTCTTACCCTTCTGCAGAGGTGCAGTCGGTGTATTCTGAAGGCCCAGGTGACAGGGTGGCTTGATTTTAAGTTAGCCTGATGTATATTTATGAGAGTTCTTAAATTTAAAAATTCTAAAAACTGACAGTTTTATTTCTCTTTATAAATACTTGTTGCAAAATAAAATCCTTACATTTGCCTTGATAGTCAATGTGTTTCATCATTTGATGGACTAAGATAAGTTTTTCTTGTGCTCATAACTATATATACGGGGTCTGATGGATAAATTGTCACCATTTTGTATTTTTAATTTCACACATGTGCATTGTTTGTTTTTGATATTAGTAGGGTCAGGTGGGCACCATCTGTGATAAAAAGTGCCCCATGATGCAATTCACTCTACCAGAAATTTGGGAATGACAAGCTGTACTACTTGGCATTCATGCTGAAAGCTCAAATACAAGCATTTCAGTGTGTTTTGGGGTTTCAATCTGAGGACAGTGCAGAGGATTCGGAAAGAATTGGATTGAGTCTAATGGTGATTACGAAGGTGTTTGGAGTAACCACTAGTGATGGTGATGTTATGCCTCCATTCATCTTCCCACAGAGCCTCGGACTCGACACAGAGGCCCATATAAAGCGCCTTGAGGAGGTAGTGTTACCCTGGGTCAAGAGGATGGCTGCTGGAAGACCTTATGTCTGGTAACAGGACTCTGCACCATGCCACACAATCAGGAGAACCTAGTCATGGCTGTCAGATAATTTCTGCAACCACATCATCCCTTACATCTGGCCACTTAACTCCCCAGACTGCAACCCCCTTGATTATTATGTGTGGGGCACAGTTGAGTGAGAGGCCAACAGAACTCCTTGTAACACCAAAGATGAACTGAAGGCAAAGATTATGGCAGCATTCACCGACTTAAACAAGGATACCATCCAGAAGAGTTGCAAGAGATTTTGAAGTCGTCTGGAGGCTGTGGTTAAAGCCAATGGTGATTTTATTGAATAAATTCCCTTTTAGTGTTTCAAGATATTTTTGTGTAATTTTGGTAAATATATCTGTTAAAATGAGATGTCAGTGTTATTTTCATTTTTGTGTAATTTAAATGACATTTTATCCATTGCACCCTGTCCGTGTGCGTACACACACACACACACACACACACACACACACACGGAAAACTTATCTAAGCCAGTGGGTTTTGTCCTCCTAGGAACTTTATCAAGGCAAAATGCAAGGATTTTATTTTGTAACAAGTATTTATAGGCAAGAACAAAATTGTTAGTTTTTCAAAATTTTAAAATTTAACAAATGCTCATAAATATTCATCAGGCTAGCTGAAAAGTCTAGGTAAGCTAAGGAAGATGCTAAGTGACAAAATTTATTGTCTAATAAGTGAAAGTAAAAAATTTTCTTGAAATTTCTTATGTAAATTAATTTAAATCATTTCAGTTTAGGATTAATTTATGTGTTATATGTTTGAAATAACACGAGGTTATGAATTTAGCTGTTTTAATTTTTAAACATTTTTTTTAGTCTTGTACGTTGGCTTGAGAAACAAGTAATCCTTTCAGGGATGGAGATATTTGAAAAAAAATCCGCTGCACACTTATTTTGATACATATAATTTTTTTATCTTTAGTAAGGCTTTTTGCATTTCCGAATATCTTTGTTGCTGTTAATGAGTTTTTGTACTTTTATTTTCAGACTTTGATAGTCACATGGATAAAAGCAAATTTGAGTGTGTATATATCTGCGAACTTGTGGCATCAAATCCTGGATGTTCTTTCATCTCTTACTTCATGGGATGAACTAATCAAAGAGTGGTCGGTAAGAATCTCCGCACAGAATTCTTTTTCTCCCCTTTGTTTTCACATCATTCTCATTTATGGCAATGAATTACCGGGTCCTTAATTTGTGGCAGGCATGTCTTTAAAAATTGGAATTTCATGCAACTCTCTTTATTTTCAGTTTCTTCTACTTTGTTGAAACTATTTTCTTTCTGTTTAATCATCAACCTAGATGATCTATGTTTATTAGTTAGAAATACAATTAAAAATTTGTATGTGTACGAATATGTTCCCTCCCCACTATATAGAGATTATATATATATATATATATATATATATATATAAAAAAAATCTGTATAACTAATAAATAAAAAAATCCATCCCCTTTATATATTTTTTCATTATTACTTTCAAAAGATGTGACAACCTTACCAAAATAATCCTGGATCTGAAGGAGTGAAACCACACTAGTGTGGTGGTAATGTTTTTATATCTTAAGATGATAATTGTCAAAATTACTCTACGGACTTTCTAAAATCTATTGGAATTGATCAATTTCAAGGCAGACTTTATCCCGTAGTTGATTTATACAAGAAGAAATTTGATATATAATGTTGTAACTTGTCCCAATCAAATTTCAAAGGATTAAGTCTTCTAACTGCTCTGTTAAAATTATAGACATCCCCTCCACCCACATCTCCTTCAAGCAATTCTTCTAAACACTAACTGTCCTTTTGCTGATATTTTAAAATTGTTAGATGATTGTATTTTTTAATTTTTTTTTTTAAATATATTTTTTTTTAAATATATTTTTTTTTTAAATATTTTTTTTTTTAAATATTTTTTTTTTTTAAATATTTTTTTTTTTTAAATATTTTTTTTTTTTTAAATATTTTTTTTTTTTAAATATTTTTTTTTTTTTAAATATTTTTTTTTTTTTAAATATTTTTTTTTTTAAATATTTTTTTTTTTTAAATATTTTTTTTTTTAAATTTTGGTTTTAACTATTGAGATAATTGCAATATATGTATAGGGCAAAAGACTGAAAGTTAAATCTGGCAGCTTCTTTGTTCTGACCTAGTGACCATGATTAGCTGTTTCTGCCACAACTTACTTCCAATGGTTGGTGCTGCTATAATGCAGCTAAATATAAACATTTGACATTAATTCTGTTACACTAACTGTGCTCCATTTACCAGTGCAATATTTAAAAAAAAAAAAAAATATTTAAAAAAAAATATTTAATTTTTTTAAAAATATTTTTTTTTTTTTTAAATATTTTTTTTTTTAAATTTTGGTTTTAACTATTGAGATAATTGCAATATGTGTATAGGGCAAAAGACTGAAAGTTAAATCTGGCAGCTTCTTTGTTCTGACCTAGTGACCATGATTAGCTGTTTCTGCCACAACTTACTTCCAATGGTTGGTGTTGCTACAATGCAGCTAAATATAAACATTTGACATTAATTCTGTTACACTAACTGTGCTCCATTTACCAGTGCAATTTTAGCATAATGGCCAGCAACCTGTTCAAATATTTGAAAAGGGCTACTGGAGAAGAAAAGACGCTGTTTTAGAGCATTTAGAAAAATTAACATAGCCAGCATTATGCTTTTAATTCAGGTCTGTTGTAATATCTTTTAAGAAATTAAGAAAGATCCTTTCCAAGGAAGCTAATAGCATTTTATAGTGGGTAAAGCAAGCAAGAAAGAATTAAGAGGATTAAAACATTGCCGGGAAGAAATCTTATGAAGAAAAGAAACTAACAAGTTACAGTTAAAAAGGGATTTGAGCTTTGAAACTATTTTGGAAAGATTTTCATATTTTCTTTTAGAGGATACTACCCCCCCCCCCCCCTTCTGTGTGTGTCCTGCTATTTACCCTTTTTGCCCCTTTTTTGAGTTGATTTTCTTTTTTGTTTGTTTCCTGATTTTTTTTCTATTTTATTTTGTTAAAAGTAGAAAGATAACAATATTTTTATTCATCAATATTTCCCCCTTTTCTGCACCCCCTATTTTCCCTTTTATGCCCCCCTTTTAAAATTTTCTTTTTTGTTTTTCTGATTTTATTTTATTAAAAGGAAAAAGATGACTATTTTTAATTATCAACATTTTTTGCCTCCATTTTTTTTTTTACCCTTATCCTACCCCCCCCATTAAGTTGATTTTCTTTTTTGTTTGTTTTTCTGATTTTTTTTGTTTTTCTGATTTTTTTTGTTTTATTAAAAGGAGAAAGATGGCAATATTTTTATTTATCAGTGTATATATATATATATATATATATATATTTTTTTTAATTTTTTTATTTACTTATTTTTTTTTAATTCAGAAAACTATCAATACCCTGACCCGAGTACTGGCTCGGCAAGTATACAATCTTGATATGCACGATTTGCCTCTGGACAGACTCACTGAACAGAAAGAGAAGAAACGGAGAGGAAAGACCCAAGGTATAGGTATACAAAATGACATTCAAATTTTGGTTTTACTTTTCTTTACAAAGCATCAAGTGCAACTTAAAACTGCAACTACTGAACATACCACCATCTGACTTAACTTTGATATTATTTACTCAGTAAGTTTTGTTCATTTCTTTATATTCCATTTTATTAGCAGAAGATTTACGTCCCTGTTTCTCAGGTCCAAATTGCTAACACAGGGAGGATTTACATTTTGATTAAATAACTATTTGAATTTGTCATTTTGTTATCTTTTTTTATCTAAATTGTGACTTGAAGTTAGTCCTTTTTTTTTTTTTTTTTTTATAAAAAAAAAGGAAAATAATTACTATGCAGTATCCAAAGGCTTGATATTGTTGGGTAATAACTTAATTTTTAAAATGAGAGATTAAAGACAATGGATTTCCATGTTAAAAAATGCAACAAGTTATGCAGCACTTATTTTGACTAACTGCATTATTTAGAATGATTACTTCACTACTTATATACATATAAAAACAATCTTGGCAATAATATAAGTAAGTGACAGATGGCTATAAAAATTCACTGTTGAATAAATAATAGTGTTTGAATTTTGCAGCAGAAAATGGCCATGACTGAAATTAAGTAGTGCAATAGAGGATCCTTGAAAAACAGTGGAAAGGAAAGTAGCGAATAATGCAGAGTGTTAAAGGTTAAATTCATTTTGGAGGAAAGACTGACATGCAACATTTTGATTTGTACATAAATAATCCAGTTACTTTTGGCAATTTCTATGTTAGTAACAGTTTAATTAATGCTTATACAATATTTACTGCAGATGGAACTGAATTTGATCTTTATATAGCTAGAGCAGGAGTGTGTATGTAAAAAAAAAAAAAAAAATTACTTCAAATGTTGATCTGTTAATAAATATTTACTTTCTGTTGGAATTAGAATTAAAATATGATTTTATAAGCTGATTGTTAAAATTTAAAATCTCTTGATTTGGTTTGCATCTGCCTGCTTGCTTCCTACACCCATTTTTTTTGTTTGGTTGTATTATTCTGTGTTGTTTATTATTTTGTTTCTTCACTGATAATTGTTTTGAGTTGATTAGACACACAAATAAATTTAACTGCTTTTTATTCTCACTGATTGATGATATAATTTTCTTTGTTTTGTCTTTTGCTCTGTTATTATTTCTGTATAAAATTTCCATAAAATTGTCCATTTTGTAGTATGACATTTCCTTTTTTATTTTTGCTGTTTATATTTGCATGCAGTCATGAAAATTGAAGTCCCTTTCTTTGTTTTTTTTTTCTTCCTTTAATCAAAATGGCTGTCAATAAATAGAAAGTACCAACTTTCAACAAAAATATAATTCTAGTAAGGTATCTTTTTTCTTTCTCTTTTTCTTTTTTTCTTTTTTTTCTCTTTTTTCTTTTTTTTCTCTTTTTTCACTTTTCTCTCTCTTTTCTCTCTTTTCTTTAATTATCAAAACTAGGTCTTGTAAAACTAAGTTTGCTGCTATTGACACTGCCATCAATTCATTGCTAAATTCTTCAGAATTTAAAATTATTTTCTCCTATTTTTATTCTGTTCTTCAGTAACAGCGCAGCACTCTGCAATTTCTCACTCTCTTTCTCTCTTTCACTAATTTGGTTTGAATTTCCTCTAAGTCCCATCAATGTCTCATGTTGTATAACATTTCAGACTCATTGACATCCTGCAGTGTCTGGAATGATTTGAACACGGCACCAGTTCAAAGGTCTACCCACCCTAATTTGAATTCTGAAGGTAAAATTCTATAAGAAAACAAATAAAACCAACTCGTTTTGTGTATGTATCCTTAGTTCATGCATACAGGCATCCACATGCTGTGTGTACTTGTGTGATGACCTGCAGTTGTGATGAAACTGGTGTTATGCCATATTTTATACAAATTCCTTGAATGTCATGAGTAATTTATAGCTTGAAATCTAATATTAGTCATACTAATCTGTCTTACTTGTGGTTAGTCAAAAATGACTTATCAGTTAGCTACTTCACAATATTTGAATAGATAATCTAATTATCTAAGCAAATACAGTCTGTATAGAATTTGTTTAAATAGATTCTAAAACATATAACAGGAAATGGATGACAGCAGCTGGAAGCTTGCTGTCACTCGGATGAATAAGAAGTGAGAGAGAGAGAGGATGGCACCACATTCAGAGATCCAGACGTGGTTTTCATATGCAGGAATTGCAACAATCTGCCATTTTGAGATTTGGCCCTGCAGCCACAACAGCTGATGCAACTCAACCGCAGACAGACTAACTTCTGGCATATACTGCATCCTTACCAGACATTGCTGCCCACCAACAACTAAAACCTGTATCTCTTGGCTAATAAGCTACTAATTCTAATTTTTGCCTGATTTGGTTTCGAGAATTTTAATTATAAGTTTTGAATATTGATTTCCAATCATCTGTATGATGCTTATATCATTTAGAATTTCCCTTAGTGCAAATATTAGGCATGAAAATGAAAGCAAACTTTTAGGATTATTTTACAAGCATGATCAGATAGTTATTATCCAAGCAGCATTGTAGTGCCCTATTAAATTCAGGTAGAAGAAAAATTTGGTTATGATTTATATGTACAAATTTTTCTTCTTTTTTTTTTTTTTTTTTTTTTTTTTTACTTTTTTTTTTTCTTTTCTTTTTGGTGATACTACAAATAAAACCACACAAAATAATATAAACCCTCAAGTAATAATTTCATAGGGGCTATGAAATTATTACTTGAGGGTTTATATTATTTTGTGGGGTTTTATTTGTAGTATTTTTTTTTTTCTTAAAATTGTCTCTTTGTGTTAAAAAAAAAAAACTTTCTTCAAACCTGGACATTTTTATTGCATTCTTTTTTTTTTTTAAATTTTAATTCTATATTTAATGACAAGTGAATCAGAATTGTAATTTAAAACAAAAAGAAAGGGTATGTAGACTTTGTGAGAGGTTGTTAATTCTGTGAACTGTTTTAATTAACCGTAATACTGAAATTAGCAGGTTAAATATAAATTTTGAAGTAGCATCTGAGATTTTTTTTCTTTTTTTTTTCCTGAAAACATTTCTGCCTTGAGGTTGTCTTCTTTAAATCTTGCATGAATCTTCAATTTATTTTTGTACGTTAAGTTTTATTTTATTTTTAATATGAATTTAATGCATGGTGTTTGATTTTTTTGTTTCTTTTTTTTTTCTTTCTACTCCCAAGTTCATTTTGTCTTGAAGTATTGAGCCTTATTTAAAAGAATGAAGATAACATGTCTCTAAAATAAGGGAATATTTTTTTGTTTTTTGTTGTAAATAAAAATGAGTCATGAATTGAGGACTTGCAATCTCTGGTTAATTTTGCTACTTCATTGTTTGGGCAACTCTTTTTCATATTTGGCTTAAAGATTTCTGTTAGCTGAATAAATACAGTGTTTGTATACTGAGAGAAAGCAAGAGCAGGGTGAATGATCTTAGGGTAACTTTATTGTTAGTAGTAGGAAGGGACCCGAGTGGAATTCATGGAAATTTCACTTGGTTCTCATTTAAAAGGTAATTTATTGTTATTGTCTTGTTTAATTCAGGGTGTCTCTCTGATATTTTGAATGTTGTTGCATTGTGTACTACATGAATTACTGATTCCTTGAATCTTATCATAGAATGTGTGACAAAATATTTATTTAGAAAAAAAAAAAAAAATGAAATCTTGTTTTACAGATTGTTCAAAAAAATATTTATATAAAAAATGAGATTGTATTTTATCATAGCATGTGCCAAAAATATTGATAATCAGTTGAATTAAAATTGATTGTAAATACATTCAGAGAATGAAAAATGTGAAATGCATTTAGATCATAAAAGAAATTAAACAAGAGATGCATAAAAACTTGGGAAAGATTTCTTGTTTGTCTATTTTTCAACCATTCCTCGCCTTACCTCATTAACCGAGAAATATTTATGGTACCTTGAAGATTAAGGGTAATACGATACTATTTTAAGTCTATCTATAGCTGTAGTGATTTAACTTGGTGTTTCTTAGTTTTGGTATAGAGCCACCTAGTGAGAATCAAACTCAAAGCTCAGTAATAATGATCTGTGAAACTAGTTTGGTTGCTATCAGTACCCTGTATATCTATAGAAGTATAATAATTGCTGGTGACTTTGTTCACATTTTTTGTTTAGCATTGAATTTACTTAAGTAGACTGGTCCAATCATAAAGAAAAAAAATAGGGAAAACCTTTTAAAATATTAACTTAGCATTTTCCCAAGTCACATTTATTGGAATTAAAAGTATTTATTTATTGTTTTAGAAGAGGTGTCCTCTTTATAATATCAGTATAGTGTAAAATTGATCACTGATTTCTTACAGAGTTATTGGACTTAGTTGTTTTGCATATGAAAAGACTTTAAAAGAAATTTTTATTTTTTTATCAAAAAGATTTTTAAATGAAGAATAAATGGATATATACACTTTTTATTAAAAACAAAAATGTATATAAATAAATTAAAGAATATATCTGTTTATTCTTTAAGATATAATAATAATAAAAAAAAAATTAACCCGTTCTGTATAAAGTTTCTTTAAAATTTAAACACTTTTTGCCTAGCCTACCTTGCTAGCTGGAAGATTTTGAATTTTAGGTAACACCCCTCTCTAAAAAAAAAAAAAAAAAAAAAAAAAAAGTTCAGCATCCTAGCTTAGGAGTTAATTAAATCAAAGGAAGCATGAAACTTACCAATTATTAAATCCAGAGGATGGGCTCCAAACTTTTGGCCTATAATGTCTTTTTTTGTGTATAATACAAGAAATTTTGAACGGAAATTAATGGCAAAAAAAAGGGAGGTCATATACGCAAGTACAGGTTTTCAGAAATTTTTACTCAGCTTAAAAAAACCCCTCTTATTTGAAATAGCAACGTTACAGATACACTCAGTTTTGCTTAAAAGATAAAGTTTGTATATATTTTGATTTTCTTGTTTCTTTATAAATTTTCTCTCGTCATTCTTAATGACGAGAGAAAAATTTATAAAAGACAGTATTTTTTATTTTCATATTTTATTATTCATATATAGAAATATAATAGTCAAATCAAACAGAAAACTATGATAGGTTAATTAACACCTTAAAATGTATTACTAGTGATGTCTAGTTAGCACCTTTCTCTGAAAATAAGATTTGACACAGAAATTAGAAGAAACATTCAATGGCTAAACATCTGGTTCATTTCTATTCTTTAATATTGTAAAATATTAAATATGTTAGTTAAATATGTGTGTGACTTTGAGATTTTAACAGATTTTAATGAATAATATGGTACAACTTTAAAAAGAAAATTTACATGGGATAGCTATACTATGAGTTATATTATACTCAAGGACATAATCTATTCCCTGAATTTAGCATAAAAAAACTGTCATATTTTACTCAAGTCATATACACAAGAAAATGTGGTATATTTAAAAAGGTTTGTCAATGCATCTAAATATAGCATGCTTATAAAATGAAGCAAAAAGTATGCAATTTAATTTCCTCAAGAAGCCACCAATGATTTCATTAAAATTAATCGACACAACAGGTTTGTTATTTTTAATAGTATTTGCCTTAAATAATTACATTAGATATATATTTGCGTCCTGGGTATGATGATAAACTACATCTGTGTCCAGGGTAAGACAATAAACTATGTCCAATAGCAAGGCCTCTGATCAGGAGGCTTTGAAGAGCATGGAACCTCCTCTAAATTGCTGGTGTTCCCAGGTCCACCCTGACCCAGGGTGGTAGCACCTGTTAGGTTTCCAGCTATGGGCAAATAGTTAACCCTGAAACTGAGGTAAAAAGCATTATAAAAGTGTAAAAATAGGTTTTAATACCAGAAATACTTTGTAAAAAATTATTACCAGAAATAAATTTTTGATGAAAAAAAAATATTACCAGCAATACGTTTTTGAAAAAAAATAATATTATCAGCTATACATTTTTGAGGAAAAAAATATTAATAGGTATAGATTTTTGACAAAACAAAAATATTACCAAAAAAAAAAAAGTTGTCGGCGGCATTAAATTGCACATTGAGGTTGATGTGCTGTAAAACAAAATAAACCAAACAAACCAATTAGATATATATTTTTTATTACTAATTTAATTCACTGGTAAGTATAAGAAAATTTTTATTACTTTAGTAGAAAATAATAACCAAGGTATATCTTATTAGCTAAAAGCTTTTTGGGAGGGAACTGAAGTTTTTTTTTTTTTTTTTTTTTTTTTTTTTTAAAACATCAACCAGATGCAATTATATTGAATTTCTCTTTTCACAATGTTGCTGCTTCTATGTGTCATGTCTCTTCAGGATATTGGAGATCATGGCACTCCACAATTTCCTGTTCTTTGTAGCAACTAGTAAAATTTGTCTTTTTGTTATCTCTCCTAAATCCTGCTCTACTATCCATTTACATTTATTTAGGTAGCTTATACACTGTTTTTTTGTGTCTCTTGTCTTCAATATGTCCTGTGAGTGTCAAATTTTCCAAGCTTTCTTTATTCGTGTACCCTAGAAATTTCAACTATATCTCTCTGATGTTAAGCATAAGTGTCCTTTTCATTTCAATTTTCCATAAAACTTTGTCATTGCTCAAGTGTTTAGTTCATAGTATTATTCTCATCATCCTTCTGTAGAACCACATTTTTATTGCCTTAAGTTTCTTCATGTGGAGATGTTCCAGCATCCACTGCCATATAGGAGGACTGATATTACATAATAGCTCAGAACTCTTTTCTTTCTTACAAAATTTTCCTGTTTCTTAATACTTTGCTTATCTTTTAAAGAGTCATCTTTCACTATCCCAATGTACCTATGGCTTTCAGTGCTGCACTTTATTAGAGTGATAAAAACAAGTTAAAACAAGAAGCAAATTTATAATAAAAAGGAGAGTAACAATAAAAAATGCCTGAATAAATAAATATTACTGTAAAATGGTAATATCAAAATACAAGATGATTAACAAAAAAGACAGCTAAGCTGATTTATCAGCCTTCTCTCAGCAGAGCTAAGATCAAGGCCCAAAATCTGTAAAACAACTAAAAATGAAAATACAAGATCTAATGTTATATGGAAAAAAAAAAAAATACAACCCTTACAGGTTAATTACTTTTAAGCCCACCAAAAACTCCTGCCAAGAGAGATGGCTGGTAGAACTTAATATAAACAGATTGTAATGCTTTCAAATGGAACCAAAAAATGTCTAGGCTATAAGACTGCGTTGCTGGTTTTTTTAATTTTTTTTATTTATCAAATGTTTAGATATAACTGAACCCGTTGTATTCATTCACCTATGCAAATTGTCCACCTTGACCATGTGAATATTGGTTGGTACATGTTGCTTGATCTGCGTTTTCCACCTTTGACTCATTTGACCTACACCGTCAGTATTCCACTGACATCTAAAGTTAGTAAATTACCAACCTGATATGATGTGTAGATAGACGTTTTTCTTTTATGCGCCTAGTCATTTCAGGATGTAGGCAATCATGACTCTACACAATTTCCTATCTTTTGTTGCTCTAATTAATTACCATTACTCTTTGTCCCTGTTCTGTAGTTCATTTACACATGGTATGTTACTTGTTGTTTCCCCACTGCTTCTCTTGTCTTCATTATACCTTGTGAGTGTTATATTCTCTGTACCCCTTTTCCTCATTATTTGTCTTGGATACTTCAACTGCCTCTTATTGTAAGTATTACTTTCTTTATAGTTTGGAAACTGTAGAGTAATTGGCCATGGTTAAATGTAACTGGCAGAAATGCCCAACAAACAGAATTGACAAAGTCTGCAATAAACAATGACAAGATAAAGAAAAGAACAGGGTAAAAATAATATTGAGCAAACATGTAAGGCAAAACTAGAGCAGTAAGGCAAAGCAACAGTAATAAGGCAAAAAGTTCACAAATTAAGAATGGTGTTAACACACAAAAGGGGACTAAACTATACTAAATTGTCTAATGTAAATGAATACATTAGATATTAGGTAGAAGTATTTTTATTTAACCTCGGTAAATGAGTGACCTAACAGTTAATAGTTTAGAACTGGTGAGATAGCTTGTCTTGTCTTTGAACTAATGCTCTCATCTCACAAAAAACATAAGACAATTTCTTCTTGCTCCCAACAAAGCTGTGGGTAAAATAGTAAGGTACACTAGGCTCTATAGCTCCAGTTGGTAACTATTTTAGTAGGACAACTGAATTCAGAACTTGGATTGGGAGCCACTCTTAGTTCAAGCTGTGTGTAAAAATAGCAAAAAGTAGTGGGTGGTGCTTGCAAACCCACTCTGTAAGGAAAAAACATCCTACTTACTAAAAAACACATGATCAGCATAGAAGCTAAAGGACTAATTGGAGAAGCAGTTATAAAACTAACAAAATTTATCGGTCCTGATATTCCCATCCTAGTAATGAGGTCTTCCGTTGTTAACAGAAGACATAAGCAAACATGTTTCATGTTGCATAACAATGGAACGTCTCATTAGTATGTAAGGGAGAGCAGGTTGAACATATATTGCTTTTTTTATTTCTTTTGTTTCCTATCAACTATCTTTACTTTTAATGATTTAAGAAGCAAAATTCTTCTTTCTTTGGATATTTTGGCCTTGTTAATAATTTTAGAAGCCAAATCTTTTCTTATGTGTGACAATAGAATTAATCGTATCGATAACATAGCTTCCCTGTGCCATTTCTGTAAATATTTTATGGTAATTGTTCTGAAGAGTTTCCTCTTTGGTGTCTCGATTTTATGAATTTAAACGCAGTACTAGGTTGGCAGCTAGGTCTCATCATTTTACAGTTGAAAGGCTAGATTTAACGATGAGTTCTATGCTAACAGATTCTTTTCTTGCACTTTGTAGAACTCCCTTTTGGTGGATGCTTTCAGGTCCGCTTTGATCTTCCAAAAATTTAAATGCAGTGCCAATCATCATCTTCCTATTCTTTTGTTGACCTCACTCTGTAATAATGTTTTTTTTTTTCTTTCTCAGATTCTTTTGCACTCAGTAACCGCTTGAATCTTAGCAGCTTTATCACCTTACTTGGGCTGAAATGATCTAAAAAAAAAAAAAGAAGAAAAATGTTAACTTTCTTAGGATGCAAATCCACAACTTTCCTCATGACATAGCTACACATACCAGTACCTTATCCTTGTGTCTATACAGTGAATGTGGAGAAACCTCTATTGTCAGCATGCTACATGTCTCCCCAGATATTTTGAATAATGGTGTAATTATTATTAGCATAAAGCAAGACATTTCTTTGCCTGCTTCCCACCTACTTTTTAAAAAAAAAAAAATTACTATATTCCCCCACCCCTTATTCCTGGTAATTGGATTTTGTTTGTCTTGTTTATGAAGGTCCCTCAAGATCAAAGTCTTCAGAGCAAAATGCTTCCCGACCAACTATGCCTCCCGAGCCTGGATTACCTCGTGTCCCTTCAGTCACTTCAAACATACCTGAAGTTCCATTTGAAAGAGGCAAATTCAAAAGCGAAGGTAACTATTTTGAAGTAACTTATTCACAAGAAATTAGCGTCGTTTTCTTTCACATACAATGATGATTGTTTTAATGGTCCTTACTGGTTAATACATAATGAAAAAAAGCCCCCCCCCCCCCCCTCCAAAAGGGGTAAATAACTTTTATTTGAATTTCAGTAAAACTACATTTGTTTATTTTCTTTTAATTATTTTTTTTATCGTGTCAGATAATATATGTTTATTTTTTATTTTATTTTTCTAATCATAAGAAGATCTCTATTGACCTGATGAAGTTTAATACATTTTAATTAAAAAAAAAAACAAACAAATTACAAAATCTTACATTATATCATGGAGACTATTCTGAATGTTCATTTCCATTTTACTGTTCACTTGTTCTGTTAAGTATTTTTGGCAATGACATTTTCTTTCTTTTCTTCTGCTGATTTCGATTCATATCCTCCTGGTGTCATTTTAAACTGACGAATTTTTTTTTTTTTTTCCCCCATATTGCTTAAAGTTCATATTTTTTTGACTTCAGATGAAAACTTGGAAATTTTCCAGCATATTTCATTGAAATTATAGCTTATAATTATAGTTTAGATATATGGGGGAAAAAAAAAGAAAAAAAGGAACTTTAAACAAGCTAAAGAAAAGTAATTTATTAATTACTTTTATATTTAAAAAAGCAGATTCTTAATAAATCCCTTTAAATTGAAAACTGTACTGTACCTAATCTTCACACATAAGGCCAAACATTCACAAACTTGTCAAAGCACATCAAGCCCAGTGTTCACACAAGCATACTTAAATATACAATGAAATGTCTTATATTAAATGCTTATTTCAGGAAACTTTTTATTCTTTTCCCATTTCATGACTAATTTTTCCTTATTAAAATTTAAAGTGCATCCCAGAATTTTGGTTATTCTACAAATGTGCCGTGAAGTAAAAAAAAAAAAAAAAAAAAGAAAAAAAAGTGGGGTTGAGAAATACTGCTTTAGACTGACGCCAGCAGGATATGTTAAATTAAACCAAAATTATTCAAGGTGTTGGTTTGCTATCAGTTATCTTTTTTTTTCTTTTTTTTTTTTTTTAATCTTTTGATTAAACATGTTTCTTCTCAAATTATGCAACAATTTTCAGTAATCTTTTTAGCTGGAAATGTTTTAATATTTTTTAAAGAAATTTTTCCTTAAATCGTTAACTGATTTCACGTACTTTAGATGATACAGGAAGAAAACAAACAAACAAACAAAAAATAAACACTCTCTTTAGTCTGTTTATATACACATGAAATAATTTTTGTGTATATTCTCTGTATGCAATATATATTTTATCAGGCAGAGAACCTAGCATTATGTAAACAGATTTTAAATTGATATTAAACAAGTATTCAAATATGACAATAATATTTGAATAACCATTTAGTTTCTTTGTGATATTGTATTAGGTTGGTGCAAAAATAATGTCGTGTTTTGACGTTCTAACATATGTGAGAAACGACATTATTTTTGCACCAACCTAATATATTCAGTAATACTTAAGTGATCATTTTTACTTAACTCAATTCCTCATATTATTATGATTACGACTAATGTAACTATTATTATTAAATGAGAAAACGGCTTACCAACAAAGTAACTCTGGAGTACAAATACATAAACCCTAATATACTTAACATGACACCCAGTCTCATAAGTGTATATCAGGCACATGCATCACAGCCAAATGTAAGTAATATTCTGACAGCTTTTGATAAAAGCAGCACATCAAGTTGCAGGTGGGACCCAGTTAGAAATGCCTTCAGGTTGGCTAACCTGGTCCTGCTCAGGTAGTCTCTGAGTGAGGGTGTTTCCAAGTATGTAAATGTCACTACCTAGTCATCTTAACTGCTTTGTCCTTCAGACTTTTTTTTTAAAAAAAAAGAAAGAAAGAAACCAACCTTGATGCTCCTTCACTACTCTTGCTCATGAACAGAGATGTTTAATGTCATCTCCTAGGAGACATGTTCAACTGGTTAAAGTCGGTCAATTGACAAGCAAATCAGGATATTTACTCTGGGTTAATCTTCATTAACCAAGATAAAGCATGTATCTATTAACACTTCCAATCAGTTCAGATCAAACAAAATGAGAGCCATGCCTGTATGTTATAAAGTCATTTATTATTATTTAAAATCTTAAACTCTAATATAGTTATTCAGATAGTAGATTTGTAATTTTTTTACAAAGTGATAAACTAAGTACTGTACTAAGTTATCTGTCTCCATGACAAGGCTTAATAGTTGCATTCCAAATGACTTCTCAAAGATTCATTGTTGTTTGCAGTTATTTTTGAAGAGCCTATGTTCAGGACTTTGCTTCTGATTTCTGTTGTACAGAGACATAGCTAAATATCTTTCTGTAAATTTTTAAAAAATTACCTCCAATCTTTGATTGGCTGATTTAATCTGATCATGAAATGAAATCCATCCCTATAACAATTGAAACTGTGTCTTTAAGATAGTTTATATTCATTTAAAATTTACTGTGTAGAAGTACTGTGATGTATTTTATGTCAAGATTTTTCAGATGAGCACTTATGTGCCTTTCTATTTGGACTGGCATGTTCATCTTGGTTGTTACACTCACAAAGTTTAGGCCATTATATCCTCCAAGACTTCTTCAGGTGTCTGTCATTGTATTTGGTATCCTTCTTGAAATTTTGAACTGAACCCTTTTGTCAATCTGAGAGAGTAATTAGACAGTTCTTATTCTGCTTTTCATATCAGTTAGAACTCAACAGTTTTATTAACATTCATTTTTTACTGTATCTCATCAGTAGACCTAGCATAAAGATGAACACCTTTTGGGAGCCTCTGATTATGTGGTGAACATGCATCAGTATAGACACAAAAGAGGCTCCGGATTGTGTGCAGTTACATCCAGGTTTTCCCCATTAGCAGTGGCACAGCTTTGCATGTCTAGGTACAGGCCTCTCTGCAACTGGTCAAGATTTGAGTCTTTGTAAAATGCCACATGCCAATGAAAGCAATGGGAAAACCAGTAGTTGGCAAGACACAGTGTCTTGTGAAGTCTGTTCTGTGGGCATTTTGTTTCTAAAGTTACTGTGATTTCTGAGGCAGTGTTATTTTTGTTACCTCCTGTCTCTTTTTCTTCTCTGCCTATTACCCCCATAGTTGCTGGGAGAGCAATCAATTAGGTGCCCCCCCCCTCCAACCTCAACACACTCTTGCTGTACATTACAACAGATTTAAAAAAGGGGCACAAATGAAATTCTGCCACCTGCGTACAAACATTGTTTAAAACTACAAAATTATGGCACAGGATTGATAAAGAGGCTCATGGGTTAAAGCGTTGGTTAAAACCAATCTGGCTCACTGGCATGTGTGAGTTCAATTCTTGGGTCTGGTAGTGCTGAAAAATCTGGAAGAAATGGACACCTGTCTCAAAGTCTAATATTTCATGTCCGATAAGCATGGGATGAGAACAATCTAACATCGTGGATTGAATAAAGTTTTCAGTAGTGAGAATAACACAGCTGAAGAAAACTGGAGGGTGCAACAGCTGAAATGTTGTGACTATAAGAACCAGATGCGCATGCTGGTTTGAATACTAAAATATCATATAGTACTGTGACATATTTTGGTTTACGAAAATGTCTTAACGACTTTTTTGTTATCACTTGAGAGAGAGGAAAAAAAAAAAAAGAATAAAAGTACTAAAATTTTAGTTTCCGATTTCTTCCCCTGTGACATATTTCTATGTAAATGATAAATGTTCTCCATTTGGTAAACATCTCAGTGTTTATGAAAAATAAAACTGTATCAAGCATTAATATTAGTTTTTCTAAAGAGTTGTACTTTATAGATTTTTTTATTATATTTTAAAATTAATTTAAAAAAAAAAAAAAAAGAAATCCAGTTGAAATTTTATAAGTATTTTTATTATCAATTCACCCCAAGCAAGGCAACAATGCCACTAAGATGCAAGGGGCTACTGAGAGTGAAAGAAAATGAATGAGAAGACTTTAGAAGGTACCAGAAAGTCAATTCTAAACAGGAAACAACAGATAAACCTCTACTCCTGAAGTTAGTGGAGCTGTCCTTTTTGTTTATGAAAAAAAAAAAAAAAAAAATTGATAAAAATATGTGTATGGATAGAAAGTGAGGTATCAGTTCTGTATTGTTATTAAGTAATAATATGACCCCCCCCCCATTAATTACTCGGTATTTATCTAAGTAAAAAAAAAATATATTAATGATTCACATATGAAAACATTCTAATACATTCTGTCTGAAGTTATTAAGCAAATCATATAAACTTCAATAATTCAAATTTAGTTTGAAAAAAATTGTCAAATTTTAAACAATCAATTTAGATATCAAAACAAAGCCTGAGTTAAAATTTTATGTAGTATGAATGTTTTATTGAACTTATTTGATGCATTCTAAAAAAATTGGCATTTGAAGTTATTAGGCAAAACTAAATAATCACATTTTACTTCAATAAAACGGTAATAAAATCATCAAAAATTGATCAACACCTATAATAGAACCAGTAACAAACACATAAGTAAAGTTTTTGAATCCTTTACATTTTAATATCGTGAGCCTTCTTCTTAATAACAGCCAGTAATTTATTATCCATTGATTTTGTAATTATTTTGCTTCAGCAAGTTCAGTTACCAATTGGCTTGTTTAGCTATAACTCACTTTAGTTTATGTTCATCTTGAGGAAGCAAGTTCTTAAAGCTTTTTCCTTTGCTTCAAATTCTCAATTTATTTATATTTTCAACAGCCTTTTTTATCATTCAATGATCTCTGCAAAGTTCCTTTGATATCTCCAATGTGGACATTCCCTCACTCAATAACTTTGTTTTTCAGCAGTTGTTAGATCCTTCCTTTTACCCATGTTTCAACATATATCATGGACAAAAAGAAAAAATAGTTTTTATTAGATTTCAGTGGTCTTAAGCTAATATTAGTTTAATGTGTATACTAACTTCAGTCAGTCCATTTTCATAAATTCCAAATATCTCAAAAACTCACCATTAAAAATAGCAGAAAATTGAATTTAACATTTTGCTAAGGGTGGAAATGGATGAGTTTCAATTTGACAAATATTGGTTCAGAACTTTTTGAGTTATTGAGGTTTACTTGATTTACATAACTTCAGACAGGCTGTAGTTAAGTTCAAAATATTTCTTCCTTTTTTTTTTATCAATTCACCCTTAGCAAGGCAATAATGCTAGTAGTTACTAGGAACTAGGAGTGAAAGAGAATGGGAAGATTTTATTTTAGAAGGTACCAGAAATCCAATCTTAAACAGGAAACAAGGGATAGAACCTCTACTCTTATTGAAACCTATCTACTCCTATTTATTAGTTATTGTATAAGAAAATTATTTAATTTTTAAATTCATTTTAATTGAGTTTTGGTTTATTTCTTACCATTATTTATTTGGTGTTATGTTGTACACCTATCGTAACCATTTTCATTTTTAAAATGGTGATGTTTAAATTAGAAAATGAGTTCTTCTTTATTCATTTCTCTCTCTCTCTATTTCTCAGGTTTCCTTTGTCTTTATCCCATGCCTCCTTCTCTTTCTTGGGTTTCCTTGGTCTTTATCACCCCTATCCATCTCTCTCTCTGGTTTCCTTGGTCTTTATCACCCCCATCTCTCTCTCTCTGGTTTCCTTTGTCTTTATCACCCCCATCTCTCTCTCTCTGGTTTCCTTTGTCTTTATCACCCCCCATCTCTCTCTCTCTGGTTTCCTTTGTCTTTATCACCCCCATCTCTCTCTCTCTGGTTTCCTTTGTCTTTATCACCCCCATCTCTCTCTCTCTGGTTTCCTTTGTCTTTATCACCCCCATCTCTCTCTCTCTGGTTTCCTTTGTCTTTATCACCCCCATCTCTCTCTCTCTGGTTTCCTTTGTCTTTATCACCCCCATCTCTCTCTCTGTGGTTTCCTTTGTATTTATCACCCCCATCTCTCTCTCTGTGGTTTCCTTTGTATTTATCACCCCCATCTCTCTCTCTCTGGTTTCCTTTGTATTTATCACCCCCCCTCTCTCTCTCTCTCTCTCTGGTTTCCTTTGTCTTTATCACCCCCATCTCTCTCTCTCTGGTTTCCTTTCGCTGTATCATCCCCATCTCTCTCTCTCTCTCTGGTTGCCTTTGTATTTATCACCCCCATCTCTCTCTCTCTCTCTCTCTGGTTTCCTTTGTATTTATCACCTCCATCTCTCTCTCTCTGGTTTCCTTTGTCTTTATCACCCCCATCTCTCTCTCTCTCTCTCTGGTTTCCTTTGTCTTTATCACCCCCATCTCTCTCTCTCTCTCTCTGGTTTCCTTTGTCTTTATCACCCCCATCTCTCTCTCTCTCTGGTTTCCTTTGTCTTTATCACCCCCATCTCTCTCTCTCTCTCTGGTTTCCTTTGTCTTTATCACCCCCATCTCTCTCTCTCTCTCTGGTTTCCTTTGTCTTTATCACCCCCATCTCTCTCTCTCTGGTTTCCTTTGTCTTTATCACCCCCATCTCTCTCTCTCTCTGGTTTCCTTTGTCTTTATCACCCCCATCTCTCTCTCTCTCTCTCTGGTTTCCTTTGTCTTTATCACCCCCATCTCTCTGGTTTCCTTTGTCTTTATCACCCCCATCTCTCTGGTTTCCTTTGTCTTTATCACCCCCATCTCTCTGGTTTCCTTTGTCTGTATCATCCCCATCTCTCTCTCTCTCTCTCTCTCTCTCTGGTTTCCTTTGTCTGTATGACCCCCATCTCTCTGGTTTCCTTTGTCTGTATCACCCCCATCTCTCTGGTTTCCTTTGTCTTTATCACCCCCATCTCTCTGGTTTCCTTTGTCTTTATCACCCCCATCTCTCTGGTTTCCTTTGTCTGTATCACCCCCATCTCTCTCTCTGGTTTCCTTTGTCTGTATCACCCCCATCTCTCTCTCTGGTTTCCTTTGTCTTTATCACCTCTCCCTCTCTCTCTCTCTCACACACACACACTATTATTTAGCCACCTCTCAAAAGTTATTAACATTTGATTAAAGTATTGTATTATAGATTAACTATTTTTTTGTCATGGAAAATGCCATCTTCTTTAAGCAACAGTTCCCATACAATCACTCTGGTCAGTACCTAGACGGGTTTTCTGCTTGGGAAATGCTGTAAACTTGGGTGCATGGGTGGTGTAATGGATAATGGGTCAGAATTGTTAATTGGAGAGCAGAGTTCCAATTACTTTTGGATTTGCTATATTCACTTACATGCAAAACCCTGTGAGAGGTATGAATCAACCTCTTCTACTCCCAGCTATGGGTTAGTTAGTAAGATTTGTATCACTAAACCATTATTATCTCCCCCCCCCCAATATTCTTACAATCTAAATATATTTTCTGGCTTTAAATAACCTGCAAAGGGTTGATAAGCCTTAAAAACAAATCAGTAAATCGCTGATTAGCCACACAGGTATGTCTTTTAGATTTATTTACATTCTCTGGAATATAAATAAACATGGCCACAAAGTGAGGGATCCGATTATACATTGATTGTAATATAGAATTGATCCCCCATGTTACACCCACAGTATAATTTCTTGCTTGTTTTATCAAATTCTGATTAGCATTGAATCCATTTCTTTCCAAGATTTGTATTGCTAAACCATTATTTTCTCTCTACACCCTCCAAAAAAAAAATTCTTACAATCTAAAAATATTTTCTGGCCTTAAATAACCTGCAAAGTGTTGATAAACCTTAGAAAACAAATAAATCAGTAAACAAGGGTTGATATATTGTTAAATTAAACAACAGAAAATCTTCAATTTATATTAAATGAGCTGCTAATTCCAATATTTTTTAACATCTTAAAGTTTGCTGTAAAATATTTAATAGTACAAAAAATATTAAGTTTATTAAAATTGTTTTAGGTCAGTCACTTAGAACCATAGGAAAGTATTTTACCTACTGTTACTTTGTTTTTTTTTTTTGTTTTTTTTTTTTTTTATATATTGCTGATGTCTCAGTTCTGTATTTTAAGACCACACTTAGAGATTCTTTCTGAATTCCAAGATTTTCTGGGATAATAAAGAACAATTATATTTAAATTAAATAGTTTTTTTTACATTTTTTATTTCAGTTCAAACAGGATTAAAAAAAAAAAATAAATAAAAGGATAATTGGTAATTAAATAAGGATTTTAAAATTGATTTATTTTAAGATGGATGGTGTATCAAGGGTTTTTATTATGCATATTGGTAAAGTTTCATTTCTTGTATAAATCCATGATAATGATATTAATTATAGTAATAAATTGTATAAATTTTGAAAGTATTTTTTTTTTCCATACTTTACAGAACAAGTATTTTTTTTTCTCGTCTCTATCATAAATACTGAGGTGTAAATCATGTGGAATGGAAATTATAGCCATTTTGGATTTAGTCTTTGTTTTGATAACACTTATTTCAAAATAGACAAATGTAATAGGCTTTATAGTTCATTAAAATGCATTTTCTTATATAGACCTAAATTCAAGATATAAATTATTTGATAATTTTTATTTTTTTTTATTTTCATGGTATATCTTTAATATTAAGAGTTTTTGCAATATTTTATGTTGATTTATTTATTTATTTTTTTTTTTTACTTCAGTTTTTATTGGCCATTACTTTCATTTTGAGAAGTTTCTTTGCCTTTTCGACTGACTTTAAATTTGAAACATCCTTTCAACCTTTTATAACAAGTCTGCTTTAAAATGTTCTTGTTGTACAACATAAATGTCCAATAGTTGATTGATTTATTGACCTATGAAATTTGTTTCTTCATGTCTTATTTGGTTCTAGTTTCTCAGTCCTCTTTCATCCGTTCTTGTGCATTATTTTCATTTTCTCTCTGTTTGGTGGCAAACAAAACCAAACCAATGATTTGCTGGTTTTGTTTTGTTTATTTTATTTTTTTTGTTTTAAATAACAACTCTTACGGTTTTTTGCTTTTTAAAGTTTTAAAAAGCAAAGGAAAACTAAGACTTTCTGGTGTTGCATTGCTTCATTTCCCCCGTAACAGGCGCAGGAGGACTGAAGGGCAGGACAGAGTTGCATAAGCAGCGTTCATTAAGTGGGGAACCCTCTCCTTGTCACTCACGTACCGCATCAGTTGCTTCTGACTCTATGGTCAGAAGTAGCAGTGAGGGTAACATAGCTGACCCCAGGGAACTGGCAGAGAGGTTGAAAGGTATGATAGTACTCCTTCTGGAAACTACTCGTTTAGCTTTTCTTTTTTTTTTCTCTTTTTTTTTTTTTTTTTTTTTTTTTTTTTTGCTAAGTCTGCTGCTCTTGTTGTACATAACTGAATAATTTTTAAATGCTTTCAAAAAAAGCATGAGCTTTTCTCTTGTCATTTTTTAAAAAATTTCTATTTCTCTTCCCACTCTTACTGTGTCCCCCTTGCCCCCTCCTAGTGTGTCTGTGTCCCCCTTGCCCTCTCCTAGTTTGTCTGTCTCCCCTTTTGTCCCCTTCTCATTTGCCATTGTCCACTTTTGCTCCTCTTCTTTTCTGCCACCTTTTGCCCCCCTCCTCAACCATCTACTTGTGTCCCCTTTTACCCTCATTGTCTGCCTGTGTCTCCTTTTGCCCTTCTCATTGTCTGCCTGTGTCCCCTTTTTGCCCTTCTCATCGTCTGCCTGTGTCCCCTTTTTGCCCGCCTAATCGTCTGCCTGTGTCCCCTTTTTGCCCTCCTTGTCTCTCTCTGTTTTCCCCCCTTGGTTGTCTGTCCCCCCCACTCTTTATCTCTGTCTTTTACCCTCCTTGTCTATCTGTTGATCCCTTCCTTTTTTCTCTCTATCTATCCCACTTTCCCCATCTCTCTGAGTTTTTTCTCCCCACTCCATCTCTCTCTCTCTCATATGCTCTCTTCTTTTTGCTCTTTAAAAAAAAAGATGCTGGATTATTTGAATATATAATGGCTATGGATAGTTTTTCATTTTTATCTGCTTTTGTCTGCATGTAGACATTGTTTTGAAAAAAAATCTGTTGTGCTTTTTCTTTTGTTTCATAACTCACAACACAACAATTTATTTCTGTAAAATTACTGCAGCATTAAATATTTTATGTTTATCATATTGGGGAAAATGTTTGAATAATTAAAAAAAAAAATTTTTGATTTTTTTCTTTTATTTATTATTAAAAGCTAAAAATGCATAAGCCTTTTAACAAAGCAAAGAACAGTATATTTAAAAAAAAATTTAAATATTAGTGCACCCCCCCCAAAAAAAACAAGTGTGTTTTTATTTATTTATTTATTTATTTTTCATTGTAAGCAACAGTAGCCAGAATATCCAATGCTTTCAAGATAAAGTGATTCAACTTGAATTAAATTCCTGATTGCATTTACATTTTGTTGCCCTTAGGAACATTTCAGAATAAACAGTAGGCTGATTTTTAAAAACTGAAATATTTTTACCAAGTCCAATTGCCATTATGTAATATGTCTTCTTGTTTCCTGATATACATAATGTATACATATTTAACGTGATAAATTAACAAATTTGGTCAGTAAAGAAAATTGTTGTGTGGGTGGTATATGGAACAAATCTAACTTTCATTTCAGTATTTGTTTATTAATATTTTTTTTTAATATTTAAAATGTAGACACCCTTGCTCTTTGCTTGTTTCTTAATTAACAATTCTGTCAGTGATTGCTTATCTTTGTGTGAGATTGTGTTGGAAATTTAATTTGCGACTTTTAGAAAGTTTTGTTTGCAAAGCTCACTTGGTAGTTTTGTGACCCATTCTTCACATTCTTTTGAAAAATGTACTGGTTTGTGATTTACTGTGTAACACGATTTTTGTCTTTGGGTAGCAACAGTTATTTCCTATTTGCTTATGTCTAGAAAGTATGAAAAATGGCTAATATTTCCTTTAAACTTTGCTTTTGTGACCAGCATAATGATATTTCTGAAATTTACCGTTTCCCATTGGGAAAAGTGGCAAACTTGTTCACATAAAGTAGGAACAAAACAATATATGATTCAAAAAGTAGCATTAATTTATTCTAGGATTACACAAAAAATTTATAAGTTTTTTGCGGTTTACACTTATACTGTAAATTACTTTTGCAAATCAGCCCCCCCAAATATAGTCTCTCGTCATGTATGTAATGGAAAATAGGTTAGTTTTTAAACATCGACCTCCAGGTGATAAAAGCAAAGTTTGAAGGAAATAATAGTCATTTTCTTTGCTTTCTTGACAGAAGCAATTAGGAAATAATGCTTACTAACCAAAGACAATAAAAGTCAATTTTGTGACACAGTGATTCAATCTTTGTTACTAACCTAGATGCTCGATGGTATCAGTAACTAAAAGTAGCTGCTGTTTCTTAAGAAAATCACCATTATTTAATAATAAAATGAATTCAGATAACAAAAAAAAAAAAAAAAAATGAAAGAAATGACAACTCCTCCAAGGAATTGGTTATAAGTTTGCTAGGGAAATTTTGAAATAAATTTAAATTTGAAAATTGAAATTTTGGTAGTAGAAAAGTTGGTTTATATTTTTATGATTGTTATTTAAAAAAAAAATGCTAGCAAAAATTAAAAAAAAACAAAACATTTTTATTGTAATCTTAAATGTCTTCTGTTTTTTTTTTGTTTTTTTACATTTCTCCATCTGATTTTTTGCGGAATGATGAGTTATTATTTATACTAAAGTGTGCGATGGATAAGTTGTCTAAACTACGTGAAAATGAAAATAACATTCACATCTCATTTTAGTAGAAATATTTACCAAATTTACACAAAAATATTTTGAAATCCTAGGGTAAATTTATTCAATGAAATTGCCATTGGCTTCAACCATGGCTTCTAGATGACTTCAGAATACCCTGCCTCTCTTCTGGATGTTCTCTTTGTTTAAGTTGGTGAATGCTGCCATAATCCTTGCCTTGAGTTCATCTTTGGTGTTACAAGAAGTTTTGTTGGTCTCTCGCTCAACTGTGCCCCACACATAATAATCAAGGGGGTTGCAGTCTACTGAGTTAGGTGGAAGGGATGATGTGGTCGCAGAAATTGGCAGACAGCCATAACTGGGTTCTTCTGCATGTGTGGCATGGTACAGAGTCCTGTTGCCAGATATAGGGTCTTCCAGCAGCCACCCTCTTGACCCAAGGCAACACTACCTCCTCAAGGCACTTTATATAGGTCTCTGTGTTGAGTCTGAGGCCTTGTGGGAAGATGAATTGAGGCATAATGTCACCATCACTCCAAACACCTTTGTAATCACCATTAGATTCATCCAACTCTTTCCAAATCTTCTGCACTATCCTCAGATTGACACCTAAACACTCTGAAATGTTCATCTTGGAGCCTCCGATGCGAATGCCAAGCAGTACAGCATGCCATTTCCAAGTTCTAGCAGAGTGAATTACGTCATGGTGTTCTTTTTCTCACAGACAGTGCTCAACTGAACCTATTCTACTGTGCAGTCGACAAAAACAAACACACATGTGCCAAATTACAAATATAAAATCTCAACAATTTATCCATCCCACCCTGTATTTACATTCCGACTATTATCCCCATTTTTGTTGTTATCGCAATATTTTGGCTGTTGTGTCCTCTGGATCCAAATTCTTTAAAGAGAATTGTCCAATGTGTTAAAAGCTTAGTGGATTAAAGTGTTGATTTGTGAATTTGGTGACATAGTAATTGTGAGTTCAATCCCTGGGCTGGGCAGTGTATACTTGGACTCGGTGGAAAAGTGCGAGCAATAACTGAGCAGTATCCTAGATATGGGCAGTGGAACGAGAAGTGTCTACCACATGTAGATTAAATAAATGGTTCAGTTCAGGAATTCCCTGTAGGTTACTTGGATTGATATACATCTGATGAAGGCGAGAGGGCACAATGGCTGAAACTTGATAGCGACAACAAAGATGAGGACAATAGTCCTAATGTAAATAGTGTAAGTAATAATTTTATATTGCAGATTCTTTTACACAGTAACACAAACATTTTCTTTCAGTCTAGAATGTATATCTTTGTGTTTCTTTATTGAAAAATTTTGCTTGAATTCTCATTGTCGAATTGGAGTACAGGCATCCCTCAATTAATGTACATTCAGTTAATGCACTAAAATTAGTGTATACATAATACTCAGTTAGTGCAGTAAAACCATACTAATTGAAAATTGATTCTTTTTATAGTTACCAAAGTACTAATTAGTTACACTAATCAAAGGATTCCTGTACACAGAATTTCAACAACTATAGATTTACTTTTGGGTATTTACAATAAAATGTCATAATTCACTCCAAATTAAAAAAAAAAAAAAAAAATAGCTTTAAAAATCTGTCCTTGATCTGAAATATTGTTATTCAATAATGGTATTTTTATAACCAAGAAATAAAAGGAATTTCTGAATAATTATTATCTGCTGTAATTTTAATTGCTTTCTTTTTCCAAAGAAGATCTCAATTTAGCATGTATGGAAGTTTTATTTTTGATTTTGCATAATAACCAGATCATTTTCTTTGAACATTTGCAGCTTGTCATTATATGATGATTAAGACATCTTTTGATTGTGACACATATGTATAATTTTATATCAATTTAGACATCCATATAATGGTGAATATTTTTTATTTATTTATTTTTTTAATTTTTTTTTAAACTTGTTTAGATGTGGCACAAAGTTGAAAGTATGGGGCACCCAGTGAGGAATGAACTCACGTCTCAGTCAAAATTGTTCTAGTGAAACACGCTTACTGTTATACCACACCAAGGTGCACTAAATGATATTCTAATGCTTAGATGTGGTACAAAGCCGAAAGTGTGGGGCTCCCAGTGAGGATCGAACTTGCTTCTCAGTCGTAATTGACAGCCATATAATGGGATGGGAAATGTTATCTTTAGGTGTAAGGGTAACAGTTATAAAAAGGCTTATAATACCTAAATAAAAAAAGCTGTCTAGTAAAGGTGCTTTAGTTACAAGCAAAACTAACCCAACCACTCTTTCATGATACTTCAGTGATTTCCTTCAAAAAAATGTGGTAATGTTGTCAAAGAGTGAAAATTTATATGATGATCTATTTTCATAATTTGTTTATTTAACCATCTGATCATGCTTTAAGCAATTGAGTTTTAATTCAACAGTATTTTTATTAGTATAAATGTTATATTTAGTGAGTACATCTGTTGGATTTTTTTTTTTTTTTTTAATAGTAAAATTAGTCAGATAAAAAGTCCCATCTCAAATGAGACACTTTGTTCTATTCAAACACGTGTACCTATGTAATGTTTATAGCATTTAAGAAAAATTTAAAGTATTGTAAACCTTGCCACAACATCTGCTCCTGCTGTAAGCGATTCCAAGTTGTTACTTAACTATTAATTATGTTTGTGATATTTAACCTGTAATTAAATTAACTAATTCTACTTCGTTTTAACACTTTTGGTTCTCTTAAAATATATTTACATTTAATTTACACATACACACATTTTCTATATATGTTATTTCATATGTGCAGTACTTATTGGAAAGGGATCGATATCAGTGATAGCGCGAACATATTCAGTTGTATGGATATGCGTTTGTGACCATAACCCCCCCCCCCCCCCAAAAAAAAACCCAGTTTGTCTGATGGTAGCAAAAGTGTGAAACCCAGGGTCACAATCTCATATCTATACAACTGAGATATATATATATATATATATATATATATATATATATATATATATATATATATATATATATATATATATATATATATGCGTCTGCATGTATAATCTATTGTGGTAAGTTGGAATCTTTTATTATTTTTTTTATTTTATTTTATTTTTATTTTTTTTTTTTTGTTTTTGTAGATACAAAAATATATTTTTTAGAAATTGTTGTCTGTGACCTTTGGCTAAGGAATTTTTTTTTTTTTTTTTTTTTAATAATTTTCTAAAGTAACTTTTATATTAAAAAAATATCGGCTTTACTATGCAAATTCTAGGAAAGATTTATTTATATTTAAAAAAAAAATAAAAAAATTTCAAATTCTGCACTGAAAATAATTGCTTGTGAGTTTTGAATCTCAGTATTTTAAAGTGAAAAAGATTAAATTTTATTGGGAGTATTGGAGCAGTGATAAAGTCGGTGCATACTAATAAAATCTGAAACAGTGTTTAAATATACTTGATTTAAATGAATTCTGCACTAAAACACAACTGTAATTGTTTTTCTCCCCCCCACTCCTCCCAGCCATCAACCAGAATTTGCCATTTCATCTCTTTACTTGTTAGCATATAAATATTTTGGCATATTTAATAAATCCTACCTATGATATGCTATCTAAATTAAATTTATTTTTTTTATCATTTTTTTCGTTTTTTTTCTTAGTTTAATTTTTATTGTTTACAATTTAAATTTTAAATTCTTTTTATGTTTAAAAAATTTTTTTGTTGAGAAATAATTTGTTTTTTTTACCTGTCTATATTTCTGAGATGACGTATTGTAACTATTTACAATATTTACGTTGTTCAGACATTTGTCCTCCTTTTTATTGTCATATTCACAACGTTTCAGCCATTGTACACTCCAGCCTTCTTCAGGATCTGTCTATATTTCAGAGATGATGTATTGTAACTATTTACATTGTTCAGACTCTTGTCCTCTTCTTTATTGTCACATTCATGTTTTGACCCAGTGGATAAAAGTGTTAGTTGAAGTAATCCAGTGACTTTAGTTGCGAGTTCAATACCTGGCCACTGCTGGGGTGAACAAAAACCTGGAGAGTTGAGTTACTCAAGGGATCTCCAGAAAAGGCATGGAACAAGAACAGTCTACCCCAGTGGACTAAATAAATGGTTCGGAGTGTATGATGATGACTGAAACTTTGTGAATATGACAATAAAGATGAGGACGATAGTCTCACCATGCAAATGGTGTAAATTTTTTTTTTTTTTTTTAATTTTTTAAAAATGGAAAAAAAAATTTTTTTTCTTTTAAACTTAGAATATTCATATGGGAATGTCTTGTGAAAGCCAGATTAAGGAATGTGTTATCATTATGAGAATTGTATTTCCACTCTTATATTTTAATATCTCTCTTACTTGTGTCATTTGAAGTTCTTCGCCTTCTAAACTGTGGTTATCCTAATATACTCTCAATAGATTTGCTTGTTTGCATGATGTTATTTTTACTGCACTTGAAAAACAATTGTTGTATTGATTCTCTTCATTTCTCTACACTTGAATCTATGGCTTTATCTTGATTGTGCAAATGTAATTAATTGGAATGCATCATTGCTATATTTTTTTTAAGAACTTTAGATTTTTTTTTTGTCCACTTCAAAAGAAAATTACTGTATCTCAAAATTTGTGTTTATTTAAGGGTAAGAAGCCAGTTTAAGAATTCAAAATAGACCAGTAGTATATAAGAATATAAATATCTATATCTATTGTTATATCTATAGATATATACAGAGTGTGATGAAAAAATTGTCTAATTTATGTAAAAATGAAAATAATACTGACATCTCATTTTTTAACAGATATATTTAGCAAAATTACACAAAAATATCTTTAAATATTGAAGAGTAAATTTATTTAATAAAATTGCCATTGGCTTCAACAGCTAGCAAAATCCAAGTTACTGTTTATAAACAATGAATCTTGGATTTTGCTAACCAGATGCTTTCTCTGTAGCTGAGTGATTTCACACATCAGATCAATTGATGATTCCATATAGGACATGGGTTTGATTCCTGTAGGACAATGTATATTTTCTACTCAATTTTTCAAACATCCAGGTTGGTAAATGTAATTAATACTGTTTATTTAAAAAACAGAGCATTTACTTAAATAAATTGTATCTATTAAAAATAACATATAAACAGAAAATATATTAAATAATTGTTGGACTTAATCCATTTCATTGTGTGTGTGTGTGTGTGTGTGTGTATGTGTGTGTATATATATATATATATATATATATATATATATATATATATATATCTAAAAAATCAGTATTACTCCAAGCAAGCTAGTAATGACATTAAAACAAGGAGTTGCAGGGTGTGGAAGAATTAGGAACAGAAACATTAATGATGAGCAGAAAGAGAAGAGAGTAATCAGGAGGACAGCAGATAGCGATTGACATTGCATTTAAAGTTTTGCAGATTAAAGTTGGCTGGAAAGCCTGGAGCCGGAAAGGAGTTCCACGTGTGAGAGAATAAACGGTTACCATAAGATTTATGGTTACATTTAGCCAGTTTAACTGTGAACTGATGATGTTGATGCCAGTCTTGTGTTGTGCTTAAATTCAAAAACTTTAGGTATCACAGCAAAGAGCTCATCTGAATAATTACGACAAAAATATTTATAGAAAAGACAGAGACAACCTTACAGAAGTGGGAAAGTGACTGTAGCTGAGCTGTCAGATCAGGACTGATAATATTGCTGATTCTTCTTTGGATCTTATCAAGGAGCTCAAGGTAAATAGTAAGGGCACCAAATCATATGTTGCTGCAATATTCTAAGTATGGATGAATGGTAGACTTATAGATATGTAAGATAGATTCTGGAGAGAAAAATTGTCTCACTTGACATAATGAACCGACTTTCTTAGCAGTTGACGTAGCAATGGATTTATTATAGTCTTTCCACTTATTAGCAGAGAACATGAGCCCGAGAAGTTGTAATGACTCACTTTCTTGGAGGTTAGCATCAGCCATACTGATGGAAAGCAATGAGAGTCTGTCAGATGATTAATGAAGAGAAGTTTAGTTTTGGAGGTGTTAAAATTAACCAGCCATCTTTTGCCCCAGTTAATGAGGGACTTGAGGTTGTCATTTTGGACTTGTCAGAATGACAAGCCTTACTATTGAGGCAATAATTAATTGTTGTGTCATCAGCATAGATACCAAATTGAGAGCTGATGTCATCAGGAAGGTCATTAATGAAAATTAAAAATGGAGTAGGATCAAGGATGGAGCCCTGAAGGACACCTGTGTTAGTACAAAAGGATCTAGGTGAGTGGCCATTCAGGATGTCTTTCATTTCATGATTTGATAAGAATGACTGGATAAGTTCAAAAAAGTGTCCAGAAGCACTGTGGAAAAAACCTAAATGTTAGACCCTGTCAAAGGCTGTCGAGATGTCCAATGCTACAGCCTGTGCTTCACTGTTTTTATCTTGGGCATGATAGACGCTTTCTGCAATTATTTTCAGTACATCAGTAGTTAACCTGGAAAAACGAAAGCCATATTACTTGTCAGAGAAAAGGCCATGCAATGCAAGATGATGAAGCAGTTCATCATTGATTAGGGCCTCTAGGAGTTTCCCAAAAAGAGGTAGAAATCTAATGGGCCAATGAATGATGAAAGTGGAAAATTTATTAATGGCATAATTTAGTTGTTTTTACATTCTATGCTCATCAAGTAGGTAGCATGAATTGGAAGCAATTAGATTCTGATTAGATTCTCCTATTATTGAGAATTTGTCTCATTGGGATTGAGTGTTATTGATTTGGCTAAACATTGTTCAGATTTGGTCATAATGCTACTGTCTTCATTATCAAAGTTTTGCTCCCTGCCATATAACTTGTGCGGTAGGGGTAGCTCAAAAAAGTAACAAAAATAAGAAACCTGTTTACAATTAAAATGTACAAAGCTTTATGTAAAAGATTCAGATAATTTCTTTGTATTATCTCCACTACCACTACTAGAAGAAGAATGAAGAAGAATAGATAATAATAAAAGAATGAGAAGAATAATGACTGGAATATTTGGGCTTTGACCATCAGGGCTGAGTTTGAATAGGTGACTTCTTAATAACATCGGCTTGGGTAGATGATCCCAGCTTGCGCACTCTTGGGAAGTATCTGAAAGCCAAACCACAGGTAGACCTAAACCATTAATAGTGGTTCTAGCACAAAGCCACAAGCCATCATGACAGGTTTGGAAGAATTAATTTTTTTTTTTTTTTTTCAGCTACTGATCAAATCAGATTGTGCTCACTCTTTCTTCTCCCAAAAACTATAACTAAGGTCTTCTCAGCATAGTTGGAATATAAATCACAAGTTGGCACAGTTTGTGTTGAAGAAACATAAATATAATTGAGCAAATTATTAATGGGAATGTTTCAACTAAGAAACTTATACAATTTAAAATTATTATTCGCTAAAATAACTGTATTCAGTTTTCTTATGAAATTCAAAATGTTTCTGTTATATACCGTACCTATGAACACAAATAGGTATGTCCCAATCCTCATAAATATGTTGGACATTATTGTAAGTGGGGTTAATATGCTGTCTAAGTAGTTCACCACTAACAGTGGTTTACCTACTTCATGCCACTGGCGAGTATTGTATTTTGTTGATGTTATAAAGATGACTATTTCATTTCCAACTTCCCTTTTGGTTATTCCTCATTCAGTAACCCTTTCTAGGTTATAACAGTTTCTAATTAACCATTTTCATAACCAAGAAACTTTATCTCAGCAGTAATATTGCACGTGTGAGTAGGTACGGAAAAGCTCCCAGGTTGAAGAAGAACCTTCCTTTCTTGAGTAATATTTTTATCAGATTTTGGGAAGTAGTCTTGGCCTGAGAACTTTTAAGCTTTCTTTATTTTAAGTTGTATATACATTTACTGGCCTGAATGTTTGAGAAATATTGTAGGAAATATATGCTTCTCCAACAAGTATCAAACCAGTAACCCAAATGGGAACCATCATTTGATCTGATGTGCTGTTAACCATTCAGCCACAAAGAAGTGTCTACAAAATCTTCTCGAGCATTCAGGCCAGTAAATGTAATTAATACTGTTTATTTAAAAAACAGGGCATTTACTTAAATAAATTCTATCTAATAAAATAACGTATAAACAGAATATATATTAAATAATTGTTGGACTTGAAAACCATTTCATAATATGTTGTCAATGTTAAGGTACATTTCGTGAGCAGATATGATCATTCAGGAAAGATCATTGAAGATTTGTTGTTTATAGACAGTAATTCGGACTTTACTAACCAGAGGAGTTTATCAGTCAATGTGACATGAACTAAATTGTTCAATAAATAGAGTAAATAGATAAACTCCTACAAAAAAAAAAAAAAAATTCTCAAATTACCATATTAGTAAAAAAAAAACACACCCTCTCTTAAATTTTCAAAAAATCTAACCTTAGCATTGCGACTGCACACGCCAAAAGTTTGTATCCCTTAACAATAACGCATTTCAAAGAAAACATATTTTGATTCGCATTTAATTTTTTCGCCTCGGATGCTACCTGAATTTTACCAAAAACAAAATAATTTCCATGCCTGAAGATGACTGAATGTACAGTTGAAAATACTTGCGTATTAAAGAAAGACCTTATACAGCTTATAATTTTTAAAAGCAAAGATCATAAAATTCGTCGAGTGATTTGTAGGTTAATGTACCTTTTAAAATTTTGTTTGCGAAGGGATTTCGCCATTTTATATCATTAACTTTACTAATCTACTTTTTGTATGAATGATTCATTGTAATATATATATATATAATAAGAATTATCCATTTTCGTTCAAGTCTACTTATTGCGATTGTACTTTTTCATTCATTTTTGCTGGTTTCATATTTTACTGGTTTCATATTTGCCCACAGATAGCTGCATTTATTTAATTGGCAACCTTACTGGTCATTTCAGTGACTGACAAATCTGATTGTCTTTAGCATTTCTTAAAAGAGAGGTGGAGTGAGATAGTGAGAAAAAAAAAGTTTGTTCTTCAACTTGACTGTAAATCTAACTTGATAAACATATTTCTTTCTTATCTGATTGAGCTCCCAACTTCATTGAGGCAGCAAAATAGGATGTTTATTCTAACCATAAAAAAATGTAAGAGACTCCTCCACTCCCTCTTTCAGTAAGTCAAAATCCACTGAAGACATGACTATAGTAGATTGGGCTTTGAATGCTACCTCATATGCAAGTCAAAATCCACTGAAGACATTGACAATAGTAGATTGGGCTCTGAATGCTACCTCATATGCAAGTCAAAATCCACTGAGGACATTGACAATAGTAGATTGGGCTCTGAATGCTACCTCATATGTAAGTCAAAATCCACTGAGGACATTGACAATAGTAGATTGGGCTCTGAATGCTACCTCATATGTAAGTCAAAATCCACTGAGGACATTGACAATAGTAGATTGGGCTCTGAATGCTACCTCATATGTAAGTCAAAATCCACTGAGGACATTGACAATAGTAGATTGGGCTCTGAATGCTACCTCATATGTAAGTCAAAATCCACTGAGGACATTGACAATAGTAGATTGGGCTCTGAATGCTACCTCATATGCAAGTCAAAATCTGCTGAAGACATGACTATAGTAGATTGGGCTCTGAATGCTACCTCATATGTAAGTCAAAATCCACTGAAGACATTGACAATAGTAGATTGGGCTCTGAATGCTACCACATATGTAAGCTCTGTGTTTTCTTAACTATTGAAATCAACAATTTAAAATGTTTGCTTGAGATGTATTTTTTTACTTTTGTTATTCTTTTTTTAAACTAACATATTTATTACATCAAACTTAGGTACCTCTACTGATTTGCTAAAAATTAGCATACCATGATGAAAAAATGCCCCAAACTTAATAAAAACAAAATATTTTTATTATCAAAATCTTTTTTTATTAAGAGGAAAGACCAAAGGATCTTTTGATTATTAAATTTTATTTTTTCATCCTTTTTAGAAAGTTGGAAATTTTGGTTAATTTTTTTTTTTTTTTTTTGTGTGTCAGCCCGATAGCATAGCATCTTTTTTTTTGGTGGGTGAAAAACACATTGGTTTGGAAAGTCATGCAAAAATCAAATAATAGTTGGATTTTAATGAAACTTTTAGTACTTATTCACAAATTAAATTATTTTAGAAATTTTTTTTATTTTATTTTATTTTTTTTAAGTAAAAATATTTTTTCTTTCTTTACATGTTACACCTTATTTAATTTTATGAAATTTCAAGAAATTAAATTTTGTGCTACTTAATGTTTATATTATTTAAAAGCAGAACTCTTTGGAGAATTTAAATCATCAATTTTGTTTTGTAAAATAGAAACACCATTTACCAACAATCTGCTCTGAATCATAAGATATGGGCATTATTGCCTTAAGAAAATTTGTTTTTTCAATGAATAATGAATTTTTACAAGAATTATTTTGCAATTTTAAAAAATTTTAATTAGAATAATTTATAAAGTTTTAAATCTTTTAAATTTTTGCATGACTTTATGCCAGTAAGGTGATATTAAGTAAAAACTATATTTACTAATCATAAATGGAAAAGCTTACTACAATTCATTGAGCATCAATATTTTAAAAAGAATTTTGAAATTTTTTTTTGTGTGTGTATAAATGTGCTGATTTTTATAAATACAGACCTCCATACAAGATATTATTACCAAATAAGATCGATAGCTATAGTAAATTTAAAACCAAAGTACCTAAAATTCAATAAAACATTAGATTACAGAGAATATTTTTCTAAATTTTTAAGCTTACTGGTTATTTAGAAATTATATAAAGAAAGATACTTGTGTTATATTCCTCTAAGTAAATTTTATATATATATATCCACTGTAGAAAAACATTAGATAAACTTCCCGCTGTCATTCAAGCTCAACACCTAAAATAAACAGCTACCTCCATGTTAAAAAATGCATTTCTGCGATATTTTAAAATTAAGTAATATTTGTTCTGTTTGTATTTTTAGGCTAAAAATAATTACTGATAACATTATTGGAACATTCTAGAATATTCCACTTGAATAATCTAGAGTATTAAAGCAATTTAAAAGTTTTAAAATCTGAAATTTGTATGTACGAATACTTTTTTCACCCATCAAAATGGATAAATGGGATTTATTTCTATTAAATCAATTTTTTTTTCTGTTTTCTATGCATATTTAGTTATGCATCTGTGTAGTTAATTATATGAAAAGTATGTTTATTTATTAGTTGAAAATACAATAAATTAAACATTTCTGTGTATGAATATTTGTTTTCCTCTACTAATAAAATATATAGGATTAATATGAGTAAAAGTTTGTCACTTGGCTGATTGATGTAACCTTCAGCATCCCAACTCCAGGCTTTTGTAGGCAAATTTGTCTGTCCACTTTTCAAGGGGTATCAGCAATTAACTGCTTATATTAAAAAATATTTGTTCCTTTTTTATATATATATATATATATATATATATATATATATATATATATATATATATATATATATATATATATATAATGTGTGTGTTAATCACTTGAAAATGTCAAGCATTACATTTCAGAAATCTTATCTGATATACCATTGTGAAAATGTATTTTGTGATTTTAAGCAAGCTAGTATAAGGGAGCTTTTAGAATAGAAACCTCAGATAATACGCATAGCTCAGGCTAACAGGATTTTTCTCCCCTTGTCTAACCTGTCTTTAGATAGCAAAATAGATAGCATTGAGACAATTACAATGATTTTTGGTATTATCAGTTGAAAATTTAAATTAATACCATAAATTTAAAATTAGGATAACTTGACAATAAGCCTGGTAAAGCAGTGGATGGAAGATTTGGACACACAATGTCCAAAGCTCCAAAATGGCTTTCCTGATTAAAGTTTGGACTAAAATTAACCTGTCGAATATTAGACCTGATAGAACAATTAGTGGCATCACATAGCAGTTTGTACTATATATTAGGATTTGAATAAATAAATCCCATTTAAAGTAAAATTAGTATTTATTTATTTATCTTTTTTAGTACAAAAGTTTGATTGTAGTTTATTAATTACCCCCTGAAGATCAAATGTCAACAATATGGGCCCACTAGAATATTTCCTCAGCTTTTCAGTTTCAGAATGAAGAGCTTGTTCTGATAGAATTGTTTGCATATATTAATGCCTTTTTAATTTGCATTTATTTCATTTTATCTGTATGATAACGTACAGTGTGTAAAATTACGTTTTTTAAATTTTTGTTTAAATAATATAAAAGAATTATTATTATTATTATTATTATTATTATTCCTCTCTCTGCTCCTTCCAGTTCATGTCTACTTATTTCAATTGTACTTTTTAATTTTTGATTCATTTAAAAATATTAGCCTCATTTTTATTTATTAAACTGTACAAGGCCCAAGGGCTACTCAAGGTAGAGGGTTACAAAATAAGAAGTAAGCCGCTCAGTTTATGGGGATATGTGAGGAAGATAATGGTTAACTCTAGACTTGAACAGGTTAAGATTAGTGTTCGGGGAAGAATCCTTTTTGTGGAACCAACTTCCACAAAGTAATGGTTTGTGAGAAGAAGCTGTTTGAGTGGAATAATAGAATACAAATGGAATGTGGATGGTTTGCTACAAATATGCATGCTTGTTTGAACACTTTCCATGTAGATGGCAATAGAGTAGGCTTATGATGTTTTGCCTGTTGGAAATGGTTGAAGGATGGTAAACAATTTATCCTCCATAAGGCTGCAAAGATGTGTTTGGACTCTTCCAAGACTGGTCAGCTCCTGCCCATATATGGCAGCAGTTATTTTTTTCTCCACCTCCTTTCTCTTCCTTATCCTTCTTTTCTTTTCTTTTTTTTTCCTTTTTCTCTACTCTCTCTCTCTTTCTTGCCTTTTTCCCTACTCTGTCACTCCTACCTTTTTCCCTTCTCTCTCTCTTGCCTTTTTCCCCTTCTCTCTCTCTTGTCTTTTTCCCCTTCTCTCTCTCTTGTCTTTTTCCCCTTCTCTCTCTCTTGTCTTTTTCCCCTTCTCTCTCTCTTGCCTTTTCCCCTTCTCTCTCTCTTGCCTTTTTCCCCTTCTCTCTCTCTTGCCTTTTTCCCCTTCTCTCTCTCTTGCCTTTTTCCCCTTCTCTCTCTCTTGCCTTTTTCCCCTTCTCTCTCTCTTGCCTTTTTCCCCTTCTCTCTCTCTCTCGTCTCTTTCCCCTTCTCTCTCTCTCTCGCCTCTTTCCCTTCTCTCTCTCTCTCGCCTCTTTCCCTTCTCTCTCTCTCGCCTCTTTCCCTTCTCTCTCTCTCGCCTCTTTCCCTTCTCTCTCTCTCGCCTCTTTCCCTTCTCTCTCTCTCGCCTCTTTCCCTTCTCTCTCTCTCTCGCCTCTTTCCCTTCTCTCTCTCTCTCGCCTCTTTCCCTTCTCTCTCTCTCTCTCGCCTCTCTCCCTTCTCTCTCTCTCTCTCTCGCCCCTCTCCCTTCTCTCTCTCTCGCCCCTCTCCCTTCTCTCTCTCTCGCCCCTCTCCCTTCTCTCTCTCTCTCTCTCGCCCCTCTCCCTTCTCTCTCTCTCTCTCTCGCCCCTCTCCCTTCTCTCTCTCTCTCTCTCGCCCCTCTCCCTTCTCTCTCTCTCTCTCTCGCCCCTCTCCCTTCTCTCTCTCTCTCTCTCGCCCCTCTCCCTTCTCTCTCTCTCTCTCTCTCTCTCGCCCCTCTCCCTTCTCTCTCTCTCTCTCTCTCTCGCCCCTCTCCCTTCTCTCTCTCTCTCTCTCTCTCGCCCCTCTCCCTTCTCTCTCTCTCTCTTTCCCCTCTCCCTTCTCTCTCTCTCTCTTTCCCCTCTCCCTTCTCTCTCTCTCTCTTTCCCCTCTCCCTTCTCTCTCTCTCTCTTTCCCCTCTCCCTTCTCTCTCTCTCTCTTTCCCCTCTCCCTTCTCTCTCTCTCTCTTTCCCCTCTCCCTTCTCTCTCTCTCTTTCCCCTCTCCCTTCTCTCTCTCTCTCTTTCCCCTCTCCCTTCTCTCTCTCTCTCTTTCCCCTCTCCCTTCTCTCTCTCTCTCTTTCCCCTCTCCCTTCTCTCTCTCCAATAAAAGAACAGAAATTAAAGAGATATGACATGATGATTGACATTGCATTTAAATTTTTGAAAATCAAAATTAACTGGAAAAACAGAAGGAAGTGATTTCTGCTGGCACTGAGTGTAAGAGAAGAAACTGTTAGCATAGTTCATATGGTTACATCTAGTAATTTCAACTACAAAATGACTAGACCTAGTACTGTGCTTAAATTTTTAAAGTTGAGGTAAGAAATGGTATATCTGAGGAAAATATTTTCATCAAGTTTAAGAGTGTAATTCTTCCTTCCGCTCAAGTTTCATAATGTCCAACTGTTAAAAAATAATTTATTTTACAATGCTTATATGCTTTTCATTGTTTAAATTAACCGCTAAGGTAAAGATTCTCAGAATTTAGCAAACATTTATTTGTGGCCTGTCAATATACAATTGAGAAAATTATAATTTTTGTCTTTTTATTGCTGAGATATACAAATGCGAGTTTAGACCAAACCATAACCTTATGAAAATAAGTTAAACATTTAAATCAGTTAAAAGAAATTGAATTGTCTAGAAAAAAATTATTTTTTTGATTATTACGATTTAAGGAATATTGGAAAGTAAAAAAAAAAATCATAAATGATGATGCAAGACAAAATCGGGAACAATGATAAAAACTTTCTTTGGATTATCATTTAAGGAAATCATTTGAAGAGATGTATTATTTCTTACCATTTCAAACGTTATTCATTCTGGGTATGACGATCAACTACATCCAGCAGTATGGCCTCTGATCTGGTGGTTTTGAGGAGCATGAGACCACCTCTTAATCACTGTTGTTCCTAGGTCCACCCAAAACCGGGGTGGTAGCACTTGTTAGGTTCCCAGCTATAGGCAAATAGTTAACGCCTAAACTGTGGTCAAAACACTATGAAAGTATAAAAAAAGATTTTTATAATATAAATACCAGCAATACATTTTTGAAAAAAATGAAAATATTAATACATATTCTATTCATACAAACCTATCTTAGAAATCTTGTCAGCATTAAATAACTCATTGAGGTTGATATGCCATAAAACGAAATAAACCAAATGTTATTTTTTGATTACCCATGTTTGAGTTGATGGACTGATTTTTAAACAGTGTGAATTATGTCTGCTGGCCTATACATTCAACAGACTTTATAAAGAAAACAAGGAATACACCGAAATCAGGTTGGGTTGACCAGTTGTGATGTTTTCTGTGTATAGTGCTATATGAGTGAAGGGAGATAATTCTGTGAAAATGTTGCATATCCTTTTCTGAAACTGAATTTTAAAAAATTATTTTTCTACTAATTTGCATATAAATTTAAAATATTATAAGTTCCAAGGTTTTTTTTTTTTTTTTTAATTCTGTTTTAAACCTTGTGTTAAGTCACCAAACAAAGACGGCACGGACAATCAGTGGAAGAGGCAGGAAAATGACTATAGATATTTACTCGGCTTAAGTGTCATCTTTGTCAAGCTCTTTTTATCTCTCGTCTCTGTTTTCATTCATTTGTCTCTTTAAAAATTCAGTGTTTATTTAGCGATGTTAGGAAAGATGTTGAATGATGTTAATACCACTCTTCGATAACATCAAATGTCACAAAGTATACTTTGTAGCTAAGGTAGTGGCACACTTCACATTTTCACAAATGGTCTATACTCTTAGGGAGAGGCACTTGATAATCAAGGAGGGTGGAATTTTTCTCTATGTGATAAGCAGGAGGTGATCTTAGTGGGGGAGGTGAAAGTAATTGAAAGAGTCAGAAAGTTAAAAAATAATAAATGGGGATGGTTTTAATAAGCTTGGTAGGGTTAGAAAATTTCCTTTTTGCATAAAAAAAAAAAGGACCCTCCTCTTTGGAATCCTAATACTTTTTTTTTCTCACCCCCCCCCCTCTCTCAAGGCAAATGTACCCTCCTCTGTCTAAGTCGTTGGTGCGATACAATCTTCTTCCCCTCACCCATATTTTTATTTGGTGTTATGCTAGATCAAAGTATCAGATGTCAGAAAAACTTGATCTATTTTTTTTAAAAATTTTTTTTATTTATTTTATCGGTCAAATTAACATTTGTTTTTATTTTTGAAAATTTTGTTGCTTGTAGCTCTGTTGTGTGCTGCATGACTGTTCAGAATGTCAGTATTTGTCTTGCTTGCCAGGGGCCAGTTTCCATTCGGAACAACAAAAAGATGCTGGTGTCAGCTTAGTGGAACATGAAGATGTTTCTCCCGCTCCTGCCACAACACCTGCAGGTGAGAAATTGTGCTTTTGCTTGTTAGTTCTTTTCATTGTCATTCTCGGTTTTCATTATCTGGCTCACAAATTTATTATTTGCCTTTCTGAAAATTAATGGTCATAGCAACAGTTTCGCATAGTTAAATTCTTGTCTTGTAACAAAGTGTCTTGTGACTTGGCTCCTTATGTATGAAGGAAGCAACTGAATGTAATAATAGCTTTTTCTTTTTCTTTTTTTTTTTGATTGATAAATCATTCCACCCTAAGCAAGGCAACAAAGCCACTAACACTCAGGGGGGTTACTGAATGTAAAAAAATATAATAAAAAAAAAAACTTATTAAGGAGCAAGAACAATAAAAGAACAGAAATTGAGAAGACAAGATAATGATTGACATTGCATTTAAATTTTTTGAAGATCAAACTTTACTGGAAAGTAAGAAGCTGGTAGAGTTCCACAAGGAAGAAGTATGAGAGAAGAAACTATTGGCATAGAACTTAGGGTTCCATCTAGCCATTTCAACTGTAAAATGATGAGACCTTGCCACCAATCTAAACTGTCTAGAGATTATATGCAAAAGAGGTATTGTCAAATATTTTATGTAAAATTCATAGATATGTGTTATCCAATGAAATAATTTGTACTATTGTGTATAGCGAGTAAGCATGAAAGCAATTAAGTCCCAATTTTCAATTTCAGATTGATATTTAGTATTTTTTCAGTAATTATAGCAATTTGCAGTGTCAAGAGATTATTTGCAAGAACTAGAATTTAGTATTATGGCTTGTAAAAAAGAACTAACAATGAATGAAAAGAACTATATAATCAAAGAAATTAGCAAAGGAAAGTCTTCGCTTCAAATTTCTAAGGATTTGAAAAGAGATCATCGAACAATCAAGAAAAAATGTCAAATGGGAATTCAACGAAGAAAAAAAAGTCTCAGGCTGAATTCAGGAATTTAACAAAGCGAGATCTATCACATATCCGAAGAGAATTAATTAGAAACCCAAATGCGTCAAGTGCGTTCATATTTGAGGCTGCTGGAGCTCCTATGGTGTCAAGGGAAACAAGGTGTAAAGCATGAAGGAAGTTTGCTGATGTAAAAAATCAAATAAAGAAACCCATTTTAACAAAAAGACATAAGGAAAGAAGATTGCAGTGGGCAAAAAAATACATGAAAACTGATTTCAGTAAAGTGCTTTTTACAGACGAATCAAGGATCACCCTCGATGGGCCCAATGGATGGGCTCGCAAGCAACATGATTCAAGGAAATTTTTAAAATGCCAACAAGGTGGCTGTGGGATCATGATATGGGCTGGGATTATTGGTAATGAGCTCGTGGGTCCATTTAAACTGAAAGACGAGGTTAAAATGAATTCCAAAAGTTACTGTGATTTTCTAGAGCAATATTTCTTTGAATGACTTGATAACCAGTCTTTAGCCAAGCGTAGATCTATGATCTTTATGCAAGACAACACATCAAGTCATGCATCAAAGTTTACTAAATCCTGGTTGAAAGAAAAGGAATTTGTTGAAGATTCTCTTATGGACTGGCCTTCAAATAGCTGTGACTTGAATCCCATTGAGAACCTGTGGAGCAACCTCAAGAGAGATATTTATTCTAATGGAAGGCAATTCAACAGCAAGTGTGACCTCTGGGAGGCAGTTAAAGTTGCTGCAAACAACTTACCAGCCGCTAAAATTGCAAATCTAACATTAGATGTTGACAATAGGCTGCTAAGAGTTATTGAAAAGAAAGGAGCATTTGTGCAATAAATTTTAGGAGGTTCTTATTATTTTTTGTTAATATATCTTTTATTTTTTAATATAAAATTTTTTTAATGTTTTTCTTTTAAGAAATTGACGAATTTGTTCTAAAATCTTTTCATATTATTTTTTTACATTAGTTTTACAAGGTATAATAATGTAAAAGTATCAAAATAAATAGTTGCAAATAAACTACTGACAGTCAAATTAGTCTGTTTTGTTAACTTAGTAAAATTTTTTCCTACCAAAAACAATAGTTTTCTCTATCACTATATATCTAAGTTAATAATATTGAGTAGAATCTAAACAACATCATAATAGGACTTTTAACATTAAAGATGCAACTCTTTATACCAATTCATAACTTGCATATAATCTCTAGATGCAGTTTAGTACTGCACTTAAATTCATAAAGTCTAGGTACCATAGAGAAGAGGTCATCAAAATAATTATCATGAAAGTATTTATAGAAAAGGTACAGGAAATCTACGTTATAACATTGAGAAAGTGACTGAATCTGAGATGCTAGGTTAGGACTGATAACATTGCATATTATTTGATTGGAAAGCAAGAAGCTGGAAAAGGAGACGAAACTATTAACATAGAACTTACGATTCCATCTAGCCATTTCAACTGTAAAACGATGAGACCTTGCCACCAATCTAGTACTGCACTTAAATTCATAAAGTCTAGGTACCATAGAGAAGAGTTCATCAAAACAATTATCATGAAAGTATTTATAGAAAAGGTACAGGAAATCTACATTATAACGTTGGGAAAGTGACTGCATCTGAGATGCCAGGTTAGGATCGATAACACTGCATATTATTTGGATTTTATCAAGGATTTATAAATATATAGCAGGAGCACTAGGCCAGATGTGGCAGCGATATTCAAAGCATGGACAAATGGTAGACTTATAAATGTGTAAGGTAGATACTGGTGAGAAAAATTGTTTAGCTCAACACAGTGAACCAACTTTCCTAGCTGTAAACCTAGCAATGGATTCAGTATAACCTTTCCACTTCATGTCAGCAGAAGATGTTAGCCTGAAAAGGTGGAATGAGTCACTCTTCTGTGGGTTGGCTATAGTGAAGCTGATGGAAGGCAGAAGGGGTTCTTTTAGACAATAGAGAATGCTTACAAATTTTATGGAGTAGCTGCTGAATGGATAACTTAAAATATTCCCAAAAAGCGTTTATCTAAAGTTAGATTATAGTGTCTACTTTTTTTCTTTTTATGTGCCATGTCCTTTCAGGATGTAGGTGATCATGGCTCTCCACCTCCCTCTATCCCTTGCAGTTCTAAGCAAGCTCCTTCCCTCTGCTCCCTCCCCCAGACCACGTTCTGTCATCCACCTGCTCAAGCTCGTCAGGTATGTCATGCGCTGCGTTCCCTTGTCTCTTTTTTTCCCTCTAGTAGTGTTTGGGAAGAAAAAAACTTTAAAAATTCATATGAACTGAGATTTGTTAAAATGAACAGATCCAAATATATTTATTGAAACAGATTCTGTTGGTTGTTCATTTTCAGACAGAATAGAAACCTGTTTTTGTTTAAAATTATTGTTAAGATTACAGTATCCGTGCTGGGTGGGGCTTATGGTGATATCATGTTGAAATGCTGGTTTGCATACAGTCACTGAAGTTAAGCAACAACGAGCTTGGTCAATACCTAGGTGGGTGACCCACTTGGGAATACCAAGTGTTGTAAGTGTGGCTTATGGCCGTTTCATGTTGAAACATCGGTTCTCATATGATCACCAAAGTTAAGCAACAATGAGCTTGGTCAGTACCTAGATGGGTGACCGCTTGGGAATACCAGCTGCTGTAAGCTTGGATGTGTAGATGATATGGCTTATGGTATAATGGATAGTGGCTGGGAGTTGGAAGCCAGAGAACCAAATTTCAATTCCAGTTGGGTTGGTTATACTTGCTTGCATGTGGGTATCCTTGGAAGGGTAGGAGTTCGCCTCTTCTCCCCCTTCTATGGGTTGTTTAATAGGACTTGTACCAGTAAATCATTATCTTCAATAAATTCTTACATTCTAAAAATATTCTTTGGCTTTTAGATAACTTGTAAAAAGTTGTAAAAAATACAATCAATCAAAAGCTGAGTGAATACCAACTTGAAATGGGGTTTGATTAACTTATGGTTTGTAGAGAAAGATGGGAATTGCTAAGCATTTAAAACCTCAATATGTCAAGTATAAGTAAAAAGACAATTTATTGAGTAGTCAATCTGTGTGATAATATGAGTAGCAGTCAAATGTTAGTCAGTCAGAAATCTTCCTGTGTCTCATCTATTCTCTGTTGTATGAGAATTGCTTCATAACTGGAATATGAAAAAAAAGGAAAATTTTTGTAAAATATCTCAGCAAATTCTGGAATATGAAAATTTGAGCATTACAATTTTCCTTTCTTTTTTTTTCTTTCCTTTTCTTTTTTTTCTTTCCTTTTCTTTTTTTTTCTTTCCTTTTCTTTTTTTTTCTTTCCTTTTTGTTCTTTCCTTTCCTTTTTGTTCTTTCCTTTCCTTTTTGTCCTTTCCTTTTCTTTTTTTTTCTTTCCTTTTCTTTTTTTTTCTTTCCTTTTCTTTTTTTTTCTTTCCTTTTCTTTTTTTTTCTTTCCTTTTCTTTTTTTTTCTTTCCTTTTCTTTTTTTTTCTTTCCTTTTCTTTTTTTTTCTTTCCTTTTCTTTTTTTTTCTTTCCTTTTCTTTTTTTTTCTTTCCTTTTCTTTTTTTTTCTTTCCTTTTTGTCCTTTCCTTTTTGTCCTTTCCTTTTTGTCCTTTCCTTTTTGTCCTTTCCTTTTTGTCCTTTCCTTTCCTTTTTTTCTTCTTTCCTTTTTTTTTCTTCTTTCCTTTTTTTTTCTTCTTTCCTTTTTTTTTTTTCTTTTCCTTTTTTTTTCTTCTTTCCTTTTTTTTCTTCTTTCCTTTTTTTTTCTTTCCTTTTTTCTTTCCTTTTTCTTTCCTTTTTTCTTCTTTCCTTTTTTCTTCTTTCCTTTTTTCTTTCTTTCCTTATTTTTTGGATAAGTTTAATATTTTTGTAAGGCCAAATTTTCACTCCTTCAACCTTTCACAATGAAATTAAAAAAAGGTAGGGTTATGATAGGAATTAGAACCTTTGGTGTATGTGTGGGGGGTGGAGGGGGTTGATTCAGGATTTACCAGTGGTAAGTGTCCAGACAGGACAGAAATTTTGAATTCATCTGGACAGGTGGTAACAAATTACTTGACATTTCCTGGGAACATTAGTGAACAGGTAACTACAATAGCAAGATAATGAAAAGTAAAAACTTTGGCTAATTTCCTGACATTTGCATTCAATTATTGATTAAAATGAAAATTATATTTTTATGTTAATAAAACCTTCAATTTATATACTCGGCATTGTTATGCTGAAATAAACACTGAAGCAATTATTTCGGTGATGAATGATGAATTGATAGGAAAAATGTGAGATTTTGTTTTTGTTTGTATCATAAGCATTAACTTCCCTTGATTTGGACACTTCCATCCAACTTCTTGCTGTAAACTATATACATATCCTCTTTTACTTGTATTCTATGCATTCATATTTGCTATTAGACCCATCATGGACTACTCTGTTTATTAAAGCCTTCGTTAAGGTACCAATTTAATTCCGTTTCTTATGCATATATATTAAAAAAATATTATGTTATTTGAGAGGTTATAGAAAACAAATTTCTTTTTTATTTGATCCTAAGAATTATTACAGTAAATATTGCTATTGAAGATCGCTTCTACTTTTGTCATGATTTTTTTTTTTTTTAATTTACGAAATGGAAGGCTGGCCACCATTGACATCATAATCATTGTGAACACCATGATCTGTTCCTTAGCTGCCTAGTATATACTTTGCCAGGGCTACATATGGTTTTTAAATTCAGAGTTTTTCTTCTCCTAAATGGATTGCCAACCAAGCCTGAAGAGTCAAGTTTGCTCTACTGTTTAATCCATAGCTGGAAGGGAAAAGGTAGATTCATATCTTTTCCCAAAGGTATTTGTCTGAAAGTGAATGTGATGAAACTGGAGTGGAATGTGAACTAAGCTCCCTGATTTTTAATTCTGAGTTGTCATTCACTGCACCACCCACACATCCAATGCATGTATTATCAAATAATAATTTTTCTTTTTTTTTTTTTTTTTCAATAAAAAAGAATTGCCATCTGTTCCCTGTTATCATCATCATCACTATAATTACTTTTATTGAGTGAGAGGGCAGCATGCCAATAAAAGGGGGTACAATAGTTCTATATACCATCATGGCACCCAGTTTGATAAGGGTTTACTAGACCTATGCATTATAGCCAAATATTAATGACTTATAACAGCTTTTGATAAAAGTAGCACATAACCTTTCAGGTGGGACCCAACAAGAAATACCTTCCGGTTGGGTAACCCAATCAGCTCAGACTATGAGAACATCAGACTTGGGAACATCCTCTGATTGAGGATGTTCCCAAGTATCTAGATGTGACTCCTGTCACCTTGGCTGTTTCCACCTTCAAACCTAGTTTTGTTAAATCTTATTGTTTTAAAAATTAACTAAAACTCGGACTGAAGTCACAAAACAAAGATGACATAAGAGGTGGCTAAAATGACAACAGATTTGTTTTCTGTTTAATTATTGACACTTGTTTTTCCCCTCCCCCCTCAAGCAAGGCAAAACAGCCACTAAGATCCAAGAGGTTACCGAGTGTGAATGAATATGAGAAAAAGAAAAACATTATTAAAGAGAGAGAACAATAAAAGAACAGGAGTTAAGACAAAATATAACGATTGACATCAAAGTTGACTGTAAAGCAAGAAGGCAGAAAAGAGTTCCACAAGCAAGAAGTGCAATAGAAGAAACTGTTAGCATAGAACTTACGGTTACATCTAGCCCAATTCAATGTTATTGCCAATCTAGTACTGCACTTAAATTCATAAAGTATAGCTACTACAGAGGAAAGCTCATCAACAATTACCATTAAATTACATAGAAAAAGCACAGGGAAACTACATTATACTGGTGGGAAACTGAAGCTGAGATGTCAGGTCAGAACCACTAACATTGCAGATAACATTGAATTTTATCAAGAATCTCTAAATACATGGCAGAAACACCAGACCATATGTGATTGCAATGCATGGATGAATGGTAGACCTATAAACTTCTGTAATGAAATAGTTGACAGTGTCACTTGAGAAGTAGAATGAGTTCATGTTACTTTATTTTTTATTTTTTGCTGTTTGATGCATATCAGTGATTGGGATTTTTAAGAGGATAAGTAGTGATAAAATAATGAATTTAATACTTCATCTAAAAAAGAATTTTATTTTATTTTATTTATTTTTTTAAAATGATCTACTGGTTGCTCTCCTTACAGATTTATATTCTTTTCTTCAAATAATAATTCTTAAATTGAATCATATTCTTATAAAGAGCCTAGATCATGATCTATGGTTCACCACTTCGAAAGTTTTGAAAATTTTAATTTCTTTTTTCCACTTTTTTTTTTTTTCTATTAAAAAGATTACAAAAAATATACTTAAATGCCTGTCATAAGAAAATGTCATATTTTGATGCTATTGTAACATATCAATAAGATCTTTGTTCTTCTGACAAAGATAACTGACAACTAGATGGCTGTCCACTTCTGGTTTTTATTTCAAGAGACAAGTTATCATTCTTAGAATACTGAAAAAAAAAAAAAAAAAAAAAAATAAAATCAGTTGTTGGGCATTCTAGTCAGATGTTTCAGTTCCCAAATTCTGTGAGTATCTTTGGGAGCACATTTTATATCTGGTATTATAGAATCTTAAAGAAAAACTACAGCTGAATTGTACTGATTAGTTATATATTGTCAACCATCAGACTTTGTGTGTGTGTGTAATATATATATATATATATATATATATATATATTTTAAACATGTAGTATTGAATGTTAAAGACAACATAGTCTTGCATATTTTCTTTTGAATTTTCTTATATTCTCTAATGAGACTTTTTATTTATTAGAGAATATGAGAAAATTCAAAAGAAAATATGCAAGACTATGTTGTCTTTAACATTCAATACTACATGTTTAAAAGAGAAGTTGCTGCCAAATTACACACACACACACACACACACACACACACACGTGTGTGTGTGTGTTAAGGCAAATGGAGAAGAAAAATCCCAACTTTTTCTGACTGATGATTCATAGGTGAAACGACAGTAGTGGTAAGATTTGGATGTTTTATAATTTAGAAAAAGTTTAAGTTGTCTGTATTTTCTATTTTTTAAAGTACATTAAACAATTTTTTATCTGTATAACTGTTTTTCTCAAAATAGCATGTGATTGGCTTGCTATTTCTGTTGTATTTTATTACAAATTTTGTGTGCATAGATACGATAATAATAATAATAATAATACAAATATGCAATCGGATGCTTAGCTGATGGGAGTGTCATAGATAATCTTTAAGGCTGTACATGAAATAAGCTTTGAAGTTCAGTTAAAAAAACAAAGAATGTAAATAGTTTTGATACATCCTTTATATATATATATATATATATATATATATATATAGATAAAATAACTGAAAAAAAAATTGGGTGTTTTTTTTATGAAAGTATTTATTCAATTTATTAAAAAGTATTTATTCAATTTATTAAAAAAAAAACACCCAATTTTTTTTCAGTTATTTTATCCATATATTATATACATATCAAGAAAGTATATGTGGCCTCTCATCATGCTATTTGGACCCTATATATATATATATATATATATGAAGATATTTTTGTATGTACAAAATTTAATCAGAGAAGTAAAAGTGTGAAGCTTAATATTACTAGACATATTAAAAGCGAAGAAACCGGTTTCGCTCCCGGTATTTGGGACACATTCATTCAACGAGAAGGTGTGATTCCTGATCTTAGTGGGAACAAGGCAATCTAAGATAAACAGGGCACTTTTTAACAGTACAGAGATTGACCCTTCTGAACTCCTCAATCTTTTTGCGGATGACCGAATGAACAGTATCAGGGGGATACCCTAAACCACATAAGGCTTCCTTAACAAAATTGATTTCATCATCCAAGAAGGACTCTGAACAGATCATTAATGCCCTATGAAGTAGGGTTCTAATAATGTTTATCTTGCGTTTTGTAGGACAAAAGGAATCCCAACGTGTATATAACCCCGCAAAAGTTGGTTTCCTATAAACCGAGGTAAGAAAAATTGTAGGTGTTCGATGTACTAATACATCAAGAAGACCAATTGAGAATTGGATTCCTTCTCGGCAGTAAACCTCAGTGCTGGATGGATACCATTTAGAAAAGAGAGAAACTGGTCAGCCTCAACTTCGTTGTTGAATAAACAAAAAGTATCAACAACATACCGACAATACAGTTGAGGATGAAGTGCATTCCTACGTATCCTCTCTTCGTGAAAGCCGGTTATATGGGTTTCCAAAAATCCACAAGGATGGCATCCCATTAAGACCAATTTTGTCAGTGGTTGGTTCAGCCCAACACAAGGTAGTCAAATGGCTCTCATCGCTTTTGGAACCAGTGTTGCAGCGCTTGAGTGGATTTTGCATAAAGGATTCATTTTCCTTTGTTGACCGTACTCAAAATTTGTCTTCTTCTGGCAAATTCATGTGTTCTTTTGACGTCTGTTCCCTATACACTTGTGTCGCTCTTGTGGAAACGATTAATATTTGCTGCGATTTACTTTATCGCAGTTCTCTGTCTCCACCGAGTATTCCTGAGTCTGTATTTGTGGAGTTGATGAAATTTGCCACGTCGTCTGTTGAATTCAGTTTTAATAATACCATGTTTCGACAGATTGATGGGGTTGCTATGGGTTCCCCTTTGGGTCTGGCACTTGCCAATATTTTTGTCGGCTTTCACAAAGAGAGGATACGTAGGAATGCACTTCATCCTCAACTATATTGTCGGTATGTTGATGATACTTTTTGTTTATTCAACAACGAAGTTGAGGCTGACCAGTTTCTCTCTTTTCTAAATGGTATCCAACCAGCACTGAGGTTCACTGTTGAGAAGGAATCCAATTCTCAATTGGTCTTCTTGATGTATTAGTACATCGAACACCTACAATTTTTCTTACCTCGGTTTATAGGAAACCAACTTTTGCCGATTTATATACGTGTTGGGATTCCTTTTGTTCTAGAAAACGTAAGATAAGCATTATTAGAACCCTACTTCATAGGGCATTAATGATATGTTCAGAGTCCTTCTTGGATGATGAAATCAATTTTGTTAAGGAAACCTTATGTGGTTTAGGGTATCCCCCTGATACTGTTCATTCGCTCATCCGCAACAAGATTGAGGAGTTCAGAAGGGTCAATCTCTGTACTGTTAAAAAGTACCCTGTTTATCTTAAATTGTCTTGGATTGGATCCAAGTGTGAAAGGATAATTAGACAGATTTCATCTAATGTTCATAGTTGTTTTTTCTCGGCTGAGGTTCGTATAGTTTTTCAAACCCGGCCTATGTTTCATTCTGGGTGTAAGGATGTTCTCCCCTCCCCATCATATTAATTCTATTATTTACAAATACATTTGTAGTTGTGGTGCTGACTACATAGGGAGAACGACTCAACGCCTAGACATGAGAATTAAACAACATGTTCCCACTAAGATCAGGAATCACACCTTGTCGTTGAATGGACGTGTCCCAAATACCTATGGTTCCGCCATATGTGAGCACCTCTTAAATAACAGAGGGTGTGCGGCTAACTTTAGTGTGAACGTGTTCACTGTGTTGTCCCAGTCACACTCTTTATTTCATCTGGAGGCACTTTATATCGGGTCCTGCAAGCCTTCCCTGTGTAAACAGCGTGAGTGTTTGTTGGGAGTCGCTGTTATTTGTCTCTAGCTTCTTGTGTTCATTATTTTTTTTATTTTTTACTTTTTCTCCTCATTTCCTTTTCATTGTACATTTTCTAGTGTTTTTAATTTAAGTTAAATCTCCCATGGAAGCCTGAAGAGCGGGAGCAAAACCGGTTGCTTCGCTTTTAATATGTCTAGTAATATTAAGCTTCACACTTTTTATTTCTATGATATATATAATATTTTTATTTAAAAAATGTTTGACATCGCTACATAAAAATTTTGATGTTTCAGAATTTAAAATTGTTCCATCATCAGATGATGTGAGGTAACTTACGATGAAAATGATTAACTTTTGAAAACAGAAAACAATATAATAGCTTATTTGAGAATTAAAAAGGAGGGGGGGACAATCAAAAGAATGGTCAAGGCAAAAGCAGAAAAGTGAGAAGTATAGGTTGGAGGTTAGTAGGTGTGTTATTCATTTATGTCTCGATGGATTGACATTTTTAAGACGCTTCCCCATTAGCTGACATCCAGTTGTGAATGTAAATTTAAGATACATTGAAGTAGTCAGAAAGATATATTTAAGTAAAGGTTAATTTTTAAGAATTTCAAGATTTTTTTTTATATATTGTATATACTTGAGAACTATCTTAAAGGGGCCTCTAGTGTGATTAAATCATTTTTATATATATTATTTTGAACCTAAAATACAATACTTATTATGTTGAATGGACAATAAAACATAGCAATATTAAAATTTAAAAAAATCAAGGAATTAAATATATATATATATATATATGATAGTCTTTAGATGTTTACTTGAAAAAAAAACTTTGGGTTAAAGATCTGCATAAAAATGAAAAAGAAAAATTGGTATTTTCTAATAAACATATAAAATGTTGTTTGACAGTAATTTTAGTATAATTTGGTTGTAATTTATCATAAGTTAGTGTACAGTAATTTCCAGTCAGTTTTTTGGTTTTGTTATAAGCTTAGTTTTCTTGTATAATGTTTTTTCATGACCCTTCATACCTTTTTTTTTTTTTTTACTCACTCATACACTCACTCATTATATTGAGAGCTTACATAATCAAGACAGGCACTTCAAACCAGTACATATGAGAAACCTAATCATAAATAGTTTTAAGGATTACTTGTTTATAACTTGGCAAAAGATAGATGGAAATAAATTTAACTCAACTCCTAAGTGGGATTCAAATAAGATAGAAAAACATTCTATCTGCGTCAAGTAGTTGGGAAAATTTCCATCAACAACTCCTTTCTTTTTTCTTTTTTCTCTCTTCTTTTCTTCTCTCTTCTTTTCTTCTCTCTTCTTTTCTTCTCTCTTCTTTTCTTCTCTCTTCTTTTCTTCTCTCTTTCTTTCTTCTCTCTTTCTTTCTTCTCTTTCTTTCTTCTCTCTTTCTTTCTTCTCTCTTTCTTTCTTCTCTCTTTCTTTCTTCTCTCTTTCTTTCTTCTCTCTTTCTTTCTTCTCTCTTTCTTTCTTCTCTCTTTCTTTCTTCTCTCTTTCTTTCTTCTCTCTTTCTTTCTTCTCTCTTTCTTTCTTCTCTCTTTCTTTCTTCTCTCTTTCTTTCTTCTCTCTTTCTTCTCTCTTTCTTTCTTCTCTCTTTCTTTCTTCTCTCTTTCTTTCTTCTCTCTTTCTTTCTTCTCTCTTTCTTTCTTCTCTCTTTCTTTCTTCTCTCTTTCTTTCTTCTCTCTTTCTTTCTTCTCTCTTTCTTTCTTCTCTCTTTCTTTCTTCTCTCTTTCTTTCTTCTCTCTTTCTTTCTTCTCTCTTTCTTTCTTCTCTCTTTCTTTCTTCTCTCTTTCTTTCTTCTCTCTTTCTTTCTTCTCTCTTTCTTTCTTCTCTCTTTCTTTCTTCTCTCTTTCTTTCTTCTCTCTTTCTTTCTTCTCTCTTTCTTTCTTCTCTCTTTCTTTCTTCTCTCTTTCTTTCTTCTCTCTTTCTTTCTTCTCTCTTTCTTTCTTCTCTCTTTCTTTCTTCTCTCTTTCTTTCTTCTCTCTTTCTTTCTTCTCTCTTTCTTTCTTCTCTCTTTCTTTCTTCTCTCTTTCTTTCTTCTCTCTTTCTTTCTTCTCTCTTTCTTTCTTCTCTCTTTCTTTCTTCTCTCTTTCTTTCTTCTCTCTTTCTTTCTTTTTTTAACCATTGTTTTTGCCTTCTATTTTTTTTTTTTTTTAATCTTTTCACCCCAAGCAAGGCAACAGTGCCACTAAGACACAAGAGTTTACTGGGGTTGAAAGAAAATGAGTATACTTCAGAAGGAACTGGAAATCCAATCCTAAACAGGAAACAAGTGATAAACTGCTCCTCCTGTTCAAAAGACAGGAAATGAATGTGAATCTGGCAATAGGCAAACCTATCTACCACTACTGAATGTACAATAATTACATTATTATTATTGGTCTGAATTGATCACATTCAGCTTAAGAGTCATAGTTAACAGTTGGATAATTTTTTCAGCTTTCGCTTCATTTGGTGTGAAATTTGTCAAATTTATAAGAGTAAGAATTTTACTCATCTTTCCATACATAGCCTGAATAGTGTTATTCACATATTCTACATCGTTTAGTTAGTATCCTATCATTATATATTAAGCTTGACAATTGCTTAATGAAATAAATACAGATACCTAGTGAGGATTGAATTCCCTACACTGTCAGATTCTGGAAACTTCCAAAGAGAATTGAACTCCTAACGTTGACTATTGCTCTACGCCTTGTGCTCTTTTAATGGGCAGTTAGGGATTTTTAACGAGTTTAACATATCAACAAACACTCTTTAAAATTTACTTATTAAGTTTATTAATATATTAAATTTAAAATGAAAGTCTGATGAAGGAGCGAATATTATGTCTATTAAAATACATTGAAAAATGTATAGATCTTGCAAGTGATTGGTAGCAAGTTTGATCTTAAAGTGTTTCAAAAACTCAATCTAATAAAAAAGTTGTTTATGAAGATCAAAAAGACAATATGTTGGTGAAATTATAAACTTTGTTTTCTTGTGTCACTGCTAATATAACAAATCTTACAAATATGCGATAAAATGAGTATTTTTTATTTGGGTTTGTAATAATGAAGGTGCTGAAAAATTCTGGAAAAAATTATTGTTATTTCGTCATTTTGAGGAATGGGTCGGATAGACAATTTTTGGCACCCCTTGAATATATAATGTCCAATCATATTTATTTACACTATTTACATTTTTCATCTTTACTATGACATTCACAATGTTTTGGCTGTTGTACACTACAACTTTCTTCAGGTGATATTGGAATTTTGAACCAAGCCATTTATTTCGTTCACAGTGGTAGATTGTTCTAGTTCCATGTCTGGATATCTTAGTTTTAACTTGACTCTCCAAATTTTTGTTTTCTTTGCTGAGGGCAGGGATTAAACTTGTAGCTCTTTGGGTCAAATCACTTTTTGGATCAATCAACCAACACTTTTATGCATTGGGCCATGTGTCCTTGAGGACATATTTGATATATAATTTTTTTGTGCTCTAATTAAATCATTGAAAAGTTGAATTTTATGAAGTGACTCACTGTTTTGTTTCTGACCGTCAGTACTGCTCCCCACACACCAAAAAAAAAATTTAAAAATCTACTAACTCTATTCATAATATAATATGTAATCCAGTTTGTGTCTAAATGTTTGAATTCTGATTTGTTTAGTGATTTGAGAAATGATTTAGTCATATTGTTAGACAAATTTTACTTGTAAAAATATCTTAGTATAAACTGAAGATATTCCAATATAAAAAAAATGAACAATATTAATAATGAAAAGTATTGTAATGAAAATATAACAATAAAAGCAGACATTAAAAAAAATCAATTCATAACAAAAAAGAGGGGGTCGCAAAAAAAATATTACTGTAAAAGGGTAATACTGAAATATAACAATGATAAAACAAAAACCGCTAAACCAGACAAAAATGTGCACGACCTTTTCTCTGTATGTCCCTCAAGAGATATATATATGGTGGACTCTCTGTTGTATTTGACGTATGAGGGTCAGCAACTCAGTTCCTAGGAATCGAAAGCCAGACACCAGCACACATGATTTGATTATAGTGGTGAAGGCTTTGTGTGGAACCAACCACACTTTTGAAGGGCTGAATACGGAGACCTGGTGCACTGTGTGCTCAAGGTTCCCAAACAACCCTCTGAAGGTTTTGAATTCAGAGTTGTCCTTCTCCTAGACCAGTTGTCATCTAATTCAGACTTACTATTTTCTGGTAAAATATATATTTTTGTTAACCCCTCTTTAATTATGAATTGTGTTTTTAATGTTTGTTTTTATTGCTCTAATGAAAAAAGAATTTCTTTGAACTATTTTGTTATTTTTAATAAAAATCATTTTATTTTTAACATGTGCACATTGTAAGCAAACACAACAATAAAGTGACTATTAATAAAAATCAGTTGATTATCAAAAATTGTCACTTTTTCATTATTAAAAATAATCAATCATAAGTTATTTTATGACCAGATTTTTTTGTATATGAAATTGTTTTTGAATGAAATATTTTTATTGTAGGAGGAAGCACTTCATTATCTGGTGGAGAGGAACCCGACCAAGAAGTAGCTGTGATAACGACAACAACTGTGATACATGAAAATAGAGGTAGTGACAATAGCACGAGCAAGGTGGGAGGCCCCGCAGCCAGTTGTTTGCCTCAAGTACAAGCGGATTCCATCCTTGATAATATCAGCTTGGAGAAATCTGATCTGGAAAATTCCAATAGAAGTAGGTTTTCTTTGTTTTTCTTTTCTTTCTTTGTTTTTCTTTTCTTTCTTTGTTTTTCTTTTCTTTCTTTGTTTTTCTTTTCTTTCTTTGTTTTTCTTTTCTTTCTTTGTTTTTCTTTTCTTTCTTTGTTTTTCTTTTCTTTCTTTTTGTTTTTCTTGTTGTTTTTCTTGTTGTTTTACCTTGTTGTTTTTCTTTTTGTTTTTCTTTTTGTTTTTCTCTTTTCTCTCTCTTTCTCTTTTCTCTCTCTTTCTCTTTTCTCTCTCTTTCTCTTTTCTCTCTCTTTCTCTTTTCTCTCTCTTTCTCTTTTCTCTCTCTCTCTCTTTCTCTTTTCTCTCTCTTTCTCTTTTCTCTCTCTTTCTCTTTTCTCTCTCTTTCTCTTTTCTCTCTCTTTCTCTTTTCTCTCTCTTTCTCTTTTCTCTCTCTTTCTCTTTTCTCTCTCTTTCTCTTTTCTCTCTCTTTCTCTTTTCTCTCTCTTTCTCTTTTCTCTCTCTTTCTCTTTTCTCTCTCTTTCTCTTTTCTCTCTCTTTCTCTTTTCTCTCTTTCTCTCTCTCTCTCTCTAATATTCATATGCATTAATTTATCATTAAAAATCTCAGATAAAGTTTTTGTAGACAAGAGTGAGGATATGCTAAAAAGTTATTGGGCTGACCAAAAAGCCCTTACTTATATATATATATATATATCCCTTTATTTTACTTTAAGATTAAATTTTAAAACTCTGTTTCATGTTTTTATTATTTGAACAATTTTCTATAGCAAAAAAGTATTGAAGCCAATATTTGGGATTCTATTTTTCATAAATGGTTAGAAGGAAAAGTTATAGGTTATATATAAAATATTTGTTGATTTTCTCTCAAAAGCTGAAATGTTTTACTTTCATACATATCTATATATATATATATATATATATATATATATATATATATATAAAAATGCAAGGTAAGCATTCTTCTTTAAGGATCCTTTTCAACCAACACTTCGTTGGAAGAATCCGTTCTTGACCGAATAACACTTTGCACTGCAAGAAAAGAAAAATATAGTGAGGAGAAAAAAAGGAACCATGACTAAAATACAAATTACACTCACTAGGAAGCCTTTTATGTTGCTTTTGCCAGTATGTAATTTTTTTTCTTTGCTTTTGGTTTTATTAATAAATTTGTATTTTAGTTGTGGCTCTTTTATTTCTCCTCCTTAGATTTTTCTTTTCTCATAGTGCGAATTGTTATTCTGTCAGTATTTACCAATGTATTCTTCTGACAAAATGTTGATCAAAATTGTGTTTTATCTATCTAATATATATATATATATATATATATATATATATATATATATATATATATATATGGCCTGAAGATTGCAATTGAGCATGAAGCACACTGTCCCTGTTGGGTGTTGACCTCAGTGTCCACTTTTATATTTATATTTACATACACATACGCTCTATATTAAGCACAAGCCCATAAATATAGCATACTTTAAACTATATTTTTATCATATATATATATATATATATATATAAATACAGGAGAGGAAAGTGTATATTTTAAAGACGTGAGAGAAGCCGCAAATGTTTTCGGTTATAATGTGGATTTTTATAAAATATATATTATACTTTACTTTCCATATTTTTTTTGCTACACGAGTTTCGGATCTTGTGACCTTCATCAGGCAAAGAGTAGTTATTTCCACATATTATTTAAATTAATTTTTTTCCTTATGTTTTCCTCTGTTTAACCAACCGTTGTCTTTTGTGTGTATATTAATAATCCATATATAATATACACACACACAGTTTTTATAATTACCATGTTATCTGCCATATAAGCCTCCCCCCCTCGAAAAAAAAAAACAAATGACTTTTGTGTTCAGCTAACAGGTTGAGGCATCTTACCCACATCACCTGGGTGTAGGGTAAAGGTTAATAAGGCTGTCCTGGATGACCATTATGGCTGAGTAATGGCCAACTAGACTTCTATCCTTATTAAGTACCCCATACAAAATTTGATACTAAATAACCTAACAAGACTTAACATTTTGTAAATTCAACCAACCAACCAACCTACCTACCTTAACCATATACTCTTGTTCTTATAAAATTAAAGATATCCTTCACATTATATGGCAGAAAATTAACTTTCATAAATTTATATGCCTTATATGTATTAAGTGACTTAAATGTGATTTTTCTTTTTTTTTTCTTTTAGTATCCAGAACTCCATCTCCAGTGTCCACTCACTCAAAATCTGATTCCCGCAGTCAGTCTCCTGCAAGTGAATTGGCTGTAGAACTAAATCAAAAAGACAGCCCTACTCCAGATCGTGACAGCTTGCACATTGATGTAGTTGCTGGCTCTGGAGCTGAAGAAGCTCCAATGAACAGAAGTAGATAATATTTCATGATTTTTCTTTTGTTTTTCTTTTTTTTTAAGTAGTGGTTCCCAAATTTTTTTTTTCTGGGTCACTTTTGCGGAATGAAAATTTGCTTACAATTTTTCAAATTTTATGTGATAAAAAGTACATTTAAAAATAAAAAAACAAAGAGAGGTTAAAGGGAAATAAATACAGAATTGAAGTCAGAACATTATCATTGATAACTCTCTTCTCCAATTTGCAGACTCCAGTTAATATATTCTTAACATAATTTAAATTAATTTTTTATAATGCAAAAATATCATTATGATAAAATTGGTCAGTAATTATTTATAACTATTTATACTGTGACTCATGCATGCAATAACAAGTAATTCATAATATTTTAAATTTTGAAGTCCTATTTATTTTTGGCATATAAATTTTTTAAACTGTTTCTAAACTTTTGATTCTCTTTCAAATCATTCCATCTCACCTGCTATCCTCTTCTGTTGCACCATTTGGCAACCACTGGATTAAACTAATGCTTAATGTTGAAGTGAATGCTGAAATTTTTGTAAATTATATATATATATATATATATATATATATATAAAACACAATGGCAGCAAAAAAGGAGGTGAATATTGAATGAAACCGTAGACTTTTGTTTTTCAGGCATAATATCCATTTCACGTACGGTAAATACTAGACCCGGCTTCTTTAACATCTCCCCTTTCCTGGTAAGATTAATGCTTGACAAATGTACTTATAAGCTTTAGATTCAAATAGAATTCCTCTTTTTCATTTAAGATAAAGTCTCTATCTTGGGAGCGCGTTTTTCGTAGCATCGCCCGCGTAACGCCAACGTGACCGAATCCCCAAAAAAGGGAACGCTAACTTTAGAATTTCAGTTGTTCTGTTTCTGATTAGTCTTGTGTCTATCGTCCTTTCATGTTGACTTAAATATCGTCTAATCCTATGTATTCGTGTATTGAATGATATTTGAGTGAATTATTTTTTATTCTTTCATGAATAATAATTTAAATAAATTTTCAGATGTGTGTAAATTGTGACATTCATCTAACAGACATGAGTTGGTAAAATATTCTAATTAGAGCTTTTCATTCATACTTCAATGTCTGTTTTAACAGTGCAGCTTGTGAACATATCAGACATAACAAAATTTGGCCTGAAAAAATACCTGAGAAAAAAAATGTTTTTTTTTTTTTCTTTTTCTTTGTGGAGGTATTGGTTTAAAAACAAATGTTGAATAGCAACCTGAACCCTCTACCCCCCCACCCCAAAAAAAAACCCTCTTTAATTTGTGTTAAATATTCAAGTATGATTTTTTTGTTGTTGTTGTTGTAAATGTTACCCTGTTATGTTCCAGGTTCAATGCCAGGAGCTGATAATGGTGAGGAGTATAAGAGTGTATTAGCTGGGGGTTATGTCATGGGGTGGACACCAGATGTTGCTGTGGTATTATGGCGAAGAATGCTTGGTGTTCTTGGCAATGTCAATGAAATTGAAGATCCTGAAATACATACTTCTGTTTATAAATGCCTCTATGGACTCATGGAAACCATGATCAAGGTAAACTTTGCAAACATTGATTAAAATCATTGCTCACAATTATTCATTATAGTCTTCTACTAGATTAGGACCATTGTTATTTTGAATTTTATTATTAGATGGAGTCTTGCTAACCAACAAATTTTCTACTTGTCTTTTTCATCTTAATTTCACTTGCTTTTTATTACATTGGTAGTATTAGTAGTAATATTATCTTGAATTTTATTATTATTAGATGAAGCATTGTCAGCCATTATTCATTTTTGACTAGGATTCCTTTTATATTAATTTCACTTGCTTTTTATTACATTAGTAGTATTAGTAGTAATATTATCTTGAATTTCATTATTATTAGATGAAGCATTGTCAGCCATTATTCATTTTTGACTAGGATTTCTTTCATCTTAATTTCACTTGCTTTTTATTACATTAGTAGTATTAGTAGTAATATTATCTTGAATTTTATTATTATAAGATGAAGTATTGTCAGCCATTATTCATTTTTGACTAGGATTTCTTTCATCTTAATTTCACTTGCTTTTTATTACATTAGTAGTATTAGTAGTAATATTATCTTGAATTTTATTATTATTAGATGAAGCAATGTCAGCCATTATTCATTTTTGACTAGGATTTCTTTCATCTTAATTTCACTTGCTTTTTATTACATTAGTAGTATTAGTAGTAATATTATCTTGAATTTTATTATTATTAGATGAAGTATTGTCAGCCATTATTCATTTTTGACTAGGATTTCTTTCATCTTAATTTCACTTGCTTTTTATTATATTAGTAGTATTAGTAGTAATATTATCTTGAATTTTATTATTATTAGATGAAGTATTGTCAGCCATTATTCATTTTTGACTAGGATTTCTTTCATCTTAATTTCACTTGCTTTTTATTACATTAGTAGTATTAGTAGTAATATTATCTTGAATTTTATTATTATTAGATGAAGCAATGTCAGCCATTATTCATTTTTGACTAGGATTTCTTTCATCTTAAT